>VCII01000118.1:0-707761 GCA_006030095.1 Triplophysa siluroides
GCATTGTAGATGAATGAATGAGCACAAATAAGTTGATTTGAAACAGTAGTATTTATTTCTTGAACTTAAAGCCCAGTGAAAGCCAGAGGTGGAAAGTCCAGGGGCCAAAGAGTAAAAGTCATGCCATATTTTTGTTTCACCCATGAACTCAGCAGTTGATTTCAACTTTGAGGAACCAAGTCATTCCTTCAAGTCACAAGCAAGTCTCAAGTCAAATCCCAAGTCTTCAAAGAGTTCAAGTTAATGAGATAATTGAGTGATTAAATGATGATCGAGCATTAGTGATAAACACCTGCTGTTATTGAGAATCACAGAGGATCAGATGTTGATGTTTTATTGGTTAAAAGATCCCACCATCATGGAGATCAGTGTTTGCTTTAGTTGAGCTCTTGACCCTTGACTCACATGTTAGATTTCACTAAACAACAATACATGTGATGTTGTTAAGCAGATTGATCAGTATTGTGCAGTGAGCAACTTGTCACTGTTTCATTTGATGGAATAATCAACAGGCGATGACCTGCTTACAGACAAAAAATGTATGTATAATATACATATTTATATAAACATGTTTATGTTTTACATAATCTGCCCTGTGAGAATACAGTATTCAAGCAAAGTGTTTCTCTAATAGTTCATATTGAAATTGAAATAAATGAAGCGCATATAAAAATGTGATGTCTAGTACTTTCTGGACACACACGGACATCAAGAACTAGCATGTGAAGCTCAACAATTTTGAATAAATATAAAGACGCTATTTGATGCATTTTCATACATTATAATATTGTTTGTCAGAAACAATACTAACATACATATTAATAACCAAAATCATTTCGATTTTATATATACACGATGTTGAAGCCATTACTGTCAAGTTATCTAGGGTTTCTTCTCAGCCTCAATGTCTGCCCAAACATAAAAAAGGCTTCAATCAACTTCAGAGGGTCGCATGGAATAACTCAAAACATCTGATTCTTCATCATCGAAGCAGTTAAAATCTTTCAGCAACAGCTTGATATTCCTTTGCTTGTTTCAGAGTTTAATTCAGATGCTTACTCAGATTCTTGGCTCATATGCTCAGCTTAATAACCTATACAGAAAAATTATATATATATAAACAAATATTATTGTGTGTAGTGACTCATATAGGATGTTAAACTCTTTTCAAAACAACCAATGGTACTGGAATACTCACAAAGTACAATACATAGCGGTTCAACAGCAAACTAAACAAAATGCATTTACTGCACATGGCCTGTTAGCATTTGGATGCTAAACCCGCTAAATCTAACAAACAACTTGAAAGACATTGACAATTAAACTTTTAAACAAGCTGCAGTCACATAAGAAGTGAGTCTTTATCCTAACAGTAGCGTCTCAAAGTTGATGAACACATTGTAGCTTTTCCCAGCTGTCTTTGAACAAACTGAGCATGCGGTTTACTCCAAACTCAATGGCTGCATGCCTGGATGCTTTAGCAATCTTTCTCCTTTGGTTTTATAACCAGTATCAACCCCAACTTGGGTATGAGAAGCACATTCACTCTTCCAACAGAGATCCCTCTGTACACTGTAAATCAAACAAGCACACTTGGCTCTATGTAACATGTAAGGTTTTAATAGCCAATCAGCTTTCTTGTTTCTTCTAGGTTCCTCTATGTGCCCACAACCAATAGTATGCATTCATTTTGATCTTAAATCAAACTCATTTCATCTGATAGATTCTCTTTATTTATTTAACAATGATGAACATTATCATTATTTTTATTTATATTTTTTAAACACAATTTCAAGTTTAGCGCAACAATTACACAATGCATTTTATCCAGATTTTGACTTTTTGATGTTGATTTATCATCATGTTAGCTGACGGGGGCTCATATTCACATGTGCTTTAATACAGAATAAATAACCAAAACCGCAAGCATCTTATTATTGTGTTTATCAGAATATTCTCATAATGTATAAAGTATATGATTATGGTGGAAGCTGATGTCTTTAATAGTCTAAATGTCTCAAAGGCGATAGTTTAATGCTTCCTTACCTTGAACAGACACTTACTGATACTGAACGCTTCTTTAATGGCAGGCAGGCTGGCTTGTGTCAAGAGGACATACCGACATTTACTGTCCCTGTGTAGTTATATATCTGATCTTATGTTTTACGTGTCATATTTTACTGTTATATGTATGGAAAACATGTGTGCTTGGCTGTTGCAAAAGAGAACAGGTTTAGGTTGCAACCATTTGCATCACAGATTTTGATGCAAAAACATGGCGGCCTCCAAGTTGTGAGTGCTGCTGAGCTGCTGTGCGGTCCTGTCATTTGTGTTTCAATGTACTGATCAATATTTTACAAGATCAACACAGCAGTCGCCAAATTATCAAGGTTGTATGTACACAACCGTTTACTGGAATCGGAATAAGACTACAGTGAACTCTTCACATTCTCATGAGTTGTTTATTAATCTTTTGTTTGACTCACTGATCGAGTATAAATCTGTGATGCTGCACTAACAAGAACAGACAGACAGTCAGTCAGGATGAATGTGCACCTGCTGTGGTCGACTGTTGTTCTTCTCTCTTCCCCTCTCCTCACATTATGTGACCCGCTGTGAGTATTCAAAACACCATCAACTTCAAGAGTATAGATTGTATTTAAAACTGTGATGTTATCTTCTCAGATTCGTTCTGTCGGCTCCTAATTTGCTGAGGGTGGGTTCCTCAGAGAACGTGTTCGTGGAGGCTCAGGATTATGCTGCAGGAGACCTGAGTGAGGATCATGGTGAAGAATCACCCGCGCAAAAATGTGGAAATCGTTTCTGAATCGGTGACCCTGACAGCGGCCACAATTACCAGTTGGTTGCAAAGATAAAGGTGACGCAAATGTGAAGAACCAGTGTGATTCCTTTGTTTCCGACTCCTTCAAAATATGAACATGTGATTGGATCTCTGAAAATGTTTTTGTTGGTGTTTAGATTCCCGATGATAAAAACCACTTCATCGACGATCCTCTGGAGAAGCATTATGTGTATTACAGGCTGAATTTCCCACTCACACACTGGAGAAAATTGTCATGGTGTCATTTCAGTCGGGATATATATTGTACAGACAGACAAACCCATCTACACACCCACTAGCACAGGTAAGATCATGACATCATTTATAACCAGATTTGATCGATCTGCACGACTGAAGTAAACTAAATACAGTGGATGATGATGAATGAATCTCTCAATCCTTTGTAGTCCAGTACCGGGTTTTCTCTCTGACTCCAAACCTTCATCCACACAGTCAGTCTGGAGTCTTAGTGGATATCATGGTACACGCTTCAATAAGAACACGCTGTTTTTCTAGACACAAATACATCACATTTCATCAAATATCTCATAAAACTTCTTCAATGTTTTTAAAGAATCCACAAGGCCTCACGGTTTCAACAGAGAAGGTTTTTCCAACTCAAGGGATGAAGTCTGGAAGATATCAAATCTGGAGTTGCCAGGTGTGTTCATATAAATCCCATTCAGCCCGAGTGAACTAAGTTTTTTTGTGAACTAAGAATTTCAGTTCAGTTGAATGATCTGTATTGTCTATATAAGAAACATGAAAATAGCCCCTCATTTCATCACTGTATATAGCCGTGGATGATAAATCAGTTTTTATTTAAGCTCTATTCATGGTCTGACGTTTGTTTGAATGTTATCAAATCTGACACGTTTATGTTTTAAGTCCTGGGATCTGGAAGGTGGTCACACGGTACGCAAACACCCCGCAGAAGACGTTCACTGCAGACTTTGAGGTCAAAGAATACGGTGAGACGTGTGTCAACAAAGCCAGCGTGTTGTGCAATATGGAGATAACTCTGAAACCCAAAGTATGTGTTTATCTGTTTGTTTTGCTTTGCAGTGCTTCCAACTTTTGAAGTCACATTAACACCCAGCAAGTCGTTCTTCTATGTTGCTGATGAGCGTCTAACAGTCGACATTACTGCCAGGTAAGAGAAACTTCTCTTTACTTATACAGTATGTCAAAATAATTTTAAGTTTGGAGTTTGGAGACAATCAAATAAATGAAATGGGAATTTAAATTACTAAAACTCGTCCTTTAAGTTGTCTTGACGTTCCTGCTTTTACAAGATGGGAGCATTTATTGGTGAACATGAGCCCCTGCATCAATTGTTCTTTCAATTCATCAGTTGGAAAAGCTCATTATTGTACCAGTGGTACAAGTACAATTCAAAAGAGTTCGTAGAAATGCTAAGGAATTAAAAACGTATGTGTTTTAGGTATCTGTTTAGGAAGAAGGTTGAGGGACAAGCGTTTGTGGTGTTTGGTGTGATGGATGGTGAGAGTAAAACAAGTATCGCCGCCTCTCTACAAGAGTCCCGGTGAGCATTACAGCCGAGCGAACAAACCTGATCTTACCAATTCAACTGTACTAAAATAAATTCAGATTACATTACACATATTAATGATGTTTTCTGTCTGATGTATAAACAGATAGCTGAAGGAATGGGTTCAGCAGATCTGACCAGGGACATGATCACTCAGACCTTTCCAAACATCAACCAGCTGGTTGGGAAATCAATCTTTGTTTCAGTCAGCGTTTTAACAGAGACCGGTGAGATCAACACACGCTGTTTATCTGTTGTTTATTATGTTTACGTGTATGTGTCCATATACTGTTGACATAATGGTGTGTGTTTCAGGCAGTGAAATGGTGGAAGCACAAAGGAGAGGCATTAAGATTGTGACGTCACCGTACACCCTTCACTTCAAGAGAACACCTCAATTCTTCAAACCTGGAATGCCCTTTGACGTCTCGGTATGAATCTAGACTACAAGGGTTCAACCGTGAAGACAACGAATATAAATCTGTGAAGTTACATCACAGTTATTGGATGTGTTATTTGTTCATTTTTATTTTGTGTCTTTAAAAAGGTTTACGTGACAAATCCTGACCAGACGCCTGCTGAAAATGTGCCAGTGGAGGTCAACCCTGGAGGGGTCAGAGGTCAAACAAAAGCCAATGGCATTGCAAAGGTCACGGTCAATTCTCAGGGAGATTCTGCATCACTGCACATCACTGTAAGACCTGTTTGACATTGCTGATCTGGGATATTCCATTAAAATGGAAAAAATGTACAACTGTTAATAGGTATTTTATATCTGTATGTGTCACGAACTGCACAGAGACAAGGCAGGAGAACCCAATTGCAGGCAGGCACGGTGGTGAAGGGGGTAAAACAGGAATTTATTAAATACAAAACAGGACAAGAGGCAAAACAAAACCCACAATGGGGAAAACAAGGTAGGGCACTATAAACAAAAACAAGAACACGGACTGACTAAACTAATAAAACAAACACTAGGTATAAACACTAAACTGACTTACTAACACGGGGGTAACAGGAACTTGGAGGACACGGCAAGGTACTAGGAGCTGCAGGATACATAGACTTACACAATAGCATGCACGTAAAGACATGACCGACACAAGACAATGAAACATGAGGACTATTTAAGGGAAGCAAACACAGGATAATTAAATAGGGACCAGGTGACACAGATCAAACACTAAGGGGAAGCTAATTAACACAAACTAGGAAACAGGAGGGTAGCAACGATGACGCAGACTAGGGAAACAAAGGATCCTGTATGATTCCCACCTCTAGACCAAGAATACCTGACAAGGAGAGGGAAACCATGACAGAACCCCCGCCTTAAGAGCAGCAACCTGATGCTCCTCAAAGGCACAAACAAGACAACCAGACTGGGACACTGACAAGACCAAACAAGACATGGCAACATGACAAGGGCAGACAGGCAAGAAAAATCAACGGGTTGGGGTGAGACAATAAAAATAACAAGCAAGGGAGGGGGGGTGGGGGCAAACAAGGAAACATGGGAAGTCCAGAAGGGGTAGGGCTGGGTGGGGAAGTTCCAGCCCTTGGGGGCGCCAGGGCGCGGAGCCCCAGGAGGCTTGACAGGGGAAGTCCTGGGGAAAACTGTTCTTGTCCCCGGCAGGACTGCTGGGCTGGACCCCGGCTGGATGAAAGGACAAGGGCTGGACGGCCGGCTGGAATGCCGGGCAGGACGGCCGGCTGGAATGCCGGGCAGGACAAGGGCTGGACGGCCGGCTGAATGCCGGGCAGGACAAGGGCTGGACGGCCGGCTGGAATGCCGGCAGGACAGGGCTTGCCGGGCAGGACAAGGGCTGGACAATGCACCCGGCCCACCCCCCGGCCTCCGCCTGGACGCCAAATGCTTGGCCTTTTTTGGTGGACATCGGCTGAACATAGGCTGGGCACGCATGTGCCGGTTGCTGGACACCGGGCTTGGTGCCGTTTGCTGTGGACCGGGCTTGGTGCCGGTTGCTGGACCGGGCTTGGTGCCGGTTGCTGGACCGGGTGGGTTGCTGGACCGGGCTTGGGTGCCGGTTGCTGGACCGGGCTTGGTGCCGGTTGCTGGACCGGGCTTGGTGCCGGTTGCTGGGAGGAATCTGCGGCCGGGCTGGCCGCTCGGACCGTCACCACCTCCCCACGGCGCCCCCCCAAAAAATATTTGGGGTTTGACACCACCGGACTCGGGACCACCGACTCGGACCACCGGACTCGGACCGGACCGGACCACCGGACTCGGGACCACCGGACTCGGGACCTCCGGACTCGACTGCACTCCTCTCCTTTTCCTCCGGGAGCGGCCCACGGGAAGTGCGGCCGACGGAAGAGAGGTGGTGGGAGGCACGGCTAGCTCCGTGGCAGAGGAGTCGGACGGGGAGTCCCCACGACTCCCTCCGTTGACGCCGTCTGCGGAGACTGGAGGATGGTGGAGAAGAGGCTGCAGAGAATGGGGAGAGGCCCATGACCCCGACTTGTAGGGAATGACCCTCGGGGATGACGGCCAGCGGGGAAGGAGAGCAGGACTCAACTGAGACCCTGGGCTTCGGCCGATTCCATGGCGTACCTGATCAGTTCAGTGAAGCCCAGCGGTCCTCAGCGTCTGCATCTCCTCCCGCGTCAGAGGATGGTTGAGGCCGCCATTGAACAGGACCATCTGTTCCTGCTCATCATGGACCATCTCCCCTGCAGTCTCGAAGAAGCGATCCGCGAAGTCACACGTCGCCGTATCCTTGACGGACATTGCACAGGCGACGGGCCTGACTTGCGCGTCTCGCTTCTGTGCCTGCTGGGTTCGACTTACGGTCGGTCATTCTGTCACGAACTGCACAGAGACAGGCAGGAGAACCCAATTGCAGGCAGGCACGGTGGTGAAGGGGGTAAAACAGGAATTTATTAAATACAAAACAGGACAAGAGGCAAAACAAAACCCACATGGGGAAAACAGGTAGGGCACTATAAACAAAAACAAGAACACGGACTGACTAAACTAATAAAACAAACACTAGGTAAACACTAAACTGACTTACTAACACGGGGGGTAACAAACTTGGAGGACACGGCAAGGTACTAGGAGCTGCAGGATACATAGACTTACACAATAGCATGCACGTAAAGACAATGACCGACAAGACAATGAAACATGAGGACTATTTAAGGGAAGCAACACAGGATAATTAAATAGGGACCAGGTGACACAGATCAAACACTAAGGGGAAGCTAATTAACACAAACTAGGAAACAGGAGGGTAGCAACGATGACGCAGACTAGGGAAACAAAGGATCCTGTATGATTCCACCTCTAGACCAAGAAATACCTGACAAGGAGAGGTGGAACCATGACAGTATGTACACTCATACAGTTTTTATATCTTTTCAGGCAAAGACCATAGATCCACAACTACAGAATGAACAGCAGGCAGTGAAGACGATGACAGCTCAAGCGTACATTCCCAAAAGCAACTCCCAAAACTACCTGCACGTCGGCATTGAAGCTGAAGAGCTCAAGATCGGTGATATAATGAAAGTCAAATTGTACCCAGGAAAAAGTCCAGGAGCCAAAGATCAAGACTACACGTACATGGTGAGAGAAGTTAACTGTCATATTATAAAATAAAAACTGTAGAAGCAGAGGACTTTTGATTCTTAAAGAGACAGTTCACCCAAAAATGAAAATTCTGCCATATTTACTCACCCTCTGTCACGCGTAGCGGGTACACACGAGCGCACGGCAACGGGATATAAACCAAAAAGTACTTTAATAGTAAATCCACAAACGACAACCAAGAACCAGGAGGAAACACACGTTAACATAAAACAATAGCAGACAAGGAACTGAGGAACACACAGGGCTTAGATACACGAGGAAACGCAAGGGAAACAGAATCAGGTGAGGGACTAATTAACTAAAGACATTAGAAACAGAAGGAAAACAAACACAAAACAGAGTCCAACTGTGACACCCTCAGGTTGTTCCTAACCATTATACATTTCTTTGTTCTGCTAAATGTAAAGAAGATATTTTGAAGAATGTCAGTGACCAAACAGATCTCATTCCCCATTGACTCCCATAGTATTTATTTTCCCTACTATGGCAGTAAACAGGGGATGAGATCTGTTTGGTTACAGACATCCTTCCAAATATCTTCATTTGTGTACTTTGAGTGATTTTTTATGGGTGAACTGTCCATTTAAGGGGGAGGCTTGGCAAGATAAGACAATGAACACTGCTTCTGATTTTGATCACACAATTTTTACAGATCAGTTTTTGCAGTTCTGAGGTCAGTACAGACACTGTCAAATTAAACCTATGCATACTTATAGTTATAATAAATCCTAACTCCAACTCCATACACCAGTGAGAGCCCGAAGGCTTTTAATAGCTCACAAGCTTACAGGGACTTCATTCAATATGTTGGCAAAACAAAGTTACGGCATACACAGGTCAAGTCCAAGATCATATTCTGTCCTAATAAGCCACTACATTTACAATAATTTGTCAATACCACTTCATGACTGGAAAATCTTCTTGTATCTGAAAACCTGCCGTCTTTTTATTAATTTGTCTGTAATTTTCAGATCATCAGTAAGGGGCAGATCGTGATGGTGGACAGGTTTAGGAGAAGAGGACAGTCTCTAGTGTCTCTGTCTCTACCTGTGACCAAAGACATGGTTCCGTCTTTCCGCTTCGTGGCGTATTATCACGTGGGATCAAATGAGGTGGTGTCTGACTCCGTCTGGGTGGATGTGAAGGACACGTGCACGGGAGCAGTAAGTAAACCATCGCAAGAAATGATCAGCACTAAAACAAGGAACGTCATACTGTGTGCACAACAATGTTACATATCAATACCTATCAAAATTACATATGATATTACATATCAAAAACAGGTTTTAAGCAACAACAAGAAATCTGGTTGTGAGAAATATCTTTACAAATGTGTCAAAGTTTTGAAATTCATGCTTTCAAACATGTCAGACCTTGTTTTTCATGTCTAAAAAAGGAAATTTGATGATGCAAGTATTATAACATCAAATAAACAACAGGGCTCTGCGACCAAATGGTTGCATTTTGCGAATATTTTTCCTGTCAGTGCGACCAGTTTTTCTTAATGGTCACACCAGTGCGACTGCCAAACTGATATATACTGTATATATTCAGCGCTAAATGAATTTAATGCGCAAAAATGTTATATTGTGCAAGCGGCGCATCCAGTCACAAAAAAAATTTTCTGTCATAACAACTCTCGGAGGGTTGAGCATGGAAGAGTATATGGCATATAAATGTATTTGATCTTGGCGGAGTAGATCTGCTACGTTGCTGCTGCCGCTGCTACGGAGCTACTGCCCAAACATCAACAACATGAAATCTTATATGAATAACCCCCTATAGCGTACATGATTACCTTGAAGCAGATCTAAACAGGTGAAGCTGGGGAAGGAGGAGGGTTTCTGATGCGTGCTGCACTGCTACGACAATCACTAGCCAAGATTTAAACATTGAACAGCAAGCTCATTGGCTGCTGATTCAGAAGGAAACAATATGCTGTGTGGTAAAATGATTGGTAACGCTTCAGAAGGCCAGCAATGTACCGCATAATTAAACAGTATTTACAGCGTAACTACTTGTAACAATAATGTACCTCTTCAATACATATCTGTAGGTAAAGGCGAACAATATGTTAAGTTCGGGTAATAAAGGGATAAGAAAATTAAAACAATATTTATGAGGGAACTGCATGCCATATAAACATCCAAATCAAACTGCGCTCGAAATACTTGATTATAGTCTCGAAAATCAACATTGATTTTGCACATTTTACACATTAAAACAAACTCATACATTTTTTTTTATTTGTGACCAACAATCGTAGCCTTTAACTGTCACCCGTCCCGAATACGGGACACCTACGTTTGCGTAAATATTGTGCATGTAATTTTTCATGATAAACTATATATCATTGGACTCAAGACTCAAGAATACAGATTTCTTTGGTGTTTTTTTTATAATTCATGTAGGGAGAGTAATTGGTTCATTTTTATAAAGAGTGTGCTTACATTTTTTGTTATCCTTTTACGACCTGTATTTTTTAATCAAAGAAAAACATAAACTTTGTTTTATTTATTTTTACAATAAAATTAACAACATACCTTAATTTATTTATTGTGTGATTTTTTTTCACACGAGACCCACCGTAAGTCTGTATTCCAAAGAATTCGTGAGTTACCGCCATTTCAGTTCCAACATGCGTTTTCATGTGTAGGCTCAAAAAGGGCTCCGACAGTTAACAGGGTTAAAATCAATCAAATAAAAATGAATCCTTAAGTACACCTCGGTCAAATTTCCAGTCGAAAGTCTGCATGTTTCATTTGAGCTGTTTTGCTTGCGCATCATTTCCCATTATTTCATATTTGCTATGATAATAAAATAAGAACCCCTTACTAAATGAATATCCACAGTAGCTTATTTAAGGGTACATTCATTGTGATTATAAAAATTGAGTTTATGTTCCTGCTAAGATTGTTGTACAGCATACGTCAGGTCGTGCATACCACGTTACCCCTTAGTTTTAAAATACTTAGAAATATTTTTTCAAATTTACAAGTAGACTATAACCAACTAGAGTTTCATACCAGAACTTTCACTGTCATATATTTTGCCTGCTGAATGCAAAAAGGTAAAAAACAGCAACAATAACGGAAGTATATACTTGCATTGTATGCAATGTGAAGCTAATGCAGGAAACAACATTTGCAACAGGGTGTTAAACTTTAAGCACTATTCTATTGTATAAAACTCTCCAACGACACTGGAAAACATACAAAATGCTAGACAAAATGTTATATACGTTTAATTTGCGAGTGGTTATGGATGATTATCATGATTATCAATGCAACTTTTATGAAGAAACATGACTAAAAGCCTTCACTTCTCGCTGAGTGTTTGAGAAATGCGCGTGCCCAAAGAGTCAGAGCACAAAATACTAAACAGAGTTATTTCATGTCTTCTTACTCTGAAAAGGGCATATAAACACAAAATTACATCTTTGTAAAAGTATTTCGTTTTGTAAACGTAAACAGTTGGGAAACAAAACACATGTGTATTACAGTATATTTGCTCCGTATACTCGCTCTTAAAGGGGCAGCAGCATGTTTCAAAACAACAAAGGACGGGACCAAAAACACTCATTGATATTAAAGGAATTGTGTTCTCCTTCTACGGGTTGTTCACAACAGATAAAGGGAAAAAGGTAGCATACAATAATTTAGTTGTTTAATATGTGCTTTAAATATACTGTAGTAAAGTGTTGAAAGAGAGTTTGTATGTATGATACAATAGTTGAAGTGTTTTTGGCTCTGGTGCCACCAGTATAACTTGTCTACCCCTCTCAAATGTTAGTCTTAAGCCCTGAACAATATTAAAAAGGATTTTGACTGATAGCATTGTTTATTTCTATTTACAAAGCATTTCAGTAGATATCACGCATCAGTAGAAGTTAATAACAACTTGAGATGTTCATGTGGTTCAGAGCTCTTGCATGGACCATACAGTTATTGGTTTAAGCTGACATGACATTCTCCTTTAACAGCTCAGTCTTGAGGTAAAGAACAAGGCCAGCATTTATAGTCCGGGTGATGAGTTCGGCTTGAAAATAACTGGAGATCCCGGAGCTAAAGTTGGGCTGGTGGCGGTTGACAAGGCTGTGCAAGTCCTCAACAAGAACAGACTCACACAGTCAAAGGTGACGCATCTTCATCAAGCTAGATAAAGCAAAAAAAAAAAAACTTTACATTTATACATTTGGCAGACGCTTTTATCCGAAGCGACTTACATTGCATTATACTATACATTTGTTTGAAAGTTTGTGCAATCCCCTGAGATCGAACCCATGACTTTGACATTGCTTACGTCATACACTAACCACTGAGCTACAGGAAAGGAGGAACTTTGATAACTGGTTTGCTGTCTGTAGATCTGGGACGTGATCGAGAAACATGACACAGGTTGTACAGCGGGCAGTGGAAGAGACAGTATGGGGGTTTTCTATGACGCTGGTCTGATGTTTGAGTCCAGCACCGCTGGAGGAACCAACACCAGAACAAGTACTTTTTCAGATAATACAATTACTCGCACATTTATATAAATACAGGATAATTGCTGTGTTTCTAATGCTAATGCTAATCCCAGTGCAATTTTGTTCTTCTTCTAGTGAACGAGTGCCCTACTCCTTCAAAGAGAAGACGGAGATCAGAAGGTGAGAACCATGCAAATCTAAAAGATCTCATTTTTACTTTTATCAAAAGTTTAGACTGGTCACCAAACCTAACTTAGTTTGAGTTTACAGACTTAGTTTAACACTTACAGACTCTGTTTGTTATACAGAATCAGATGATGGCTGATTCATGTAAACGGATGAGATATTCCCTCACACTTTTTACCCGTTTACGTAGAGGACGAAGACTACCCAGAGTCTGATGAGATTCTGTCACGGACACAGTTCTTTGAGAGCTGGCTTTGGAAGGAGGTGACTGTTCCTCAATGCAAAGATACAACCTGGTAAGCGGGAGTCTGACCTGTTGGACAAAACATTTTCAGCCGTGTCAAAGATATTAACTCACCATTTTCTCGAATTCCAGCGTACTATCAAACGACATAATCTACCTGAAGGAATCCATCACAACCTGGCAAATCTTAGCCATCAGCTTGTCAACACAAACGGTGAGTGGAAGATCTTCAATGTATATTATTTATATTATGTGGCTAAATAACATTTTCGCTCCTGTCGTCTTTCCCAAAGGTATCTGTGTGGCAGATCCTCTGGAGATGGTGGTTTTCAAGAATTTCTTAATCGACCTCAAGATGCCGTACTCGGCCGTTCGCAACGAGCAGCTGGAAATCAAAGCCATCATTCACAATTACACCCCAGATAAGATAAAGGTAATTCTGTCTGCTGAACGTCTTATTTTTCAGTTCTTCTCACATCTGCCACTTTCTCATTTACATCTTATTAACACAATCTCTTTGTCTTTTGATGTTTCAAATGACTGCGATTGTGTTCACTCCAGAGATTTCTAAGAGATGTCCACCGTCTCATTTTCAACAGGTGCGTGTGGACTTTATGGAGACGCAACACATTTGCAGCGCTGCCAGTAAGAGGCGTAAATACAGAACTGATGTTGAAGTCGACGGCTCTTCTAGCAGATCCGTTCCATACGTGATCATTCCCATGGAGTTGGGCGAACGTCAGATTGAGGTGAAGGCTGCAGAGTCTGAATCTGGCTTCACTGATGGAGTGAAGAAGACCCTGAAAGTGGTGGTAAGTCTGATGGATCATACTGGCCATTCTAGCAAAGTTTGTTTGTTGACTGAAGCATGATAAAAAAATGTGGACCTGAGGTCGATTACTTTTCCTTCAGTCTCAGGGTGTCCTAGTGGAGCTGATGTTGAAAAATGTGGAGCTTAATCCAGAGAAGCAGGGTGAGATTCATTTTAAACAAAGAAAAATAAACTTAAATACCCAGAAAGCACACAATGTCTGAGATTCTCTCTCTCTCTCTCTCTCTCTCTCTCTCTCTCTCTCTCTCTCTCTCTCTCTCTCTCTCTCTCTCTCTCTCATTTCCGGTGCACGCTGGAAGCGTTTGGGGTGGTGGTGAGGGGTTTTACGGAGAGGTGCTAAACTTTTCTATTGTCTCTCTTATTTCTTTTTTTGAGTAAATTTGATATTTAAATCTAATATTACATCTAGTAGTAAAAGTTTAGTTTGAGGTTAGTTGACGCGTTGTGGAATTAGTTTCACGTGGCGAGTACAGAGATGGCGTCGCACCTGGATGTGCGAACGCCGTCGCTGTCGCTTCGTCACGGAATTAGATGCATCACTCAAGTTGGTATAACAGTTGAGGATGTTTGCTGGATGTAGCGGAGCGAGTGGGACATGAAAACATTATTTCCGCGTCTCGAATGAACAAGGCCGTGGTGGTCTTTTTGAAAGAGGAGCTACTGGTCAATCGGTTGGTAGAGAGCGGCATAGTGGTAAGTGGAGCGTTTGTCATTGTTCAACCGTTGATATCTCCAACTGTGAAGGTAGTAATTTCAAATGTGCCGCCGCCATTTATTCCTGATGAGGATATACAGCGTGAGCTTTTGAGGTACGGAAAGTTTGCAAGTGGAATTAAGATGGTACCGCTTGGTTGTAAACATGAGTCTTTGAAGCATGTGTTGTCTTTTAGACGGCAGGTGTTTATGTTTTTGAATGCTCCGACATTAAACGTGTCGTTTCGGTGCATTTATGAAGGAAAGTCGTACATGTTGTATGCGAACACTGGGGAAATGCGCTGTTATGAATGCGGTGCTGTAGGACACGTAAGATTGTCATGTCCGCAAAGAGAAGAAGTGATGAAAGACAGGTCAAAATAAAGATACGAATGGTAGTGTAGAGCAAACTGTGGAAGAAAGAGTGGAAAATGAGAATCAAAATGTTCATAATAATAAGGATTTAGTTAGTGTTGGTGCTGAGAGGGAGACTAATACTACTGAAGTGTCTACTGAAGTGGTAGAGAATGTTAATGGGTGGTGAGATACAGGTGACTGAAGAGATGGTGATGACGGAAACTGAGAAGAATACAGAGCAAGTGGAGGTAGAGGGTGATGAGGAAGTGATGCCAGTTGATAGAGATCAATTAAGGACAGTGAACTCAGAGGGTAATAATTCAGAAGAGATGGTTGAAGATGAAGGAGAAGAAGATAGTGATGATGATTTGTCAGATATATCAGATGTTTCAAATTTATCTCAGATGGGATGTGATAACTGTTATGCTTTGGAGGAAATAGATGCCTTTCTGGATAAGACTTTCGGGAAAGCAGCAGAAGTAAAGGATCACTTTAAGGACACTAAAAAATTTGAAAGTTCTGTATTATACTGGATGAAACGAGTTGGAGAGGACAAATTAAGTAGGAGGAAGAGGTTTCGATTGAAAAAGTTTGTCACGAAAATAAGAAGGGGGGGAAACCCTGAGAAAAAGGAAACATAAATGATGTCTAATTCACTAAGGGTGTTTCTATTGCTTCTTTTCTCTCTGTCTTTCTTTTCCCTCCATTGGAACCTTATTATGGAGTATGTAAGAGTAGGATCCTTAAACATCAATGGGGGAAGAGATGGGGTTAAAAGAGCACTGATTTCTGAATTTATTAAATTAAATGATATCAAAGTAACTTTTTTACAAGAAACACATTCTGATAGTAATAATGAATTGGAGTTGTATAGATGGTGGGAAGGAGAGTGTAAATTAAGTCATGGAACAAATTTAAGTATGGGTGTTGCAATTCTCTTTTCAAAACATTTGGAGTTAAAAATTGTGACAACAATAGAGGTAGAAAAAGGTAGAGTGTTATTAGTTATAGCAGAAATTAAAAGTGTTAAATTCCTTTTTGTTAATGTGTATGCTCCGAATATAGGGTGGCATCGTGAAATAACATATACAAAATTAAGTGATGCAATAAAACAATATGATGATGGCAATGCATGTGTTGTAATAGGAGGTGATTGGAATTGCACAACGCAGTTTTTATTGGATAGGAATGGGGATGAGCCTCACTCAAAATCTAGTAAGTTACTAATTGATATCACAAATAATTTAAAGTTGGTGGATGTGTGGAGAAGTAGAAATGAGTCGGTGAAGCAATATACATGGATAAAGATTTTAGATTCTGTTGTGATAGGAGCGAGACTGGATAGGTTATATGTAAGTAAGTCAAAAATAAATAGAGTAACTAATACTAATATACTTCCAAGTGGTTTTTCAGACCATCATATGGTTACTTTAGATTACAATGTTGCGAAAATTTCAAGACCTACATTTTATTGGCATTTAATATAAAACTACTACAGGATGCAGATTTCTTTGAGAAATTCTATAGTTTTTGGGAAATTTGGAGACAGAGAAAAAATAATTTTGAAAATCTGACTCAATGGTGGGAGGTGGGAAAAGCACAGATTAAAGTTTTTTGTCAACAATTTTCTTATAATGCTACTGCTACAATGAAGAGAAATGTGAAAATGTTGGAGTTTGAGATTAATGAAATGGAAAAAAAATTGAGGTTGTTAATGATGGTTCAGTGAATGTTTTAAAAAAGAAAAAAATAGAGTTAAAGTCATTGTTGGAACAAAGAGTTAAAGGTGCACTAGTTCGAGCGAGAATATCTTCAATTAAAGAAATGGATGCACCAACTGCTTATTTTTTTGGACTTGAACGGAAGGAAGCACAAAAGAAATGTATGCTTCATCTTAAAAGAAGAAATGGAACTATTACTTCAGATCCAACAGAAATGAGAACAATGGGCATTGAATTTTATAAAGAGCTGTTTGGTAATATGGACTGTGATGTTGGATCTATGGACCAGTTTATGCAAGATCTTCCTAAATTAAGTTCTGAGGATAAAATTCATTGGATGCAATGATTTCTTTTGATGAACTTTCGAAGGCGGTCAAACAGCTCTCAACAGGAAAGTCACCAGGAATTGACGGTTTACCGGCTGAGTTTTATAAAGCCTTTTGGGGTGTTTTAGGAGAAGATTTGTATAATGTATTTTGTGAATGTTTTAAAAGAGGTTGTCTACCAAACAGCTGTCAAAGAGCTGTGTTATCACTCCTACCAAAAAATGGAGACCTAGGATTGCTGAAGAATTGGCGACCAGTGTCCTTAATGTGTCTAGACTATAAAATATTGTCTAAATGTTTAGCAAACAGACTAAAAAATATTTTGCATGTTGTGGTGGAAAGTGAACAAACTTACTGTATTCCTGGGCGGACAATAATGGACAATTTATTTTATGAGAGATGTTGATTTTCTATTAGAAACAATCTTTTGTGGGTTTTTTCTATTTTTTTTTTCCACCCCTTTTTTTTTTTTTACTGTGTTAAAAACTTTTGGATTTGGGGAGAATATTATTTCTTGGATAAAAATACTTTATGAAGATGCTTCACTTATGCTTAAGATAGGGGGTGGCCTGAGTTGTCCAATCCCTGTTAAAAGAGGAATCAGGCAAGGATGTCCTCTATCAGGACAACTTTATAGTTTAGCCATAGAACCCTTACTGTGTAAGCTAAGAAAGGAGTTACAAGGGTTAAGGATACCAGGAGATAATTCAGGGTTAAGGTACACTGTGTCTGCTTATGCGGATGATGTAAATATTTTTATTTCTGGTCAAAATGATATTCAGATACTTTGTAAAAATTTAAATCTTTATGAAAAGTCTTCTACAGCCAAGGTAAACTGGGCAAAGTGTGAAGGATTTGCTGTGGGGTCTTGGGTTGATACGGGGCCACCTCAACTTCCTGAAAGACTGAAATGGGGAAAGGAAGGTTTTAAAGTTTTGGGGGTGTATTTGGGCACTGATAAGTATAAAGAAAAGAACTGGGAGGGTCTGCTTGGAAAGGTTGATGCTAAGTTGTCTAAGTGGAAATGGCTATTGTCCGAACTATCTTATAGAGGCAGAGTCCTAATTACAAACAACCTGTCTGCCTCTATGTTATGGCACAAATTGAATGTGCTGGAGCCACCAGATGACAGTATTAAGGAGATTCAGAGGAAACTGGTGGATTTTTTCTGGTCTGGTCAAAAATGGATTCCTCGGCAGGCACTTTATCTACCAGTGATTGAAGGAGGGCAAAGCCTAATAGATGTACGAAGCCGCATAAATGCTTTCCGATTGCAAGCAGCCCAGAGACTATTGTACGAGGAGAATGTTGGATGGATTAATGTTGCTTGTGCTCTTCTACGGAAAACATCTGGATTATTGTATGATAAACAGCTTTTTTTACTGAAAAGTGATGAAGTGGATTTGAAAGAGTTGACACCGTTTTATAAATCAATGATAACAGCTTGGAGAAAGACATTTATTATTCACAGAGATATTTTACAACCTCAGGACTGGATAATGGGAGAACCGTTGTTCCATAACCCATTAATAAGAACAAGGATTTTGTCCTCTAAATCTGTGGAAAGCTGCTTTGTGAAGGCTGGGTTTGTCAAGATGGGGGATCTGAGAAATGGTGATGACTGGAAAACAGCTGAGACTATACAGTGTGTTACGGGGTTGAGATCTCTTCGACTTGTGAGACGAATAATGAAGGAGGTGTGGGCAGCTCTACCTGGGGCCTGCAGAGAGGCACTGTCACAGGAGTTGAATGAGCAATATTCTTTTCCACCCATCAAAGTTTCTGCTGCAGTGCAAGAGGAGATGGAGGAAAACTGGACATTCGATTTTATCATTCGAGTACCCCGAGTTGGGGACTTTTCAAGATGTTAAGAAGAAAGAACTCTATGTAACATGTGTAAAAGTGACGCATCAGACTGCGCTGAGAGGAGTGAAGACTTGGAGGTGGTCAGAAGTGCTTGGGACAGATTTTAAGGCATGTTGGAGGTCTCTATATAAGTTGCCTGTTGAAAAGCGTACTGCAGATTTGCAGTGGAGACTGATGTTCGGGGCTATAGCTACGAACAGACACGTGGCACACCTCAATCCAGCAGTGGGGACAGAGTGTTTATTTTGTGGCTTAGACGAAACGGTTAATCACTTATTTATTGATTGTTTTAGGTTGGAGGGAATGTTTAATTTTTTAACGCAAGTTTTTAAAAAATTTGGAGAGAATTTTTCTCATCAGATGTTTATAAGTGGTCCAATTTATTCTTTTCAAGAAAGAAGGAAGAATGTTTACTTAATTTTCTGTTGGGTTCGGCAAAGTTGTCCATATGGAAAACTAGAAAAAATAAAATGTTAGGTATAGGTTCAATTGATGCTGAAATGGTACTAAAAGGGATGATACCTGCTAGAATCAAGATAGAGTATACATTTATACATAGTATACATATCTCTCACTATGTACATATTATACATAGTATACATATCTCTCTCTCTCTCTCTCTCTCTCTCTCTCTCTCTGGTGCATGCTGGGAGTGTGTGGAGGTGCTGAGCGCGTGTCGAGAGCGACCGTGAACTTTTTCACTGAATTTCTTTCTTTTTTTTTGTTTGTTTTTTCATTTAATTAGTTTTCCCCTCGTACGTTAGATCACTATTAGCGTAAGAAGGGGAGGTTTTCTTTGTGTGTTTGAGCGGCCTTTAGCCGCCGGAATGGCGTCTTTTCAGGCGCAAAGTTCATCAACTCTGTCACTCAGAAATGGCTGCAGGTGTGTTCCTGAGCCTGGAGTGACAGTGGAGGAACTGCTTGTGATAATTGGCGAAAAACTCGCGTTTGAAAATATTATCTCGGCCTCGCGGATGAACAAAGCAGTAGTCGTGTTTTTAAAATCGTTACACAGTTACACAGGAAGTGAAGGGGCAGCAAGAGGTGAGTGTCATTAATGTGAATACTGGCAGTGTGGAGAAACCTGAATGCACTATTGTGACTGAGAAAGCTGTTGTGAGTGTTGGTAACCTCAATGATAATGATCAGAGTGATGCTGAAGATCTATGTGAGGACAGTGAAGTCATACAGTCAGGTGTTTCTGAGGAGAATATGGCTGATGAGACTGAGAGTTTATCACAATACACTGATGATGGGATAAGAGATGATGAGCAATGGTCTGATGTGTCTAACAGGGTTGAGACAGATCTGTACACTATTGATCAGATAAATTCTTTCCTTGATAAAACTAAAGGAAAATCAGGTGTTGAAGTCGGTGATCACTTCCCTGATATTGAAAAGTTTATTGCCTCTGTGATTCGAGCTAAGAAATTAACCAGCAATGTTGAACTTTCTCAACAAAAAAGATTTCGTTTAAATAAACATCTAACTGTACTCAGAACAGGTAGAAAGATAAGTAAGGCGAGGGGGAAATCTAATAAAAAATAATGGCTGATTACTCTTCTTGTCTGGGTCGACTTTCTTTTCTGCTTTTTTCTCTCTTTTTATGGAGTTTTGAGGTTAGGATCTCTTAATATCAATGGAATGAGGGATGGGAGAAAGAATGTACTTTTATCAGAAATTATAGATTTAAAAGATTTGAGTGTCACTTTTTTACAAGAAACTCATAGTACTTGTAGTAATGAAGTAAACTGGGGATTATGGTGGAAAGGAGAGTATGTTTTGAGTCATGGGTCCAATTTAAGTGCTGGTGTAGCTGTTCTTTTTTCTCCTTCTCTAAAAGTGAATATTTTATCTCAAACTGAAGTAGAGCCAGGAAGGTTTTTAGCTGTAAAGGCTGAAATTAATAACATTAAATTCTTGTTTGTAAATATTTATGCCCCTAACGTTGGAGCAGAAAGAAGAGTATTTTTTACTAAACTGGAGAGTATAGTTAAAGAAGAAAAGGAAGATGTGTTTATTGTTGTAGGGGGGGACTGGAACTGCACTCTTGACTTTACACTAGACAGGAATGGGGAAGAACCTCATGCACAATCAGCCTCATGTTTAGCTGGTGTTTTAAAAAAACTAAGTCTCTTAGATGTATGGCGAGAACATAATCCCTCTACAAGGCAATACACATGGGTGAAAGTTTGCAATGAAAGGATTTCAGCTGCACGCTTGGACCGTTTTTATATATCTTGCAATTTAAGAAATAGAGTTTTTGGTACGGAAATTATTCCCAATGCACTTTCTGATCATAAACTTATTACAGTTGGTTTTACCCTGTTTCAAAGCACACATAAAAGTTGTTACTGGCATTTCAACACTAAACTTTTAGAAGATACATTTTTTTGTGACGCTTTTAAGTCTTTTTGGGAGACATGGCAAACAGAACAGAGTCTTTTTGAAAGTATTATCCAGTGGTGGGAAGTGGGCAAAGCACATATAAGAGATTTTTCTCAGAAATATGCTGCTCACTCCTCTGTACGTTTAAAAAATACTTTAAAGTGGCTGGAAACAGAGATTACTAACATTGAATTGAATATGACTATTAATGATGCTGCTAATTTGAAGGATATTTGGACGGAGAAGAAAAGTCACCTGAGCTCAATCTTAAATGAAAGAGTTAAAGGAGCCCTGATAAGAAGCCGCTATTCATCTCTGAAGGATATGGATGCTCCTACGGCATATTTTTTTAACCTGGAGCGGAAAGTGGGTCAAAAGAAACAAATGTTTTCATTGAAAGACAATAGTGGACATGTTACAACAGACCCACTGGAGATGCGAAGACTTGCCGTTGGATTTTATTCTAACTTGTACGCTGCTGAAATTTCAGATGAACATTGTCGAAAAGAGCTTCTAAAGGACTTACCTGTTATATCTGAGGAAAAAAAAAGTGTTTAGAGGCTGACATTTCTTTTGAAGAAGTTACTTTGGCTGTTAAGGGACTTTCACCAGGTAGTAGTCCTGGATTGGATGGACTACCGTCTGAGTTTTACAAGACTTTTTGGACTACCATTGGGAATGATTATTTTAAAGTTTTACAAAAAGTTGCAGTGATGGAATTCTCCCAACCAGTTGTCAACGTGCTGTTTTGTCTCTGCTCCCAAAAAAGGGAGATTTAACACTGTTAAAAAATTGGAGACCCGTAGCAATTCTGTGTTCCGAATAAAAATTTTATCAAAAGTTTTAGCCAACAGACTAAACAATGTATTAAATGAGATTGTACATAAGGACCAGTCATATTGTGTAAAATCGATCAATTACAGACAATCTTCATTTAATGAGGGATGTTGTTGATTTTGCTCATTATAATGATGTCAATATGGGATTGGTTTCTTTGGATCAGGAAAAGGCCTTTGACAGGGTTGATCATGTGTTTCTGTTTGATACCTTAAAAACTTTTGGGTTTGGGGAGAAATTTATTTCTAAAATAAGACTTCTGTACACTCAAGCTACATGCATGATTAAAATGGCTGGAGGTTTAAGCATCCCCATAAACATAAATCGAGGGATAAGACAAGGCTGTCCAATTTCAGGTCAACTGTATAGCATTGCAATTGAACCCTTGCTGTACAAATTGAGGCGTGAGCTTACTGGACTGTATATAAATACTTTCAACTGTTCCATCAAACTATCTGCATACGCAGATGATGTAACAATTATAATCCGGAAGCAAAGTGATATTCAGTTGCTAAAAGAGGCTTTAGATTGTTATGGAAAAGCCGCCTCAGCAGCAGTTAACTGGGGTAAAAGTGATGCGTTATGGTGTGGAAGAGATCTTAAAGGTCCAATACTTCCTGGTGGGCTACAGTGGGGAAAAACAGGTTTTAAATACTTGGGTGTTTTTATAGGGACAGAAGAGTATAGGAAGAAAAATTGGGAGGGCCTTGTGGAGAAAGTGTGTGCTCGGTTGTCTCGCTGGAACTGGTTGCTACCCCAGTTGTCTTACAGGGGGAGAGTTCTGATTTGTAATAACCTGGTTGCCTCTTCATTATGGCACAAAATGACAATAATCGAACCACCAGAGGATCTGGTGAGAGGAATACAACAGCGATTAGTGAATTTTTTTGGTCGGGACATCATTGGTTGAAGACGGCGGTGTTGTACCTACCTAGACAAGAAGGAGGCCAGGGCCTGATTGACATCAGATCGCGACTGAAGGCCTTCAGGATTCAGACGGCAAAGAGACTGCTCTACGGAGTGAATGTGTGCTGGACTGAAGTGGCCTGTGCCCTTCTTAGAAGAGCAGGAAAGATGGGTCTGGACCGCCACCTCTTCCTCATGGACATTAAGAAACTGGATTTGAGTGGACTGAGCCCTTTTTATAGATCACTTTTAAGCTCATGGACGCTTTTTAATTTTTCTCGAGATGCAAGCAATACCCTCAAACTGTGGATGAATGAAGAGCCATTATTTTTCAACACTGCTCTAAATTTGGATGTTTTTAAATCGGACACTCTCAGAAAAGCCATGTTGGCAGTAAATATTACAAAGATTGGACATTTAAGAAATAAAAAAGCATGGATAAACCCTGAGAATCTTGCTGAAAAATTGGGAATAAAATCAATCCGGGTGGTACAGACCATGATGACACGGATGATAGAATCTCTGCCTCAGGCATATAGACTTGAATTAGAAACCTTTGATGAAGAGGAAGGAAAAAGAGATTTTCCAGAGTTGTTTTTTTCAGCTGGGATTGGACTTTGGGAAGAAAATGAAGGCTGCTTATTAACTTTTAAGACACCTAACCTGAACTCTTTTATATTGATGCTGACAAAAAGGCCATTTATATTATGTGCTTGAAAGTTAGTCATCTTAATGCCCTAGAGAGTGTCCGAGAGTCCAAATGGCAGTTTTTTTTTGGGCCAGGTGTCTCCCCCAAAGGAAGCTGGAGGTCCCTGTACAAACCACCTATTGAAAAAAGATCTGGAGATCTTCAGTGGAGAATTGTACATGGGATTATAGCCACAAACAGATACAGAACACGCATTGATCCACAAGTAGGGGAGGGGTGTTCTTTTTGTAGTGAAGAGGAAACTGTTTTTCATTTGTTTTTAAAATGTGAAAGACTTCAGTCATTGTTTTACATATTAGAAGAGTGGTGTCATACATTAGGAGAAGTGTTTACGCCAGTCCTTTTCATTTATGGGCCAAAGTATTGTAGAAGTAGGAGGGAAACTCATATAATAGTTAATTTTCTTTTTGGGCAAGCAAAGTTGGCTATATGGCTGTCAAGGAAAAATCATTTGAATGGTACTGGGTCAACAGATAACGTGTCAATTTTAAAGGGCCTACTAAAATCTCGTATCAAAATTGAGTTCACTTACTATAAACTGGTCAATGACATGGAAATGTTTAAATATAAATGGGCTGTAAACCGGTGTTTGTGTGATGTGAATTATGATGGCGTTTTGGAAATTTACGTCTAGATGTTAACTGTTACTATTACTATTTATTCATTTATTTTTTAATATGATTTTGGACTAATGTATTTTTAATTTTTTTGTAATAAATGGACTCTTAAAAGTCAAAAAAATCTTCATCTCGACGAGGGCTCTCTATATCTCTATCTCGTCTCTTTCCCTCTCTCTATCTCTCTCACTTTCTTTCTCTCTCTCTCTCTCTTCTATCTATCTTCTCTCTCTCTCTCTTCTCTCTCTACTCTCTCTCTCTCTCTCTCTCTGTTGTCCTCTCTCTCTCTCTCTCTGTTGTCTCTCTCTCTCTCTCTCTCTCTCTCTCTAGATGTGCTGTGACTTCTGGTCTTCTAGCTGCTCACACCATCACTTACTCATGTCATGGGATGGAGGGACGTTATGTGAATGTGGTCATGACTGGACATACATCTCATCTCTCTCTGTGTGAGGTGGAGGTCTATGGAAAACGTAATTCCTGACACCTAATTCTGTACAGTACGGTAGAACTTAGATCTTAGTGGAATTTTAATAGCTTTTTCCAATTTTTTGTTATAATCAAATTAAAAAATCGATTCCAACTGTATGATTAATGATCATAATTTTAAAATAGCTTTGTGGGGAACTTTGGTTTCTCTTTTCACTTTATATTTGTTTTTGGTTTGATTTATGAGTGTTTCTAACACGTTCTTTCTGCGTTGATTGTTTTCACTTGCCCTTTCATTTGTAATGTTTTTGATCATCAGTGTTTTGATTTGTATGTGTTGGTCGAATTGGCGTTTTCTGTGTTTCAGGGCATATAAAAAAGTATTTTCTGAGGCTGAAATTCTCCTCCATCGTTGATGCATTCGCAGAGCGCGACAAAATCCTCCATCAGGTGAGAAAAAGAGTCTTAAAGTGGCCGTAACTCAGACAGTTTCTGCATATCTCATGTTAATCTTGAGTACTTACAGAATAGTCTCCAATCCTTCAAATATCCGTAGAGTCTTTGGTTTGATCACATTTATAAAAGACAGATACAGCTGTACGATTATTTCCCCATTGCCAACAAAACACAGACATATGACTCAGTTTCACTTACCGCGTGCGGTTCATGTCCCGCGTCTTTTAGCGCTGGGACGGCTCCATCTATCAGTTTCAAATGATCTCCAAATCCAGCGTTATATCCAACGTTTATATAACATTCATCACCCAAATGCAGTGAACAAACAAACACAGCTGAACTTCGCAAACGCAGTGCTATCTCTCTCTCTCTCTCTCTCTCTCTCCAGCAAACAAGTGAAAGTGACTTGTGCACATGCTCCTTCTCCCACTCTCCTTGGTTGACGCGTGAGCATGCTTTTCAGGAGAATTGTCCACTAATGGTCTGAGAAATGTTGTTACGAAACGGATTTTCGTGTTAAAAAAAAGAAAACTTTTCGAAACCTATGAACGCTGGGGGAGTGTATCGAGCACAGAAATACTACGTCATACGTCCAACTCGTTTTTTGACAGGTTGGCCATGTTAAGGATGAGAAGTCGGCATGTTTAACATTGTAAAGAAGTGAGAATGCATGAAACACCGTTGCATCCCCCCTTTAAAATACAAAAGTAAATGTGATGATTGAAGAGAGAAGTGAGATATGAGAGTGTTTGATGTGTGTAAATATATGAGATGAGAGATGATGAGAGAATGAGAAATGACAGTATGTTTCATGTGTGGATTGACATGTTTGATGGATTTTAGCTCCAGTCTGCTCTGGGATTGAACATCTCTGATTTTAAACTGTCCTGGACACAACTACCCAAGAAAGAAGAAGAACAGGAGGAGGACGGAGGCGAGTACACACACTTTAACACACTGACTACAGTGCGCGTGAGCGGCGCAATGTGAGCGACAAAATAATTGTATTTTCTTCATAACTAACATTACTATAAGGTTTTTAATTTCTTTCCACACTAGCACTTTATCTGACAACTTGAGGGTTCAATGACAAAAACATTAAAGAGGTTTCACTGAGACACGGATGACATCACTGTATGATTTTCTGTAAAGCTACTCTGAAACCATGTTAACTGAAATAAGAGCAATAATATAGACGAAGATTATTTACTCTAAATTTTATTTGACTGTTTATTTCATTCAGATTTGTATTGAATATCACTATAGTTTGTGACTGCAAATATACTGTTTATTATTCATAATTTGTTGAAATGAAAAAAATGGAACTATAGTTGGTTAACAATGCCTTTGGAAAATGCACCCCTGATCTGCATTATAAAGTGTAATAATGAAAAATACATGTTGTTTTCTTTACAGGTACTTGTGTTAAACTTCCTTAATCTGAATCTACAAACTGAATCTTTAATGCAAGTGCATTTGATTTATTTCTTAATTTTTTTCCTGGTTCTTCTCTACTATTGATGTCGTGGTGTTCACATCACTGCTGACCTTGAATCTCATTTTAGTCCTCATAACTATATGTGTGTTGTTAGTTGTGTGTCAAAGCCTGATAAAGTGTGTAGCGGAGTTCTTATAGTTTTGACTTATTAATATTAAGATTAAATAATTAATATTTTAAATTAGATTTTATTTTTAGATTTTTTGTGTTCATTTTAGTTAAAGTTTTAGCAATTTTGGAAATTGAAATTTTATAATGTATTGGTTTATTTTTAATGTTGCTATATAAGATTATTTCATTCTTGATTTGAGTTTTTGTTTATTGTTATATATGTACTACTTTAAACTTAATTCAGTTTATTTTTGAGGCAACATTTCAATTTGTCAATAATTGATTTGATAACTATGAAAAGAAAAATGTTCTAAGTTTTAATTTTAGTAAACTAAAATACCCTTGGTGTGTAGCACAACAGTAGTGTGTCATGGGCTCAATGGATCAACATTATCAGATGAAGTGAATTTCACATCAATTTATTTTACACATGTAAGATTATTTTTTTAACTCTGATAAGTAATTTATATTTCCCCAGTTTTATTTACACTAGTTTCTTTATTTAGCTTTTAAAATCATTTAAATCGATACTGTAAATGTTAACAGTCGTGCTCATAAAGCTGTGACCTGTAAAAGTTTGTGGGATTGAGTTGACTGCATCTCTCTGTTGTTTCTATTATCTGTCAATGGATCAGCATCTTTCTGACAGACGCGCAGTAAACAGTGAGACATCAAACACTGGTGACCCGCAGGGTTGTGTTATCTCACCATTATTATTATATTACCTGTAAATAACTGACTGTACCTCCAAGAACCCTTCTGCCAACCTCCTGCATGCACACAACTGTGATCCGTCTCATACATATAGAGGAGAGATTGAACAGCTGTACGTCATAAACCTGGGCCCATACACACAAAACATCTAACTTTATAGAACAAGCAAGATCATTCTAATAGATAAAATCTAATAAATAAATAAATGCAGTCTCCCGGTGAGCAAGCCAACACTGCCCTGCTGTGGCTATGAACCCAAACTCCAATGATTGATTAATGGAGAAAAAAAAACCTTGTGAGAAACCAGGCTCAGCCGGGAGGGCCAGATCCCCTCTGACGTGTCATAGCTGCACTCAGTGACCCCGACCAAAAGCCACAGAGCAAACATCCACGAGGAAGAGGGAGAGCCCACCGCCCGCGACCCAGGTAATCCCACTCGCCGAAACCATGCACGTCCAGCCCGGTCCCACTCCACGATGGACACCAGAAAACAGAGGAACAACCAGGGAAAATAGTAATGGCATATTGGAACATTATTCCTCTGCTGTCTGACATCGACCACAAAACAAGACCAAACCAGACCCACACAGCCCCAACAAATAAGATCCCCCAACCACAACCGACAAGACAAACCCCCCCCACAAACACCCGCCCAGCAACCCCCAATCAGGGCCACTGAATGCAGCTATAACTTCAAACTGCTGACATGTGATGTAGTTTAGCATTAACATTAATGTGACAAGTAGTCGTCTTTTCTCTTGGTTGGGGATAGAATGGACTGAGCTGGGATGGTCAGATGGTCGCCTTTCTCTTGGGTGGTAATGGAATTGCCATAGATGGAGCTGGGATGGTCAGTCAGTCCGCAGCTGGCATAATCTCTACTTCGGGATGGGCATATGACGTCCATCTGGGCCTGGCGGAACTCTCCCTACCTCGGGATGGGCATCCCGAGGCTGAGGCAGAAAGAGAATAATTAGCGTAGCTGCTGTTCATTTACTATGCATTAGTGAAAGCTTGGTGGAAAAGATGTGTCTTTAATCTAGATTTAAATTGGGAGAGTGTGTCTGACCCTCGAATAGTATCGGGAAGGCTATTCCAGAGTTAACCCCCTTTGGTAGATTTAGTTATTCTAGGTGTTATCAAAAGTCCTGAGTTTTGCGATCTTAGAGAGCGTGATGGGTTGTAATGTGATAGAAGCTCTGTTAAGTAGGTAGGGGCTAAACCCTTTAAGGCTTTATAAGTAATTAAAATAATTTTAAAATCAATACGATACCTAATGGGTAACCAGTGAAGGGATGATAAAATTGGGGTTATGTGATTGTATTTTCTTGACCTGGTTAGAACTCTGGCAGCTTCATTCTGAACTAACTGTAGTTTGTTTGTAGAAGATGCAGGACAACCACTAAGTAGAAAAACATGCGGAGTAGAAGTGGTAGGAGTATCACAATCGCGTCGAAAACTTACCGCAGCTTTGCGAGCATCAGCCCGGGATGTTTCCAGTGCAGTTTTTACTGAAATGCAAGGAAAGATTCATCATCATGGTGAAAACAGCCCAGCGCATCACAGGGACTACACTTTCTTCCATTGAGGACATCCAGAAGAAACGCTGTCTGCGTCGAGCTCGCAGCATTCTCAAGGACTCCTCTCATCCCGCTCATAGACTGTTTACTCTCCTGCCTTCCGGTAGGCGCTTCAGGTGCCTCCGGACAAGAACCAGCAGACTAGGAAACAGCGTTTTTCCCAGAGCTGTTTCATTATTGAACTCTGCCCCTCACTGATTCCACTACCCCTCATAACTTACACTGTAATGCTGCTATTACATTGTTTACATTGCACTACAGGGCTGCCATGTATGACTGAACTGTACACACCAGTACTTCATGTTATCTGCTCTACCGGACTGTTTACACACACATAGCATCATTTGCACTCTATACTGCTCACTTGCACACAAGGAATATTATACTGAATGCTCATTTGCACTAATGGACTACTTTCATAACTGCATTAACTCATCTACTGCACTGTAACTTCAATAACTGCATCTACTCATCTATTGCACTATAACTTCAATAACTGCATTAACTCATCTACTGCACTGTAACTCTATTAACTGCATCTACTCATCTATTGCACTATAACTTCAATAACTGCATTAACTCATCTACTGCACTGCAACTTTATTAACTGCATTAACTCATATAATGCACCGTAACTTTTATAACCGCATTAACTCATATACTACAGGTACCTTTAATAACCGCATTAACTCATCTATTGCACTGCAACTTTAATAGCTAATGTCTATAATTAATGCACACTTAAGTCACTTGCACTATTGTATAGTCTAAATTGTTATCTGTTCATAACCACCTGTACATTAATGTTCACAGTATATAGCCTTCTGTATATATTGTTCATAGTACATACCGACTGTCATATTTTCATAGAACATTCCTTCCGTAAAGTATTTTCATAGTACATTCCCATTGTATAGTATTTTCCTAATATTGTATTCTGTATTTATTCACACTGTATATCCTGCACTTGATAACTGCATTTCTTGTTAGACCTAAACTACATTTCGTTACACTGTACTTGTATATGTGTAATGACAATAAAGTTGAATCTAATTGGATCTAATCTAATCTGCGCTCAGAGGTAAACACAGGTCTGAAACATTAGCCATTATTGATGTAACAATGAGAACAGTGAGTTAAGCAGTAAGGGCAATATTCAGTAAGTAAAGGCTGGTAATGCTAACTGCCTGATGGCTAATACCGAGTGATCATATGAAACTAATTTATCTGTTTGTTATTTGACTATTTTGGTATGGGATACACTTAAGGATAACTTTTACCCACAGTGAATTATCAATTTCGAACATAAATCTTAAGCTATAACAAGAATGAACAATATATTAAGAAAAAGTTTTGACAGAGCTCCGTCTCAAACCACGCTCTCTCGGCAAACAGGAAGTGACAACCCTACTGGACACAGTAGGTGTAACCATTCCTGCTCTGACATCGTGAACAGCGGAGGGTAGAAGGCCTCAAGAACAACCGGATAACGATGGAGAACGGAACTGTAGGCATATAACTCGGGTGAGGATGCAGGATAGCTTTGACCTTCCCAGAGGGCAAAAGTTAAACAGGACGGCGAGGTCGAAAGCTCTTGCAAATCTCTGATTCTCTTAAGAGAGGTGATTGCCATTAGAAGGACCATCTTAAGGGTCATGAGCCTGACAGGAGCTGACTCCATAGGTTCAAAAGGGGCGCTGAGGAGACCCTCGAGCACTACTGCTAAGTCCCATGATGGGACTGCCTGTCTTGAAGGAGGCATCAGCCGCATCATTCCACAAATAAAGTGGGCGACTAAATGGCAGCCACATGAACCCTGAGAGTACCGGGGTTCCCTTTCTGTCGGTCTCTCGACGTTGTGTCGAGAACGACAGATGGGGTTCGCCCTTGAGAACCAATCAACTCTGACTACTATAGAAAAGGCCAATGAAATTTGCCGAATGAAATTTGCATGCCGGGCTCCGCCCCCGGATATCCGGTATAAAAGGAAGCCGGCGTGCAGCATTCATTTACCTTTTGTTCTTCAGAGCCTTCGCTCATGACTACGAACAGAACGAATTCTACAGATTCTTCTTCTTCTACATTGCCGGATCTACGACGTGTAGCAGCGGATCGTCCCTACCTGCAGCGACCTTCCCCTGGGCGTCTCGGCAGTTCCGGAGGTGATAGAGATTTTTTCTAAAAGGTCCTTTTCAGGACTGACTGAGCATTCTCCAGCGCGGCATGTCCCGCTGTTCTCTTGGGTGCGGCACCCTCATCGAGGAGGGGGATGGACACGATCGCTGCATTAGGTGTCTGGGCGTCCAGCACACTGAAGCAGCGTTCGTTGACACATCTGCCCGCACTGCGGGCGGATTGTCATTCAGAAGTTGCGGTCACGGGTGGCTGTCTTCCTACGGGAACCAGCCACCATTTCGTCTGCTACCCGGGCTGTGACATCTGTGGCTACGGCCCCGATGACCACCCACGTTAGCAGCGTTAGTGATATGGGGAACTCTGCGAACGTAAACCCGCCAGCTAAGTGCTCACGGGCCGATCGCACCCCGATTCGCTCTTCTGAACGTTCCCCAACCGGCGGTGGCATACCGTCCGGATTCTCACGCACACACATCGGGAACGATGTGTGACGTAGATGAGATGTCGCTCAGCATCGGAGGGAGACTGGCATCCGACTCTGACGAATCCGAGCTCCACCCCCAGCGGTCGAGTTAGGAGGAAGCAGAAGTGATGTCATTCATTGCTAACCCGCAAACCGCGCCCACCCCGGGTGCCATTTTTTTCCCGGAGGTGCATGAGGAGCTGTGTAAAACTTGGAGCGCTCCACTCACGGATCGCTCCAGTGAAAACCAGCTCCGCCTCCCTTACTTCCCTCGATGGTGGGGCAGCCAAGGATTGCGTCGAGATCCCCCGGGTGGAACGTCCGCCCGCGGTGCACCTGTGCCGCGGACGGCTACCACCTGGGGGGAATCGGCCACCTCTACGGTCCAAAGCACGTAAGACTTCGGCATCACTGGTGTCGAAAGCTTGCGATGCCGCGGGCCAGGCTGCCTCCTCTCTCTACGCCATGGCCATCCTGCAGGTCCGCCAGGCCAAGGCGTTGAGAGAGCTCCACGAGGGTAAGGCCGACCCGGGTATATAATCGTGGCCACGCTGCGCGCTACGGCGGGTGGCACGGGCCCTGGGTCGGACGATGTCCACGGTAGTGGTCCAGGAGAGAACACCCCGGTTATACCCTTGTGCAGAAGGGTGACACCAAGGAAGTCCGCTTTCTTGATGCACCCATCTCGCAAGGTGGGTTGTTGGTACACCGTTGAGGACTGTACTCAGCAGTTTTTGACGGTGAAGCAGACAGTGGCAATTAGCCACATTTTTTCACGCCGCGACTCGGCCGCCTAGAGGCCTCCGAGATCCCGCGTGACGTCTGCTTCCCTTCAACCCAGGACCCCCTTCGACATCGGCCCCGGTTCCTGTGCCCCCAGGCGGCACCCCGGTAGCAGAGGTCGAGGGGGAAACCTCCACCCCGTCAGCAACCTTTTTGCGAGAAGGGACACTGACGGGAAGACCCCAGGGAGGACAACATCGGGCCCGAACCTTCACAGCCACGGCTCTGATTGGTCGGTACGGGACGACTTCTGCCTCGTCACCAAAGCCGGGCCCTTGTCAGGGCCTGGCGCCCACTTACTCGCAGAGTTTTTCTGTTCTCCCCGTGTGTACTTACAGCCGATCGCACACTCCACTGGACTGTGCTCGGCGAACCGACCTCACATCCTGGCGAGGTGTGAGGACGTACACACACGACAGGTGTCACCACTCTCAAACCGACAGTGCGTGCCGTTGTCCCGCCAGGCAGGTAAAAAGGCGGAGCCAACCTTCCCTCCGGGACCCCCCGCGACAGATGGTTAGCTCCGCCGGCCGACGAACCACCCCCTGTGGGAATGATGAAGCAGACCGTCCCCTTGGTCACCCTGTCACAGTCCCTGGGAGCTCAAGAGCTGCCCACACTGTCTCGCTGGCCTTGCGGGCGGTCCGTCTTGGTTACTCGATCCAGTTCGCCAGAGACTCTCCCAAGTTTCAGGGCATCATCTCTCCCTCTGTCAGAGGCAGGGACGCCTCTGTACTTCGGGTAGAGGTCACCACCCTTCTGGCAAAACAGGCATAGAGTTCATCCCTCAAACCAAGATGTTCAGTGGGTCACGACCCGCACTTCATCATTCCCAAGAAAGACGGCGGGTTGCGCCCCATCGGTCTGCGTACCCTGAACAAGCACCTTCACAAGCTGCTGTTCAGATCTCACGCAGAGGCGCATCCTGACATCTATCAGGTGTCAGGATTTGTTCGTGGCAATCGACCTGAAGGACGCTTACTTTCATGTCTCGATCCCTTGACACCGGCCGTTCCCACGGTTCGCGTTCGAGGGGGGGGCATATCAGTACAGAGTCCTCCCTTTCGGTCTGTCCCTGTCTCCACACATCTTCACGAAGATCGTGGAAGCCGCCTTTCTCCCCTTCGGGAAAGAGGTGTGCGGGTACTAAACTATCTCGACGACTGGCTTATCTTGGCACACTCGTGAGATCTGTTGTGTACACAGAGGGACCTGGTGCTCCAGCATCTAGATCGATTGGGATTTCAGGTCAACCGAGAAAAGAGCAAACTCTCCCCAGTGCAGAGCATCCTCTTCCTCGGTATGGAACTAAACTCTATCACCATGACGGCGCAGCTGTCCGCAGCATGCGCCCAGTCAGTGTTGAACTGCCTGGAACACTTCAGGCAGTCGGCGGTCCCCCTGAAACAATTTCAGAGGCTCCTGGGACACATGGCGTCCTCCGCGGGGATAATACCCCTCGGATTGATGCACATGAGACCGCTTCAACACTGGCTACAGAGTCGAGTTCCGAGGATAGCGTGGCACACCGGCAGCAGGCGCATGGTGATGACCCCTGCTGCCGACGCACCCTAACCCCTTGGTCTTCCATGACCTTCCTCCGGGGGGTTCCCCTCGGGCAGGTTACGAGGCACGTCGTGGTGACGACGGACGCCTCGCTGCAGGGGTGGGGTGCAGTGTGCAACGGGCACGCAGCAGCGGGGCGCTGGACGGGCCCCCGTCTGCGCTGGCATGCAATTGTGGGCTGTGCTGCTTGCGCTGAGAAGGCTCCGGCCTCTAGTGCAGGGATAGCACGTGTTGGTCCTCCGGGACAGCACGACAGCCGTAGCGTACATCGCTAGGGTGGCGTACGCTCACGGCAGCTAACACAACTTGCCCGACGCCTCCTCCTGTGGAGTTAGCAGGTGATCCGCTCCCTGTGGGCCACACACATCCCAGGCAAACTGAACCAGACAGCCGACGCGCTCTCTCGTCAGTATACGCCTTGCGGAGAGTGGCGACTGCACCCCCGGTCCAGCTCATTTGGGTGCTGTTCGGACAGGCACAGATAGACCTCTTTGCCTCCCACGACACCACCCATTGTCTGCTTTGGTACTCCCTGGCCTCGGTACGGATGCCCTGGCGCACAGCTGACCACGGGACGGGCGGAAGCACACCTTCCCCCCCCAGGAGCCTCCTTGCACAGACACTGTGCAAGGTCAGGGAAGAGGAGCACCAAGTGTTATTGGTTACACAGCACTGTTTAACCACACTTGACTTCAGAGCTGATGCTCTGGACAGCGACTCCCCCTGAACCATTCCCCTGACAGAGGACCTGCTCTCTCAGGGGAAGGACACGTTCTGGCATCCCAGATCAGACCTCTGGAACACCCATGTCTGGTCTCTAGACGGGACGAGAAGATCCTGAGATGGCTACTCCCCCTATACGGCTGAGACCATCACCCAGGCTAGGGCCCCATCTACTAGGCGGTTACACGCCTCTAGACGGTGCCTCTTCTCGTCCTGGTGTCTTTCTCAACGAGAAAGACCCACTGAGGTGCTTGATCAGGACTGTGTTCCCCTTCTCACAAGACTGGAGACTAACATCTCCCCTCCACACTGAAAGTGTATGTAGTCGCTATTGCCACTCATCACGAATCAGTTGATGGAAAGTTTCTAGGGCAACTTGACCTGGTCACCAGGTTCCTAACGGGCGCGAGAGGGCGGAATCCGCCTCACCTCCGCTCCATACCCTCTTGGGACCCTAACGTGGGTCCAAGAGCCCCTCGGAGGCTCCGATCTTCCTCACCTGAGTAAGACGGCCCCCCTGTTGGCGCTCACTTCCTTCAAGAGGCTAGGGGACCTCCAAGCATTCTCTGTGTCCCCGGATTGCCTTTAATTCGGCCTGGTAACTCTCACGTTATCCTGAGACCCAGGCCCGGATACGTGCCCAAAGTTCCCACTTCTCCCTTCGGGGACCAAGTGGTGGACTTGCAGGCGCTCCCCATCGGGGAGGAAGACCCAACCCCATCCGTGTGTTGTCCTGGACCGCACGCAGAGCTTCAGCAGCTCTGACCAGCTCCTTGTTTGTGTTGGAGGACAGCAGAAGGGGAAGGCTGTCTCCAAGCAGAGCTGGCGCACTGGGTTTGTGGATGCCGTTACGACGGCATTCCGATCTCAGACTCTCCCATGCCCATTGGCAGTGAGGGCTCACTCCACACGGAGTTTAGCCACCTCCTGGGCACTGGCAGAAGCGCCTCTCTAGCAGACATCTGTAGAACTGCGGGTTGGGCTACGCCCAAACACCTTCGCAAGGGTTAACATCCTTCGCGTAAACCCGGTGTCAGCCCACGTCCTGCGTGGCGACATGTAGGACTGGCATCCGGGGGGGCGTATGCCTGCGAAAGCACCTTCCCACCCTCCAAGAGGTTGGGTCAGTGTGCTCTCTACCTTTTCTTCTTACCCAAACACATGGCTAAGAAAATTGGTACCTCACCAACCTTCCTTCTTACCCAGACACTGGTTAAGAACAGGCATTCCATCCATCACTAAGCAAGCACCCCCTGGGGCTTGGCTGGGCAGAGCAGCCTTTCCCCTTAGGCCGGGATACCATATGACCTATCACAGATAGTTCTAACCGACCTGGTGCTATCAGACGCAGTATCACCCCCGCCGTGGGCTGTTCCGTCTGCTATACCCTCATGACAATGGTTCCCACACATGGTAACCCATGAGCTTCCCCAGGTGGACCTCCACCTCGCGGTGAACTACCCAGTCCGCACGTTCCATGATTTCTCCTCCAAGGACGAGACCATATATATATCTCCACCATATTCCTCCCCACGGGTAGGAGGTGGCCTCTGCAGCGCTTCTCTGATTAAGAGTTGCGCTTTTCCCGGTGTAAACCCGAGCCAGACGGCCTCTCGCCTGTAGAGAGCTAAGGCCCCGTCCGTGAAAGGTTACCGGTCAGGGCTGTACCCATCTTTCTCCAAGAAAGCTCTGGAACCCCCCCGACCACCACACTGGAAGGTTACAAGTTTCACGAAAGCTTCGAGCTGACACGCACAGGCTTGTTACCGTCTCTTCGCTGAGATTGTGACGCGATACAGCGTTGTGGCGTTTTCCATAGGCAACCCCATCTGTCGTTCTCGACACAACGTCGAGAGACCGACAGAAAGGGAACGTCTTGGTTACGTATGTAACCTCAGTTCCCTGATGGAGGGAACGAGACGTTGTGTCCCTTATGCCACAAACACGTATCGTATTCTGCTGCAGTCGTGAGAGGCTCTCAGGCTCTTCAGAACAAGAGGTAAATGAATGCTGCACGCCGGCTTCCTTTTATACCGGATATCCGGGGGCGGAGCCCGGCATGCAAATTTCATTCGCCAAATTTCATTGGCCTTTTCTATAGTAGTCAGAGTTGATTGGTTCTCAAGGGCGAACCCCATCTGTCGTTCTCGACACAACGTCTCGTTCCCTCCATCAGGGAACTGAGGTTACATACGTAACCAAGACGTTTGTCCTTGAGGACAGTTTCTCTTGCAAAAACTCCAACACTGAAACAATCTGGCAGTGAATCTACTACAGTTTCTACTACATCGGACAGAAGCCCAGCACCTCTCAGCTGGTGCCCTTCAGGGGCCAGGCATGGAAGTTCCACAGCTCGGGACGGGAATGAAAAACTGTCCCCTGTGCCTGATACAAAAGGTCTCTCCTGACTGGAATCGCCCATGGCGAGTCATCAAGGAGGGATACTTAGTCAGAGAACCAGATTCTGGTTGGCCAATGGGAGCTATCAACAATAGGTGAGACCCCTGTTGACGGACCTCCGCTAGGACTCCCGGTAGCAGAGCTATCGGAGGAAATGCATTAAGACGCAATCTGGGCCACATATGGGCCATCGTGTCCAGACCCAGGGGAGCTGGAGGACTCAGAGAGAAGTAGAGGGGACATTGTGCTGTCTCCTGAGTAAAAAAGAGGTCCACCTCTGCTTCGTAAAATCTTCCACAGATTTGTCTGACTATCTCGGGGTTGAGTTTCCATTCCCTGTTTGTCACAGCTTGTCTGGACAGCAAGTCTGCTCCCACATTTATATGTCCCGGGATGTGAATCGCTCTGGGGGACAGGAATTTGCCCTCTGCCCAGGGCAGGATCTGCTGGGCCAATTTGTTCAGGTGGTGCGACCGCAGCCCGCCCTGGTGATTTATGTACGAGACTACTGACGTCTTGTCCACCCGCACTAGGACATGGTTGCCTCGTTACCGCAGGAGGTAGCATATATAATGCAAAGAGCAGAGGCCCTAAGACTGAGCCCTGTGGTACACCGTACTGGACTTGCGATTTGCGGGACACCTCATTGTTTATTGCTACAAATTGAAAACGGTCAGATAAATAAGACTTAAACCATTTCAATGCTATTCCATTAATGCCGACGTACTTTTCAAGTCTGTGTAGGAGTATGCCGTGGTCAATGGTGTCAAATGCAGCACTAAGGTCTAGCAGCACCAATAACGAAATACATCCACGGTCAGACGCTAAAAGCAGATCATTTGTAACTCTGATCAAAGCAGTCTCTGTACTGTGACATGCTCGAAATCCAGACTGGAATTCTTCATTAATGTCATTCCTTTGGAGGAAGGAGCGTAACTGAGTTGAAACTACTTTTTCAAGAACTTTAGATATAAAAGGTAAATTCGATATAGGCCTGTAATTCCCTAGTTCTCTTGGGTCGAGTTTCATAGAGCTCTTCCAGGCTTAGAGGGGTATCCAGGGTTTCCTTTTCCAATCCTTTCCAATCCTTGGGTCGAGTTTGAAAACAGCACAAGGACTCATGTAAGAGTTTGCAAAGTCAATGACATGGAGAAGTCGGCGCATATTATCAGACGCATGACGTCCTCTTATAAAACCAGTTTGATCTTGATGAATTAAACTGTGAATTACCTTTTCCATGCGAGAGGCAAGAACTTTGGCATATATCTTTGTATCACAAGAAATTAATGAGATAGGCCTGTAACTGGAACAATCTAAAGGATCTTTTCATTTTTTTTAAAGTAGAGAAATCAGAGAGGTTTTTGATCCCTATGAAATGCTCGATCGCAAAGGTGAGTGAATCAAGCATAAGAGGTCCTACGATATCCCAGAGTTCTAAGTATAAATCAGTTGGGATACCATCTTAACCTGGTGACTTGCCCCTCTGAAGATGTTTTAAGGATTCATAGAGCTCTTCCAGGCTTAGAGGGGTATCCAGGGTTTCCTTTTCCAATCCTGAAATCTGGGCCAGTTCTAATCTACTTAGGTAATTCTTGCAAGATGATTCATCAAAACTGGTTTCAGATTTATATAAATTTGTGTAAAAATTCCTAAATATGCCATTAATCACCTTGGGATTAGTAGAAATCTGATCATCTGTTGATTTTATTGCACTGATACAGGCCTTTGACTCACATTCCTTCTACCTAAGGGCTAACAAGTGACTCGGTCTCTCCGACTCCAAATAGTACTTCTGCCTAGTCTGCCTATGCAGAAAGAATAATGTTGTTGTTGTAGATCTTGTAGTGTTTGGATCTTATTTTCTAGTTGTACAAGCTGGCGAGTTTTGGCTTTGGCAAGATTAGAAAAAAATTATATGCAGAACCCCCGTATCGCACATTTAGTTGTTTCCCATAGAATTTGAGCGTCAACACCACAGGGCGTGTTAATGGCTAGAAACTCCTTTAAATGTGCTTTCAGAGAGTTAATGAATGTGTTTAAGCGCCATCTAGGGGCCTTCGCCCTACTACTGGAAAGATGGATTTTACATAACACAGCCGAATGATCAGAGACTAAAATTGGTAATATAGAAATATAAGAGTTAGATGAAATTAAGGCTGGGTTTAGGAATATATAATCTATCCTCGAGAAAGTTTTATGCCTATTAGAAAAAAAAGTGAAATCCTTACGCACAGTGTTTTGAGTTCGCCATAGATCAATTATGTTAAGTTCTTCAATGAATTTATTCAATAGCTTGGAGGATGGATTAGCTGTTGTATCTGGGCAATATTTGTCTAATGTAGGATCTAAAACAGCGTTAAAGTCACCTCCCACCACTAAAGAGCAATCAATCTCATTCAGTAAGGTATTGGAGATTTTTGTGAAGAACGCTCTATCGGTCTCATTTGGGCAGTAAATAGATGCCAATGCTATCCTTTCATTATACAGTTTGAAACGGATAAAGACCAATCTACCCTCATCATCACTCCCTGGGGATGGTGTCCATTTGGAAAGGTTAGCTCTGAGGAAACCAGCTGCGTCGGACCCCTCTGCACCTTCTGGCAGCCCCACCAGTCGAACATTGTTTCTCCTGCTTCTATCCCCAATATCCGTCAACTTATCCGTAAGTTGTTGAAGCTGCTGTTTTACCGTACGTCTATCCTCACGTGCATCCACCTGAACTGAATCTATCCGTTCCCGTGTTTGTTTCGTCGCGTTAGCTAAATTTTGGAATTCTGCTTTTAGAGTTTTAATAGAGTCATTGGTCGTTCGTATGTCTGTGTGCAGGTCACGCAACGCAGGGGTCAAGATAGCGTCTATTGCTTCTCTTACTGCAGAAGCTACCATTGAATCAAGGTTACGTCGCTGCTCATCCAATGCTAATTTGATTCCATTAGCAATTGCGGAGTCGAGATCCTCCCTGGAGATGGTGTCTTTGAATTTCTTCTTAATTGGCGATTGTTCAAGTTCTCTTTTCCGATCGCCCTTGACTCCTGAAGTATTCATGGTGGGTTAGGTAGAGATAAGATCGAAATTTACTGACAGGATTATAGAATATTTGACAAAGCGAGCGGAGCAAACGACTATGCGTGCATTGTTGCCGAAGGGTCACGTGATCTCGGGAAATGTTATTGTTATGGGTAATAGAAAATTCTAAAGATTTCTATTAAGAAACAGGACATGTTCAACAGTGCAAGATTATCTCTTAATAGTTTCATGAACTAAAATTGGGACAATTTAGTCGCAAATATTGAAAAAGTACACTTTAATTAATACTACATAAAGTATAAGCATGTACTTGAATTTAATAAAATGAAGTAGGGATATCTCAACCCCTTCTTTCCACAAACAGCTTCTATTTATTGAAAGTGGCCATCTCAGGCATCAGGCTCAGTGTTTTAAAGGAGAAGCTCTGTTGCGGTTATTTGTACAGACATGTGATCAGCCTACGTTAAGAAGATTACACTCATTACGGCAAAAAGGACGGACTCCAGGATGTTCAAAGTTCTTTTACTCGTTAAATGAGCAAAGACAACACTTACGATACATCAAAAGAAGAAGAACATTATACTGTAAAAATTCTGTAAAATGACAGTTTTTTTAATTATATGCAAAGAACATTATGTAAAAAGTAATAAGTCATTACTTCAGCTCAAAACAAACAATTATATTAAAATAATGTTATCTAACTGTAAATGTCTATATAAATGTATATAATATATGAGACTCAAAATGGTAAAAATACAAAAAGCACAAACATCCATCATTAAAGGAATCCAAAAAGGTTTATTCGGTTTTTTTTAAATAAAAGACAAAATGATGAATATTTTGAGGTTATTTAGCAAAAATGTATATGTACTGTATAGGCCTATATGCCATCTATTTGTTGTATATTCCAGAGGTGGGGGACTCGAGTCACATGACTTGACTCGAGTCTGACTCGAGTCACAATTTTCAGGACTTGCGACTTGCTTGATTGAAGTTAGAAAATGACTTGACTCGACTTTGACTTGAGAGCAAGTGACTTGAGACTTGACTTGACTTTAAATGGAAGACTCGACAATGACTTGAACTTTTAATATAGTAAAGTAAAGTAATGAAATTAGTTAAAATAATTATTGTGACTCAGCAGCACTACAGCGCCTGTGCCTTTAACGCTGCTCAACTCAAACCGCGCCAAACAAGGTTTAACGGCCAATTACTGTAGAGCAGATACGATAGAGAGGAAACTGCTCATGCGCTGGCGGCTTGAAACAGTTGTGGCGGTTACAATGGCAGACAACATTCGAGCTCCACAAATAGTCACGTTTGGCTACAAGGACTTTGAACTGGACCGTGGAAATAAAAAAAGATTTTCCAGATGCAGAGTATGCAACGCAAGGATTTCGGACACGACAACCACAACATCGAATTTCATCCGACATTACAAGAACCACAAGGAAAGGTAAGAAAGTAATTTCTTTATAGTCAGTAAAAAAAACGATTACTAATGTAACGAATTAATCGTTTCTGTATGTCATAATTTTGCCTTGGTTGTTTTTTACTATTAGTAATGTGATCATCGATCATGGCCTACATCTCATCTCATAAGTAGATGAATTTGGGAATCTGGCTATAACGGCGTAGCCCGAATTTTTATGTTCTTAAAACATTAAAATCATCTTAAAATAAAGAAGGGCTTCTCTGTATTACATGTAGGCTAATGTCTATATTAAATGCGCGCATGTTCAAGTGTTCGTGTGGACTGGAGCTGAATAGCAGCTCGCTTATATACTGCATGACAGGCTGATGGACGCGCCGGTGCGATCACTTGCACTTAAAAATCTCTTTAAAAACTTTTCGGTCATACTGACGAGAATAATTTCAAAGTTCGAATCTGTTAATTGTCTGCATTTTTTTTATACTCACAATAGCAACAACACGTTTTGTGCTGTAAATATGAAACCATTTCAAATGTAAAACAAATATTCTCAGATTATATATTACGTATGAAACGTGCATTATTGCGCGTCCACCGCAGAGATGACGATTAAGCATCTTCATCACTGGGCTATATTAACATACATTTTATTTATATTCTGCCCGAAATTAAAAAGTTCCGTTCATTTTGATTAACAAGATTCAAAGTCAATAAAATGATCCGAGATTCCCATCACTAGATGCAAATTTCCTATAGGCCTACTGTGCACTTTAATGGACAGCACAAGTATTACAGCATCATATATTTAAAACATATAATAGGCAGATTTTCAGTCACTATACTTAGTTTATAAGCTTCATAGCCTGTATAAATGCTTAAGTCTTAAGTCATTCTGTCAGATAGTATTTCCATTTCTGTGTCTATTGAAAACATTTGAAAATGTGTGAACCAAACTTTAAGCACATCCATAGGCAAGTGATCATCACTTAAAATTAATTTATATTTACAATTATTTTCCTTACATTTAAAAATAATGAATGTTTGTGCATAGGAACATTTAATGTTTACAGTTTTCCCTGATTGGATTTGTATTTTTTATCCATGCAGACATGATGAATATCTCAAAACCAAGATACACTGCAGCGATCTTCAGCAGCCTTCCATGTCGCAGTTCATTGTGCCCCAGACTACTACATAGTACTGCGACTTGACTTGACTTGACACTTTTCAGGACTCGACTTGACTTGCTTAGGGTGAACCCTTGACTTGACTTGACTTGCTTGATTTATCTAAACTGTGACTTGAGATTTGACTCGAGACTTGATGGTTAAGACTTGAGACTTGCTTGGACTTGACCATATGTGACTTGTCCCCATCTCTGGTATATTCTCTGTAAATAACACCATCAGAGCTGTTGGCCAATCATCATCGAGGAGAAATTTAATTATCTTAATTATTCAAAAGCTCAGTTCTTTAGATGTTTTCTGCTCTGAATTTCACGTCATATTTGATTTCAATTTCTGTACATCCGTTAAGATGCACGGGAAGAGTATCCTCAAGTTACAACAACCTCCAGCGAGTGTGTTATGATACGAGTTCTGCCATAATCCAAAGGTGTGAGAGGTGATACATGGATGAGTCTTTTAAAACTACAATAACAGCAGTGTATAGTCTTTGAAAACTGGGTTTAGCACTCGTAAATACAATGGAGTGTATTCACTCTATGCTGTTTAGTTATTTGACTATTAAGTGTTGATGTAATGTCATTTTAGCTGTTTTTTATACGTGTCAGACTAGAGCTGAAACAACTTCATGATGGTTGGTGGAAACATTTGAATATGAATTATGGAAATTATATTTCCAATTTTAATTTTGTGTTCTTTTCACACTTACATCAATATTAACCAATATTTGAGAGAATATTTTCTAATATTTTGGTTTTTATTTTAGCTGATTGTTAGAGCCATTTCGATAATTAAAGCTGAATCGATTTTGCAGCTGCACTGCATTATCAGACCAACGAATGCTACTGATGTCGATAAATTAGGGAAAAAATAGACAAATATTTTTTTTACATAAAAATGCCAGTCTAGAAAACAAAACTATATTTGTTTTATGCACAAACTTGAACAGATTATTTAAAAAATATATGTTTGTTACAAAACATTTGTAAATTAAATAATTCATTGGATAATAAAATAAAATGTTTTTACATGCCCCAAAAATACATTTTACTTGCACAAAAATGTTTTGTCATATAAAATATAATAAACTAAAACAATATCTTTTTTTACAAAATTTTTTGGACAAATTTGCCGCATCCCTTTGTCTCTGTCACACCTGCTGAAATCTCCTAGAAACACAATCACTGATGAGTCACTAAACCAACACAACACACTCAATGTTGAACACTAAAGCTCACATCCAAATATTGAACATCTTAAGATAATCTTCTCCATTAATGAAATGTTGATGTGATGACAGACAGCACGAGGACTGACCTCAGAGTGCAGAAGCGCAGGAGATCATTGGTGAGACTACAAAAACCACAAAGAGAGCTCTGTGATTGGTCAGAGGAACTCACCTGCTGCTGTAGAGAAAGTCATTTGTGAGGACACTTTCATTCAAAAAGTTATCGCTAAACAACTGAGAACTATTTTAGTACCACGTGTCCTCCTCGCTTGACCGGCAATCGTGTTAAAGAAGAGGAGCCGCTCACCTGTGGCAGATAAATGAGAACGTGTCAGAATAATGCAGCAGATGTACAGAACTGAAGTGGAAGATGGATGGAGACTCACTGTGAAGAGGAAGATCCTCCTGGATTCTCAGATCACAGTTATGGTGTCATCAGAGGAGCAGCAGAACACAGACACAAAGGCACCATCCATAACCTCTATCACCTGAGAAGAGAACAGATGTGTGTAGGGACTGGATCATTGAGAGCAAAGCCATAAAACCTCCTCCCACTCCCTTTTGTCCTGGTTTCTTGATCCATCTTCAAAAGACCATAGCAAAACCAGGCTCCAGTGGTCTGGTTGTAGGTTTTGTTATCTCACTGAGAGTCTTGATAACCCTTTGGTTACCCTGTGGGATATTTTATGACTCCTAAGCTTTAAAGCATAGGTGTGAAGTCTCTGTGTCTCACTTCTAACTTAACATCTGAGGCTAACCAGAGAAATTTCTCTGACGAATAGGAACTTATGTGATTAAACTGTCCTTCCTACATGTATCTAAATGTCTAGGTTATATGTTGGCGCTCACGCCATTTTAAAGAGTCTATAACTGTTAGATATACAAGTTTAATTCAGGCGTGGTTTGTACTCGTACATCCGAATGAATCACAACTTGATACAATTCAAACCTGTCCCTTTTGATATCTAAATGTTTCTCTTTACAATTCCTCATTGTTTATACAAATTGTGTGACCATAGAACACATTACACTCATTACGTTATAATTTGGACTGGTATCTTGTAAAGTTACATACAGGTGAAAATTAGCGGTTGAGTGGACAAAGAATCACTTCCCCCACTCAACTATGATTGGCCGACTCAAACTCTGAGGGCATGCCCTTCATGATGTTAAATATTGACCAAGGACACACTCTTCTCTTTTCGATCTTCACTCTTCGGTTTCCCTTCTCTTGCTGAATCAGTCAGTTTTAAACTTCATCAAGTCACATCTTTGGACTTTTCCACTGACCTCCCCCTTCCGGATTCCGGGGGAGGTGAGGTAATTCTTCCCTATCTGGAGAAGGAACAATGGACTCTGCTGCCTCACACACCTCGATGAGCCATGCGGCCGGTCACGAGGACCGAGGCAACAAGGCAGGCAACTTTAAGAAAGGCTGCATTCTGAAATCATCTGAACATTTCCATCACTCCAAGCGTACACGAGGACATCCAGCACAGAGCTCTGCAAGTATTCCGTTTCTATAGAATAGCTGCGTTAAGTTTGTGCCTCTTTGTTAAAGATGATTTTAATGATGTTCAGAAATTGTTGCCATGCCATGCCATGCCCTCTCTCTCTCTATCTCTCTCAGCGCTCCCTAGCGCATATGTGTTTCATGTATTTGTTTGTGTCGTCATTATGTTTACCATGTAGAGTAGTGTTTTAATAAACAGACATATATTCATTTGTGATGGGTTTCCTGTGCTCACGCTCACAAACTTGGTCACTTAAACTGTGTGTCGATCTAGGCTACCTTTGCTCTAAATCCTGTTTGAGAAAGTAACGTTACTTATGGCCATGAGGTAACGTAAAGTTTATAATATCATTGATGCAATCGCTGGACGAATGCATACAGATATTTTCTTTCTTCAGACGTATTTTCTTTTGAGCTAAACTAATTCCTTGACTGAAATTGATGTTTTAAATAACTCATTTCATGAATGTGATCTTTAAAGATCTGGTGGAGAATCATATTTGGTGAGCTAAACTCATCCTTATTTTAACATACAGCTAAAATCGCTACATGTGTTTATGAATGCTTTTCAAACTCACAATGATTTCTATAAGGTTACATGTGTCAATAACATTCAAATCCTTGACAAATGAAGAGATTTCTCTTACCTTGGAGATGTTCATATTTCTATTCACACCCAAACCGTTACCAGACCTTTTGTGAACCGCAGTTACGGCACCGCAGGTCTCTGACACTCCAGGAGCAGCAGTGGCTTGGTCAGGCGTCATCTCTGACAGTTCCAGGTTACCAGTCTAAAACAACAAGATCATGAATTAAATAATAAATAACACAATTAATGTGATCGTTCAGTATCTGACAGAGGGATTGGATGAGCACTGACCGGCACGCAAGGCGGCTCCGAGTCAAATGTGTCTGTCAGCAGCGGAGAGACCAATGGGAGGAACCTTTAACCTGTGACGGTAGACACACATTGCATATGTCAGAGAAGAACTACTGAGAATATGAGCAAAGAATGATTTTTACTAATAACTATAACTATTAGAGATATAAAGACAGAATCTAACAGACCATTCAGGATGTAAGAACGTTTTTAGTCAGACCACGAAATGAGGTACATGTTCGCCACATGACCCCTTTAAGGCAGATTTTTGCTCCAGTGAAAAGTTTAAGACCAGACAGATAACTGTGTTTTTAAACAACTATTTATTATCAGAACATGACAAACACTCGGCAAAAACTGAATGTGAGGTAGAATTTACAGAATAATTAAACAAAACTTGTTGAACTGTTTGTTCAATTAATATGGCACAAACACGTGTTTTCTGTGTCTTTAGTGTGTTTTAAGTTGCCCATGCATGTATTTGACACGTAAAATTGCAAAATTGTGAGTGTTGGAACAATATATTCTATCTAAAAGCGAATGCTCACCCATACCTGCCTGAAACGCCTCGTGTAACCACACCCCCACGAATGTAAGTCACTTCGTGGTATGACTTGACTAAGACCGCCCAAATGTGTATCGTGGTCGCCGCAGAATATACAACTAGCTACTTTTTATCTACATACTTATTTATGTCCCACTGGTGGTGGGTGAGGAGAGACCCCCCTCATATCATAAAGGGCTTTGGGTGTACAGCAATACACAATAAATACATTTTTAAATAAATAAATTATTAAAAATGAGCATTTTAGCTTATAAAGGCATATGAAACTGTCGGTTGTCATGATATTCAACTTCATTTGTTTATCCTCATAGATATAAATAAGTACAGACACACACTCACGTTTACGTGCAACTCATCCGGGTAATATGAGATTGTTGCACTGGAACACTGTTCCTGAGTCAGTGTGTGATTCACCTGTATTTTTGTCAATTTTTTTGTAATAATGTTTCCTTATTTGTACATATCTACTTACATACAGAGCTTACAGGAGACAATTGATTTGCAACTGCAACTGCAATTTAGTGTTTTTGTGAATTGAAAAATGAATAATACACACAGTTGGATCAGATGTACAGTACAACAATAACATATTATCTACTGTGGCCTAGTTACAAATATACAGAAGACTTGAGTGTTTGTAGTGAATGTCTAAGCATGTATAACCTTATATTAAAATATGAGCCATATTTAGCCCTCACACATTAGGTGCAATCATATGAACCATCAATGAATATCTGCTGTGCATGTAGAACAGTGTCCTGCACACTATTAAATAAAGAAAAACACAATTCACCGCTGTAAAACATTTCTAAGGTATTTTATCTTCTTTAAAAAAGTGTCAAGTTTGTTGTGAACAACATTACATATTAAGACCATTATCAAAAACAGGATGGATGATCATTATAGGATGGCTCATGATAATGACTCCTATGGGTTGCCACTCTTGTAAGTCATTTATGTATTTATTAAACAAGCTATTGGTTTAAAGTGCAGTTAATGTGTCAAATGCATATTCTTGAGCACATTTTTATTATTTCCAAGTAATATTACAGATGAGATCAATAACATCACAACATAATAGGCCTAAGTAGGCAGCCAACAATTGCTATTAAGAAAACAAGAAACATGGTAAATTGAGCACTAACAATCACAAACATGATAAAACCCACATTAGGTGCACATACATTTTAATCAGGATCATTAAACTATTTTAACAAAAACTTATATTATATGTACATAACATAATATGATCATTTATTTTATTCCATATGGAAATAACGTTTTCAATTTTAGTTTGATCTTGTTTGTGATCGTTGGTGTCTTTAAACTCCAGATTCATTAAAAATAAATTATTTGACTGTTCTGAGATCATTGCAGTTCACTCGTAGACAAATCCAGACAACCAAATTTGGGTATCCAAAACGTATAAGCGAGGATATGACATGTGCACGACATGATTTTACTATGTCTAGCTTGAAAGTGCATTCCACGCTTGAAGTAAACTTAACGTTACATATATTCAACCATATGCAAGTTAAAGACGCTTTGTAGTGTTTGTGTAATGACCTGTCATTTCTAGATATTGCAAATGAGCACATCACAACATGAAATACACATCACAGTAATGTAGCTTATATGTGGTTCACAGCATTGTTCACTGTTGCATAGATACATATATCAGTAACGTAAATAAACATATATACTTAAATAACTAAACCGTATGTTTATCTTTTATGAAATATAATAAATTATAAAATAATAATAAATAAATTCATACGTGTTACAAAGTGTGTTTTTTACTGTTTATTTGCGAGTTATCCAAAATGATTTATTATTCACAAATCATGTGCTTTTTTCTGTTATTGTTCGATTTCAATCAATAAATCAAAAGAGCGATTCGGTTGAATTTTGTCAAATATTTCAGAAGTTTATTAAAATGCGTTTCTTTATTAGTTCATCATGTCACAGATTCAACAAAGATCACAAACCTGGACTTTGGAGACCTTTCACTGGAGAGCTTTGACTCGTTTTTGGAGCTTCAGAAAGCACACACAGTATATCCCTCATGAAAGTTCTATGACCTCAGGGGGTTATATATGTCGTCTGAAGTGAAACTATATGTTTGTGAGTAAAATGTAAGACTGAATTTAAACATGTACAGTTAAGAAGAACTACTAACAATATGGTGGCACGTTTGCTCCATGAATCTCAGCAGAAGTCTTTTCATACGGTGTTAAAGAACTCATGGTTATTAGATGACCACAGAAGTGTTTATATGAATGGTGAATGATATGAATGATGAATGTAAATTTCTTTTTAGAGAATTTGGTGTTGAAAGTAACGGCTACACATTCATCTACCCACTTCACCAATGTAGCTTCAGAGATGGTATAAGATATGGACCTGGTTTAGCATCCTGCTCAATAACATTATCTGAGAGTAACCCGTGGTGGAGTTTGGATCTTCTGGGTCATTATAAGATCAGTAAAGTGATCATCAGTAACAGACGGGATGCCGGCGCTGATCAAACCAGTGGAGCAGAGATTCGTATTGGAGACTCACTGGACAACAATGGAAACAACAATCCCATGTAAAGTTATTCATGAAATCTCTTGAACACTTTTCATTGGTTGATTTGTTTGAACAGGTGCATTGATTCTCTGTCCTCTGATCTCTCTCTCTAGATGTGTTGTTATTCCTAATCTTCAAGTCGGCTCATCGATTATTTTCTCATGTCATGGGATTGTGGGACGTTATGTGAATGTGGTCATTCCTACAGCTCTCTCTCTGTGTGATTTCCAAACTAAACTTGTAATATTGATGTGTTACATCTGTGTCAAACCTGACTGAACAACATATGTGACATCAGCAGATTCACTTCAATTCCTGACTTAAGAAGACTATAATGCCCTGGAGAAAATCATCTGTTTGCATTTCTTTTCTTGATTTGAACGTTCTGTTTGGTTGTGGTAACTGTAGAAACTGTTGTGTCTGGAAGCATACGGCCATTGTTTTGTTTCTTTGTACCATGTGCTCGCCCATCTTGTGTCTTAGCCCCGCCCTCTTGTTTCCTGATTCATGCTGCGTTCCAGACGACCCGGATTTCGGATATTATGTCTAAAATATCCGACTAACTGACCTCAATACGTTCCAGTCAACCACACGCGACATTTGCACTTTTACCACGGGATGTCACTATGAGACACTGAGACAACGTAACAGCAGTCTATGTTATTGTTATACTGTAGCTATACAAACATAGACATTTGATCATAAATAGTTTCTGGATAATCAACGTTCATGTTCATATATATTATGTGCTGTAAAAATAGTTTAAAGTTCATTTAAGTTTTACATGAGGTTGGAAAAGGTCGCTGCGAGCTCACCACGCCAGAAATCCGCTGCGCTGGTTCCCATTCATTCCTAATTTGTCTGGCCATTGTTGCAAAAGTTCTTTCACTAGATTTAGTGACTTTACCGATCCTTTTAGTGACGTTTGTTTAGAAGATGCAAAAATGTCTTCAGTACTGCCCCGCTAGCGCGAGGTCTCACTTTCCCGGTGCAGGAAATGTCTCTCTCAGCGTCTGTCAGTGAGCAGCAGGGAGAAGCTAATTACACTGGATGGAAAGCTAACAAGCGCAAGGGCTAATGCTAACGCCCTGGCTTCAGCGGAATGCAGGAAAGGAGTCCAGATGCTATTTTTTTATGAATGTCAATGTGCTTTGTTAGCTGTTACGCATAAATATGCCACTCGTTAAGACAATGACGCCACCTACTGGTGTTTTATGTTAGATGTAGAATAAATCCAATATATCAGTGCAGTTGTAACTGTGGTGTAAATGCATTATTCTTTATGAACTGCACTAGAAAATATGTAAATATTATGTAATGATAATGATTATATTGAAAGTGATTAAATTTCATTTAATAAGAGAAAGTTATATAGTGTCTTGCTTTTCTAATTGTGTTGAGTGTTGTACTGAGATACTGCTGGATAAAAGCTTCTGATTAATTAGTAAATGTACATGTGATGTTTTGTCATAGTGGTACTACGTGCATGCATACGGCTTAAATATACAAACCTTTTTTTTTGTTTATCTGAAAGACTCTGCAGATGTGTTTATGACACACACAACATTTTTATAAATAAAACCCAAACCTGTGTCAATGTCTGTGTTGTGTTGAACACAAACTGCTTGTAAACAAACACTTCTGGGACACCAATGACTAACACAGTAAGAGAAAAATACTATATAAGCCCCAAAACTGCTCCTTTACAAACATCCCTAAAAGAGTCACAAGGAAACGTACACATTTGTTATTTGTCTGTTCAATAGGGTTGTGTTTCTGTTTACTCGCTCTTTGTTCTTCAACATTTCACAGAAACATTTCTAAAAGCACAAGTATCTTTCCAGATTAAATCTCTCTAATTCATATTTTGTGAGGATCGTCAATTTGTAGTCTGGAATGAAAACAAAACTAATCATCAGCTCAAAGTGACCAGTGTTTAAAAACAATTCAAGCTTTTCATTTCTGTGTTAATATATATTTTCCATGTGTCATTTCAATAACACAAGTCACGTAATGCAGATGTTTTACAAAATGTGTTTAAAAACACCTTAAGACTGTTGGTTAAATGTTTCTTTGATGTCATTCCACTTGCACATTGTGTCCTTTTGTTGATCTGATCGGTTCCTTTGTTTGCCTCATTTGTGAGCCACTTTGGATAAAAGCATCTGTTAAAAAGCACTTACCCTTCGTCAGCGCATAAGAGTTTTCACAACTTGCCGTATGCACATCATGTGATTTTAATGGTGGCAGTTGTGCACTAAACCTGCTTTTTGCTGGAGAAAAGTCTGTCAAACTTGATTTCTATAGGACTGTTTATGCAGCAGCTGCACAAAGTTTTGTACGTGTATCTAAACAAATGATATTACAAGAAGAAATCAATCAGTATATATATATACAGTAATACGATTATTGACAGACAACATGAAGAGTAATTGACTCTGTCAGGCACCTGCAATCCTGTAGAATTCCTCTTTAAGGACATTTACAGGTTTGTGTCCGGGGAAAACCCATAAATATGAGGCAGACGTGTAAGTGCAAGACACACTTTTCTAACGGCTTTGCAAACTCTTACTTTGCCTACTTATGCATCACTATTGGCATAAAAGCGTGAGGCAACGCACAACATTTGATTTGATTTCAGCACATGCCCGTGATGGATATTCCCAAGGAAAGGTTGAAGGATGTTGATAAAGTGTGTAAGAGATTGTGAAGAAAATCTAAATCTCTCTATTAGGTTTATTCATCTGGGAGTGACAGGAGATCTACACGCGGTCTAAAAAACCCTCTCTCGACGTAACCGCACCAATGAGTTCTGCCTTGATATCAATCAGATTTCTAATGAAAAGACTCTGTGGAAGGCTTCGACATCACAGCTCATGTCCAATAGCTGTTCGGCAGGAGATACACAGAAACTGCTAGAAGTAGATGTTCACGAGTAACTTACACAGAGGTTTAGGTTTTATTTGAGCCCTTTAATGGGGTGAACAAACTCTGTGTCACGTGATGACTGTAATCCAACACCAAACTCAAAGTACAAACCAAAAGTATAACTTTAATTAAATCCATGGAACCACACAGGAGATGACACACACTGACATTAACAATACTAGACAAAGAACAGAGGGAGACACAGGGCTTAAATACAATGGAACACACTCAGGGAAAACAGAATCAGGTGTGAGACTAATTAACAATGATGAAACAAAAAGTGAAAACTAATTAACTAATAATGAAACAAACAATGGGAGGAAAAAACATAACAAAACATAACTCAACTGTGACACTCTGAGTTTCCAACAACACCTGCGTTCTTGAACACACCCCTGATGTCAACATCTCCCCAAGACGCACACGAGCGTGAATCTGCCGGCCTCCATTCCTGGAGACAACAAAGCACCTGAACACAACCAGCTTGGAATCGTGACGGAAGTGGGAATTAACACATTTCTGAGAGCACATGAAGGCAACACAACACAAACTCTGTTTATTATTGAGTATTAATATTATTTCAGACAGAAAACTCCTCTGTTCTCAGATCTCACTAAACATTTGATCAGTTATGATATTGATGGACAACTGCTAGTATTAATATTGCAATTTCCCAAAAACAAAGGCAAATAAAATGTTACAGAAAAGTTTATATTCCATTAAAATTCAATCACAGGGGTATTCCGGGTCTCATATCAAGAGGAAAAATATTTACAAAATGATACAATAAACCAATTCAAACTAAATTAAGATTAAATAAAGATATAAAAACAAAAACAATTGAAACAAAACTGAGCACAGTCTGAATTTAAATGAGCAGCTGAAAGATTCACGATAAGGATTTTAATCACAAGAACCTGTAAATGAAACACAATTCACAGAAAATATTCATGATGAATACACACATAATCAAAGATCTTTGTATTTTGTATGATGATGGTTTTACATCACTCTGTGCATATCTGTACATTCAAATTAAAGGAGTAGTTCACCTTCAAAATGAATCATTTTCATCATTTACTCCTCCTAGTTTTTTTCTTTCTTCCGCAGAACACAAAAGAAGATATTTTGAAGAATGTTGTTTACAGCCTCCCATTCAACTGCATTGGTTACAATAGAACTGAATGAGGGGCTGTGCTGTTCTGTTAACAACATTTTTCAAAATATCTTCTTTCGTGTTCGGCAGAAGAGAGAAAGTCACACAGGTTTAAAATGACATGAGGGCGTGTACATGATGACGGAATTTTCATTGAAGGTGAACTCCTCCTTTATAGAGTGTCGATCAGTCCATTCATCGCTGTACTCTCAAAATAAAGTTGTTTTATAAAAGTTCTTCACACTGATGCCACAGAAGAACCAGGACACGGATTCACCAAACATTCCCAAGAAGAAAATTCTTCTCAAATCTCAAAAGATACAGTAAGATGTTTATACATGTATCTGGTTGTTTCACGTGTGATAATTTAGACGTTTACTTTCTATTGAGGAATTTTTATATTGATATAATATGATAAGGTCATATTGCTGGAGTCTGGGTGGAGTCCAGATGTGGGCGGGGCCTGTCCTAAATACATTTGATTGTAGGATACTTGTGTTTCTCTCTCGGCAGCTACATCACCACTGGAGGAAAATTTCAGCCTCAGAAATGTTTTTGTTCTGAAAACTCAAATTAAAAATCACATCCAAACAATGAACCAAAGTAGAAAGAAAGTTCAGTCTATCAGGAGGACATTGAAAACAGCTCCAGTAAGAGAGAAATAATGATGTGATCATGAACAGTAATAAACGTCTGAATGTATTTGTGAGATGAATGAGAAAACAAACAGAAGATTTTCTTCGACTATTATAGAGCTTCACATTCAGATGAACTGATATCAACAGATTCATCACATTCAGATGAACTGATATCAACTTGATTCATAAATATACACACATATAAACAGCATGAATAATATCAACACGATACTGATATAATGTGATAAAACAATTGTGAAAAACAAATGTCTTACTTCATAGCGTTCATATCGCTCTCGTGTTTCTTTTTTTATCATAAGTGAATCGTTCAGTCTCAAGACATTCATAGACCTCCACCTCACACAGAGAGAGAGATTTACTTCCAGGTATCTTTACTCTTTGAAGGGAGTGTAGGGTATAGGGATGATCACTTCAGAATGAAACGCAGGGTGAAACGGCTGCTGTTACCCACAATCCACCGCAAGGAGAATAGCAGCAGAGCTCAAATCTAAACAAATTCACATTTAGGTGTGAAAGGTTAGCATGCGGCTAGCGAGATTAGCTCTCTTTTATGAGCATCTTAAACAACATAAAACAATCTGAATCTGTGTCTATATGGTATCAAACAGCAAGAATCAGGGTCACAACTGGTTTTAGGTATTTTTCGCCCTAACGGAGCTAACACAGTCAGCATAACACTCGCATTAGTATTAGCATCCTTACCGGAGGTATCTTAAGGGGTTCGCAGTGTCAACGCGGCTAAACAATTGTTCACAGTTGTTCTTCCACAGCTTTCAACCTAATGGACACACTATTCAATATTCTTCGAATTCCTATCCCTCAGAGGATATTTCCATACCAGTCCTTGATGCTTTCTAACAGCGTCTTTTCCTGAGGAAAGGTGTGTTAATTTTCTCATTTAGAAAATTTCCTGGGGTGTATGCATCACCCTCAGGCAAAGTAGAGAGTTGCGCTCCAGTACCCTTATGCGGGTTACAAACAGATGCTGCTTGTTTCCTCAAATGCCTCAAATGTATTGAGCTTCATACAGAAAGACAATAATTCAAACAACACGTGTGTTTGATAAGATATAATCTGAGTAATTCTTGACTGATCTGAGCCGTATTGAGCAAGACATTAATATGTTGAAGAAAAGCTCAGAAGACTGTAAGCAGGAGCTGAAGATGCAGCAGTGCAGCACACATCTGACAGACTTCACCACAGAAGACACACAACACCTGAGGATCTGTCACTTTTATACACAACGCACAGATATGAGCAGTTATAGAAAATAAACAAGTGTGAATAAAACTGGGGAAATAGAAATCTGTAATCAGAGTTTAAAAGGATCGTACATGTTTAAGATGTGATGCTATTGAAACAACTCAATATATTGACACACTATTGTTGTTCTACACACATATCTCAGGCTTTGACACACAACTACACAACACAAATACAATGAGACAGACTATAATGAGACTGAAATGATGACATTCAGCAGTGATGTGAACACCATCAATAACAGAGAAGAACAATAACAGAAATCACTGAATAAAATCAATCATTGCATTAAAAGATTCAGTTTGTATATCCAGTTAAAGATGTTTCACAAGAACCTGTAAATAAAACAAAGATTCAGTCAATCACATGATATATTCTATATATATTTAATACATCTTATAGTGAAGAACAGGTGTGTATTTCCCAAAAGCATCATGAGATAACTACGGTTTCAACTCAAATTGTTCTTATGAACATATGTCTTCAGTCTCAGACTGTAGTGACACATGCAATAGAATCTGAATGAAATAAACACACCAGCATCTAAACTTCATCTGTCAACCTTCAGGATATCTGTGTGTTTACACTAAAAGTCCTCGACTGAAACACAACTTTAACAACTTGACTGATTTACTGTAAACACTTTCACAAAAGACTTTTTCTCTGTTGATGAGTGGAGTTATAAAGTGTGTGTACTCGCCTCCGTCCTCCTCCTGTTCTTCTTCTTTCTTGGGTAGTTGTGTCCAGGACAGTTTAAAATCAGAGATGTTCAATCCCAGAGCAGACTGGAGCTAAAATCCATCAAACATGTCAATCCACACATGAAACATACTGTCATTTCTCATTCTCTCATCATCTCTCATCTCATATATTTACACACATCAAACACTCTCATATCTCACTTCTCTCTTCAATCATCACATTTACTTTTGTATTTTAAGACTCTTTTCTCACCTGATGGAGGATTCTGTCGCTCTCAGCAGCTACATCACCACTGGAGGAAAACTTCAGTCTCAGGAAGTTTTTTTTTCTATGATCTGAAACACAGAAAACTCAAATCTAACACTTAGCCAAACCAAAGCAGAAAGAAACTTCAGTTTAAAGGTACAGTGTGTAACATTTTGAAGGATTTATTAAGTAAAATATAATATAGCATACAAGACTATGTTGTGAGTGGTGTAGAAATACCTTAGAAAATGAACCGTAGAACTTCTACAGAAGTACTACACAGACAAATTGAGCGCGTTTCATAAAACGGAGGATGGACGGACTATATTGTTCTTCTTCAGCTGTGTTTTTAGGGCAGCTTGCAAAGCCACTTTGGTGAATACGCATGGAAAAGAAGAAGAACAAGAACAATAACAATAACAAAATTTACTAGTCGTGTGTTTTATTAGAAAAAGAAACTTGTGCTAATGGAGGCCCAGACATACTCAATCTGCACAAGAGCCGACAGAGCGTCAATCTGTGTCCTCCAAAAAGAGAAAATAAAATGAAGCCAGGCGAAGTCAAGACAAAAACGGCAGAAAACCTGAATTAACATCAGCGTGGCTTTTACCAAATGGAGGGCCCTGAAGCGAGGAAAGTGTTTTCAAAGCTGTGGTGTTGTTACATTAATGCACCACTTGATGGCACTCAAGCTTCTTGACTTCTATAGATGTGCATAGGAAGGAGAGAGCTGAGTGAGAAGGATACTGAGCATGTGCTTGCATGTTATGCTGACTGTTAGTGCTTATTAATAAAGTGCATAAGAAGTATTCACAGTTTCCAGTTTCTTGTCTACATGAAGACATAACAAAAGCGACGCCGAAGCTGCCAGCTTTCTGCTGGACTGGTATGTTTGTCACGTTTGGCACGATCATTAAGAGAAGTAACGTTTTTCCTTTACAATAATTCCATGTTACATGGCCGAGCGCAAATCAAGTTAGAAATCATGCTCACATTCATAATTTGCATAAATTGAGTGTAAGTTATATCATAATACTGCTTAGCTTCTTTGCATAAAAATGTGTAATTGAATCAAATCCAAACGCCCAAGTTGCACAGTTTATCATCAGTACAGTGTCAAAGATGATTTGAGTAGATACTATTGATCAAACTTATAAACATCTGTAGCCTACTGTCTTCTATATACTGGGCTGTGGCATAGAAATATTGACAAAGTAACATTCCCTCGGCTTTCATCTGTTTGTGGCAAAGCTCATACTTGCACTAGGTCTGATACTTATTGAGATGTTCTTCAATGACGTTAGTGCAGATGAGCCCGTCTTATCCAGATGTCAAAAATATGTACCAGTACAGACAGTTTTTGATGCTGCTGTTTTTTCCGGCTGTGAGAGAGGGCCTGTAACATCTACTTCCACAACTTCTCAAGCCATAGCTGTGGCATTGTCCAGCATTGGAGCCTGTAGTGGAACAGACAGGCAGGTCATGCATCTAAATAACTTTGTTCTAATAGGTTTGATTAGAAGCTTGACTTTGCTGACTAGCTATTGTATTTATTGAGTCTATTTTGTCCTTACAATGCGCAAATGTGGCATATACTCAACATTGTCTGGATATTTTTTACAGAGAAGGTGATAGTGATGTCAATGCAGAAGGCGAAGTAATTACAGAGATTGAAAATAGGTAACATCATGTCTTTTATCACATGCTTTTTTATTTTTATAACATATTACCTTATGTGTTATTTGTGCAGTTTACAAGACATGAGCATTGTTGAGGAGGATTTTGAAGAAAATGTTTTCAATGACCCAATGAACAGATGATGCTTCCCCGGAAGGAGGTGATGCAAAGTATGGTTACAGCTCTGAAGAAGAATTCATTCCACCAATTTTCTATAAGGTTTAGTGGTCAGTTTTTCTCAGGGTGAGTGATGTCATTTTACTACAGCATTGTGTGCCTGTACAGAATGGGAGGAGCCCTGAAGCATGCACAGTCTATCGATGGACTTCCTTGTATTGGAATCGATGAGACTGCGCATGACCTGCCTACACATGAAGACCCCCTGATGAGCCTTCTCCCCATGGTCAGGACCCTGTGTTCCCAGGACCACAGACTGTCCTGTGTGAAGATGACACCTTTTGACATAAACATAACCTACAGGGGCACAGCAACTTCTGCTGAATGGGTAAGTGCAGACAGTCACAGCATTCCAGAACAGTCACTTTCTATAAAGATCACAACACAATCACACACAAATGATAACTTGCACTCTTAAGTAATGCAAACTCATGTTTATTCATTTTAGTTATTTATCCTCTTACAAGTAGTCTTATATTTAACAGTTTCACACTTCTGGCCCAGTCCATCACAGCAAAGTCCAAACAAAATAGTTGTGAGAGCCATTTTGTAATATTTGTCTACTTTGAACATTATGTATATGTGTGTCCAGTAGAGGTCACTGTTGCTCAACTGATGGCTGAATAAATGTAGGGACCTTTCAATCAGGCGACAGGGGCTGCTGGAGGGAAGGTGCACATGTTTTTTGGCAGCTATGTGTTTGTGTCTGGTCATGCCACGCTGCAGTGAACTGTGAAGTGGAACTGTGGATTTTATTAGTTATGGCCAAGTGAAGCTTTCTGAACCATGGAAGATTTCAGTTTACTTGTATGAGGAAAAGGTTCATTACTCGATGCTTTTCAAATCAGACAGAGCTCGACTAGGACCTCTGTTGGTTAAACTCACAGATGGAGGAAGTCAAATAAAAGACTCACACACACAGTTGGATATGATTCTAATAAATCTGTTGCAATACACCTGCGTTCCATTCTGAAGAGCTCATCCCTCTGTACTAGCCTAAGACATTTATCCTCTAACTACTTTGATGCCCATTTATTTCTGTAAGAAGTTTTTAATTGTGAACTAAACGCTTTTCAACTGAAAGCGTCAAAGTATTTCAGGTTCATTGCTTTACAAATCCCAACTTTACAAATAAAACACAGTAACCACAATTTAACCATGAATTTATCCAGTGACCGCTAGAGGTCGATGTTTCCTATTTCAGGCAACAGCTCTATAGACATGTCACTTCAAGTCAATGTTCTCATTTCAGAGTTTATGGATTACAATAATAATGAAAAGAATTATATATTGAATAACTCCCCCTGAAGTCGTCCAACCGTGAGAACATTGGATTAAGATAGTTCTGATGAGGGCTTTCTGACTCCTCCATAGACAGTTCATTCAAAGCGAAGAATGTTAAAGACATCGTCAAAATAGTCCATGCGACTCCAGTGGTTCATCCTTCATTTTATGAAACATATTTTTGTTCACAATAAAACATAAATAACCACTTTATTCAACAATTACCACTTTTCAACGCATGACCACGAGAGCATGAGACGCATGTGTGTGGAGCTGACGCTGTATAGGATGTTGGGCTGTACATTGTGCGCATGCGCTGTTTGTGTCTCAGTCAGTAAAGAGTTGCTTTCTATGGCAGCCGCTGGTCTCCGGTCCGTTCCTAAGAGAGATTCATATAATACCGTAACAACACAGGAGCCGACGTTCTCTACATCAGCACACTAACACAACTATTCAGTTTGACCAAACTCTCCACCACATTCTTTCCCTTTAAATAGCTCTAAGTCTTTACAGCCTGATGATTTGCCAGCGGATTTCTCTTGGATGACATCATAAAACATCTACAGGAGCCATCATGAGTGAAAGTGACTGAGGTGCTCTTGAGTTGCACTGATCTGCTCACTGCGAGTGAAAACCAGGATAAGGTCATAACAAGGACCAAAGTTTAGTTTCAATCATTCATTTCAATGTTTGATTTGGGCTTACTCGGTCAGTGATATAATATCAAGATTATATTTCCACAGAAACGTCTTTACTTTATTGTGGTGGTTGATTTATGACAATATTAAATAGCGAAAAATGACCGGAGCTGGGTTTTCACACACAGGATCATACATATAAAAAAACATGACCAGGTTGTTCCAAACGGTGTCGTTTTAAGAACTTTCCATTGACCTCTACCTCACACAGAGAGATACCAGATGTACTTCCAGTCATAACGTCCCTCCATCCCATGACATGAGAAACTGATGGTGTGAGCAGGTAGAGGATCAGGAGTCACAGCACATCTAGAGAGAGAATCAATGAATCTCTATAGAGGCGTTTCAATCAACCAATGAAAAGTGTTCAAGAGATTTCATGAATAACTTTACATGGGATTGTTGTTTCTGTTGTTGTCCAGTGAGTTAATGATATGTATCTCTGCTCCACTGGTTTGATGAAGACATCAGTCTGATGGAGCACTGATGTATTCATGTGATAATTATCCTGAAGATCAAGCCTCCACAATGGGTCACTCTCAGAGCAGAATGTACGTGTATGTGGTCGATATCCAACACCATCAATATCACGTTGAACTACCCAGGTGTTGAGATATGTGATGCTTTCTTACTCATCTAACTTTAATGTTAACTATTTAATAACAACAATGTTTCACTTGAAAGTCTGAAACACAACAAAAGTGTATTGACGACTCAAATCGTAACTTGTATGAATATACTCTACATTTAAATAATAAGTTAAAAAAATCAATATTGTAAATGAAATAATAATGTGAAATTACAAGAAATGAACACATTTTCGAAAGACTGAGCGTCTAGACGAGTGATGATTAAAAACACAAATATTCCAGGATGAAACATTAGAGAACAGTCAGAAACGCATTCTCATGAGAATAAAACTTCTTAACATGTAGTGGTGTTACAGATCTGAATGAAGATTGACTGACAGCATGTTTAATGTTGGGATGGAAGTGTGTTCCAGGGCCGTGCACAGAACCTTTCAGGGGCGTCTGCTGAAACCAATTGAAATTGTACAAACAGTATTACCAGTTTTGATATCATATGAATGCTGGCTTCAAGCCCTTTCCAAATCCAAGTTTTACGGCATGAGCCTGAATTAACCATGTGACCGTACACTGCGATTGATTAATAAATGAAGTGTATCTTAAATAAAAATAAATGTGTTAGATGTGATGTTGTGTAGAAACAGAGTTCCGTAAACAAACAGCTCGTGTCCAATGATCTTCATTTACATTTGGAGAAGGCGTGTTCGTGTGGAAATGTAAATACTTTGCACCTGCTTTAACACATTTGCATGTGAGGTGAGTGAACAAGACACAGAAAAACAACACCCAACATGTTTAGTGACTTCCCTCTTAAATCTTTACGTTTATTGAACACATGAACAAAATAAAACAATAAGCCCCAGAATCCATGGTTTACAGTCATTTTATAACAGCTAAGAAGTGTTCTTGTGATGTGGAATATTACAATCACAGATAATTATTTGAAGAGGTCTTTATTGACACAACTAACTGATCAGTGGATCTGTAGTGCACATGAGTATTTTCTGTGTTAGTGTTTCATGTTGAGTTCTGTCTGTGATCAAGAAGTGTTTGTGTTGTATTAGTTGTACAGAGGACAGTTGACAGTGTTTATATTCTGTAAGACTTGATGATCTTGATGTTGAGCTTCATTCACGTGTCATAGAAACACCTCTGAGCACGTTCTTTGTTAAACTGGTTTGTTTTCACATGAGTTACATGACCTTTCATTAGAGGTGCTCCGATTGATCGATCGCCGATCATAATCGGCCGATAATCACTATGGGAAGTATGATCGGCGGTCTCTATAAAGGCCGATCCAGAAAAGCTGATCAGAGGACGCAAAAGTCGCGAGACATTTTTTTTACGCGCTATGAAAATGGCTTCACCGGTCTGGCAATTCTACAAGGTGTGTGAAAAAGACAATGCATTAGCAATCTGAAACGTGTGTACTGAGCGAATTCCACGAGGCGGGAAGCACCCAAAACATTCTAACACCATCAGCCGCGTCAGACATTTACAGGTTAATTGCGTAAAGGAGTATGATGAGTAGTTTTCAAAGTTAGCTAGCGCTAAGAGAGAGCGGGATAGTTCAGCATCTCGAGCGACACTCAGCTGCAGAGGTCGCTTTAACCGAAAATTCTCTTATGATTTTATTACCAGTGATGGAAAAGTCTTGAAGGCCATCAGTTATTTTGACGGACTACAAAAATGGCGATTTGTAATTCCCCGTTTTATCATTTTGTGTCATCAGAACGTGATCGTAAATGGGCTGAACGTAATTGTGAGTGGCAGGAGGTACGTTAACTCTCAATGCCTGATCCGTTTAGCAAAACACGCATGTGGTCAGCAGAGACTCGAGGTGCATATGCATCCGTCACTCCCCGCGTCCCGTGCACACATACACACAGGCGCGCAGTGGTGCCGTCTTTACAGAGTTTTTACCTCATAAAATAGCGTCTTTTTGGATAAATAATAGCTTTCAGTGAGTGGAAAAAAATGTCTCTCTGCGTCTTCTCTGTTCAGTGAGCAGCAGAAGCAGCAGATATATGACCAAACCACAGCTTACTCATTACAAAACACCTTTTATAGACCTGTCATTGTTACTGATTTGACATATGAACTTAAACATTTGCTTGTAATTAGATTATTATTTTATGTCTGACAACAGAAACATTGAATATATAAATTAAAAGTCTATAAAGAAAGTCTAGCACAGTGGTCTCCAACGAAAGATCTGGTAGCCCGCATAAACTCTGTAAGGTGCCCCCCAAACGCAGGGCTCAACAATAATGATCAGGACAGTTGACGAATATGTGACTATATCGTCATGAAAATGTTATATTATAAGCAGGTGTTTTAAGCTTTCATATATACAAGTGCAAAAATATGTGTAAGAAAACTCAATTTGGTCCTGTGTACTGAATTTTTTTTATCACATGTCTAAAGTTTGAAAGTATTTTATCAACAAGTAGCCCTCTAGATGATTTTATCTCTTCAGGTATAACCCTCGCTTACAAAAAGGTTGGAGACCCCTGGTCTAGCACATCCTCTCCTCAGCTGTCTGAACAGAGACGTTTCAAAAGAATCCACCGTACTGCAAGGCCAGTAAGAAGCATAAAGAAATATCAGATAAAATAATGTAATACATTTGCTTTGATCACAGCCACTGTATATTGTGGAAGACAAAGGTTTTCTGGGACTCGTCACCGGCTGCTATGTTTTATGTAAATATGTGACTTGCCAATATTCAATTGTCAATTCATGAGACTTTCTCTTCTCTTAATTTGAATACTTGATATAAATTGTTCTTAAATATAGTTGAATAAATAATGCTACTGAGAAAGCTTCAAATAGCTCCTGTCATCAGTGATCGGTATCGGCCGATACAGCTTTCAATGATAGAGGATCTGTGATCGGCCCCAAAAATCATGATCGGAGCATCCCTACCTTTCATTGACATCAAAACTCAAAGTCTTACTTTAAATGCATATTTAAATCTATCATTCTCACATTTGTAATACTTTGGTCAGTCAATAATACTACTTTATGTCGTTATTTAATTTATTCGAATGAATTAAAAGAGCTGTTAAATGTCTATCCTCAAATCACTTAACTAATCAAGGTTGATATAGATTAAAGAAAGTAATTAGAAATAAGGAATTAAATAAAATTCTTTTTGGAGAGAGTCATTTGTTCAGTAATCTAATTACACTATTGAATATGTAATCAGTAACTAGTAATTCATTACTTTTTCAGAGTAACTTGGCAAACAATGGCAGTCGATGAGTAGTTACTTAATTTAAATCAGTACGCAATGTCATAAAATCGGTAGAGCTGGCATTTAACATTTTACTGGTAAATATTTATTATAATTAATGATTTCAGTCTGTTTGTTAGTGAATTTTCATCACATTTTATTGATATTGTGTTTATTTGATCCATCATGTTTACAAATGTTTAATGTTGTAATTGGAGATACAAGGTTTATGACTTGGGAGATACGAGATTACGCTGCCATTGATAAGAATGGTACAGACACAGACGTCGCTGCTGCCAGCAGTGTTCATCAAAGTCTGCGGGCGCGTTAAGCCTTTTGACAAGAGACGAGGCTTTAAGAGCTAATGATTGTGGTTACATACATCTTCCTTAACTCTATTTTAAAGGTTTAAGAACTATAAGTGATGCAATACAAAAAACGATGAGCTGACTAGGCTGTCTAATAGGCGAAAATAAGTCTAATCTGCTCGCAAATTTACCTTCGTGGCTCACAGGCTTCTTTCTGCACCGGAGCATTACAGCTATCGATTTTATACAAAACAGGCCTACTAAAATGTATCAAACCAAACTATTTTCACTCGTTATTGTCGGAAACACAGACAGAGTTATCCAAAGATAGGCTTACTTGGCCAGTAGACAGCCCTTTTTTCTCCGATAAATAAAAACCTTGCCACTATATTTTGTATTTTACATGCGCAGTGCAAAGAGAGGCATAGAAGTAGGCCTAACAGCTGAACTTGAAGTCAGTAAACTAATAAAAAAAACAATAATTTAATGGTGGTATCCAAAACATTTAATTCAGTTCAAGTAATATATTAGATACATTTTAAAACTTCAATCTATGCGGAGATGGTGGTCTAGTGGGTTAAACCACTGAACTGGTAAATCAAAAGGTTGCTGGTTCGATCCCAGCAGCCACCACCAGTGTATCCTTGAGCAAGACACTTTACTCCACGTTGCTCCAGGGGGATTGTCCCTGTAATAAGTGCACTGTAAGTCGCTTTGGATAAAAGCGTCTGCTAAATGTAAATGTAATGTAAATGTAAATGTCAATGCACATGTATAATAAGCCTAATAATAAGTAGATATTTAGAATACATCAATAACTGATATGTGTTGCTCGACGAGGATTCGTTGCAACTTTCAATCAGGAGACGTAATGCCGAGAGGCTCCAGCGGAGTCAAGAAGAGGTGGAGTTATGAGTTCTCAGACAGTTCAAGTGTCCAATGGAGTTAAGAGATTTGCTCTCAAACTATTTTCAACACTTTAGATTGGTTAATAATTTGTAAAAATAACAGACCCACATGGGTACAGACCAAAAGCATTGATTTGTGATAAAATTTGAAATTGACCAAATTGGGACATGGGAGGTTTCGACTCGACAGCGACGATTTGTAGAAACGATGATGTCATGTGAATTACGTTTGTAACATCAGCACATCAGTGACATCAGCAGCTATTGCATGTCATTCATAGTTCAGCGGTTTTAGTCATTTATCACAGATACATGTGAACGCTCATCACTTTAACAGCATTTACACTCTATATTTACAGGACTAAAATGTTTCACTACAGATGATAAAGTAAAATTTCAATCTGCTCGGTTCATTGGGGCTCAATGTTTTCTCTAAATATCATTGTTTTTATTTGTATGTGATTGTTAAATTTGTATTTTCAGTTTTACATTACAGACAAAAACCTTCCTGAGACTGAAGTTTTCCTCCAGTGGTGATGTAGCTGCTGAGAGCGATAAAATCCTCCATCAGGTGAGAAAAGAGTCTTAAAATACATAAGTAAATGTGATGATTGAAGAGAGAAGTGAGATATGAGAGTGTTTGATGTGTGTAAATATATGAGATGAGAGATGATGAGAGAATGAGAAATGACAGTATGTTTCATGTGTGGATTGACATGTTTGATGGATTTTAGCTCCAGTCTGCTCTGGGATTGAACATCTCTGATTTTAAACTGTCCTGGACACAACTACCCAAGAAAGAAGAAGAACAGGAGGAGGACGGAGTACACACACTTTAACACACTGACTACAGTGCGCGTGAGCGGCGCAATGTGAGCGACAAAATAATTGTATTTTCTTCGTAACTAACATTACTATAAGGTTTTTAATTTCTTTCCACACTAGCACTTTATCTGACAACTTGAGGGTTCAATGACAAAAACATTAAAGAGGTTTCACTGAGACACGGATGACACCACTGTATGATTTTCTGTAAAGCTACTCTGAAACCATGTTTACTGAAAGAAGAGCGATAATATAGACAAAGATTTTTTACTGTAATTTTTTTTTGACTGTTTATTCCATTCAGATTTGTATTGAATATCACTATAGTTTGTGACTGCAAATATACTGTTTATTATTCATAATTTGTTGAAATGAAAAAATGGAACTATAGTTGGTTAACAATGCCTTTGGAAAATGCACCCCTGATCTGCATTATAAAGTGTAATAATGAAAAATACATAGAACACTTGATCTACATTTACTTCGTTTTCTTTACAGGTACTTGTGTTAAATTTCCTTAATCTGAATCTACAAACTGAATCTTTAATGCAAGTGCATTGGATTTATTTCTTTAATTCACTGATTTTCCTGGTTCTTCTCTACTATTGATGTCGTGGTGTTCACATCACTGCTGACCTTGAATCTCATTATAGTTCTCATAACTACATGTGTGTTGTTAGTTGTGTGTCAAAGCCTGATAAAGTGTTTAGCAGAGTTATTATAGTTTTGACTTTAGTTTTATTAATATTTTAAATTAGATTTTTTCTTTTTATTTTATTTTAGTTAAAATTTTAGCAATTTTGGAATATGCATTGGTGTTGTCATTTTATAATGTATTGGTTTATTTTTAATGTTGCTATATAGATTAATTCACGAGTTCACCTATGCAGATAATAAAGGTTAGCAGAAGTGTAAAAGGTATGCGTGTTTGGCGTGCTGTCCGGGGAGCGGGCTCCGCTCGGAAACGGCCCGAACCCAGAGCAAACCCAGAGGTGTTTGAAACTGTAAAGATGTTGCAGGTAAGAAGTCTTGCTTATTTATGGGCTGGCTCGCTTAGCCGGTAGGGTGGAAGCCATGATTACTGATTGCGAACCAGCCGGGTTTGATTATATGCTCCGGCTCCTCCCGAACTTTGTTTATAAAACATCATTTCACGAGTTCACCTATGCAGATAATAAAGGTTAGCAGAAGTGTAAAAGGTATGCGTGTTTGGCGTGCTGTCTGGGGAGCGGACTCCGAGCTCGCCGGTTCCTTCTGAACCCGGAAAACTCCCCCCGCTAGGGTGAGTGTCCCGAGCTCTGAAACGGCCCAAACCCAGAGCAAACCCCCCAAGGGCGTAGAAACTAGACAGCAGCCGGACAGCGCATACCCCCCAAAGGCGAGGCTAGAGGCTGCGTGGTGTGCGAGTGGGCAGTTGATGTGAGCTCTGGCGAGAGCGGATGGAACTGCGGTGGAAGGGATGACACTCTTGATGAGGCAAAGTTCCTGCTGAAATTACTTGCTGTGACGTGGACGGTAGTCGGCCTGATGTGTTAAAATAGCTGGGTTGGAAATGGGAACTGATTCTTTTGTGTGAGAGGGTGTGTAGGCAGGGCGAGCCCCCTGTGGGGGGAAACTGGGGTGGGAAGGGCTGAGGAAGGTTGTGACTGCTGCGGCAGAGCACGGGGAAGAAGCACTGGCCTCTGCGGGGGCGGTCGCTGCGGTGATACTGGCTTCGGGAAGGTGATTGGGAGGGATTGGATAGTGGTTGTGACTGCTGCGGCAGAGCACGGGAGGAAGCACGGGCCCCTGCGGGTGCGGTCGCTGCGGCGATACTGGCTTCGGGAAGGTGATTGGGAGGGATTGGATAGTGGTTGTGACTGCTGCGGCAGAGCACGGGAGGAAGCACGGGCCCCTGCGGGCGGTCGCTGCGGCGATACTGGCTTCGGGAGGGTGATTGGGAGGGATTGGATAGTGGTTGTGACTGCTGCGGCAGAGCACGGGAGGAAGCACGGGCCCCTGCGGGTGCGGTCGCTGCGGTGATACTGGCTTCGGGAAGGTGATTGGGAGGGATTGGATAGTGGTTGTGACTGCTGCGGCAGAGCACGGGAGGAAGCACGGGCCCCTGCGGGTGCGGTCGCTGCGGCGATACTGGCTTCGGGAAGGTGATTGGGAGGGATTGGATGTGGTTGTGACTGCTGCGGCAGAGCACGGGAGGAAGCACGGGCCCCTGCGGGGGCGGTCGCTGCGGCGATACTGGCTTCTGAGGGAGTTTGTGACTGCTGCGGCAGAGCACGCGTTGGAAGCACGGGCCCCTGCGGGAGCGGTCGATGTGGCGATACTGGCTTCTTTAGAATTGGTGTGTGCTGCGGCAGAGCATGAGTTGGAAGCATGGGCCCCTGCGGGGCGGTCGCTGCGGCGATACTGGGTTCTGTAGAATTGGTGTCTGCTGCGGCAGAGCACGAGTTGGAAGCATGGGCCCCTGCGGGGCAGTCGCTGCGGCGATACTGGCTTCTGAGGGAGTTTGTGACTGCTGCGGCAGAGCACGGGGAAGAAGCACGGGCCCCTGCGGGGCGGTCGCTGCGGCGATACTGGCTTCTGAGGGAGTTTGTGACTGCTGCGGCAGAGCACGCGTTGGAAGCACGGGCCCCTGCGGGAGCGGTCGATATGGCGATACTGGCTTCTTTAGAATTGGTGTGTGCTGCGGCAGAGCATGAGTTGGAAGCATGATTTCTGCTGCTGCGGCAGAGCAGTTGGAAGCATGGGCCCCTGCGGGGCGGTCGCTGCGGCGATACTGGGTTCTGTAGAATTGGTGTCTGCTGCGGCAGAGCACGAGTTGGAAGCATGGGCCCCTGCGGGGCGGTCGCTGCGGCGATACTGGGTTCTGTAGAATTGGTGTCTGCTGCGGCAGAGCATGAGTTGGAAGCATGGGCCCCTGCGAGGCGGTCGCTGCGGCGATACTGGGTTCTGTAGAATTGGTGTGTGCTGTGGCAGAGCACGAGTTGGCTGCGGGAGAGCATTAGAAAGCATTGGCCCCTGCGGCTTCTGATGAAATTGCATTTGCTGCGTTGGATCGTTGGGGGGAAACAAGGCTCTGGCCGAACTGAGGGTGGCTGGGGATTTCTTAGCTGATATTTAAACGAGTCGGGTGATGAGTGTCCGGTGGGCTTCTCTGATGAGGGCACGGTCAGACCTGACGTAAGTCTTAAATGCTTCAGATGACCAGCGTCCGAGCGCTTGAATCTGAGGTTGTGAAAGGCCCTTTTGTGCGGCTGTAGTTGCTGCGCCAATGCGGAAGGAATGACTGGAGAAATTATCTGCTGGGATGCCGGAGTGGAGCAAAACTGACTTCAGGTGTTTTTGGAACCAGAAGCGTGTGACGGGTAGGTTTGAATCGTCTACGAAGAGAGGTTCGGATGGTGATTTGACTTGAGATCTTCTAAAACAGAGGTAGGCTACGAGGGTTTGGTATGGCTGGAGTGGAGTTTGAAGATTGAAGATGTAGATAAAATGTGCTCTTCTGGCTTGATCTGTCTTGCTTTACTTGATGAAAAAGGAGATTGTTTCTGAGTCGAGCACTGATAAATCTGAAAAGTTGGGATGAATTGCGGGATCGTAATTTGCCGTTGTGGAGATTTCAGAACATCTGAGAAATCCAAAAAAAGCCAGAATGAACATGGCATCTAGCGTGCGTGCTGTATGTTTGGAGTGTTATCTTCTGCGGAGGGTTGTAATACATTTGCTCAGAATTTCTAGAGTGATGGGTTGTCTGGCATCTGGGAGGGCGGGTCGGGTTCTCTGGATGCCTTTTATGAGCATGGAAGCTTGAGAGCTGGCTATGACTGGGGACGGGCCATTGAAAATTAATTTATGGAAAAAATGGATTTCGCTCAAGTATCCTTTGATTCTGCTTGCTTGGAGATTTTTTATGGTACTTAGGAAGGAGATAAATGACGTGATGGAGAGGAGAGAGAAATCTGGGAAGGGGAGGTTATAGATGTGGTGAAATGCTTTGAAGTTCCTCCAGGCTGTGAGATAATACAGTATGGTCCTGGGGGAGACAGCTTGAATGATGGCGTCGAGTGAAACGTCCAGCAGGGCTTTTAAAGGGTGATTTAATTGAAGATCAATTCCGAATATGGAGGTACCAGTGTTGGATAGAGGTCAGCATCCTGCGCCAGCTGCCTGAATTTCTGAAATGAAAAGCGGGACAGTGCGTCAGCAATCTGATTTTTGGACCCGGGGATGTGCTTGGCTGTTAGAATGAACTGATCGCATGCCGAAATCCAACGTCTGATGTCTTCTGGAAGCAGATTCCAGCTACGGGTGGCGTAATGACTAAACGCTGACTCGCCATGTTTTGAGTGAACCCTTGTTATCTCTAACTGATTTGATCCTGATGATCTGAGAAGTCTGTTTGGTTTATATTCAATGAGCATATCTGAGATGTATTTAGGTCCTTGACCATTAAGTGATTTATAGACAATTAATAATACTTTGAAGTTGATTCTAAAAGTGACTGGTAACCAGTGTAAGGACCTGAGGATTGGAGTGATATGCTCAGATTTTTTGGTTCTGGTCAGAATCCTGGCAGCAGCGTTCTGTATGAGCTGCAGCTGTCTGATGGTCTTTTTGGGAAGACCTGTAAGGAGTCCATTACAGTAATCCACCCTGCTTGTGATGAAAGCATGGACTAGTTTCTCTAAATCTTGGCTTGAGACAAAACATCTGATTCTGGCTATGTTTCTGAGATGGTAGTACGCTGATTTGCTTATTGCTTTGACATGACTGCTGAAACTAAGGTCAGACTCCAAAATGACCCCAAGATTTTTTACCTTGCTTTGTGTCTTTAGACCTCTTAAGTCAAGGTATGTGTTTACCTTGTTAGTTTCATCCTTGTTACCAAAAACAATGACTTCAGTTTTGTTTTTATTTAACTGAAGGAAGTTTTGACACATCCAGCTGTTAATTTCATCAATGCATTGGCAAAGAGAGTCAATAGGCCTGTAGTCATTGGGTGAGAGGGCTGATAGCTGAGTGTCGTCTGCATAGCTGTGGTAGGCAATTTGGTACTTTTTCATTATTTGGCCAAGTGGGAGCATGTACAAATTGAAGAGGAGCGGAGCAAGAATCGAGCCCTGTGGAACACCACAAGTCATGGGTGTCCAGTCAGATTTATGGTTGCCTATGTTCACATGGTAACCTCTCCCTTTACGGTATGACCCAAACCATTTAAGTACCAACCCAGAAAGCCCTACCCAGTTTTCCAGCCTTTTCATACGCTGATAGATCTGCACAGCGCCGCATTAAGTTGAAAGCATGTATTCCTAAATACGCTGATTAGCTTGTTCAGGTGTTTTATATCAGAGTTGGGGCTAAACTCTGCAGGAAAATGGATCCCGCGGGCCAGAGTTGAGAACCACCGCTCTAGAGCGTGGGCGGAAGAAGCGAGGGAGAGGAGATGCGCTACGAACGGGCGACCTTGTGGAATGATGCGCATCGCGAAATTCAAGTGACCGAGTATTGAAAGAAGCTCGCGTTTTGAGCATTGCGGGGTATCTATTAATGAGTGGGCGATCAGAATGGTCCTGTCGATTTTTTCCTTGGGTAAGGAGGCTTGGAATTTGAGCGAGTCTAACTTGATGCCTAGGAATTCGATTGAAGTGCTGGGTCCCGCTGTTTTTTCTGGTGCTAGAGGGACACCGAGTTTCGCGAAGACATCTTGAACTTTAGAGAGATGCGCGGCTGGGACTGATGAGATGAGATGATTAGAAAATCGTCTAAAAGGTGGATGAGAAAAGGGATGTCGTAATTGTTGGATAGGATCCAGCAAATCGCTTCTGATAACATGTCAAAACATTTTGGGCTACTTCTGCATCCGAAGGTGAGGCGGACGGAAAAATAATATTTTTCACGCCAACGAATGCAGAATAGATGCCAAAAGTCTGGTTGAATCGGCATGACTTTGAACGCGGATGTGATGTCGACTTTAGCCAGCCAAGCGCTGCGACCGGCTTTTTTAATCAGGGTGATGGCTTGCTCAATGTCGTGGTAGTGTGTTTTTAGATATTGATGGGAAGGGAGCTCCGTGAGGGGATGAGAGACGAATATAATTTCAGAATTTCCGCGTGGCTATGCCGATGGGGCTGACGCGAAAAACTGTGAACGGTGGTACGGAAAAGGGGCCGATCAAAAACCTTTCTTTTTTGACGAGGAGATCGACGGTCTCGGGCTCAGCTAGCGCGGACTGAAGGTTAGGGCAGACGAGACTGTGGAAAATGGAACTCGCAATGCCAGGATTAAAGCCTGATGAGAAACCGGACACAAGGTATTCTGTAAAGGAAGGGTCAGGGTGTCAGACAAATAAAGAACATTGACAGGAGTCGAGAAATAATTTTTAGATTTTTTATTTGCAGCTTTGAACACGGGGCAAACGAGGCGGGCATGGGCACCGCCGCAATGATTGCACACGTGCAGTACCGACACCTTGGTGCACCGTCCTATTGAAGATGCTAGGTGTGGTGGGCTGGGGCTGGAAGCTGCGAAGGGATTTAGATATAGCAGGCGCGGAACGTGAGCGGTTGAAATGAGGCGAGACTGGGCGTGGGGGAATGGAAGGAGTGACCAAGGAGCAGGCGGTGGTGCTGTGTGCCACTGAGCGGCACACCGCACATTAAATATTTTGGCAACCCAAAAACACCCTATTGTGAAGCTCAGTGTCCAGTGCTCCCCAATAAGGGCACTGGTTCCACTGAGCCACCCTAATTGCACATTTCGGCGAAAATAATTTGTGGTATGTGTAGAAATGGGCCCCCCATAAGAGAGTGCGAGCTCCGCGACTATGGCAAGATAATCGCTGAGCTCGCGTCTCCTGTGAGGGAGCACCGTGCAGACATCAAAAATGAGAAAAGGCAACTGTAAATTCTGGGAAGGACAACGTGCGGGAGTGACTATGGGAAGTGTTTTTGAATGTGAATTCTAGGTCGCCGTATGTGATCAGGCGATCCGTTGGCAGAGGTGAAGATAAAAGGTAAAATAAATCAACATCCGCACCTGCTAGAATCTGCATCCTGATGTTGCTAGACACTGGGGGCGGTTCCAGGACCGGGGCATTGATGGGCACCGGCATTGGAGCTGCTGAGGCCAATGAAAATTGAGGGCGGGCCTGAGACAGAGCGATGAGGGAGGGAATTGCGGCCTATGGAGCAGCTGACGGAGGCATCCTCACGTTAGCGGCGGCGGGGGGGGGGAGGGAGGGAGGCCGCTGGGGAGGTAAGGAAAACTTGCTGATGTGAGGGGTAATGATTGAAAGCGATCTGGAACCGCCTGCGGAGGCAGGCTCGTTGAATATTGGTGATTGAAGATGGTGGGGGCGGGCCGAGTTTCCTGGGAAGCCACGGGGAGAGAAGTATTTAGCGGTTTGTGCTGTTCGTCCGGGGCGCGGCCCAGACAAACCGAAATCCTTCTGCGACGGGCTAGGGGTGTCCTGTCTTGCCCTGCTGATGCGGCGGAAGGCCCTGCCCGGGCTGAAGGAGGTCTGAAAACCTGAACCGGCTCATTTGCGACTTCCTGCTGCGGGGAAAATCTGGCTGGTGGGTCTTCTGACTGCAGCGCGACATAGATCTAGTACAGCTCGGCTTTGCTCAACCGGCGGCTCAGGTTCACATCCCGATTGGACAGAGCGAATCGAAGTCCTGAGACTGTCCACTTCTCGATGGCTGGGATTATCGAGTGCGCCGAAGCGTATGATGACGCCGGTGAGGAGGAAGGGAGCCTAACCTGGCTCCGTACGGAAGAGGCGCGGTGAGTCGGTCGGCTTTGCTGGCGGCCTCGTTCTTGATCCGGGTTGGGTTGTTGCCTGAGGCTGGAACGCTGACGAGCGCTCGAAGGGGCCGGAGTATCTTTTTGGAGTGGGCTGTCGTTAGCAACAGATTCCTGGGTCTCTGACATGTTTGTCTTGCTTATTTATGGGCTGGCTCGCTTAGCCGGTAGGGTGGAAGCCATGATTACTGATTGCGAACCAGCCGGGTTAGATTATAAGCTCCGGCTCCTCCCGAACTTTGTTTATAAAACATAATTTCATTCTTTTGAGTTTTTGTTTATTGTTATAATTGTACTGCTTTAAACTTAATTCAGTTTATTTTTGAGGCAACATTCCTCCAGTAGTGGGCACTCATGCAACGCAAGCAATGACGCACATCCAAGTCAACGGCTACGTTCATACAGCACCAGAATATGGTTGTATGTCCTGTATTTGTGTTCACACACGGTTCGGTTATTTAAGGGTGTGACAACCGTATTCTATAACCGAACTCACACCTGTACATTTTCGGGGTTCACAACTGCATTTGCGGTGAAGCCCTGCTGTGTGAATGGAATCCAACTGGACAGCTTGTTGTCTTTCGCGTCACCCGCCATTCTCTGTCACGTACAGTCCACTTAGATGTTTGCAAAATTGCCTTGTAATATTACACGCAGCCATTCTTCTGACCTTAAACAACAGCGCTATAATGCGACCGTGTAATTCGTAGACGCCACAGTGTTATGGCAGCACTCTTATGTAAGTATACTGCAGGCATATGAGCATTACTTTTTTAGTTATTTGGTGTAGCGCAATAAATAAGATCACAAGCAATAATAACCCTTTAAACGTGATATTGAACGTGTAATAAAGTGTTAAAAATGTAAAGGCTTAATATAAGGCTAAGTGCATGATAAATGTGGGTAGAAGAGAAATTGCTTAAGTTTGTTAAATTAGTCGCCAGTCGATAGCCGCAGCGCTTCGTAGTCATCAATCCATCCTTTTGCAGGATCTTACATGAATAAGCGAGATTGACTAGGAGGGTTTGGCTTGGTTAAACATGCTACTGCCGTCACTGATGTTATATTAATTATTTTTTCAGAGTAAAATCAATTATAAATATGCAATCCCCCTTGTAAAGTATTCTGTAGACACTGGGAAGTATTACACACACTGACTTTTTTGTTTACTGCTAAGTACATTGCCTTTCTTTGACAAGGAAGGCGCAATCAATGCTATTCGCATGCGTTGCTATAGTTACAGGCGGCTCGTGCAGATAGAATAAGGGATGAGTTTAGTTGATCATTCATACTCACAGTATTCAACCGGCAATTAAGCCGCTGTGTGAACAGGGCATTTGGAGACTCACACCTATAAGTAAATATGGTTGTCAATCCTGATAAGTGACTGTATGAACGTAGCCATAATGTAGTTCCTCGGAAGACGACACACCAAAGCGGTTGCCAGGCAACACAGAGACAGCAGCATACAGTGGTGCAGTGATACTTGTGTAATGTGTTCAGCTGTATGTTTTTACAGAGAGTTTAACATCGACTCAGAACACAATACAACCAATCAGAATCAAGCACCAGCCTAAGCTGTTCTGTAGAGTCATTTCATGGTTATTTAAGAACACTAACATGTTTGTTGAATTACTGAGACAGAAGAGAAGAGATGAATAAGTATGCAGAACAGCAGTGAGGTCATTTGAAGACATTGCAATCCAAACAAAACAGAACACCACCCATCTCTGACCTTAAGATTCAAGATTCGAGATATGATTTGACTGTCCTGAGATCATTTCAGGTCACTCGTTCACAAATACTGGCCAGAAAAATGTGTGTATCCAAAACATATAAGTAAAGACTGAGTTGAGCACACCAGGATTTTCCACTTAAAAACAAACACTGGAACATTTCAGAAAGAAAAAACAAAAGATTGTAATATTAGTTTTCAGGAACTATAAGTTTACAAATTGCAGCAATGTTGAAAATATAAACAAAACAATTGATGATTGAGATCACAAAATCCTTATATCACAACTTAACATGACTTACACGTGTGGGTTGTTGAGTCATTACACCACAAAATCCAGGCAACCTCATTTGTGTATCCAAATCATATAAGCGATGGCGAGCACAGCAGGTGAAAACAAACACCAGTAACATTCCGAGAGCAAACAACAGATTGAAATGCTAGTTTTCAAGAGTTATAGATTTACAAAAGGCTGTTGGATGTTGAAGGATGTTGAAAGGATGAACGAAACACAACATTCATGAAAACATTATTTCACAAGTAAATCATATTTGAAATTTGCCTTTTGGACCCATAACACCACAAAATCCAAATGCTTAAAAAAGTGAGAGCAACAAGTTAAGTGAAGTTAAATACACAGGGTTCAGACTCATGTAGAGAATAAGGTCAACATCAGTCAGTAGAGTTCAGCTTTCAGTTCATGATCTCTGGGTTTAAATGGTCTGTATGAAAGTGTCTTTATTCTAAAGTCATAGCACAAAACATGATGATAGAGATTATCAGGAAGAAAAAAACTGCTGTGAGTTCAGAGGAAATGTATTGAAGAAATAAAACATTCTGTCAGTCTTTCATAGATTAAATTAATCAAAAATGAATCAACACAAATGTTGTTTCCTTTTGTTTATCCGCTGGTTTCCTGGCACCAACACAGGTAAGATTCTCATTTGCACTAGATTTGATTTGTAAATAAGACTTGAAATAACATATAGAGTTGAATTAAGGTTTATCGGGCAGGAGAAATTGTGGGTTTGGAACCTGGAACCAGTGGGATGACTCAAAATAATTTTTATCAGTAGCGACTATCAGTGACAAACAGTTTTATTAACTCCCCATAGAATGTTTTGGTACTGCAGTTCAACTTACATTTTATTCATGTAATGACAATTGTATCTAAAACAATAGCGTGTGTCTGTATTCATTAAAAAATATATATATATTGTTTCATGCATTACTAATGTAACAACATTATTACAAAACATTTTGTGGGGTCTTGACGTAGATTATACCTGTCTATGTGAGTACTGGCACGAACAAGCTTGAGAAATATTTAACATGTTCATCAGACATTGAATGTTGACATCATCATGAGGGTGGAGAGAGTGACAGTCAAATGTCCAGAGGGATGTTCTGATGTATTGCTAGAAGAGTGAAGAAGAGAGGAGGACTCTCACACTGAGTGAAATCTTCATTTGTAACCCCAGAGGTGAGTTCTGCTCATAACCCATAAGAAACTCAATTCTCTTCTCTATTCTCATATTCCTTTTCTTCAGAAGAGACATGGACAAACTCATTCATCTGATTTTACTTTCTGGTGAGTATAATTCACATCATCATTTCATAGAACACACAAACATCTCAATATTATACATGCTGTCAGTCATTCTTGATTCAAATCTTTATAGTTATTCTCAAAAGTTAAGTAAATTATAGGCCTTACAACTTCATTTTATAATTTCTTTTCCCACAGGTCTTGTTTCCACTCAGGGCAATGTAGGCCCTTCAGAAGGTAAAAAGTCTTTACATATGTCTTGTTTTCATCTTCATTTTGAAAATATTGAAATAATTTTTCATAAAGTTCCGGGTTAGATAACCGTTTAATTCTGTCTTAAGTTTCTGATTGTTCTCTAACAAATGTTATGTTGAAATTAGAATTAAAACTATGAGTTTTACTTCATTGTAGACGTGAACTTTTAAAAAGATTTAACATTGGGTTTGAGGTCAATGTAAAGATACACTGTTTGAAGAGATTTAAATGGTTATTTGTAGATTAACACAGGTGTCTTTACATCTCCAGACTGACTGATCAACTGTCTTTGAATGTTCTTTTAGAGAATGTCGCACTTAAAGGAACAGTTACACAGTCCTCCACATATCTCAACACCTGGATAGCTCAACGTGCCATAGACGGTGTAAGACATAAGGACACATACTGCTCCATGACATCATCTGAAATGAACTCATGGTGGAGGCTGGATCTTCTGGGTCATTATAAGATCAGTACAGTGATCATCAGTAACAGAGGAGACGGTTGGGCTGAACAAACCAGTGGAGCAGAGATTCGTATTGGAGACTCACTGGAAAACAATGGAAACAACAATCCCATGTAAAGTTATTCATGAAATCACTTGAACACTTTTCATTGGTTGGTTTGTTTGAACAGGTGCATTGATTCTCTGTTCTCTGATTTCTCTCTAGATGTGTTGTTATTCCTATTCTTCAAGTCGGCTCATCGATTATTTTCTCATGTAATGGGATTGTGGGACGTTATGTGAATGTTGTTATGCCTACAGCTCAGAGTCTCTCTCTGTGTGAGGTGGAGGTCTATGGAACAGGTAGTAAGATCTTTAACTCTATCCTGGTCACCAGCACCGGATGACCTGTTTAACAAAATATGTGTTTTTTTACTGTTTAATGAATTAATTAATCTTGCTCTGTCACGTGTATAAGTCGTGTTTGTTCTCGTGCTGGTTGATTTATTCTCTTGTTATTTGTTTTCCTTATTCCTTATGTGTTTTCAAATCCCTACTGTCACTACAACTTGTGAATCAGTAGAAGGCCACGCGAGGCTAATGCTTATAATCTGCACACTCTTTCAGCATCCAAAACCACCTCAATCTCATTTCCCATTGGTTTATGGTACTGCCAATCTACTGTTAACAAAGCAGATTTCATCACAGCTATTGCCAATCATTCTGGATCAAACCAGAGAACACTGCCACACCGGCTGCCCTCTCCAATAATTACACTTCAATCTGCTTCAATCTTCCCATCCCCACTCATCTCCTCCAGGCCTTCTCTCCATTGGTTGTTCACACTCTGACCCACACTATCAACTCGTCTCTTACCACTGGTACATTTCCCACACTCTTCAAAGAGGCCCGTATTACACCACTACTGAAGAAACCCACTCTTAATCCTGCACTGTTAGAAAACTACAGACCGGTATCTCTCCTCCCATTCCTTGGTAAAAATCTTGAACGTGTTGTATGTAACAAGCTCTCATCATTTTTCACCCAGAACAACCACCTAGACAGCAGCCAGTCTGGTTTCCAGAGCGGTCATTTCACTGAGACTGCAGTGCTCTCTGTCATTGAAGCACTGAGACTGGAAAGAGCTGCCTCAAACTCATCTGTTCTTATCCTACTGGATCTATCTGCTGCCTTGGAAACCATTAACCATCACATCCTCCTGTCGACCCTCAAGGCTATGAGTGTCTCTGAAGTGGCCCTAGGTTCAGGTCTCACCTCTCGGGTAGGTCATTTAGGGTATCATGGTGAGGCGAGGTCTCTGAATCCAATCATCTTGACACGGGGGTGCCTCAGGGCTTAGTGCTTGCTCAGTGCTATCGGTCACAGAAGCACTGCGCCTAGCCAAGGTGAAATCTAAATCCTCGGTCCTGATTCTGCTAGACCTATCTGCAGCGTTTGACACTGTCAAACACCAGATATTGGATCTGCACTGGCTTACTTTCACACCCTCCTGCACTTCCAAAATTGAGGTCCCCATGGGGCAAAAAAAATGACACACAACTCCACCTGTCTTTTCAGCCTGACGATCCGACAGTTTCTGCACACATTTCAGCATTCCTGGCCAACATCTTACTCTGGATGAAGGACCATCACCTGCAGCTGAACCTTGCAAAAACAGTGTTCAACAGTGTTGTTTGGTGTTCAAAGACGAGACCTTGTTTCTTGTTCGCTTTATGTGACCAATACTTTATTGTTTTGTCGCTGGAAGCACAGGCTCACTGCACGTTTTCTGCTGAAAAGTGGGCGGAGACTAGCAGCTCTCTTGCACTTAAAGAGATCAGCGTGACTGGCACCAAAGCTGATTTCTCCTCACATGCAAAAGTTGGCATGTAGCGAATGTTGTATTAAAAGATATGTGGTTTTTCTTTAGCTAAAACTTCACAAACACACTCTGGGGACCACATTTTCATGTCAACAAAACATGAAAATGCATTTCATTAAAAGTTTTTATTCTTGAATAGCTGGCTATTGCTCCAGGGGGACAATCCCCCTGGAGCAACGTGGAGTAAAGTGTCTTGCTCAAGGATACACTGGTGGTGGCTGCTGGGATCGAACCAGCAACCTTTTGATTTTACCAGTTCAGTGGTTTAACCCACTAGACCACCATCTCCACGCTTTTTCCTCCAGAAAGATACTAGCATGTTTTTGGATAAACCTTTAAGTTTCAGTGAGCGGAACGGTGTCTCTCTTGTTGTCTTCTCTGTTCAGTGAGCGGCAGAAGCAGCACATTCATAACCAAACTGCAGCTTACTTTGTGAGTGAGTGAGCACAAAAAAACGTTAACATGGCCCTGTCATTTGTACCTTACAAGACATATGAACATAAACATTTATATGTAATTTTTATTTTATGTCTGATAACAGACACATAAAGTATATGAATAAAACAACAATGGCTTTATAGAGCATTCGGTTGTATAAAATACAGCAAGTTCCAAAATAAACGCAACTAAAGCACAAACATACTAATTACAACGTAACGTGACTTGCCCCATACTGACGGGTAATAATGAAGTATGGCTGCATCCAAATACACCCACTTGTGGTCTTTGCCACTAAAGAGCACTTGCACGCGATATATGTTGGCACTCGTTAAGTTTCTCATCGGGATAGAAATAATTAATGCTCACTTGGGATATTCACCCCCAATAGAACACTTGGGCCAAAAACAGGAAATACGTCATGAAAATAGTCTAGTGCAGTGGTTCTCAAATGGGGGTACTTCGGGGTACTGCAGGGGGTACGTGAGAGATATTGACATTTAGGATTAAATAATGAAAATCAATAAATTATGATAATAGTATTTTTATATGAAATTAGCACTACACAAAAATGCATGAAAAATTAATTCATACATTTAGATATAATAACTGTTTGACTGAATTTTAAGGTAAAATGTTGTTTGGTCAAGGGGTACTTCACTTGAAAAAATCATAAAAAGGGGTCCTTAAGCCAAAAACATTTGAGAACCACTAGTCTAGTGGTCAAGTGCAAATACCGCAAGTGGGGGTTCTTGGATGCAGCCTATGACAGATTATTGCTAGCCTGTCCATCAAAATGATGGACAATAAAAAAAGTATAGCCGACCTCTGGTTCAGGTCAGAGTTATTATGAGAGCTCCTACTCTTAATTATATTTATACTTTCAGGTTACTTTTGTATTTTTGGGTTAAAAAAAATGAATGAGTTCAGGAAAATATACCTAGGCTGTAATTCTCAGTGTAGATGTTGTTCATATGTGGATTAGACACTCGGAAGTAGGGAGCACTGTTAAATCGTTCTAAGCACGGTCTGAAACGTTTACAGTTATGTTTCCACATGAGCCTGGTTCGACAAGGCAATCTCGCCTCTGTTTTTTGGGCATGGTTGTGTAATCATGCTAATAGAATGTGTGCAGAGATGTTATAGCTAAGTCTTCTGTTTTTTTTGTAATCCTATGAGAGAACACGTCAGTTTTACAGATCGTACCGCACGTGCCCACATTACATTAATGTAACACAGTTCAATGTAGGGAAGGAAGGAGGCGGGAACCGGCGAACATTTAAATAAAGCTTTAATAAAATAATCAAACAAAAACACGGAAGTAAAATGCCGGCAGCCGAAACACATGTCCGGGCCCGGTCCTCTCTCGTCGAATGTTCTGCCAGCTCGTCCTTTTATGCTTCCGTTCTCCTCCGTCGTAATGCGGGGCCGGTGTGCGCACAGCTGATAGCCATCATCACTCACGCCACCGGCCCCGCCCCTTTGTCTGACGGCTCTCGCCTCGCCTTCCTCGCTACAATTAATAATGTACCTCGCCACTGATAGGTTAGGTTCTTGCTCACATTATGAATTTTAACATGAATAGATAATAAATAATAAATAATAAATGCAATCAATTTGGTGGCATGTTTGGTCCATGAATCAAAGCATTGAATCGCATTGATTCTCACAAGTCTCTTCTTACGGGGTTAAGATTCATGGTTATTAGATGACCACAAAAGTGTTTGTATGAATAATCAACTGTGTGAATTTATTTTTAGAGAATTTTGCATTGAAAGGAACGGCTACACACTCATCTACCTACTACACCAACAACAAAGCTGGCAATGCCAAAGATGGAGTAAGATATGGACCTGGTTTTGCATCCTGCTCACTTACATTATATCAAATGAACTCATGGTGGAGGCTGGATCTTCAGAAGGAATATGAGATCAGTACAGTGATCATCAGTAACAGAGGAGACTGCTGTACTGATCAAACCAATGGAGCACAGATTCGTATTGGAAACTCACTGGAAAACAATGGAAACAACAATCCCATGTAAAGTTATTCATGAAATCTCTTGAACACTTTTCATTGATCGATTGAATGATCTATATGATTTTCTCTCTAGATGTGCTGTAATTCCTGATCTTTCAGTGAAATCTACTGTCAGTTTCTCATGTAAGGGGATGAAGGGACGTTATGTGAATGTGGTCATGCCTACAGTTAAGAATCTCTGTCTGTGTGAGGTGGAGGTCTATGGAACAGGTAAATGGATACAGTTCATCAAATTGGTTCCTTTAAATGACTCATTTATTAAATGTGATTCTGTGATGAAGTCACTATTGATGATTTTCTATAAGTTGATCTGCAGGACAATGTGTGTTCTGTTTATCAGTATGCATATATTTTATATGAAAGTATATAGTATGTGTAGAGATCAAATTCAATTTGGTTTTATTTATATAGTGATTTTCACAAGTTTCAGTCTTTCAAAGCAGCTTTACATGGATTGTAAATAATAATATTAGTAATATTAGATGAATTAATAAAATAAATATATTATTTTACTCTCTGCAATGTGCATTTATGAAACTTAAATACACTGAAATAAACATCATGTCTTACCGTCAGAAAGTAGTAAAATCACAGTTGACATGACAGCTGGTGCTTCTGGGATATGTCCAGTACAGTATTATGATGTTCAGAGTGAATAATGACATTAGTGTTTCTGACACTGGTTTATTTACAATATTATAATGTGCAGAGTATCAAGGTAAGATTTGAACATGTAAAGATAAGAAAAACTACAGGTGGCGGCCTGACGGCTCCACGAATCTCTGCATTGAATCTCATTGATTCTCATTTAAAGTCTCAGATTCTGGATTATTTTTATGATGGATAGTGAGAAGTGAAATCAGTTCACATAAGGCTAGAAAGAGTCATGAAGTATCATCCTGAAACTTTGATGTTAGATAAAAATATGAATTTGAAATATATTCAATATATATGAGATGATCACAGAAGTGTTTATATGTATGATATTTGTGTGAATTGTTTTAGAGAATTTGGCGTTGAAAGCAACGGCTACACACTCATCTACTCACTTGACATATGTAGCTGAAAACGCCAGAGATGGTCTGAGATATAGACTTGATGCCGCCCCATCATGCTCAATAACATCATCTGAGAGTAACCCGTGGTGGCGGCTGGATCTTCTGGGTCATTATAAGATCAGTACAGTGATCATCAGTAACAGAAGAGATGTCTACGCTAATCAAACCAGTGGAGCAGAGATTCGTATCGGAGACTCACTGGACAACAATGGAAACAACAATCCCATGTAAAGTTATTCATGAAATCTCTTGAACACTTTTCATTGGTTGATTTGTTTGAACAGGTGCATTGATTCTCTGTCCTCTGATTTCTCTCTAGATGTGGTGTATTTCCTAATCTTCAAGTCGGCTCATCGATTACTTTCTCATGTCATGGGATGGTGGGACGTTATGTGAATGTGGTCATGCCTACAGCTCAGCATCTCGCTCTGTGTGAGGTGGAGGTCTATGGAACAGGTAAATGTATTCAGTTCATCAAATTGTTTCATTTTAATCACTTATTTATTTAAAGTGATTACATGCGTTTGTGTGTTAATTTCCAATCCAAACTTGTGAATCGATGTGTTACATCTGTGTCAAATTTGGATTGGATTGGATTCAATTTATTGTCATTACACATATAACAAGTACAGTGTAACGAAATGGATTTAAGAAGAAAAATACAGCAAAACATGAGGTAAGTGGGGAGAAAAAAAACACAGATACAATAATACACCATAGACAAGACTTGCAACAGGGTAAGATAATCCAGCTCCGATAAGCAGCCTCCGATCCAGTGCCATTATAGCGCCGCTCAACGAATCTGCTTTCCAGGCTGGCGGTTCAAAGCATGCGGAGGGGTGGGAATGATAAGTCTGTATGTGTGTGATCTGACTGAACCAACGTATGTGACATCAGCAGATTCAGTTCAGCTCTTGATTTATGAAGAAAGTCTATAATGACCTCGAGAAAATCATCCGTTTGCAGTCCCTTTTCTTGATTTGAACGTTCTGTTTTGATTGGTTGTGGTAATTGTTGAAAACAATTACAAAAAACATCCCTTTTGCTCAACCAAAAAGTTTTTACTATTCATTACTATTAGCCGCCCGTCTGTCTGTGGGTTTTGCTCATTTTTAACCAATCAAAAGTATGTAAAAGAGCTTGTGGGTGAACTCTGTAACCCAATTGGATCCTTAAACTGTCAGTTAAACCTCCCCCCCGCCTCTCTGCCCTGTGAAGGATGTTCAGACCCATTTTCATTGTTTGATACTATTATTCATATAAATACATAATATTAATATTATATGGCATATAAAGTAGTAACTCGACACTTGAGAAGCCTAATTTTCATTGTATACTTTTAACTTTTACACAATCGTTCATATTTTGTTTTTCTGGTGCAGTTTATCGTGAAAAAACCTTCCTGAGACTGAAGTTTTCCTCCAGCGGTGATGTAGCTGCTGAGAGCGACAGAATCCTCCATCAGGTGAGAAAAAGAGTCTTAAAATACAAAAGTAAATGTGATGATTGAAGAGAGAAGTGAGATATGAGAGTGTTTGATGTGTGTAAATATATGAGATGAGAGATGATGAGAGAATGAGAAATGACAGTATGTTTCATGTGTGGATTGACATGTTTGATGGATTTTAGCTCCAGTCTGCTCTGGGATTGAACATCTCTGATTTTAAACTGTCCTGGACACAACTACCCAAGAAAGAAGAAGAACAGGAGGAGGACGGAGGCGAGTACACACACTTTATCTGATGTTTGTGTCCATGATCACACATGATGACAGGCTCTATCCTATTATTGTTGAAGATATTTTTGGCTAAAATATAGACAAATAATGTATACAATTGTTTACTATTATAAGGTCATCTTAAAAGTTTCTTATCTGGGATGCCAAATGTTAGTTGACACAAAGAAACCAATATGTGGCCCGGGGGAGTAAAACACATCTCTTTTACATTATATTGGGGGTCTACTATAACTCAGGTTGACTCTGTGTGTGTATGTGTGTGTGTGTTTAGCACACTTTATAAGGGTTCTTCTAAGACCGGAGAGAGAGTGACATTGCAATCCTACTCCATTAATAAAGTGGCTTTTATTACGACGGTCCTCGGGTTTAACATCTCATCTGAAGGACGGTGCATTTTGACAATATAGTGTCCCCATCACTATACTGGGGCATTAGGACCACCACAGACCACAGGGTGAGCGCCCCCTGCTGGCCTCACTTACACATGTAAGTCTCTTTGGATAAAAGCGTCTGCTAAATGAAAATGTAAGTTTAGTTTGAATTATTCTATGATGTTTTAGTTTAAGTTTAGTTTGACTATTATTTTTATTTAATTTAGGTTAAGTCGATTATGTCTTCAAGTTTAATTTTGAATAATCTTTTTTTTATTTAATGTTTTCTTTCATTTAAGTTTAGTTTGAGTTATGTGTTTCTGTAAGTTTAATTTGATTTATTCTATGATTTATTTAACTTTAGTTAAGTTTGAGTATTCTCTCTTTGTGTAATTTAAATCTTTTAAAGATTCTACTAAAACATATTAAACATTTTGGGAACAATCATCATTCTAAAACACTTGAAACACATGCTTGTAGCATTTATATTTTGGTCTCACTGGTTTATCAGTATGCTTTCTCTAAAAGGTGTGTCATGAATTTCATCTTTTGATATCACTTTTTTAACTCTAATATCAATGTCTTGATTCCTGTATTGTAATGAGTTAATAAATGCTGATCAACTATTACCCTGTGAGTCAGATTATAAGCACATTATTCTGTGATCTCAGTATGTTCTTACGATCCTGTCGTTGTTTCATGTGTTCTTTGTTTAATTTTAAAGGGCTGCACTTAAGGCGCGCGTCTAGGACAATTCTGTTATTAATGTGGTAGAATCAAGTGTTTTTTCTGTATGTAACAGCGGAGTTAACTAGTATATACATGCATTTACAGTTTTTTATGATTGTTTACAAACTAAAATAAAAATTTCCACACAATTTGCAAAATTCTACTCCAGTGAGCAAAACACTGTCACAGATTCACACAACATTACACACAATGTCTGCTTCACTCTTTATGCAAAACATTACACACAGTGATTTGTAAAACTCTACACACATTTTCACACCTTAGACACAGATAAGGATTGTGAGGTTAGTTCCTTGTCATTACAAAGCCCCGATTAATGACGATTAATATATCAGTATGTCAAGAAACAATGTCTCCCCTCTTATCAGTTTTTACTCAAAATAAAAAGGCCTAAATACATTGGCACAAACTTTTATCACCCTGTTGAAAAAACACCAGCATATGCTGGTTAGGTAGGTTTGAAAGAATGTTAGCTGGTTTGTGCTGGTTTAAGCTGGTCATGACCTGGTTTAGAACCAGTTTAAACAAGCTAACGTGCTTCAAAACATACCTAACAAGCATAAGCCATTTAATGATCTTTTTAATTTTGGCAAGTTATTATTTTAATTGAATGTTTATGTTATTAGGGGTCAAAATAATATGTCAGAAGAACTGTCTCAACGCTGTACATATCCAAAGTTTTCCTCACTACGGGATAATAAAAGCGCAAGATGTTTGTCCCTTTATGTGCTCCATACATTGTTTTGGTTTGAAGTAGCAGCGGAAACTAGAAGCTGCTTTGCATTTCCATTTTTAAAAAAGAGTTGCCGCCATATGAAAAAATTTGGACCCTAATCCCTTCCGCTCCCCTGCCTAACCCTTCAACTAGCTGGTGTGATGCTCTAAATCTCCATCAAGTGAACGCTCAACCTGATTTTGCCAAGTGGTTGATGTCCTCAGGACAACATGTACCGAGTCATGCCAGGCCTCAAAAGCCCTCTCTTCGGGGAACCAGTCTTTCATTCAGTGCATCAAGAAATGTGATGGGGCATTCTGTATTGTATGGGCCGACAGTTGGTATGTGGCAAAGGTTACCATCATTGGAGATGGCAGCACACATGGTGATATTGGCGTCCCTCTGACCTGGCACTGTAACAGTGGCTCTCTGCCCTCGATGTTCCTCCCGCGTCTCGTCACTTTACAGATGTTGAAACCGGCTTCATCCATAGAAATACATTTGTGATGTGCCCCTTCAGCAACAAGCTCCATGATTCTCTAAGAAAAAGCAACACAGTAAAGCTGAAATAGTGATATACTGTAACATTGTTTTTACCTGTTCTCATTTCAAAAAGGCTACCAATAGATGCCACAGTGCTCCGACTCAGAATGGGCTTGACCCTTCGTCCAGCGTCTCTAAAAGACAAGATATGATTGATGACATGGTCAATAATTGTTGCTAGAATTTCATTTGAAACTTGAGCTCTAGTTTGTCCTCTTGCAGGCCACCACGCATGCAAACTCGTCTTCCTCGGGCCCCTCTGCCATTCTCTCTTACTCTCCCTCCACACCTTTGACCTCTTTGATCCATGCTTACAAGTAGCAACACAGTGGTGGCATCTTCAATGGATGATGAGGACTGATTGCTGATTGAAGAGTTGTGCAGAAGAGTTTAACACATGTGCATGAGATGTTCACAATTATGCAAGTGCTCTCTATTAGCTGTGAATGTATGTTTTCCTTTTGTGCGATAGAGTGAATCCAAAAAAGTTAGGAGTCCTTCAATGAGATCTCTAGGAACTGTTTTGACCAACGGTGTGAAAAATGTGTAAAACAAATGAAAAAGAGTTAAGGCATTAGCAAGAGAAGACTTCTGCTGTGCTAAGAATGTGATGATGAAGATCAAGTGGATCCAAGTTTAATTTAGTGTGTCTTAGCAATCGAGAAAAACTGTCACAGAAGTGAAAACAAGGAGCTAAAACAGGTAGGTGTTCCACAGGAAACGTTCAAAAACAGATTTAATCTCACAGATAGACACAGGTAAGTATTTCTCAGATGATAGCATACAACAAGATGGCAATGACATACCTATCCCAGAACAAACAACTGGATAACAAGCAGTCTGGCTTCAAAACAAACCACTCCACTGAGACGGCCCTGCTATCGGTCGCAGAAGCACTGCGGCTAGCCAAGGCGGAATCTAAATCCTTGGTCCTGATTCTGCTAGACATAGAGTTTAGGAAACCAGGGATGTCTTATATTGCCTTCCCATAAGTGCAGTAAATCACTATCCCGCTCATTCTCATTCACGACTCATTCCTGGTGGAACATTGTTCCCAACTCTGTCCGGTCAACCACATCTATTCAATTCAAGTTTATTTATATAGCGCTTTTCACAATGTGCATTGTTCCAAAGCAGCTTTACAGGAGTAAATAAGAAAACACAGAGGTAAAACACAGCACAGTGCATAGTGTTTATAGAACAAGCAAGATCATTCTAATAGATAATATCTAATAAATAAATAAATAGATGCAGTCTCCCGGTGAGCAAGCCAACACTGCCCTGCTGTGGCGTGGAATCAAAACTCCTATGATTGATTGATGGAGAAAAAAACCTCGGGAGAAACCAGGCTCCAGATCCCCTCTGACGTGTCATAGCTGCACTCAGTGACCCCGACCAAGTCACTGAGCAAACATCCGCGAGGAAGAGGGAGATCCCACTGCCCGCGACCCAGGTAATCCCACTCGCCGAAACCATGCACGTCCAGCCCGGTCCCACTCCACGATCGACACCAGAAAACAGAGGAACAACCAGGGAAAGTAGTAATGTCATATTGTAACCTTATTCCTCTGCTGTCTGATATTGACCACAAAATAAGACCAAACCAGACCCACACAGCCCCAACAAATAAAATCCCCCCAACCACAACCAACGAGCACCCCCCACGAACACCCGCCCAGCAACCTCCAATCAGGGCCACTGAATGCAGCTATATCTTCAAACTGCTGACATGTGATGTAGTTTAGCATTAAATACCAAGCATTGTAACTTTTAGCATTAATGTGACAAGTAGTCCGTCTTTGCTCTTGGTTGGGGATAGATTGGTCTGAGCTGGTAAAAGGTGGTAATGGAGTTGCTTTAGATGGAGCTGGGATGGTCAGTCAGTCCGCAGCTGGCGTAGTCTCTAGGTCGGGGTGGGCATATGATGTCCATCTGGGCCTGGCGGAACTCTCCCTACCTCGGGATGGGCATCCCGTGGCGGAGGAGAAAGAGAATAATTCACGAGTTCACCGGAGCAGATAATGAAGATAGCAGGGGTAGTAAAAGTATGCGTGTTTGGCGTGCTGTCCGGGGAGCGGGTTCCGAGCTCGCCGATTCCATCCGATCCCGGAACGCTCCCGCCCCCCAATAGGGGCGAGTGCGCCGAGCTCGGAAACGGCCGAACCCAGAACTCACCCCCCAAAAAGTGCAAGGATATGAGTTGGATAGCAGCCAGGTAGCGCATACTCCCCAAAAACCACCGCTGAGAGAAAGGCTTCCTGGATGGTGGCTTGCGGTCGCCATGGGCTGGGGGGTCGTGCAGGTCCTGATGTAGCAGATGTTGTCATGGCCTCTGGATGTAGATTTCCGAGGGAGTTCTTCTGTGATCGTAAATTAGGATCATGTTTGCCTGTCTGCTGTGGCAGAGCATTAGTTGGAAGCACGGGCCTCTGTGGAGTTGTTCTCTGCGGCGAAACAAGCCAGGCGTCTGATGCCAGGCGTCTGCTGAGGCAGAAAATGGTTTGAAAGCACGGGCCTCTGCTGGGCGGTCGCTGTGGCGACGCTGGCTTTGAGGATGAAAGGTGTTTGCTGAGGCAGAGCGTGGGTAGGAAGCAGTGGTCCCCTGAGGGGCATTTGCTGCGGCAATGTTAGCTTCGAAATGCGTGACATCTGCTGCGGCAGAGTGAAGATTGGGAGCCCAGGGGTTTTAGCCCTTCGGAACTTGTATTCGGGCACACGGTTCGTGGCCCTTTAAAGATGTTGAAAGAGTCGTGGCTCATGGAGCCTAAGGAGTGTCTCAGTCTGTCTGATTACGTGTCCAACATGCCGCCTGTGGGGGCACAAAACTGCTGAGCGCAGTCCTCGACGGTGTTACCAACAACCCACCCTGCGAGATGGGTGCATCAAGAAAGCGGACTTCCTTGGTGTCACTCTTCTGCGCAAGGTAAAGCCGGGGGTGACTCTCCTGGACCACTACCGTGGACATCGTCCGACCCAGGGTCCGTGTCGCCGCCTTGGTCGCCCATAGAGCGCTGTCAGCGGCGGCACGGAGATCCTGCATTATACCCGGGTCGGCCTTACCCTCGTGGGAGCTCTCTCAACGCCTTGGGCCTGGCGGACCTGCAGGATGGCCATGGCATAGAGAGAGGAGGCAGCCTGGCCCGCGGCATCGTAAGCTTTCGACACCAGTGATGCCGAAGTCTTACGCGCTTTGGACGGTAGGCGTGGCCGATTCCCCCCCAGGTGGTAGCCGTCCGCTGCACAGGTGCACCGCAGGCGGACGTTCCACCCGGGGGATCTCGACGTAGCCTTGGCTGCCCCACCATCGAGGGAAGTAAGGGAGCCGGAGCTGGTTTCACTGGAAACGCAGTGCGGGCAGATGTGTCAACGAACGCTGCTTCAGTGTGCCCAGACACCTAATGCAGCGATCGTGTCCATCCCCCTCCTCGATGAGGGTGCCGCACCCAAGAGAACAGCGGGACATGCCGCGCTGGAAATTGCTCAGTCCTGAAAAGGACCTTTTAGAAAAAATCTCTAACACCTCCGGGAACCGCCGAGACGCCCAGGGGAAGGTCGCTGCAGGTAGGGACGATCCGCTGCTCTACGTCGTAGATCCGGCAATGTAGAAGAAGAAGAATTCATTGAATTTGTTCTGTTCGTAGTCATGAGCGAAGGCTCTGAAGAACAAAAAGGTAAATGAATGCTGCAAATTTCATTGGCCTTTTCTATAGTAGTCAGAGTTGATTGGTTCTCAAGGGCGAACCCCATCTGTCGTTCTCGACACAACGTCGAGAGACCGACAGAAAGGGAACTAAATGTTTTGAATCACTATTCGATAAATGGATGGATGGAAGGACGGACGGAGAGACAGACATATTTATGTCTCTCATAAATTCAAGTATTAAAGTAAATCGTAAAATAAGTTTTATTTACCTGATTCACTAATAGATGGCGCAGTTGCACTGTTCCCACTCCACAGCCAGTTCACAAATTAAATTTTGTTTTTAAAAAACATTAAAACTCTGCCCAACTGAACAATAAATAAAAGAACGAAAAAAAGAATAAACAACCGAAGAAAAGAATAACCCTAACAGCAGCAGCCAACACACAATTTTACGTTGGTCACAATAAAACTCGACAATAAAGAAAGGAATGAATTAACAAACAAATGGATGAAACAAATAAATAGAAAGCCTAGGTAATTCCTTTAAAGTTTTGCTGCACCGCAGCCAGCTGACGAGCGAGCAGAGAGTATGAGATGCGTGTTAACATGTCACATTGGACATGTGACTGGTTAGAATGATGATTTTCTCATGATTTACAAATAAACATTTGAGATACTGTAAGTGTTCAACTGAACAAAATATATAACACTGGCAGTGGTGGTTTGTGCATATTTTACTGAAGAATAGTTTCAAACTGTACCTTTAATATACATTTTTGTGGAATAAATCCAGAGCTGAAATCTTTTGTAATTATATAGTTTTTTTGTGCTGCAGGTCAGAACAGCTCAAGCTCGTTCACATGAATCAATGAGGAGACACTAGCAGTCAATCTGAGTTCTGTATTTTTATAGTGATTAAAGCATACATATATACTCAAACATGATGATTATAAAGATATAAGATCATCCTTTATTGATCTGATAAAGCAGTAGGGGATGGGATTTACCTGAAAAGGGACAGTTCGTGGTCAGGATTATACTCGTTCTGAACTGTAGAAGACGTTCTGTGGTTGCAAATTACCGACTCGACACACTTGCAAGTCTAACCGAACATACAGTAACATAACACACACACAACTACATTGATGAACGATATTGTTTCTCGGGGTGTGAGAGTGCAGTTACGCTCAAACTTTAATGCTTGTTTGAATCAAACCTAACCGAGTGAGACTTAGTATTTATATATATTTTTTTATGTCTTTTATCTTCGATTTTAACTATTATTTTTGTGTCTTCTTCCTCCTGATATTGGTGATTGATTTATTGTGATGTTGAAATGGTTTGATGTCAAATGGGTCTTAAACATGCCAATACAAAACTAATCCTACTGCAGATCATATGTGAAAAGTGTTTAACTTCATTCTTTATAGTTGATTAGTGTTTGATTATTCATTAAAGCTGTAAATTCAGGATTGGTGGTATTTTTGAGCTATATCCGTGGAATTTATTTAAGCAAGACATTCTAAATATTCTAAAAGATAATATCTAATAAATAAATAGATGCAGTCTCCCGGTGAGCAAGCCAACACTGCCCTGCTGTGGCGTGGAACCCAAACTCCAATGATTGATTAATGGAGAAAAATACCTTAGGAGAAACCAGGCTCAGCCGGGAGGGCCAGATCCCCTCTGACATGTCATAGCTGCCGACCCCGACCAAAAGTCACAGAGCAAACATCCGCGAGGAAGAGGGAGATCCCACTGCCCGCGACCCAGGTAATCCCACTCGCCAAAACCATGCATGTCCAGCCCGGTCCCACTCCACGATCGACACCAGAAAACAGAGGAACAACCAGGGAAAGTAGTAATGTCATATTGTAACTTTATTGCTCTGTTGTCTGATATTGACCACAAAAAAGGCTAAACCAGACCCACACAGCCCCAACAAATTAAATCCCCCCAACCACAACCAACACCCCCTTACAAACACCCGCCCAGCAATCTCCAATCAGGGCCACTGAATGCAGCTATAACTTCAAACTGCTGACATGTGATGTAGTTTAGCATTAAATACCAAGCATTGTAATTTTAGCATCAATGTGACAAGTAGTCCGTCTTTGCTCATGGTTGGGGATAGAATGATCTGAGCTGGTCAGATGGTCGCCTTTCTCTTGGGTGGTAATGGAGTTGCCTTAGATGGAGCTGGGATGGTCAGTCAGTCCGCAGCTGGCGTAGTCTCTAGGTCGGGATGGGGATATGATGTCCATCTGGGCCTGGCGGAATCTCTCCCTGGGCATCACGAGGCGGAGGCAGAAAGAGAATAATTAGCGTAGCTGCTGTTCATTTACTATGCATTAGTGAAAGCTTGGCTGAAAAGATGTGTCTTTAATCTAGATTTAAATTGGGAGAGTGTGTCGGACCCTTGAATAGTATCGGAAGGCTATTCCAGAGTTTAGGTGCTACGTATGAGTAAGCTCGACCCCCTTTTGTAGATTTAGTTATTCTAGGTGTTATCAAAAGTCAGTTTTGAGATCTTAGAGAGCGTGACGGGTTGTAATGTGATAGAAGCTCTGTTAAGTAGTTAGGGGCTAAACCCTCTAAGGCTTTATGAGTAATTAAAATAACTTTAAAATAAATACGATACCTAATGGGTAATCACGTCATGATGATGATTTAAAGTGCTGTAAATGTGCAGTAACACAGTGTGATGATGATGTTCAGATCCAGCACATCCTGAACATGAAGGGTTTGGAAGGCAATGTCACGCTGTCGTGGAGAAGTCAATCCGATGGAAATGTCTTCCAGAAGAACCAGCAGAATAAAGACACTCAACACACCTGCCATTGAACAACAGCAGACTTCATTTCACATCTTTAATTCATTATACATCTCTTTATAGAAGCTTCTTATTGTTTATAATAAATAAATATGACTATAGTCTTGTGTTTTATTATGCGATGTTGATTTGATTACAGGTGATAGGAGTTAAATCTGATGTGTTTCATTGATATGCATTGTATAGAAACAGATAGAAGAAAAAAATCATTCAGAGCATTTTTGTTCTTTTGTTATTAATAGTGTCTGAAATTAAATTCTGATGCGTTCAACATGAACATTCCCTGATAGTAAAAATGTATATGAGTGTACTGTATATGTGACATGAGATTTGGTCTAAAACACAAATTTAATATATCTCTTCAACAATCAAAATCTTTCCAGTTTTATGTGTATTTATTATATTCCAGGAAATATCTTAGTCGTGCTTCTGAAAAAAAGATTACCATTATTATCGCCCCATACTTATTCTTTATGGTCCGCCACATTTCCTGCAGCTGTTTTCGTCGACCCATGAATGAGGGCTCAAATCGAGCAGCCCATTGAGCAATGGTGTGCTATGACTTTTAAAAGCGATCGGGTGGGGGGGGTGATTGATGGGAAAAAAAAACACCTGAAAATCCCATTGATTTAAATTGCGCCGAACTTTGACAGGTCATAGCCACGAGCAAGGATATCGTAGAAACATGCGGGTTACCACATTTGAAGAGGCCATCTGTCATGAAATACGTGGAGGAAAAACACAATTGCAGGCAAGTGGTTACCAAAAAGACAAACAAAATAGCAAACAAAAACCCACAATGGGGAAGAACAGGACACAATAGAAATTATAAATGACAGGTACACAGGAACAAGACTAACTACACTTAGACTAAAAAAAAAAAGACTAAATACAACACTTGACAAGATTACAATAGACTAGCATTAAACTACACTTACTTGACTAAGACTAGTGGAAATCTCATATGCTTGACTAGAACACCGACAACAGGACATGATGGAACAAAACAAACTCCCACAGGACAGCAAACAACATGGCATAATATAAGGAAACTAACAAAGGAAGCTAACGATGGTCAGGTGTGGGTAATGGGACACAGGTGGAAAGCTATACGAGGAACGAGAGGGGCGGGGCTAAACACGAGACCGAGGAGAACGCAAATTAAGTCATGATAACAATAATTTGTCTCTCCCCACACAAAACCTAAGGCTTCGCCATGACACTATCAGGCTCTGTAAGAACATACCTCACATTGGGGTGTAAGTTGCACCCCTGGGGTGTAAGAGCCACCCAAAATACCCCGTTGACTTGGGGGACAAGGGGGTGGCCTCATTTTACTCAGGCAACCAATCATCAATCACTGATCATCATGAAGCTTTGAAGCCATGCCCATAGCAACCATTTACAGCAACCTAGCAACCGATCCCTTAGACTTCTATTGTAAAAGAACTAGGTGAATATCTTTCAAGCACAGTGTCGTAGAGACAAGGGGGTGGGCTCATTTGACTTAGGCAACCAATCAGTATCCCATGAACTTCATTAAGCTATGAAGCCACGCCCACAGCAACAAAACATCTTAACTTAGCAACCATTTAACAAGACATATTGAAATACATTTGACAAAAAAATGTCCCCACAAGATCTTTGGGAAGACATTTGGTTTAGCGGGGGGGACACACGCACACAGAACCTCTTGATCTTTAAGTTTAGTTGGGCCTGCTGCTAACCTGTCAACCTTGAGATGGAAGCATGTTGTGAAGTTCTGCTGACTGAGTCAATGTCTGTGGCGTTGTTGGTTCCGTGTGCGAGGCTACCGGAGAACCTGCGGGATGTGGAGGATCAGGACACCATCATCACATCCGAGTTCTCATTTGATTTGTCTTCCCCATAGAGAGTTATTCCAGTTTCTGTTGTGTACATTTGATTGGGTTATTGACATTTGTATTACATACAGTAGATTTACATGCTGACAGACACAATGACGATCATTTAAACTGACTTTAACATTTCATGTTTTATGTTTATTTTATGTCAACACTATGATGATGTCAACTGTAGTTCCTCGTGTACATCTGATGGCAGATTTGCAATGAGAGCATATGTCTTGTGTATTCTGTAATTCGTGAAACGTCTGATCCCGTGAAAAGCACTCCAGAAATAATCTTCACCTGACATGACTTGACTCAGGTCAGGGCATTTGCCTTGAACTCATTTGTTCACATGATGGATTCAAATCAAGAAAGCGTCAAAGATTTGAGCATGAGGAGAAATAATCATCACATCTCGGCTCTTTGGTTGTTTTGATCTCCCTTAGTTTTCACAATGTTTGCTTGTTGCAAAGTATTTGAAAGAAACAGAATAGACGTGGTGGTGGTAATAATATCAGTAATAATATAGACATATCTTTGCTAATAAAGACACAACGCAATTCAGCTGAGCACACAGACACACAGAAACCGAGCCTAAAACACAAACACACTATAAGCCCAACGAGTACCATTCCTTATTCAATTTATATTCCTGCTCAAATATTTGATGCTTTTTTATTTGAATCGATCATCTTAACAAATGAGGTGAACTCTTGGCTAAGTGAAATCATATCAAGTTTATTTCCATTTGTGCTTTCTGCTGTTTGCATTGTTGCCAAGAAACAGATCAGAAGACAAACAAATAATAAATCTAGCAGGAGTAAGAATAATATAAATAGAGATGAAACATGATGAAAAGTTATTTTAGAATAGAGAACACATGAAGTCATGCATTGTACTATACATTTGTTTCGGAATATGTGCAATCTGTGCAACGATTATCACATCTTCGGGTGAATTCCGATCGCATTCATGTGCCCAACGCACTTAAAGGGCAGATCCTTTGAAAAGTGCGAGTTCTGGGGGAGATGAACAGCTGATTTTCGTGGTACTTTTAAAGATGTGGCGTCTCAGGAGTGTGCATTTAAAGCACACTGTTCTTAAAGTCTCTCACTTATTTGAAATGTTAAGGCAGGCCAGGTAAAGATGATTGATGGGCCGCCAGTTGACTAGCCCTGCGTAACGCATGTAACATGCATACGTGTTCGACTCGCTAATGCCTTCGCGTTGTGTGCATTCGCGTTTATAATAAGTCTGCAAGTCCGCCACTGGTCGCTGCTGTAGGCCGTCGGTGGGACAGCCGTTCTGGACTTTGACAGAACCACCAGTACATCCAGTACCATATCTTATCACATGTACATCAATATAATATAAAGTATATAACTGATAATAAAATTACATATATTGTGACATATAAGTAAATATATTGTCATATCTTTTTCAATAAACGAAAAGCAGCAATTCCTTATGTATTATTCAATATATTATAATATATTTACACAATATATCATTCTATATATCTTCTTATATACCATTATATCATTTCATATATTTTTTTATTTATATATTAGGAAACATATTTTCTTTCTGTAAGGTAAAGGATGAACTGACATCCACAAATAAGATCCTTGCATAATTCCCAGGTCAGTCAAGGTGTTGCAGAACATAATGCAGCCCTTGGTTGACTGCATCATCAACAGACCTGTTTGCTCTGTAGGCAAACTGTAGAGGATCCAGCAAGGGACCAATGATGTCCTTCAGGTAGACCAGGACCAGTCTCTCAAACGACTTCATACCCACAGACGTGAGAGCGTTAAGTCCAGTGATTTGGGATTGATAGTGGAGCGTTTGAAGCAGTGGGGAGCTTCACAAAGCTCCAGAGATCTGTTGAAGATCTGTGTGAAGATGACTTTTAAACAGGCAGGTGAGGCTGTTTGAGTTTCCCAGTAAACCATGGTTTATCATTATTGAATGACAAGATTGTCCTGGTAGGATTGCTCATATCCTGACAGAAACTGATATGTGAAGTCACAGTCTCTGCGAGCTCGTCCAGATCGGTGGCTGCAGCTTCAAAGACACTCCAACCGGTGCAGTCGAAACAGGTTTGTAAATCCTGCTCTGCTATGAGTCACAAATAACTTAGATCATCATGAACATGATAAGCTACACCTGTCAGAAACATTTAGAAACATTTGAACTTTGAATATTGACATTATACCATGCCGTTGTATTTTGTATCTTATCTTTTATGTTGGTGGCTTGATGAAATCAAATGTCTGATGGTAAGTTTTTAGATGCAGTTTTCTTTTGTCAATGATTTGTATATTTTTATTTGAATCTTGCACATTTACATCTCTGACAAAGACTGTCCATTATTCTCACAATTCGTGTAGGTCAAATATTCTTTTTTCTTTTGCCACATTCATCTTTCTAAAATTGCACCATCTGTCAAACCGTAATTCTTTAAAACAGCCAAATCACGGTTTTAGAAAAGGCCAATGCTTGTCTTTGTGTTTGATAAGCCTGCCGGGCAATGAGTCTGCGTGCATGTTTTGGATACACAAATAAGGTGACGTAGATGTTGATCTCAAAATAGTCAAATCAATTCTTGAAAATGAACCTTAAGGTTGGAGATCGAAAGTGGTGTCTCGTTTTGTTCATGTTTAGTTTACAAGGTCTTTAAAAGACCTCATTGCTATTGAAAGATATTTTGAAATGAAAGCAATCAGACGTTTACACTGTTACCTTGTGTATCAGATAATATAAATTGTATCTGTTGTTATATTATAAAGGTGTGTACCAAATAATTAGAATAACAAAGTGTGTTCAAAGGTCACCATCAGGTCGCTCTGTCATGGACTGACCATGAGGAAGGTTCCATCTGTATTGTGCTGATTGTGGCTCATGTACAGTACTTTGGGGAAAAATTTAGAATGGCGGATCAAAATCATTCCTCCAGAGGAACTGTGCTACACAACCACCTTTCGTACCCTCTTTTCCTCACATGCCCTTGGTCCTGCTTACATTCACATTGACGCATTTGGCAGCTGCTTTTATCCAAAGCGACTTACATTGCATTGTGCAAAATCTGCAATCCCCTGTGATCGAACCCATGACCTTGGCGTTGCTTGCACCATGCTCAAACCACTGAGCCACAGGAAAGCTGTGTTGAAAGCTGCTTAGGTCTTTTATATATTAGAAACATTTGTGTTTCTAATATATCATCTGAAAACACATGTTTTCAGACGATTCTTAAAGATGGCTGCAAAAACTGCAGATCTTGTAGCAGCGGGCAGATCATTCCACATAGGTGGAACCGATCCGTAGAAGGCACGTGAGAGAGATTTTTTTACCTTTTTGGGATGGAACCACAAGACGTCGTTCGTTTGCGGAGCGTATGGATCTGGCGGGTACATATGTCTGCATTAGAGAGTGAAGATAAGGGAATAAATTGGTGGTAGCTTTAAGGAACAAACACTGCATATGAAGTTATTTCATGTTAAAGCACTAACATGACGCAGCATCTTGCATATAAATCCAGAGATGCCCTTTGAGAGCTTTCCAACACGGTTGTTGAATGAAACGCCTGCCATGCACTATATGAGGTTTGAGCGACGAGTGTATTAAACAACCAGAAATAACTGAATCCCAAAAATCTGGGGAAAGCAAGTGGCTGTATGAGCTGAAAGAATCGCAGCAGAGTAGCCTAGCATACATTAGCAAATAGCAGTGTAGTCACAAATATCATCTGTAACATCCTAAATCACGGCTGAACGAGCGCTTGAATCATGTTTATTTTTTGCAACCAGAAAATAATGTTTAGAAAATGTTGCAGGCTGTTTTTTTTAAATAACTAGTAAATAACCAGAAAGTCATCAGTGACATGCAATTCATAAACATTCCCTGTCCATGTTCTGCAGGAAGAGCGTGTCCTCGACAGATGGGGCTGTTTTCTCGTCGTCCTTTGTTGCCTGAAATAAGTCCCATTCTGCTGGTCTTCCAGGTGTATCTTATATAATAAATTTGTTAGGATACGGGTGGAACTAAGTAGGCGGACCGCTCTTCATAACATTTGTATGGTAGGCTTGGACGAAGGTAGGTTTATGGACTTTTCCAAGGCACATATCACCAACAATTACCCATCCTAAATCTAACTTTTGCCCGAAGGGGGCATTTGCAGACCTTAACTTAAGACATGAACTTGCTTATGGGCTTTGTGGACTCTGATCATGTCTCTGCCTATCAGGAGAAGAATGGGAACCTGATGTTCAGGTTCTGGAATATGCCATGTGAGGTGTTCCAAGTGTCTGTGTTTGCTAACTGCTTCTGGGGTGGGAATCTCATGGCGATTTTCTGGGATCTCATTAAATTCTAGAAGTGTTGGTAAGGGTAAGACTAAGGGTAAGACGCACTAAGCAGGTACATCTTCAATCACTTTGTGAACCTCTGATCACATCCATGGTGTGAGGCCTGGGGGGAGAGCTTCTACATGCGTAATAATGCCACACTCGCAACACTTAACAGCCTGATCACAGTCCTTTGCCATGTGTAATATGGAGCTGCAACATTTAAAGCATATGCCTTGTTGTTTGAGCAATGGCTTTCTCTCTTCCATGGGTTTCAAGCTAAATCCTCTTCATCTGGACAAGAGATGAGGCTTGTTATGTAGGAAGCACTGTTTTGCTGGATTTGCCTTGTTTCTGGGTTCCCTTGCAGCCGATGGATTGTCGGAGGAGACCTGAATCTTGTGTTTGGTGACAGCTCTTGGAAAGGCAGGTTTATTTAACAGTCTGATTGTCCTAAACAGGGAATTCTCTACCATTTCTGGTGAGCCTTGTGTTTCATAAAGTATATCCCAGATCAGTTGGAGCCCTTGTAGTGGATTGTTAATGTGCACGGCTCGAATCCTTCTTGCATGCTCAGCTGACTCGCGCCCCAGCCATTTTAACAATAAATCCATCTCTTCACTGGGTGAGAGGTTAAGGTCTTTAGTAGCGTAAATGAAAGATGCCCTCCAAGCTCTGAAGGTTTCTGGATGATAGTTGAACTGCGTAAGGCCGGTAGACACTAATTTGCGTCTTGAGATTAACTTGACAACATCATATATTTGATGGTTAGCATACATGTTGTTGTGATACGGGCCGACTTGCAAGGGTGTAGGTGGGTTGGTCTGAGAGTAGTCAAGTGGCACGCAACTGTTTCCGCTTCCTTGGGGGCTACCTTGAGATGCTGCCGATTGTGGGTGAAGTGGCTTAGAGCGTGTTAATTGTACACTTTTGGATTGCGTAATGGTTGGATCAAGAGTGTAGAAAGAGAAAGCATGAGAAAGTTTAGACAATGAAACTCAATGCTTTTAAACAAACATAATAGCCTTATGCTAAGAATGGAATGAGTGTGTATGTGTGAGTGTTTTAATCTATTATTCTTTATTTATTTTCTTGATAGGGCAAAGCAGAAATGTTGGTTGATTAGGAGCCCTCTCCAATATGGTATGTATTCTGCTTTTCTGCTTTAGCAATTAATGTAGGCATTTATCTTCGTTCATCTTTTTTATTTGTTTGTTTTGTTTTGTTTTTGCTACAGTAATTTCTTTTTCATCTGTTTTGTTTCGCAAATGGTGGTGGTTCTTCAAGATGGAAAATGAAACTGTTATGCTTATAAAATACATGATCTGTAATGATGTATGCTTCACACTTATTAAATTATTGGAAACATCCAGTAAATAAAATAAAATTCCCTGCTGTTTTTAGTGGCAAGGAGTGGGCCCATTCCTGGCAGCCAAATGATTCTTGATTAAATAAATGAGAAATAAAATGTAGAATTTAAACTACACTTTGGTTTCTGCCTGTTTATTACATTGTTTTTGAGCTGCTTTTGAAATAATTTCTCATCTATATGAAGTGATGAAACAGGGAAAATCCCCAATAAATTTGACACATGGAGTTTCATCTCAAGTAGGATTTAATTTACATAATTAAACTGAATTTCCTTTTAAGATGGTATGTGATAACATGTTTTATATTTAATGATTTTACATTGCACTTTGTTATTTTATTACAGTTGACATATAACTTGATTTCGTGGTTTTTTTATCTGTGCTTTTCAAGTTAACTTAACCTCACAGACCACTGTTAAAGGGATAGGTCACCCCAAAATTGAAATTTGGTCATTATTAACTCACCTCAAGTTGTTCCAAATCTGTATAAATGTCTTAGTTCTGATGTACACAGTGAAGGATATTTGGAAGAATGCTTATAACCAGACAGATTTTCCCCCCTCGTTTTTGGGTGAACTATCCCTTTAAGATATGCAAAGACGTTTAAAGCCATTTCTCCTTCTGCTGCTGACAGTTTTCATTTCAGTTAAATCAATGCGACAAATATCTTCCACCCTTTTCACTTCCAGTCCTCATCATATTCAGCTCGCAGGAGTCCTTCCACTGTGCTCATCAGAAGCTGTGCTCCACATTCATCCAGCATTGATGTTCACTCCTCCACCACCACCACCAGTGTCTAGACTCCATGGGATATTCCTTTTCATATCATCCATTTCTCTTCTACTTTTCAAACAATGTCTCCCTGTGCATATATGGACGCTGATCTGTATGTTAAGTAAGAAGTTGCAGCGGCAGCATCAGCCTTCTTTGAGTCGGGTGGGGCAAAGTCCCTTGTCCTTGTCCTTTAGAATTCAGAAGTTTTACATAATTAATATTGCATATAGGAATTTATAGTCCGTTTAATATTTGACCTGCGTTTCTCTCTCCTTTATCTAAAATGTGTGCTTTCACTGTGAGTGTGCGAGTGTGTGTGGAGCGTTTGTATGTCTGGCTTTTGTGTTCGCACCTTTTCCTTGTTTTTACACGTATATGACTTTAGTTGTTTTACTTGTAGTCAAAATGTCTCATGTACAGCTGCTTTGTAACAATGACTTGTAAAAAGCGCTATATAAATAAAGTTGAGTTAAGTTGTCCTCACCACCCACGTCCTTGACAAGAAAATGTGGTAAATGTGCCCATTAACTCAATGAACATTTCAACACTCAATGTTACATGCATGTCTTCGTTCAGTGTACTCTATATTGCAGAACTGTAAATAAATTCTTATGTAGCATCTGAAAACTGACATACCACTTGCATGAACCTCCCACGGCCATATTTGAGACAAAGTGTCTCTCCAGTCCGGGAACGCTCCACCACAGCTACATCAATGTTAGTCTAGTGCATCTCCTGAAGAAGGTGCTTTTTTCAGCAGACGATAACGTTACACCAATTCTAAACTCACACGATGCAGTAGGCTACTAACGTTAATGGACATGTAGCTAACCTTAATGTGGTGTATTAAGTGTTAATATTTACTCAGAAATTTGTAGTAATGACTATTTTAGAAAGAGTTGCTTCAGGCAGAGTTTTGGTCGACTGTGATCCTTCTTTGTGAAAACAAAAGTAAACTATCTTTTAAATATTAGTTCAGAACATAAAAGAATAACAGTCCATCAGTGTCTAATCTGTATATGTGTTAAATGCAACAAACACAGTACAACTGTAGCTTTACGACTTCATTGCTGAAAACGTCTTTCCTTTAAAATGTCACTGCAAATGCTGCCCTCTGAAGGCGCGTCATCTTATCACAGGGATGCAAAGCATATCTTGCCAGCTTGCTCATACATGTAATATGCAAGTAATTATTCAAATAGTATTATATTTCCGACATATTACAACAACAATATTGTGTCTGGTATCTGTATTGGTTGTGATGTGAACTCCTCTATTCTCCTTCATTTAAAATTATTTTAAAGAGGTTTACTTAGTTATCGTTTATTGCTATAGTGTGAACGTCCATTAAAGCTTGGTATACTGCATATCTCTGTTTGCTATTACAATAATTAAAAAGATTTTAATTATTTTTGTCTGTCAGCCAAAATGGCGTTCAGTCACAGGGACACATAATATTGCCGTTATGATTGCTCAGATCGCCTGTCAATCAAACTGCTTGTGAAGGGTCAATTGTAAGCACAATGCCGCATCACTCTGGTATGAAAAACATCAAATCTACAATGGCAATCTACAAAGTGAATTGATCTTACCGTTGTTGGTAATTAAAATCACAGGTTTGCCAGGTAATATGGTAATACGCCCTCACTGCTGGCAAAAAAGAAAGAAAACCACTAATTTAGATAATCTGTAACTGGCTGCAGACACACATGAACAGCAAAAGGAGGGCTTTAGCGAGAACATACCTTGCTCATGGATGCAATATACATATTGCCCTTTAGTGACGCATGAGGTTGGAGGAATGGCTTCAAAATACCCATGAATTACACATTCCCTGTTGTGGAGTGGCTGTTATTTGTGATGCAATACATCACAGTCCCTACTGAACCACCCACAATGGATGCAAGGGAGCATTCAACCGGGGTGTGTGTGACTGAAAAACATAGAAGAATAAAACATCTTAGGCCATCACTGCTTGTTTGTTTTTACTTAAAACTGAACAATTTGTGAAATCGTACTTAATCTTAGAATACAGTACTTAGTGATGTATTCTACTACAGTGCCACTTAAAGGTTTATGAACTTTTTATTGTCTTTTAAGATATTGGAATATTTTTGAACTCTCAACAATCAACAGTGTTGTGATTTGATTTAGTCCAACATTAACATAGGAAATTCCTACAATTTACAAATGTAAAATAATTCAGATATAACCTGCAGCTAAAGCTTTGCGTCGCCCTCCTTGCATCCCCCTCGGCTTGCCATGTCCTAAAAATTCCCTTTTAGAGGTCTGTGCGGGGTCTCCTACAGATTGTGCACGTTTCCTCTCCACAGCTGCTGTCTGTGTGTTGGAGGGAGTATTTCTTTTAAGACTGATGTTGTTTAAGGCAGTGGTTCTCAAACTTTTTTGGCTTAAGTACCCATTTTTATGATTTTTTCAAGCCAAGTACCCCTTGACCTGAAAACAACATTTTACCTTAAATTACCTGTGAAATGAGAGTCAAAAAGTTATTATATCTAAATGTATTAATTTATTTTGTATGCATCTTTGTGTAGTGCTAATTTCATATAAAAATAATATTATCATAAATTATTGATTTTCATTATTCAATCCTAAATGTCAGTTTCTCTCACGTACCCCCTGCAGTACGCGTACCCCCATTTGAGAACCACTGCTTTAAGGCACCCAAAGGCACGCTCAACTGTCATACGGGCTTGGCTTAATCTGTGGTTGATGTTGAGCTGCTGTGGTGTTGATGCTCCTCCTTCTGGGTAAACTTTCACTTGCCAAGATAGTAGAGGGTAAGCTGAATCACACAAATAAAATGAGGCACGTCGACACCCTCAAATGTTTCAGTTCAATGAGGTAAAAGAGTGGCTGCACTGCCACGCTCATACAATGACGAGAGTGAGAAAACACGTGCATCTTGCCTGGTTGGCCAACATTAATTTCCCTAAATCTCATTCTATGGTCCACAACACCCTGCAGAATGACGGAACAGTCTCCCTTTCTATTGTAATAACAAGATGAGTTGTCAGGTGGAGCTCTGATCTTGATATGGGTTCCATCTATAGAACCTGCCACCTGAGGGAATCTCCTTTTGTCTCAAAAAACACGTTTTATCTGTATGAACTCTGCTGCGGAGGGATACTTGATATACAGAGGCTTCATTACCACATTTATGGCAGTCACAACCTCTTGGGTGTTAGTGCAACATGTTTGATAAACCAACACCAAACAGTTGTGAGATGGACCTGTACTCCAGGTTTGTGGCTAACCTCCAAACACAGATTCCAACACGAGCCTCTACAGGTACTACATGTCTGTATTTAGTGTTCTGTCGGGTCATCCAGGGCCGGAGAATGTCACACACGCAAGTTTTTCAGCCAATCATCGTCTGTCCAGGTGGTGTTGATGTGGGGCCACCAACGATCATTACGTGGGTATGTCCAAATCGTCCTGTGTTTAACAGAAGGATGAAATGAATCATCCAGTCATTATGATAACTTTCAGGAAATTATCTGTTAATTCACATTATTATTATTAAGTAAACTGCCGTAAATCATCAAACAATATTAATGATAGCAATGTCATTTTTGCTATTAAAATTTTAAACTTTAAATATTGTTGGCAATATTTTCGGAAGAGGAGCATGTCACAGTTTAGCCGGATGAATGCACGCCTTCTCCCGAAGTGACTTGCGATGAGCCTTCGCCGTTTGCAGTGCCTTAAAACATTATATTCCAGCCGCACCCGTTCATTTTAGAATTGTAGAGTTTGCATGTAGTGGTTTATACAAACAATGTAATATATACCGATCAGGGACACAATCAGACCGCGCAGTCGTCTCTCCATAGTGCCGCGTTTTGTCTGCTGACTTCTGGCTGTCTGAATTTTCCCGCAATTCTGACCAATCGAAAAGCAACGTTCTCGCTAGAGCTCACACAATAATGCAACGCTCCATGTTGAGTTACTGTTAAACTTCAGGTTCTTTTCGAACACTAAGTTTCTTTCTGTGTTTTGGATTACACTTAAAATCTAATCAGAAATAGGTTGGATGTTGTGAGAGAATTCTTCTGCAGATCTGGGAGCACAAAAACAAGACACATAGAGGTATCAAGCTTTTGAACTCATTTATTTCAGGGAAAACACGTCTTCATATAGTGCACAATAAGACACCTGTAATACCAAATAAGGTATAGAAACTATATGGAAGAAACATCTTTATATAGTGCACAATAAGACACCTGTTATACCAAATAAGGTATAGCAAACATTAGGGGTGTCACGATTCTCCAAATCCTCGATTCGATTGCATGTTCGATTCTAAGGTCACGGTTCGATTCGATTCTCGATTTTTACATTTATTCTTTTTAAAGCACAGATTGTCATTTTTCAAACTAGACTTTTATGCAATATAATATCTGACCTTTGTTTGCAATGTACCACACTACATTGTCAAATTTAAACTTTTATTAACAACATAATGTAACAATAACTTATATCTTTAGTCAATTGAAAACTTTAAATAAACTGCCATCCAGTTTCTCTTTTGTAAGTGCAGTCTTCTTCACAAAAGATGACATTCAAGTTCACAACAAAACAAACAAAAACAATAAAACAGACATGTCCATAGTCTCTGAACAATTAAGTGTCTTAAACTATTTCCGAACAGATGAACATATACCACTGATATGTAATGTGCTGTGACAGTCATGAAGCTCTGTGTTGCTCTGGATGTCCAGCAATCTGTAGTCAAGGCAACTAAATGTGCGCTGCTCAGACCTTCAATAACTTTCTCTTTTACATTATTGTACATGGAGGGAATCACCGTAGCTGTGAGATGCGTTCTACTTGGGATTTCGTAGCGTGGCTCTAGCACGCTAATTAAATGCCTAAAACCGGAGTTTTCCACCACCGAATAAGGTCGCATGTCCGCGGCTATGAATACTCCTACCGCACGCGTAATTGCATTTGCACGAGTTGAGTTGCTTGGAAGTTTAATTCCAAATGAAGACGGAAGAGTAGTTTGTGTAGTTGTTGGTTTAACAGATAAATCTATGTTTTTGTGGTGCCTGCGGAGATGCCCTGCCATGTTAGTCGTGCTGCCAGTGAGAGGATATGGTACACGCACATAGCACAGCTTGCAAACTGTTGTTTTTTTGTCGACAACGCGAACGTTGTCAACATAACTCACTGGAAATCCAAAATACTTCCACACCAGCGACTTCAGTGAAAGAGGAGGGGATTCGAGTTCTGTCGATGGGTCTCCTGCATCTGCAGTTGCCATGCTATCTTTTGAGTGGCTGTTAGAGGAGGTTGACTCGCAGCACTTGTTTTTTTCCGCTTGGCAAGTAGCAGACGCAACATGGGGGCGTGGCATTTCGATTTTACACCCCTAGCAAACATAGTATGTCAAACAAATAATGTTTAGTTTAAAATAAATCCGCTTCCTCCACATTTTGCCAGCGGTCCGCTCAGTGAGCAGCAAAACCACACATAGGCTCCACTTATTCATTCATTTATGTGAGCGGATTAATCTATGGGGAAAATAAATCTAACAGTTACCCTTCAGCTGATATTACCTAAACAACACTTAGCTTTTACTAGTAATCATTAATAGTAGTATGATTATTGTAGTTGTTTATTTGATATTTGTATATTTTGTAGGTCCCCCTGTAACGGTTCTTTTGATTTCTCCCAACTTTGACTAGTTATATATAACAGCTACACCTGTTATTTATACGCACACTCTGAGGAAGGCTGAAGGCGCAAATGCATCAGTGTACAGTGTTTAGATATGTTTCTATTAATTGTAATGATGGCCAAGAAGTGAATAAAGGATTTATATCTTTTTTTGGATCGGAAGAAGTCCCTTGAATTTCTTTCTATTAATCAGGTTAGCTTATATTGAAGTTAGCTAGCCCCGTTCAGCAAGCCTAAGTAATTGGTTGTTATTATTCGCGAATAAGGAGAAAACCAATGGTCGGGTTTAAATTATTGCTCAAGCAATTAAACCATTTGAGTTTAATGGCAAAGAAAGGCATCAATTACAACATTTAAACAAAACGTGATCATTAGATATTTAATTAGCTCGTAACATACCTGGACAGTGGTTTGAGTGCGGCTGCGGTCTGGCACCGGAGGCTGAGGATCGTGGGTAATGCTGACAGAAATAATAAAAGTAACCCCCCCCCCTCCCCATTTATATCAGAGAATAAGGCATAATATACATTTGATAATTTCTATACTGTAATAAATGTGTGTGTCTCTAATTAACGCAGTCTCGTATATTTGTATATGTGAGACCGCCAGAGTCGTCTTATGGGCGGTGCGATTGCACTAGGCTCCGCCCTCTAGGGAGACCCGCGGCAAGGGAAATATTAAAAAGATTAATAATAATTAAAAAACAATTCAAACACATTTTAGTGGATTTATTTTAAATGTTGTGAAGTAGGAGTTTATTCTAAATAATGGCAATGTAAGGTGTTCGACCCTGACGCAGAGTTTATAGCCTAAAGTTACTGGTTTGACAATGAGTTTCAAACGTGTCTGGTCATTCACAAAAACGACTGAGAATTATGTTCCCACAGCAACTGTGTTGTTTGTTTTGAACGGCTGTTCTGTTCGGTGGGATAATGATTCAGGCTGTAATTCATTTTCACTGGCAATTGGGAGGACCGGCGGGTACCAAAGTGTCTGTACTTCTCTGTTCGTGCATTCTTTGAGTTTCCTGGATTCTTATTGGTCAGTCAGTGCCTTCTATATAAACAACATTGTTACGTAACACACAGGGATCCTATCTAAGCGCGCGCGGGTGTGAACTCTCCTCAGTTGTGTGATCCCAGCGAAAGCGACGACGCCTCGAGCGATTACACATTGAAATATATCTTCAAGTCTACAGCGAGTGACTTTTCATCTGTCACAGGTCGGGGCGGGCCAAGCCAGACTGCACCCACCCCTGAAAAACCCGGGGAACCACCTCGAGGAACGTGTCAAGGACCAGACAGACAAGGGAATAAAATAATACAGTTTATTTATTAAATTAAAAGATTGGTGAATTGGATAAGTCCTAATTAAAATCTTCTTCTTGCCGCCAGGTAAGTATGCAGATGCGGAGGCGAAGCGAGTCACTGGTGTTACTCCGGAGGGAGGTACTCGGATGTGGGGGCAAGCGAGCCACTAGAACGAGACAGCAAGGTTTAACTGTCCAACAGTATATGGAACATTCAACTGGTATACCTCTCTCTTCTTCTGAACAGGGTAAAGGCTTCCAACAGGGACGTGTGGAGACCACCAGGCGGGAAGGACGCTTTGGACGGGACGCTCCACTTCAGCTGAGCACTGGAACAGTACAGCAAGGTCTCAACAGTTCAACAGTATGTGAAGCTTTTCAACTGATATACCTTCTCTTCTTCTGAACAGGGTAAAGGCTTCCAATAGGGACGTGTGGCGACCACCAGGCGGGAAGGACGCTTTGGACGGGACGCTCCACTTCAGCTGAGCACTTCTCTTCTGAACAGGGTAAAGGCTTCCAATAGGGACGTGTGGCGACCACCAGGCGGGAAGAACACTTTGGACGGAACGCTCACTTCGGCTGAGCACTGGATCAGACACAGCACAGTTTCAACGGTTCAACAGTACATGAAGCTTTTCAACTGATATACCTTCTCTCTTCTTCTGAACAGGGTAAAGGTGTCCAATAGGGGCGTGTGGAGACCACCAGGCGGGGAGGGCGCTTTGAGCGGGACGCTCACTTCGGCTGAGCACTGGAACAGACACAGCACAGTTTCAACAGTTCGATAATATATGAAGCACTCAGCATTAACAGGGCCAGGTCTTCTCAAAGCAGGAAGTTGGGCGTTTGCTTTATCAAAACCCTTCTTTAGAGACAGCGGGTAGAAGACTGTAGGAGGAGAGTGCACGGCAGACTTCTATTACTTCTCCACACACCAATTTCACTTCACAGCACAAACCGTGTGAATCGTCACTTCAGGCACTGCAATTCCACTCGCACACCGTGTATTCGGGCCAGCACTCACCCACCGGTCTTTTCTCCCACCAGATCGGATCTCGTCCTCGATCAGGGCTTGACTTCACTCCGGGAAGGTAGAAGAACGGTGCAGCGATCATCACATTCGGCAAGGAGAGGACAGAAGTTGGAGACAGATCATCAATTCACTCGGTGTAATAGTTCGCTCGTGCCACACATTTTCCAAACTCTCCACACCACTTCAGTGTTAGTGTATATAAACAACGGATCCAATACTCATCACTTCTTTTCTCACTGCTGACGATATTCCTCAAGTCTTCGCTAACAAATCCTTCACTCCTTCCTTTCTCTTCCACAGCTTCAATCTTCACCACTCCACAGCCCAGCCTCAATAAAAAGAACAGCCCGCTGACAAACACAGCATCACACGGGAGGAGATCCACCCCACAGTCTGTTTTCTCTCTGTTTTTAAAGCCCCCTCTGAATGTGTGTCCCTCTCACAGCGTTCTCTGTAATTGCCCCACACCTGCTGTCACTCAGGCAATCAGCCCCGCTGCCACGGCAACAGATTCACAGTGCATAGAATGGATGTTCACTGGAAAATCCTGAATAACTGCATTCACCAGGATCTTAGTCCCGTTCTGGTTTTTGTCACCCCGTGACACATCTCTACACGGACAGAAGTTTGTGAAACAGACGGAGTTCAAACGCGTTTCATCGGTACAAGCAGCGGTGTCTTCTACAACAAACGACATGCAGAAAAAGCCAGGTCAGTGAAACCATTTCAGTAAAATAACAATGTCCACACCAACAAAAACTAAATATCTCTGAGGAAAAACAAATAGCCAAACTTGATAAGATGTATTCAGATAATTATATACAGTAATTTAATGACTGGAGTCCAGCAAAGCATCATGGATGTTTTGTTTGGTGTTTCCGGTTTTTGATCTTGTGTTTAGTACTTTTATTAGTTTTAAGATTTTCTATGTTTGAATATGTTTTAAAATACTTTTCAGTTAAAATGATTGCATTTAGTTTGAATAGTTATTAAGTGCTGTCGTATGCTTTTCTAAGGGATTATGTATTAATGTCCCTCAGTTTCAGGTGTATGTACTGTAAGTAATGTTTGTAGTGACATGTTTTATAATTTAAGCATTTTGAGTTATTTCAAAGAGGATTTTGATAGTTTTAATGTGGTAATGGAAGTCTAATTTACCCCCTTACTTCTATCAGCTTGGTTATGTTTGTCTTTCTGGTTTTATCTTTTAGAACAACAAACAGAAGAAAAGAAGAAGAAGAAGAAGGGTGTCCGTTCCTGCTTTAAGAAAGGATGGCAGGCTATGAAGCACACCTTCTCTTGCACCCAAAACAACGAGGTGGTGCCTTTTACTTCGGAGTCTGACCCGGATGCGTCAGATATTGAGTCCGGTCCTTTTGATCAGCCATATCGACGTGTCTTTAAGCCGGTGGTCATACAAGGTCCAGCTGATTCCCCCCCTGATTGTTGTCATCTGAGGCAAACGCCTCTCGGAGATCCAGTTGATCCTCACCAAGATCCATCTGGACTCAAGCAAACAGCTCCTGAAGATCCAGCTGAGCACAGATCAGGTCTGTAATTGTAACAAAAACTTCAAGTGAAACGTCTATTTCACCAATAGATTGTAAAGTATGATTGTAAGGTTTATACTGTGGTGTTTACAATGACAGCAATGTCTGTTTGAGATATGTGACATTCAACAGATTTCATATTTGACAACTTGAGTATTTTTTTAATCTTATGTTAAACAAAACTAACAAAGCTTCAATTGTGCTGCATGTTTTATTTGGGAATGATCATATACATCAGGGCTTCTCAAAGTTTACTTTCAAAGGTCCAAATCTGAATTCACGAGTGTGTCAAAAGTCCGGATAATTGGTTGTTTCAAAAATGAGTTTTTAATACACATCCTTATTACTTTTTGTAATGAATTAACATTACTTTTTTGAAAACAATAGAGTATTTTGCATTTAAAGTACTTTTACAACAAATCCAAAAGTGGAAAAACATACCAAGAGGTATAGGCCAAAAATAAAATGGTGCAAAATACAGAGCAGCCTTATGTGAGAAATGGCACTGTCTGTTCTCAATCAGTTTGACATTTCCACTTTTTATAATTCAAACTGTCTCGTTACAAATTAAACAGAACAGCTTTGTGCTGGATTGGGGCAAAATTAATCCGTACCTTTCTGTCCAGTCATCTTTAAAAGCTCTGTTTTCTTCGACTTTTCTTTTTTTTAGTAACGGACATCCTCACCTATAGAACCGCGCACGCACCTCGGTGAAGTGTCGTTATATTAACCCGCTCGATTACGTCAAACGTCATACGCTTACTGGATTTCACGGAAGCAATTGACATCGCGAGAGCGATTCAAAAGCTTACAGAGCAGGCGGGTCTCGTCTCTTTCTCTCTCGCGGTCATGTGATGTCATGCGTCGATTGGTCTGAGCGCAGCGGCGCCACAAGTCAAACAAGCGGGTCCGGATTTAACTCCCTCCGGGTCCGGATCCGGACCGGGGTCCGGACTTTGAGTAGCCCTGATATACATCATATTGTATCATGGAGAGGGCGTCACACGAGACATATAGTTATAATATGATTAAATTAGCCGTTGTCGCATCCGCATGTATTCAACTGTTGTTAGTGATATGTTTTTGGTTGTTTGCTTTTTCTCTGTTTTTATCTTTTAGAACAACAAACAGAAGAAAAGAAGAAGAAGAAGGGTGCCCGTTCCTGCTTTAAGAAAGGATGGCGGGCTGTAAAGGGCACCTTCTCTCCCTCACGAAACAACCAAGTGGTGCCTTCACCTTTACAGTCTGATTTGCATCCATCAGATACTCAGCCAGGTCCATCTGGACTCGAGCAAACGGCTCCTGAAGATCCAGCTGAGCACCGATCAGGTCTGTCTAACTGTGAGAAAATGGCTCCTGATCTCTGAATGTTTAAGTGTGATAGTGGAAGTTGATTTATTCTATCAGGTGAAGTAGCTCCAGCACATGTGTCTGATAACCACAACTGTAACAAAGACCTGAAGGTGCATGTCTATTTCACTGATAGATTTGATATGAAAATGCCAGCGTAAGTGTAATGATACAGAAGAATCTGTTAGATTTTAGTAAGGTGTAGTTTAATAAGAAATGTCTTATGTCCAGTTCACAATAGTATAGGATGTCTACCGGTTTCAGATATTGAGACAAATATATTTATATTTGTTTTAACGGAACTTACAAGGCTTCAATCATACTACATGTTTTTATTGAGAGCTAAATCATATACAGTAAATCATATTATATTATATCTTGTTTCCTGTTTTTATCTTTTAGAACAACAAACAAAAGGGAAGAAGAAGGGTGTCCGTTCCTGCTTTAAGAAAGGATGGCAGGCTATGAAGCACACCTTCTCTTGCACCCAAAACAACGAGGTGGTGCCTTTTACTTCGGAGTCTGACCCGGACGCGTCAGATATTGAGTCCGGTCCTTTTGATCAGCCATATCGACGTGTCATTAAGCCGGCGGTCGTACAAGGTCCAGCTGATTCCCCCCCTCCTCGGGACCAAACGTCTCTGGAAGGTCCAGTTGATCCTCAGCCAGATCTATCAGAACTCCAGCAAACAGATTCTGAAGCACCGATCGTTTTCCAGCAGTCAAGTGAGTATACTGCCATTATGTTAGTTAATTTTCATAATATTTTGCTTTTTATTTTTAGCTTCAGATCTGTACCTGTTTAACTGTATTTATACTCAAGATGTTTATGAAATACTGTGTATTTTTATGTCTTTACTGTGTGAAGTGTTATTCTGATGTAATGAGTTGTCAGAATAACTTTTGAGCCTTCCTTGACTTCAGTTTGAAAAATATATATAAAAACATTTTTAAATGATCGTCCTGCTGTCTGACTTTAACTTGAACAGAGCTTACTTAAACACCTTTTAATCCTGTTGAATCACATTGGATGTAATGAACGCCTCTCCATTATATGCACATTTTTGCAGGAGTATTGGTGTTCGAGTGAGACACAGAAAGTATCTGATGTGTTCCTTTCGTATTTATTGTTTTTAGGAGAGTTTTTATTGCATTATAAAGTGGGCGAGATGATAGGGGACGGAATCAATGGCAAAGTGTATGCAGGGACACGCCTAAAGGATGGACTTATGGTAAAAATGCCTTTGCTTGATTCATCAAACATTTTGAACCTTGTGTGTAATATGTTAATAGTGTTTATATCCAAACATGTTTAAATGAATTTACAGACTGTAGTGTGATATAGTGCTGCAAAAAGAACATGTGATTCTCCTCTTTGCAGGTCGCCATCAAAGTTCTTCCCCAGATTCTGAATGATGTATATCTGCGTGTTGTGAGTTGGCAAGATTTATTTTGTACAGAGGGGTCCAAAAATCTGGGACAAATTAAGAGGAAATCTTAAAGATTCTGCAGTATTTCTAGGTACAAATTAAGCAAGATTACAGAAAGTCAGCTTTCTGTGTGTGGTGAAGCACTGTTTGAAACATATGTTAAAGCATGATGAACATGAAACATCAGGTTTTGTATACACCGTGCACGCTTTCATTAAGAGAGGAACATAAGAACAATTACAAAAATGCATGTCTCTTAGTGGTCTCAGACTTTTAGACCCCACTGTATCTCAACACGAATGATTCATGGAAATAGACGTGTTAACTGCAGTCAACTAACATTTTTTTCTTGTTTTTCTACCAGCCTGGACATGATTTACAAGAGCAGATTGAAGTGGCTCTAAATCTGCGGCTACTCAAACCAGAGAAATGCCCCAACATTGTAGAAATGTTGGACTGGTTTGAAACTGCACACAATTACTTTCTCGTTCTGGAATATCCACATCCCTGTGTCACCTTGACTCATTTCTTGAGAAAACATCCGAGTGAAAATCAGGCCCGTGATCTCATGCGTCAAGCAGTGAAAGCATCCAAACACTGCATTGACCACAGTGTCTTCCATGGTGACTTGCACAGTGGAAACATCCTCATCAATACCGAGACGATGGAGCTCAAATTAATAGACTTTGGAGACGGGCTTCAAATCTTTATCACACCGGGCATTGGATACATTGGTGAGTTGAGTTTATGTTGTCGTAGCATTAAGCCTTGATGTAATGATCCTTTTATAAACTTTGTAGCCAACCCAAACTTAGTTTTCCCCGACAGCACACTGTCAAGATCGATCGCATCATACTGTGACTTCAATGAATTTTGCTTATCAAATGTTTGCTCACTTCTTGTTTGCGTTACAGAACGAGATAATGCAGTTGCAGAGACGGTTTATAGTTTGGGTAAACTGCTCCACAAAATGACAACTGGGAATATTGAATTCTATCAGGATAAGCAACGTGTCCCGGCATCTGAAGGTAAGAGACCAGCGCTAACAAAAAACATTGTTATACGCAAACCAAGCTTCTGCGCAGTCTGTTTCTATTCTACACTGTGTATATTCAACAGAATATTGTTTCTTAAAGAAATGCACTACATATTTCAGCAGCTGTTGTTATAAAGAACATACGTGACTAATCAGTGTCCTTGTAAACACTTTTCCTCACAGAGTGCGTTGAAGTGATAAATTGGTGCAAGTGTTCTTCACCAGCCAACAGGCCAACAATAGAAGAGCTCCATGACCACAGGTGGTTTAAGCAAGGTTAAAGGTCAAGAGTATCGTCTGTTTTTCTGTCCTGCAGTCATTGTTATTAGCAGATATTATTATTATTAGCAGGTCCAGTCTTTTCAGGTGTTTTTTCTGTTCTGCAGTGTGTGTTATTAGCAGATATTATTATTAGCAGGTCCAGTCTTTTCAGGTGTTTTTCTGTTCTGCAGTGTGTGTTATTAGCAGATATTACAATTCTAATCATGGTTGATGTAGGATATAAAAAGTAATTAGTAATTTAATACTGTTTGGAGAGAGTAATTTGTACAGTAATCTAATTTCACTATTGAATATGTAACATGTAATTAATTCAATTGAATTTTAATTTATTTATAAAGCGCTTTTCACAATGTGGATTGTTCCAAAGCAGCTTTACATTTTCATTTAGACATTACATTCAGAGTAACTTACCCAACACTGGTGGATACATCTAGTGTAGATAAATCTCCATGTAATACTCCATAGTTTTTACCACGAGCAGTTTACGTTTTACAAACTCTTGTTGGATTAAGCCTGCGGGGTCAACATTTCCTGACACTCCTGCTTTGTTTGTCACAAGAGCGAATGTGTGCACTTAGGTATTAACACCATGTTTTCGGGCACCACTAAAATGGATGCCCCCTTAAATAGTGCACTATGCAGTATCAGGGTATAAGGGGGCTATTTCTGACACAGCCATAGATATAATGAATGAAACCAGACTAAAGACACGTGTAGCTTTCACTTAACTTATCGCTAACACTTTTTACTCACCGTATACAGTCTTTGCCTCAATATAGTTAGCTTATTAATATAGTTAACTGAACTCGCACACACCTCCATCACACTGTGTTTACTCTCTTTTACTTTCTGTGAGCGGCCGCTACGCTAATATCAGTTTTTTGTTTAACATGTCCCTTTGTCGGGTTCCCGAGGACACCTGAGGTCGTCAGTTCAAGCTCTGGTTTCTGGCCTGATGCTCTTCCCAGTTCAGCCAGACGCCCGTGATGATGGGCGATCCACCTGATGATGACTACAGCCACAATCTGCAGTCATCCAGAAATGAAAGCTTTAGCGTAAGTTCTGCTGGGAAGACTCTAATGTTACGTCACTTATTACGTATAGATCTAACCAATCATCATTACCATCATCGTTACTTACTCAATGTTTGTGTTCGCAGTCTATGATGCCGACATGCACCCCCACCAGCCTACAGGCCAACAATAGAAGAGCTCCTCGACCACGAGTGGTTTTAGCAAGGTCAAAGGTCAAGAGTAACGTATGTTTTTCTGCACTACAGTCAGTGTTATTAGCAGATATTATTATTATTAGCAGGTCCAGTCTTTTCAGGTGTGTTTTTTTTGTCCGCAGTTCTCTAGATGTGTGAATACCAGTGTTGTGTAATTAGATCCTGTAATTTAAAACATTTTCATTTAGACATTACATTCAGAGTAACTTACCCAACACTGGTGGATACATCTAGTGTAGATAAATCTCCATGTAATACTCCATAGTTTTTACTACGAGCAGTTTACGTTTTACAAACTCGTGTTGGATTAAGCCTGCGGGGTCAACATTTCCTGACGCTCCTTCTATGGAAGCTCAATCCTGCCAAATTAAAAATAAATTAATACAAAAATAAATCTATTAAGAAATGTCAAAAATCTATAATTTAAAACAAAATCATTTTCATAAAATTACTAAAAAAAATATTTATTTATTTAAACATTTATTTATTTTTTGTACATTTTTCTTTCATGCATTTATGCTTATATGTGTATTTTTACATTTTCACATATATGTATTTCTACATTTCTGGTCATTTTCATATGGTAATGAGGGGGCGTGTCTTGCTTCAGACTTGGCAGTTCAGCACAGAGTGCTGCTGTAGGCCACAGGTAAACTCTAAGGCCATAGTAACATCTTGTGCTTTGACAAAATGACATGGAAGAGATAAGTGTGAGCACATGACACCAAAAATATAGTATATAACAGCATTTACTATAGTAGTATTTAAAACTACTAAAAGCCCTTAAGGAAATCAACCATGATTTTATAATTTTGTAAGTGAAGAAATAACTCATGTTTTTTGGCAGATTTGTATGACCACGGTTCCACTACAAATACCATGGTTAAAGTCTCGGGTTACTTGGCTGTTACCCTGTTCCCTGAAAAAGCGGGAACGAGATGCTGCGTTTCAAACGCTATGGGAGAAAAGTCTTTGTTCGACCGGTTGTGAATCACGTGGGTCAAACACTGCAACTTTTTTTGGCTTTAAATAACCTCGGCAGGTGACATGTCTAATTACACCAGCACCTGCAGGTTATAAATATGCGTGATGCGGACGCGTCTTCAGGTTCCAACTTTGTCTGAGAGGATGTCCGGGCATGCCTACAGTGCGGCATTGAGGCGCAGCATCTCGTTCCCGCTTTTTCAGGGAACAGGGTTACAGCCAAGTAACCTGAGACGTTTCCTATCAAAAGCTACACTCGATACTGCATTTCAAACGATATGGAAACGAGAATACCAACGCCGCCGCACTGGAAGTGTCTGGACCCCCCAAGGTTGTGTGGCATGTGTGCACAATCCGAGAGGAGGCCTCAGATTTGATTCTGGGATGTACACTCCAGGACATGTGAGCCTGGAGTAGCATGGACATCCAGACTATAAAATCTGACAAATGTGTGCGGAGAAGACCAGCCCGCCGCATCACACACTTGTTGCAAGGGGACACCTCTTGCTAAGGCCATAGATGATGATACCCCCCTTGTGGAATGAGCTCTGACTCCTAGAGGTGAAGCTTGACCGTGCGCCTCATAGGCCAGAGCGATAGCATCGCTCACTCAATGTGATATTGTTTGCTTGGTGGCAGCAGCCCCTTTGTTGCGACCCCCATAGCATATAAAAAGTTGCTCTGATTTACGCTACTGACTAGTGCGGTGGACGTAAGTCTGAAGAGCACGTACTGGACACAGTAAGTGTAATCGTTCCTGCTCCGACATCGTGAACGGCGGAGGGCAGAAGGCCTCAAGAACAACCGGAAGTACGGTGGAGAACGGAACTTTCGACATAATACTCGGATGATGGTGCAGAACAGCTTTGACCATCCCAGGGGCAAAATTAAACCGGCGAGGTTGAGAGCGCCTGCAGATCCACAAACAAAGCAGGCGACTAAAGGGTGTTTTCCCACAGAAACCCCATCAATCAGGGCGTGGCAGGCCGAAATGGTGGCCACATAAACCCTGAGAGTACCGGGGCTTGTCCCTGAGGACAGTTTCTCTTGCAGAAACTCCAACCAACGATCTGGCAGTGAATTGGGTCTGTATTGTGTGCAATGCACCATCTGTCAATAACGCTCCATCTTATGGCGTAGCTCCTTCTAGTAGAGGGGCCCTAGCACTTAGAATAGTCTCTACTAAGTTAGGCGGAAGCCCAGCACCTCTCAGCTGGTGCCCTTCAGGGGCCAGACATGGATGTTCCAAAGCTCGGGACGAGGATGAAACACTGTCCCCTGTGCCTGAGACAAAAGATCTCTCCTGACTGGGATCGCCCATGGCGAGTCGTCTAGGAGGGATACTAGGTCCGAGAACCAGATTCTGGTTGGCCAACGGGGAGCTATCAACAAGAGGCGAGACCCCTGTTGAAGGACTCCCGGGGGCAGAGCTGTCGGAGGAAATGCGTAAAGACGCAGTCTGGGCCACGTATGGGCCATCGCGTCCAGACCCAGGGGAGCTGGATGACTCAGAGAGAAGTAGAGGGGACATTGTGCTGTCTCCTGCGTAGCAAAGAGGTCCACCTCTGCTTCGTAAAATCTTTCCCAGATTTGTTTGACTACTTCCAGGTGGAGTTTCCATTCCCCGTTTGGCACAGCTTGTCTGGACAGCAGGTCTGCTCCCACATTCATATGCCCCGGGATGTGAATCGCTCTGAGGGACAGGAATTTGCTCTCTGCCCAGGGCAGAATCTGCTGGGCCAATTTGTTCAGGTGGCGCGACCGCAGTGCGCCCTGGTGATTTATGTACGAGACTATTGAAGTATTGTCCACCCGCACTAGGACATGGTAGCCTCGTAACTGTCGGAGGAAGTATTTCAGGGCCCGAAATACAGCCATCATTTCAAGGCAATTGATTTGCCAATCGAGAAGATGACCTCTCCAAATTCCTTGGGCTGGACGGCCATCTAAGACCGCACCCCAACCCGTGAGGGATGCGTCTGTCGTTAGCATCTTGCGACGACTACACAGACCGAGAGTGGAACCTAAAGTCAGAAACTGAGGTCTGTACCACATAGAAAGGGTGCGAAGCACCTGGCGCGTCACCCTTATAAGCCTCTGGGGGTTGGCCCTTGGATGAAACCCCCTGGCTCTGAGTCACAACTGACACGGTCTCATATGCAGGAGGCCCAGAGGTATTACTGTAGAAGCCGCCGCCATGAGACCTAGAACTCTTTGAAAGTAATGATTTGTCACTTTCTGGCCTAACCTGATGCTCCTCAGGGTGTTTTGGACGGACTCGACACTAGCAGGAGACAGTTGTGCCTGCATTTCGATCGAGTCCCATATGACCCCGAGATATGTTGTATTCTGTTTAGGGGTAAGAACGCTCTTTTTCACATTAAGTCTCAACCCGAGAGCTTTGAGATGAGCTAGGACGACATCCCGATGTCGAAGCGCTAGCTCTCGAGACTGAGCTTAAATCAGCCAGTCGTTTATGTAATTCAAAATGCGGATGCCCTGGAGTCACAGAGGAGCCAGAGCTGCATCCATGCATTTTGTATACGTGCGGGGTGACAAGGCTAGGCCGAATGGAAGAACCCGATACAGGTAAGCTTCGCCCCCAAAAGCGAACCTCAGGAATTTTCTGTGTTGTGGCAAGATCTCTATGTGAAAGTATGCGTCTTTGAGATCGATTGTCACGAACCAGTCGTGACACTGAATTTGGGACACAATCATCTTGATTGTCAACATTTTGAACTTTAGTATCTTCAAGTAGCGGTTCAATCCACGAAGATCTAGAATTGGACGCAACCCCCCATCCTTCTTGGGAACTAGAAAATACCGGCTGTAATAGCCTGACTCTCTGTCTGATAGGGGAACACGTTCTATAGCCCCTTTGTCCAGCAGAGCTTGTAATTCTTGTGTCAACAGATGCGCTCGCTCCGGTTGCACGGAAGTGGAGACCACGCCGTTGAAACGCAGAGGGCCATATGCAAATTGAATCCTGTAGCCCTTGGCTACAGTCCTTTCTACCCATGGAGAGATACCTGGCAGTAGTTTCCACGCTGCCAGCTTCTCTGAAAGGGGTATCAAAGTCGACACTTCGTCTTGTTGGGGGGATGCCAGACATTCAACATCCTGAAGTGTTGCGGGAGACGACCGAATATCTAGCATTTTTGCGACCGCTAATCCCTGAAAGCTGGTAGCTGCGGAGATTGCAAAGTGGTTCTGTGAGGGTACCGAAGTGGAGCCTCTAATTTCTCTTGGAACTCTGAGCACCCCTCCCCGGGGGCCTCACCCCCACAGTCTCGGGCACACATGTCTCAGGATCTCTTTTTAGAGAAGGGGCGGGTCACCACACTCTCCCTGAGGACCACACGCCTCAGGTAGACCGGACCCGCCCGGCCGGGTCTGGGGAGCTGTTCCGGAGACACTCCTGACGCTTGGGCACGAAGGGGTAAATATTTGACGAACGCCTCCTCGTGGCGTCTTGCCTCCCGGAACCTGGTGACTACGGTTTTAACCGCATCGCCAAACAGTCCAGAAGGCGAGACCGGGGCATCAAGGAGGAAGGCTTTGTCCCTGTCCTTGATGCCCATGAGGTTCAGCCACAGAAGCCTCTCCGCAGCAACCAAAGCAGCCATAGAATGGCCGATGGCACGGGCCGTTTGCTTGGTTGCGCGGAGAGACAAATCTGTGGCGCAGCGTAGATCTGAGAACACTGCTTCGCCGATAACCCCGTCAGTGCTGACATCATCTAGCAGGTCAGCCTGGTACGCCTGCAGAACCACCCTTGGGTGCAGGGCAGCACCAGCCTTCTGGGACGACGATGTAGCAGGGGATAGATAGCTAGTGTACCCGCGTGTCCTCGCGCGAACGATGGTCGAATAAACGACGTCGATGGCACGAAAAACACGAGAGGAAGGGATAGCCCAATTTTGGTGCTCATCCCTCCGGCCACCCGACAGATATCTGTCGTCGAGCTTTGAACCCTTGGGAGCCTCTTGTTCCTGCGGCCAGTCGAGTTTAAGTCTGTCGACTGCCTTGGTTACCTCCCCAATTAGATCCTCAGTCTCCTTAATGTCGCGAGAGGAATGCCCCGAGGCGGTGCTGTCTAACCCCGCAGAAACAAGGGATGCCTCGTCCCCCGCCCGCTCAGAAGAAGTGCCGAGGCACGCTTCAGAAACGGGCGCGAGGTCGTCGCGGTTAGACGAATGCAAGGAAGAGAGAAGCAGATGGATCCGTCTCCCGTGCCTCAGCAAGATCAAACCGCGAACCCCAGGTTGAGGAAGAGGTAACTAAGTCTCGTTTAAAAAAGGCGAGCCGAGCACGCAAAACTCTGAAGTCAAAGACCTCACAGAGTTCACACTCTCCCCTCGGCATGGTCAGCCCCCAAGCATTCAAAGCAAAACTCATGCTTGTCGAAATCTGAAAGGATTCTCTCACAGGGAGGAACACATCAGAAGAACCTGAAGACGCGTCCGCATCACGCGTATTTATAACCTGCAGGTGCTGGTGTAATTAGCCACGTCACCTGCGTTTGACACGTGCTTCACAACCGGTCGAACAAAAACTGTTCTCCCATAGCGTTTGAAACGCAGCATCGAGTGTAGCTTTTGATAGGGAACTCTGGTTCCCTTTCTGTCGGTCTCTCGACGTTGTGTCGAAGACGACAGATGGGGTTCGCCCTTGAGAACCAATCAACTCTGACTACTATAGAAAAGGCCAATGAAATTTGGCGAATGAAATTTGCATGCCGGGCTCCGCCCCCGGATGTCCGGTATAAAAGGAAGCCGGTGTGCAGCATTCACTCACCTTTTGTTCTTCAGAGCCCTCGCTCATGACTACGAACAAAAAGAATTCAACGAATTCTTCTTCTACTTCGCCGGATCTACGACGCAGAGCAGCGGATCGTCCCTTCCTGCAGCGACCTTCTCCTGGGCATCTCGGCGGTTCCGGAGGTGATAGAGATTATTTCTAAAAGGTCCTTTTCAGGACTGACTGAGCATTCTCCAGCGCGGCATGTCCCGCTGTTCTCTTGGGTGCGGCACCCTCATCGAGGAGGGGGATGGACACGATCGCTGCATTAGGTGTCTGGGCGTCCAGCACACTGAAGCAGCGTTCGTTGACACGTCTGCCCGCACTGCGGGCGGATTGTCACTCAGAAGTTGCGGTCACGGGGGCTGTCTTCCTACGGGAACCAGCCACCATTTCGTCTGCTACCCGGGCTGTGACATCTGTGGCTACGGCCCCGATGACCACCCACGTAGCAGCGTTAGTGATATGGGGAACTCTGCGAACGTAAACCCGCCAGCCAAGTGCTCACGGGCCGATCGCACCCCGATTCGCTCTTCTGAACGTTCCCCAACCGGCGGTGGCATACCGTTCGGATCCTCAGGCACGCACTCGGAAACGATGTGTGACGTAGATGAGATGTCGTTCGCAGCATCGGAGGGAGACGGGCATCCGACTCTGACGAATCCGAGCTCCCCCCCAGGGGGGTCGAGCTCAGGAGGAAGCAGAAGTGATGTCAGCCATGCTAATCCGGGGATACGTGGTTCCTGGGGGCGGGCGCGGTGCAAACCACGCCCACCCCGGGTGCCATTTGTTTCCCGGAGGTGCATGAGGAGCTGTGTAAAACTAGGAGCGCTCCACGGACCGCTCCGGTCGAAACAGCTCCGGCTCCCTCACTTCCCTCGAGGGTGGGGCAGCCAAAGGCTACGTCGAGACCCCCGGGTGGAACGTGCGGCTGCGGTGCATCTGTGCCGCAGACGGCTGCCGCCTGGGGGGAATCGGCCACGCCTACCGTCCAACGCGTGTAGGACTTCGACATCTATGGTGCCGAAGCCTTGCGCTGCCGCGGACCGGGCTGCCTCCTCTCTCTACGCCATGGCCATCCTGCAGGTCCGCCAGGCCAGGGCGTTGAGAGAGCTCCACGAGGGTAAGGCCGACCCAGGTATAATGCAGGTTTTTCTGTGCCGCCACTGACAGCGCTCTACGGAGCGACCAAGGTGGCGGCACGGGACCTGGGTCGGACGATGTCCACGGAAGTGGTCCAGGAGAGTCCCCCCGGCTGAACCTTGCGCAGATGAGTGACACCGAGAAAGTCCGCTTTCTTGTTACACCCGTCTCGCAGGGTGGCTGTTGGTACACCGTCGAGGACTGCGCTCAGCAGTTTTTGACGGTGAAGAAGCATGGCGATTAGCCACATTTTTACCACGCTCGACTCGGCCGCCCTCAAGCCTCTCTCGTCATGTCTGTTTCCCGGCAGCCCAGGACCCCTTCCACATCGGCTCCGGTTACTGTGCCCCCGCAGGTGGCACCCCGGAAGTCGAGGTCGAGGGGGAAACCTCACCCCGTCAGCTAACTTCTCACGAGAAGTGACACTGACGGGAAGACCCCAGGGGGAGCAACATCGGGCCCGACCTTCACAGCTACGGCTCTGATCAGTCGGTACGGGACGGCTCCTGCCTCGTCACCAAAGCCGGGCCCTTCTCAGGGCCTGGCGCCCACTTACTCACAGAGAGTTTTCTGTTTCCCCTGGGAGTTCATTCCTGCCGATCGCACACTCCACTGGACTGTGCCCGGCAAACCCGACCCCACGCCCTGGCGAGGCGTAGGGTCGTACACACACGACAGCTGCTACCACTCTCAATGACAGTGCGTGCAGCTGTCCCGCCAGGCAGGTAAGTAGGCAGAGCCAACCTTCCCTCCGGGGCCCCCTCCCCGCGACAGGGTTAGCTCCGCCAGCCATCGAACCACCCTCCATGGGAATGGTGAAGCAGACCGTCCCCTTGGTCCCCCTGTCACAGTCCCTGGGAGCTCGAGAGCTGCCCACACTGTCTCGGTGGCTAGGGCAGACGGTCCGTCTTGGTTACTCGATCCAGTTCGCCAGAGACTCTCCCAAGTTTTGGGGCATCATCTCTCCCTCTGTCTGAGGCTAGGGACGCCTACATACTTCGGGTAGAGGTCACCACCCTTCTGGCAAACAGGCGTCGAAAGACTCCATCAACTGAGTCGTGATGAGTGGCGACAGCGACTACATACACCCTCAGTGTGGAGGGGAGATGTTAGTCTCCAGTCTCGTAAGAAGGACAACACAATCCTGATCGAGCACCTCAGTGGGTCTTTCTCGTTGAGAGAGACACCAGGACAAGAAGCGGCGCCGTCTAGAGGCGTGTAACCGCCCCGTAGATGGGGCCCTAGCCTGGGTGATGGTCTCCGCCATAGAGGGGGAGTAGCCAACTCAGGAACTTCTCGTCCCGTCTAGAGACCAGACATGGTGTTCCAGAGGTCTGATCTGGGATGCCAGAACGTGTCCTTCCCCTGAGAGAGCAGGTCCTCTGTCAGGGGAATGGGTCAGGGGGAGTCGCTGTCCAGAGCATCAGCTCTGACGCCAAGTGCGGTTAGACCAGTGCGGTATAACCAATAACACTTGGTGCTCCTCTTCCCTGGCCTTGCACAGAGTCTGTGCAAGGAGGCTCCTGGGGGGGGAAGGTGTGCTTCCGCCCGTCCTGCGGTCAGCTGTGCGCAAGGATATCCGTGTCGAGAGCCTCGGACAGGGAGTACCAAGCGGCCTACGCGGGGGTGGAGTCGCCACTCTCTACGAGGCATAAACTGACAAGAGAGCGCGTCGGCTGTCTAGTTCAGTTTGCCCGAGGTGAGTGTGGCCCACAGGAAACGGATCACCTGTTGACTCCACCGGAGGAGGCGTCAAGCAAGTTGTGTTAGCTGCTGTGAGCGAACGCCACCCTAAGATCTGATGTACGCTACAGCTGTAGTCCTCGGACCAGCACGTGCTGTCCCGCACGAGAGGCCGCAGCCTGCTCAGTGCAAGTAGCACTGCCCACAACTCCTGGCAATTGATATGCCAGCGCAGGTGGGGGTTCGCCCAATGCCCCGCCTGCGTGCCCGTTACACACTGCACCGCACCCCTGCAGGGAGGCGTCCGTCGTCACCACGACTTGCCTCATAACCTGCCCTGAGGGACCTTAGTCCGTCGAAAAAGTCATGGAAGACCAGGGGTTTTGGTGCGTCGGCCGCAGGGCGTAATCACCATGCGCCTGCTGCCGGTGTGCCACGCTCTCCTCGGAACTCGACTCTGAAGCCAGTGTTGGAGCGGTCTCATGTGCATCAACCCGAGGGGTCTCACCCGACGAGGACGCCATGCCCAGGAGCCTCTGAATCATTTCAGGGGGACCGCTGTCTGCCTGAAATGTTCCAGGCAGTTCAACACCGGCTGGGCGCGTACTGCGGACAGTTGCGCCGACATGGTGACAGAGTTGAGTTCCCTACCGAGAAAGAGGATGCTCTGCCCTAGGGAGAGCTTGTCCTTTCCTCGGTAGACCTGGATTCCCAATCGATCTGGGTGCCGGAGCACCAGGCCCCTTGTATACCTAACAGATCTCACGAGTGTGTTAGGCCAGTCGTTGAGATAGTTAAGTACCCGCACACCTTCCTCCCCTCAGAGAGAAAGGGCGGCTTCCACGATAGACCGTGGAGACAGGGACAGACCGAAAGGGATTTCAGGTCGATTGCCACGAACCAATCCTGACACCTGATGGGTGTCAGGACGCGCCTCTGCGTGAGCATCCTGAGCAGCAGCAGCTTGTGAAGGTGCTTAGTTCAGGGTACGCAGACCTCCGGGGCGCGACCCGCCGTCTTTCTTGGGAACGATGAAGTGCGGGTTGTAACCCACCGAACATCTTGGTTTGAGGGACGAACTCGATGCCTGTTTGCCAGAAGGGTGGTGACCTCTACCCGAAGTATGTAGGCGTCCCTAGCCTCAGACAGAGGGAGAGATGATGCCCCAAAACTTGGGAGAGTCTCTGGCGAACTGGATCGAGTAACCAAGACGGACCGTCTGCCTTAGCCACCGAGACAGTGTGGGCAGCTCTCGAGCTCCCAGGGACTGTGACAGGGGGACCAAGGGGATGGTCTGCTTCACCATTCCCATGGAGGGTGGTTCGATGGCTGGCGGAGCTAACCCTGTCGCGGGGAGGGGGCCCCGGAGGGAAGGTTGGCTCTGCCTACTTACCTGCCTGGCGGGACAGCTGCACGCACTGTCATTGAGAGTGGTAGCAGCTGTCGTGTGTGTACGACCCTACGCCTCGCCAGGGCGTGGGGTCGGGTTTGCCGGGCACAGTCCAGTGGAGTGTGCGATCGGCAGGAATGAACTCCCAGGGGAAACAGAAAACTCTCTGTGAGTAAGTGGGCGCCAGGCCCTGAGAAGGGCCCGGCTTTGGTGACGAGGCAGGAGCCGTCCCGTACCGACTGATCAGAGCCGTAGCTGTGAAGGTCGGGCCCGATGTTGCTCCCCCTGGGGTCTTCCCGTCAGTGTCACTTCTTGTGAGAAGTTGACGGGTGAGGTTTCCCCCTCGACCTCGACTTCCGGGGTGCCACCTGCGGGGGCACAGTAACCGGAGCCGATGTGGAAGGGGTGACGTGAGAACAGACATGACGTGAGATCTCGGAGGCTTGAGGGCGGCCGAGTCGCAGCGTGGTAAAAATGTGGCTAATCGCCACTGTCTGCTTCTTCACCGTCAAAAACTGCTGAGCGCAGTCCTCGACGGTGTACCAACAGCCCACCCTGCGAGACGGGTGTAACAAGAAAGCGGACTTTCTCGGTGTCACTCATCTGCGCAAGGTTCAGCCGGGGGTGACTCTCCTGGACCACTTCCGTGGACATCGTCCGACCCAGGTCCCGTGCCGCCACCTTGGTCGCTCCGTAGAGCGCTGTCAGTGGCGGCACAGAAAACCTGCATTATACCTGGGTCGGCCGTACCCTCGTGGAGCTCTCTCAACGCCCTGGCCTGGCGGACCTGCAGGATGGCCATGGCGTAGAGAGAGGAGGCAGCCCGGTCCGCGGCAGCGCAAGGCTTCGGCACTATAGATGTCGAAGTCCTACACGCGTTGGACGGTAGGCGTGGCCGATTCTCCCCAGGCGGCAGCCGTCTGCGGCACAGATGCACCGCAGCCGCACGTTCCACCCGGGGGATCTCGACGTAGCCTTTGGCTGCCCCACCCTCGAGGGAAGTGAGGGAGCCGGAGCTGTTTCGACCGGAGCGGTCCGTGGAGCGCACCTAGTTTTACACAGCTCCTCATGCACCTCCGGGAAACAAATGGCACCCAGGGTGGGCGCTGTTTGCACCGCGCTCCGCCCCCAGGAACCACGTATCCCCGGATTAGCATGGCTGACATCACTTCTGCTTCCTCCTGAGCTCGACCCCCCCTGGGGGGGAGCTCGGATTCGTCAGAGTCGGATGCCAGTCTCCCTCCGATGCTGCGACTCATCTACGTCACACATCGTTTCCGAGTGCGTGCCTGAGGATCCGAACGGTATGCCACCGCCGGTTGGGGAACGTTTAGAAGAGCGAATCAGGGTGCGATCGGCCCGTGAGCACTTGGCTGGCGGGTTTACGTTCGCAGAGTTCCCCATATCACTAACGCTGCTACGTGGGTGGTCATCGGGGCCGTAGCCACAGATGTCACAGCCCGGGTAGCAGACGAAATGGTGGCTGGTTCCCGTAGGAAGACAGCCACCCGTGACCGCAACTTCTGAGTGACAATCCGCCCGCAGTGCGGGCAGATGTGTCAACGAACGCTGCTTCAGTGTGCTGGACGCCCAGACACCTAATGCAGCGATCGTGTCCATCCCCCTCCTCGATGAGGGTGCCGCACCCAAGAGAACAGCGGGACATGCCGCGCTGGAAATTGCTCAGTCCTGAAAAGGACCTTTTAGAAATAATCTCTATCACCTCCGGAACCGCCGAGACGCCCAGGAGAAGGTCGCTGCAGGAAGGGACGATCCGCTGCTCTGCGTCGTAGATCCGGCGAAGTAGAAGAAGAATTCGTTGAATTCTTTTTGTTCGTAGTCATGAGAGAGGGCTCTGAAGAACAAAAGATGAGTGAATGCTGCACGCCGGCTTCCTTTTATACCGGACATCCGGGGGCGGAGCCCGGCATGCAAATTTAATTCGCCAAATTTCATTGGCCTTTTCTATAGTAGTCAGAGTTGATTGGTTCTCAAGGGCGAACCCCATCTGTCGTCCTCGACACAACGTCGAGAGACCGACAGAAAGGGAACTATGCCATTTTGCACCTTGTTACCTTCATGTGTTCAATACTTATTCCCTGTGTCATTTCACTTTATTTATTATGACTGAACTTGTATACTTAAATGTTCTGATTTCTTTGTATGAATTCAATATTTGGCTTGATGGCTACATCTGGTGGAAATTTTGTGTCAATAGCCCACTTAGAAATCCCCTGACTGATAAAAATGCTGATATGTCAAATACTTATTTTCCCTGCTGTAATTGCAAATTGAAATGTTTAAATATGCAACACGAGGTTCGAACCAGGTCGCCCTCTTGCACCCGAGACTTACGAATTTATCAGCTGCACCACTAAGTTGGTTTCCTTCAACCAGCAGTGTTCAAGGGTAATAAAAAACGCAAAAAATCTCATGAATGCTAGATGGTGCTGTCTTGAAACTTGTATGTTTTGGACAAGTTGGTGACGCGTGCCAAATATTGTGGCGATATATCACACAAATCGAAATATATCAATTTATGGCCAATTTCAAAATGGCGGACGACTCGATCCTTTAATCGCGGCATTATCGTACTCACCCAATCCGTCACGATTCGAGGAATCCGTGGACACCGAGATCAGTTTTCTGACAAATATTTCAAAAGTTTGCGGCAAAAATATAAATTTTAGGTGGTGCTGTTCCCCATTTTGGCAAGGACCCTCATTTCAAGGTGTAGTTGACACGTACCAAGTGTTGTATCGTTGAATCGAACATTGGCCAAGTTACAGACTCAAATACATTTTTGGTTTAACTTTGAAACGTTTGCGGCGTCGTCACTTTTAAGCAACAACGGAAATCTCCCTTGCAGAGCATCACGTCTAAGCGGCTCAGTCCAAAGATCATCTCAGCCATTTTTCGTGACAATCTGACACAATTTCTAGGACAAGAATTTTCAAGATGGCCAATACTGTAATGAGCGGAGTCTGAGTGTAAGGCATGGAATGCGATGAGTGTGCCGAGTAAAATTTTTGTACATCACTTGGTTCAAAAGTTACAGCCCTTTGAAAAGTGCATTTTTGATCTGTTAGTGGCGCTATAGAGATAGAGCTAGAGACCCCATACTTGGTCACGTAACGTATGAGTACCACCTCTACGAGTATGCCAAGTTTCACCATTTTCCTACTTATGGTTCATAGGGCTACCATAGACACCTATCGTTAAGAAGAAGCAGAATAATAATACTGACAAAAACATTATTGTTCGGCTTTGGCCCTTATGAACAGGTACTTAACTAGCCCTGCTATAGCTTATACCATTGTATTTACTAAAGTAAAGTCTAGTAAAATTCCCAGACACTACAGTGTTCCCTTATGAAAATAAACTTTCAATTAAAACAAATAAAATGGCCACTATAGTTAAGCCATTGTAACCACAATTTAAGAGGGTGGTGACGAGACGATTATCTCACGAGACGAGACACGAGACTGGGTTCACGAGACGAAATGAGACTTTTAGACTTTTGTTAAAGAAATCCTCAATGAAGATATTGTCTTTTATTCAATTGAACACAAAATGCTAAAAATGTAGACATTATAAAATCAGCTTTTACTTTATGAAACACATTAAACTTCTATTTTCATTAATTATATCATGGAGAAATAAATTGTTTTCTTAAGAGGCGTAGCTTTTAGTAAAGAGGTGTGGTTATTTTCTCAGCTTTTGCATAGTGCCGTGTAAGCAGAGGTGGCGCTCATTTCACACTGTCAATCCTCCTTCCTCCACTGACTGAACATACCCTCCAGAGAAACAACATACACACATCATGTTTTATGCTTACATTGCATAACAGAGATAGATGATCCGTTTTTTAAGAGGTTTGCCTGTGAGGTATTTAAAATAAAAAGACAAACTATACTATACTTGTGGTACAGTCTGCTCAGCTCCTGTTCAGCCACGCACTCCCAAAGCTGCTGGCAGCCTGAACCGCAAACACTAGCGCTTTTATGCGCGAGGTGCTGCAGACGCAGGAGATGCGGGCCGGTTGAAACCGGTCCGTCTAGCGAAAGTAGCACCATGGGACAGAAAATCACGTTTCCTATGAATGGCGGGGCCGGTCACTGTAGCTCAGGGTACGCACATACTTTGTGCAGTTATCAGCGTGTTCTGTACAGTAATGAAAGCAGCTCACATCACAACATAGGTGCACTCACACAAATGCTCCCAAATACATTTTGAGGTTGCACAAGTTAAATTTAGGGCAACATGCAACTAAAATGGTCGCAGTTTAGAGCCCATTACTCCATCATGCCGATTGCATCAGGAAATTGTGTTCTTGAGACTTATCGGATCTCATCGCATCCCTACAATTTAACCATGCTGTTGTTTCAGTATAGCCAGAGTTAACCATGGTTTCTGTAGTGGAACTGTGGTCATACAAATCTGCCAAAAAAACATGGTTTCTACACTTGCACTATTATAAAATCATGGTTGATTTCCTTCAGGGCTTTTTAATCCTACTGTAGTAAATACTAGAGTACACTACAGTGTATATTACTGTAATATATAGTATGCTGCAGTTTACTTTGCTGTAATATACTATATTATTGTTTCATGTGCTCACACTCATCTCTTCCGTGTCATTTTGTCAAAGCACAAGATGTTACTATGGCCTTAGTTTACCTGTGGCCTACAGCAGCACTCTGTGCTCGACTGCCATGTCTGAAGCAAGACACGCCCCCTCATTACCATATGGACACAGAAATGTAGAAATAAATACATGTGAAAAATATTTTGAAATATAAGCATAAATGCATAAAAGAAATACAAAAATGTACAAAAGAATAAATAAATAATATACATTTAAATATACATTTTTTCATTATTTTTAGAAAATGTATTTCTGTATTTATTTTCGCTTTTAACATGTCTTTATGGATTTATTTTTGTATTTATTTATTTTTAATTATGGATTGGGCTTCCATAGTTCGAGCGTTAGTGTAATTACTGTGACTGTATCCAAGAAAAGGTGTTGATGTATGTTTGTGTTTGTTGATATCACACAAACATCTGGAGACGCTTCCCCTCAAGTGTCTCATAAAGTGGTTTGTACTTGAAGCTTTTCAAAACGGTGCACACTAGCGCCACCCGGTGGTCAAAGGGTAGAAAAGCTGTCTTTGTGTCCATTTCTATTTATAATGTTTCATATAATACAAATGTCACTTCACATCTATGTCTGACTTTATGGCTTCATTTAAAAAGAATCAATACATGGAACAAAACAACATGTTTATGAATGTGCATCGATCAGGATATGCAGTTGTTTACAGAAACTTAGTCTTAGTCCTGTAAGTTCATAAGCGAAGTGAATGTACAGATACTACTAGTCAAATATTACTCCACTACAAGTAAAAGTTGAAAAAACAGATTCTTACTGTAAGAATATTACTTTTTGTCCCCCATCAGAAGATTGTTACTTTTAACTAAGTGGAAGGTTGAAGAGTCTAGTCGATGGAACACACAAAGTCAGGATCCTGGAGACCAAGAATGATGCAGACACAGAAGTGCAGTTCATTCAGAGTCCAAAATTTATTAGACAAGGGTACAATACTTATATGCTTAAAAGAGGAAGTGGGCCTATGGAGTTAGTATTATTAGCGGAAAAACATCATTATTAGAACAAGACGTTACGTCGTTAGTTTCATGTTCTCTGAACATTCTGTTCTCTTAGTACAGACAATTGAGGTCGTAACTTCTCAGTGACATTTAGTAGAGGTTAGGCAAAACATACATTTTCAACATGGTCAGCAGGATATAGTACACTAAACATTCCGGATACAAAGGAACAATGTATGTTGAAATACAGTCCTCACTAATGTATGGGAGACAGGCAAAACCTGAATTCTCAAACTTACTTAAGTAAAAGTACAGAAGTACGTGCTTTTAAAAGTACTTGCGTATTAAAAGTAAATTTCCTTTATGTCAGTTGTGAATTGTTTTATTATCATATACCGTATGAATCCTCTGAAGCAACCTACTGAGTAGCTCACAGTATCCGTTGTATTAAAGTAGTTCACTTCAAAATTGCCCACATTGACCTTCAATAGTCATTTTTATTCCTACTATGGAAAGTCAATGGGGCAAATGTTGCTGTGAGCAACTCCTTTAAGAGCTTTATATGTTTAAACATATATGTTTAGTTTAGACCTAATCCTGTATGATCATTCAGCCTAATTATCCTCATTAGCCCCCCAGGCCTATATGTATTTTTTATATTTAAAATTAAATTCCTCTTTGGAGTGTGTTTTGGGTTTTGTTCCAATAGGACGTATCATCCCACCAATGGAATCCATCACATACAAGTAAGTTTACATAGAACAATTCCCACTATAACCATTAAATCCAAACATTTGATGTTGTATTTTGGGCAGGGTTCTATTGTTTATATTTTAACAGGAATTCTTCAACTATAGTTACTTCAGTAAAATCATCATTCATTTTCCAAATCGTTTTAAATGATATAGCAGCAGACCAGAAGTTAACACGCACGCGTAGCTCAAGGTGTATGTGATGCTTATTACCGTTTAGCCGTTATGCCGATCATTTCCATGACAATGTTTCCACGATCTTTGTCTGATCATAACCCACAGATCATAACACCACACTTTAACATCTGCCTTTTTCGTCTTTTATTGTTCTATTTGCCTTTTTAGAGCTCTTCACGGTGTAGCAGCACCTACGTTTAGCCACATTAGTTTAGCGGGGAAGATCCCTTTAAAAAAATCTCATTCAAAGCTTGCCGGAAGACCACGAGCGTAGAAAAACTGAAATACTTGACAACCGTAAAAGGTCCTGGCAGATCGCAGCCAGATAAATTGTGCACACAGCTAATCCCGCTGCATAGAAACCACTTTCTTCTGTTGGACCTTTTTATAAATGAAGTGGAGTAAAAGTATGATATTTGTCTTTCAAATGTACTCGAGTTAAGTACAGATACTCAAAAGGTTGACTCAAATACAGGTAAATTTACTTCGTTACTGTCCACCTCTGGAAAAATACTTTGATTATCATCGTTTTTAGATAGAACCCATTTTTTAAAAGTCAGAGTATGTAGATTCTTACGCTAGAGGGCGCACATTCAAAACCATAGATGTGTTCAAAACAACAACAGCTTGATGACGTCACGTTAAATGATGGATCTATTGTCTTCAACACCACCACTGATGGGAATAAATCAGACGTGAAGTTGAAGTATTAGAATTTTATAAATGTTTAGTTTGATGACATGATTTTTTTTATTTGAATAAATTAGACGCAATAGACGTAGTTCATATTCAGATGATCTGAAAATGATTACTAGGCATTTAATTTATATATAAATAGTAATCGTTCAATTGATATACTGTATATAAGTGGTATATATATGACCCATGTGCTTAACTAAGAACAAGACTAACCTTGTTGATCGAGATAATAATCATACGTTTTCTGCACTTAAAGGAATCTAAACAGTTTGTCACCTGTCTAAAACACATGCACGATCAGCGTCTCTCTCTAGTTTCAATTTGTTGCAAAGCTCTTTTCATTTAGGTCTGTGTTCTTGGTGACAATGGCGACCTTCTCACGATTTACAAATACAACACTCTGATGGGGTGTGTCCAGCCCCCCACCCCCATTTCCACCTATGATTAGAAGAACTCAACGCCAAAAGTGATCTTCTGTTGAGCTGATCAAACATGTTGAACACAGACAATAACAAAACATAACATTCTGGACTTTTACCACAAATTCACCTTTTCATTTTTAATAATTGCATGACTTAAATATATCTGCAGATTGACCGATCAACTGTCTTTAAATAAATCTTTATAGAGAATATAGCAGTTAAAGGCGTGATTTTTTTTTTTCTAGTTTTACACAGATGTAATATAAATCATTGGGGTCCACATAATGTGTGTGTGTGTGAAGTTTCAGCTCAACAAACACCACAGATCTTTTAATATTCCATGCGCTACATGCCCACTTTTGCATGTGGAGAAACGCGCTGTTTTGGTGTGTGTGTCTCTTTAAGTGCAAGGGAGCTACTAGTCTCCGCCCCCTCTTCAGCAGAAAATTTAGTCATTTGGCAGACGCTTTTATCCAAAGCGACTTACAGGTGGGGTAAACAATCGAAGCAATTCACACAACATAAGTACAAGTGCAATCAATAAAACTGGTTTCATAAAGCCTACCACAGTGGTGCAGTGAGCCTGTGCTTCCAGCGATGAAACAATAAAGTATTGGTCACATTAAGCGAACAAGAAACAAGGTCTCGTCTTTGAACACCAAACACATTGTTTTTGATAAGCACTCCTGTTTCCCCCGGGGCCTTTCGCGAAGCCCCTCCGGTCCCTGTTGGTCCGGTCACGACCGCATTCGGGAGAGAGAACCGCGTTGCGTGTTTACAAACCATACACACAGTTTCCTGAAGTGAAGATACTCAAGACAAACACATCGCTATTTCTCTAAGTCAAATTAACGTTACACAGGACAATCCCTTCGCATGTTTACAAGCCACACACATTGCTTTCTAATAGTGAATGGACAAACGTGTCACAGTGACTTTTATCTACTTTTAAGTTGCCGCAGGTCCCTGGGGTCTGATGAGAGAAAAGTGCTGATCTTGTAGTTCAAAAAATTGCTCAGACAAAGAAGGTCCAGGTGTCAAAGTTTTTAACTTTATTTGTTCAAATCAAACAAAGTGAGATGTTCCCAAAAAGCATCTGAAAATCGGGTGTTTTCCAACCTCTAGTTATACTGAAACTACTCGGAGGTGTTTCCTTTCGAAACCAATCAGGTAAATTCCCGCTATCTCTTATTTTTTATTATCCAATTGTCTTCGTCTGCCACCATTATTTCTAGGTAACAAGGTTTGTATCTAATGGTGGAATTTCAACCTTTATTCAGTTTTTAAAAATAAGTTTTGACATATGACATCATCAAATTCATGTATCTGGGTCAGGCCTTTGAACCATCAGGCCTTTAAAAACATCACTGGATTTTGTATTGGTGAAATTAAAACATTACTATGAAAACAATTACTGCATAATCATAAGTGTTGATTCTATCATTCAAACAATCTTTATTGTTGGTATACTCATCCTGTGATTTCTGATTAATGTGAATAATGTGATTTCCAATGATCTATTTAACACAACTATGTTACAAACATTCCTATGAATACTTCTTCATAACTGGGGTGTACAACAGCCCCATAGTATATAGAATATGATCAAAGTTTATACACAATAGGTCTTGCGTAAAAAATTCCGGTACTTACAGTCTTTACTTGCAGCTTTGCCTCGTTCAGTGTGGTTGATTTCCATCGAAAACTAAATGAATCCATCGCTCTCTTGTAAGCTTTGCTACTTCTGCCATGGTGCTGGAACTTCACACATGTGAAAACAACAATGGCGGCGACGCAATGGGTGGACACGTTCAGAACAAAGGACGGAAATATTATAATAAGAAGGGCTGCTTACGTCATTAAGAGAGCGATTTCTGAAGCGCTGGTTTTCTCACAGGCTTGCAGAGATGATAATGATTTGTCTTTTTTCATGTTTTCTGAATTGGCAGATGCACAAGAGACCCGATTTTAGCATTTAAACATGGACAAAGTCTGTTTTTCATTAAATCACCCCTTTAAAGGAACAGCTACACAGTTATCCATTTATGACATCTGGACAGCTGAACGTGCCATAGATGGTAAAAGATATGGAGACATATACTGCTTTACAGAATTTCAAGATGACCCATGGTGGCGGTTGGATCTCTTGGATATTTATAATATTAGTAGAGTGATCATCACTGCGCATCACAATGATTTGTATAAAACCAGAGCACCAGAGCTGAAATTAAACTTGTCAAAGCAACTGTTTCAAATCGCGCTTAGGTGGTTTAAAAGCCTTTACATGAATAAGAGCGTGATGATATAATGTACCGCTAGACAAAGGATGATAAAACTAACACATTTTGCATTAATTGCGTTGAATATTTTTCCTTAAAAACAAATGTATTGCATGCCTCAACGCTTTAACATTGAAAGCCCAACTAATGTCTATTATTGTAGAAAATGATCTAATATTTCATTTCTATTTTCTATGAGCAAAACTTTGCAAAGACTTGTAAACTTTTAGGCTATTAAAAAAACATTTACATTAACTCCAGACATGAACTTCAAACAAACCGGTTTCCAAAATCATCAATCAATCCAAAAACATTTGCAATCACTTCTTTAATGAGTATTTTACAATAAAAACTTTAAATAGGGTCTTAACGTTAAAAAGTCTTTTTTCAAACTTTAGCTGAGCACAAACCCCTATAATGATATTATTAAATCCATGCTTTAACCCTGTAACATGTCGCATTCTAGGAAAATTAGTGTTACATTGCCCAGACAAGGAGCGCTCTTCACTCCATCGCATTTGTGACCGATCAGATGAGCTGTCGAATATTTCTCTGCACTATTACTGTCGTTTTCATGCTAACTCAACTTCAACATGTAAAGCACGTTGATCTGTGACGGTGGGTGATACTAAATGTGTATTGCCGCTGCACGCAGGAATTTCCTCGGGCATGGATGTTCTGTCCCAGAGGGATCTGAAGTAGTTGGTTAGTTTTGGAATTTTAGCTGTAAGATTAACCTCACGGTTTTCCCCTTTCTACTTTATTTCATCTTTTTGCGCACTACTATCACTTTTTTGAACACCGACGATCCAAACGGAATTCTCGACATACAAAGCATAACGCAAAGAGGTGTGTCCTGACGTAATGGCGCAAACTGTAAAGTGATTTTGACTGGACCGTGAATTATATCATTTTCTTGTTATTTTATGGTCAACCACTTATAAGCATTGTCAATCAATGATGTAGGTACAGCTCCCATTTCCTCCAGCCAATCAAGGCCCTCCTCCTTCTGCGGGCCCTGGGGCTTCAGCCCCACCTAGTCCTTCTGTTAATCCGGCCCTGAGAACAACACTAGTGTGTCATGGGTCGGTGGGTCAACAAATATTATATTTAGTTCATTTTATTCATGTAGATCTCATTTAAAACTCTGATGAGTGATTTGCATTTCCCCATAGATTTATTTTCACTTCATTTACACTTGTTTATTTTCTTTGTTGTTTATATCTACTTTGGTTTTGAAATATTTTGACAATAATGTAAAACAACAGTCGCGCTAATAAAGCTTTGACTCTCAAACAAAATGTTTATCCTTGTGTTCATTCCAGCTCTCTGTTGCTTCTTGATCTGTCAATGGATTACCAGCTTTCTGACAGATGGCCTTTATATAGTTAATGCTGAAATGAACATACAGAATGTACTGTATATGATACACAGGGCTGGCCCAAGTCTTTATGGGGCCCTGAGCTGAAGTTAATAACACAACTTTTGTCAATACTTGATAATTCACTTAAAGTATAAATCTAACACACACATTATCAGTTCTACTTGTTGTTGTTCTCTTTATGAAAGACGCAAACACCTTGTATTACCTTGTGTTGTGATTCTCAAAACATTTGATAACAATTTCAATACTTTTAATTTTAAGTGAACTGTCCCTTTAAATTGTAGGCACAGAAAGGGCATCACATCTGAATTTTACTAATCTGAAATTTCACAGTATAAATTGAAGGATAATTTGAAGTTTCGGATGAGGATTGAAGGAATTCCATAAATACACGTCGTAAATGTATCCAGTATAAATGGTTAATCCAGACACATTTAACGCCAGTGGAATTAAATAGATACAATAAAAAAGTACCAGACATGTGTATTGTGTTTCTTTACAAAGTGACACCGCCCTCCACCGGCCTAGCGTGAAGGATTTAGTGTCTTTTACTCGTTTTCACAGATCCGTGTAAAGCAGAAAGTTTTGACGACGGTGTTGTGTGTACGTGAAATTATTAAAAAACGCAACGGAAAATCTTTTTCATGTTTTCCAAGACATCGTTGTGTTGTATTTCATGTTGACCTTATCACGGTCTCGCACAGCCTCTCGTACCTTTTTGCTTTCATACACATACTGTATAAGGGGTGCTGTTAAAACAACTCAACTGCTAAGATCTGTCAATCAGCTCCCAGTAAAAAGATGAGACAGAAGTTAAGGATGGTAGTATGGTGTAAGTCAAAAGCTAAGGGTCAGTATTAGTGTGAACATGTAAAACATTGACAACCCTGGTTTAATATGAGGCTGCAGAGATGCGTCCCCTGACAGGTTTGTTGTCGTATCATTGATGACTGTTAATGTATTTAACTTTGAGAATGACCTCTTTATATCAGCTATAAGAAATCAGGAGATGTGTTCATTGTTGGGTTCAGGTTCAATACCGCCATTTTTAAACAAACAAATACAGGAATATATTAAAAGAAGGGAAGCGCTGGGTCTGGCATGCTTGATCGACACGTGTCCTATCTGGATGATGTCAATAAACACAAGAATTTGAATAATGTAAACATACTTACATACATATGTTGCAGATTTGTAGACATACGGGATATTTGTGAACTATGAAACCCATGCAGGACTCACAAGGAAATAGTATAGAATGCCTTTCTCTTTAAGGCCATTTTAATGGCATGTACAGTTTGATGCGACACCTTTACTGTGTTTGAACATCATGTGTCAGATTAACAGTCCAGGATTATAGTGCTAATGATATATAACCATCACACATTTTTCTTACGTCCGTGCACAGACACAGGATGAATCCTTGATTTGAATTAATCTTCTTAACAAAACAGCCCTAAACAAAACAGGTCCTGATAGACGGAAGTTTGACGCTCTGTGTTATTAATGTCAGCACGCTTCAGTTGTGACACTGTGGATATTTTAAAGCATCTGTTGTCTAACCGTCATCTGCTGTTCCAGATACTAATGACTTCTCATTCACGTTTGATTTCTGCTTATAAATTGTTGTCATTGGTCTCTGGGTTTAAATCGTCCGTATGAAAGTGTCTTTATCTGAACTCATAACACAAAACATGAGGAGAGGGATTATTAATAAAACATTCTGTCAGTCTTTCACTGGCTTGTGTTCATGATTGAAATGAATGTTGTCCTGTTAAAAGTTGTGTTCTTGATGTTTATCCGGTGGTTTCCAGGTGAGAGCACAAGATTTCCATGTGCAAGCACAAGATTTCCATGTGCAGTTGATGATTCGTGCCATTTTCGGGAGACCAGATTTGATTTGTAAATAAGTATTTTAGATGTTAAGGACATTGAGTGCTGATGTGATGAGGGTGGAGAGAGTGACAGTCAAATGTCCAGAGGGATGTACTGATGTATTGCTAGAAGAGTGAAGAAGAGAGGAGGACTCTCACACTGAGTGAAATCTTCATCTGTAACCCCAGAGGTGAGTTCTGCTCATAACTCATAAGAAACTCAATTCTCTTCTCTATTCTCATATTCCTTTTGTTCAGCAGAGACATGGAGAAACTCGTTCATCTGATTTTACTTTCTGGTGAGTACACCTCACATCATCTCATTGAACACACAAACATCTCAACATTATACATGCTGTCAGTCGTTCTTCATTCAAAAGAATTAGAGAAACAGCTTTGTATCAATATTAATGTAATGGATTTTCAGATGTAAATGTAAAATTCTTGTTTTTGTTCAACAGGACTTGTTTGTATTCCAGGTAGTTTAGCAGGTAATCAAATCGTTTGATTCTTCACACGTAGAATAATGTAAATGATTGTTTTTATTGTTCATTCATTGTTGTAAATTTGTGGGTAGATGACAGTTTAACTCTCATGAGAATTTGTCTTTAATGCTTCATTCTGATAGGTTTGTGTTTTTCATCAAATGTTTCGTCTCATCTAGACTTTCTTCCAGCTTCAACTGGAAATATCATGAATGTGTTCAGATTTTTTCAGATACTTACACCAGCATATATTATTATTGAATTCCTTTTACAATATAGATTTTTTGGAACAGTTTATTTTAATGAATATTCATGAATGTTATAATCTCAGTCATGGATCAAAAAAATGTCTTTATGTTGCTTGTTATCAAATAGTTGTCATTAAACTTAGATGAGTTACAATGTGTCGGAGAGAAATTTCAATGTGAAGTGAGAAGTGTTTCAGTTGTGAGTCTGTGGTTTATGTGTCGTGTCAAATGAAAAAGCAATGAATCAACTGATAGAACACATATGTTGAAACAGACAATGATAAAGTCTTCATTCTCATCTTCTAATGTTGTCATGACTTTATTTACAGTATATCTACCGACAGACTGATTAACTCTCTCTGAATATATTCTAGAGAATTTAGCATTAAAAGGAACAGTGACACAATCATCCACATGGAGTACCTGGGAGGCTCAACGTGCCATAGATGGTGTCAGAAATGTTCCATACTGCTCTTGTACAACATATGAAAGTGACCCATGGTGGAGGCTGGATCTTCAGGATTATTATGAAATCAGTACAGTCATCATCACTGCTAGATCAGACTGCTGTTCACATCAAGCCAGTGGAGCAGAGATTCGGATTGGAAACTCACTGGACAACAATGGAAACAACAATCCCATGTAAAGTTATTCATGAAATCACTTGAACACTTTTCATTGGTTGAATGAAACACTTCTATAGAGATTCATTGATTCTCTCTCTAGATGTGCTGTGACTTCTGGTTTTCTACTTGGTCAAACCATCAGTTTCTCATGTCATGGGATGGAGGGACGTTATGTGAACGTGTTCAGACCTGGACCTACATCTGCTCTCGTTCTGTGTGAGGTGGAGGTCTATGGAGGTATTTTAAAATAAGAACTCTTTGGTAGAGCTGGTGCATTTAACATTTTACTTTGAATATGTATTATAATGAAGGATTTTATGGAGCGATTTTAGTCTCATTAATTATTCACACAAAAAACACGATGTACACTTGCATAGCCCGTTTCACATGCATAAAACCTAATTCACGTGCACAGATAATGTATATACATTCACAAAAAACAATTCACGTGCGTAAAATAAAATGATATCCTCATAAAATGTGTTTCACAAATGCTTTATACAATTCACAGACATACAACTGTGCACAAATATATTGAAATTATAAAATGTACAAGTTTATCATGGAATGTGAATGCGCAAATCGTCACTCACTTGTAAATCGCATTGAATTTGTGTGAAAACTCCCACTTGAGTCATCATCCTCTCTAGCCAATCAGATTCAACCTTACCATTCAACCAATCATGATTGTGAAGAGCACAGAACTCAAGGAGCACTGGTGTTAGCACTAAGGCTTGTTTGTTGAGCTGTGATGCTCTACTAAAATATAATACAGACACACAATAAATCTGTTTTTATAACTTATTTTGTAGAAACAAGTATGAAATAGTGAGTGAACATGACCACTTAAAACTGCACAACCAGCAGTCACTTCCACTGAACTGCTAAAATCCATCTGGGTAACAAGCTGTGCCTGTTAGAGATGTGTTCATGTTTATATGTCCATACAATGTATGTCTTAAATGAACAAGGGCAAACAAGGACAATAAATGACTAGTTCTTGGAAACATTGTTTGTTTGGGCGCATAGATTTGTAGCTAGCCGCCCTTTGGAAAATATATCGCTAAAGGGGGCTGAAAAATCAAATTGGCAACACAGGAAGTGAGTCAAACTGCGCAAAAGGTGCTCAGAGCCGTTTTCCTCGAGTCCTGTGCTCTCCGCGTTTATGATTGGTTGAATGGTAAGGATGAATCTGATTGGCTAAAGAGTACGACAACCCACGTGGGAGGGGTTGCGCTGCCAGGAGTCTCAAAAGACACACACACACATTAAAGGCGATTTTCACGTGAGTGACGATAAACGTGTACATTTTAAACTTCCAAAATATTTCTGCACAGTCATATGTTTGCGAAACGTACTTTATGAGAAAATAGTTTTGTTTTATGCACATGAAAAGCTTTTTTTAAATGTATATTTATACTTTGTGCATGTAAATTAGGTTTTAATCATGTGAAACTGTTTAACGCATGTGTGTATCTTGTTTTACGCGTGAATAATTAATGAGACTAAAATCGTTCCATAGGATTTCAGTCTTTTTGCTAACTATAATGCATGTTTTTAATGCAAGTGATATTGTCTCTGTGTAAGCTTCAGAAACGTGAACTTGTAAAAACGATGATGTCAAGTTTTCCTGTGCAAAGTGACATCAGCAGCTATTGCATGTCATTCATAGTTCAGCGTTTAGTCCTTTATCACAGATCCATGTGAACGCTCATCACTTTAACAACATGATCATCTGTAGAGAAACATTTTAGTCCTGTAAATATAGAGTGTTACAGTAAAATGTCATTCTGCTTTGGTTCATTGGGGGTCAATGTTGTCTTCAAATATCAGTGTTTTTTTTCATATGAATGTGGAATTTGTTTTTCTGGTTTTAGTTCACAGAAAACACTTTCTAAGGCTGAAGTTTTCCTCCAGTGGTGATGTAGCTGCTGAGAGCGACAAAATCCTCCATCAGGTGAGAAAAAGAGTCTTAAAATACAAAAGTTAATGTGACGATTGAAGAGAGAAGTGAGATATGAGAGTGTTTGATGTGTGTAAATATATGAGATGAGAGATGATGAGAGAATGAGAAATGACAGTATGTTTCATGTGTGGATTGACATATTTTTTGCTGCCCAGGCCACCACAAACTCTCAGATTAACATTGACACTTACACCAACTCTGTCTTGGAGCACATCAACAGATGTGTGGGCAGAGTGACCACACATAAAAAAATAAAAATGTTCCCCAATCAGAAGCCCTGGATGAACAGAGAGGTTCGCCTCCTGCTCAAAGCAAGAGATGCAGCCTTCAGGTCTGGAGACCGGCCAAACCTCGCACATAAACAGAGGATTGAAGAACACTTCAATTCTTCAGACCCCCGGCGTATGTGGCAAGGCATACAATCTATCACAGATTACAAACCATCTAACACTGTGCCCCCCTCCATCTCTGCCTCCCTCCCTGACGAGCTCAATCACTTTTTTGCTCGTTTTGATCAAAATAATAAGGAGATCTCACTCAAAGCTGAGCATCAACCCAGTGAACTGCCTCACACACTCTCCACATCAGATGTTTACTCTACTCTGCGTAAGGTGAATGCACAGAAGGTAGCTGGTCCTGCCAGAATATCTGGTCGTGTGCTTAAAGCCTGTTGCGGAGCAGCTGGCTGAGGTCTTCATGGACATTTTCAATCTGTCCCTGGCCCAAACAACTGTCCCCACTATCTTCAAAAGCTCCACCATCGTACCAGTACCAAAACACTCCACTGCCTCGGTCCTTAACAACTTCATTGCCAAGTGCTTTGAGAGGCTGGTTGCATCCCACTTAAAATCCTGTCTCCCTTTTTATCACTAGACCCATTTCAATTTGCCTATCGCTGCAATAGGTCAACAGAGGACGCCATCTCAACGGCACTTCACTCTGCCCTCACCCACCTGGACAGTCAAAACACACATGTGAGAATGCTGTTCATAGATTTCAGTTCTGCATTTAATACTGTAATCCCCTCCAAGCTGATCTCCAAGCTCAGCCAGCTTGGAATCAGCACACCCATCTGCAATTGGATTCTAGATTTTCTGACTAACAGACCTCAGTCTGTTAAATTAGATAACCTCTCCTCCTCCATCATCACCCTGAACACCGGCGTGCCACAGGGCTGCGTACTGAGCCCTCTCCTGTACTCCCTATTCACCCATGACTGCGTTCCTGTTTATGGCTCCAACACCATAATCAAATTTGCAGATGACACCACGGTGGTAGGTCTGATCAAAGATGATGATGAGTCGGCCTACAGAGATGAGGTGCAGCACCTGGCTGTGAACTAAAACACCCAGAAGACAAAGGAGATCATTGTGGACTTCAGGCGGACTAGGAGTCATGCACACACACCCATCTACATTAACAGAGCTGTAGTGGAGCGTGTGTCGAGTTTCAAGTTCCTTGGCATCCACATCTCTGGTGACCTCACCTGGTCCCATAACACCTCCACCCTGGTCAAAAAGTCACAGCAGCGCCTTTACTTCTTACGGAGCCTTAAGAAAGTTCACTGAATCCCAGGATCCTTGTGGAATTCTACTGCTGTACCATTGAGAGCATACTCACAAACTGCATCTCAGTATGGTACAGCAATTGCTCCTCATCTGACCACAAAGCACTCCAGCGGGTGGTGAAAACTGCTCAACGGATCACCGGCACCCAGTTAACTTCCATTGAGAACATCTATCACAAGCGCTGTCTGGGTAGGGCAAGAAACATCATCAAGGATGCCTCTCGCCCTAACCATGGACTTTTCACCCTCCTTCCATCCAGTAGGCGTTACAGGAGCCTACACTCTCGGACTAGCAGGCTCAGTAAGAGCTTCTTCCCCGAGGCCTTGACCCTTCTGAACGCCACACCACCAATCTAACCGGCACCTGCTTTATTACTGCACTGGTCAAAGTACTTTACATACATGTATTTGCACTATTCATATTTTGCACAGACTGCACACTGTTCTAGCTATCGCACTGTTAACTGTCTAAGTTGTTACTGTACAAAGCACAGTAAACTATTCTATAAAAATATCATTGCACTACTGTTATTTTGCTTAGAATACATTTTAACAATACTTTTGCACACTCATCCAACTGTATTTATTACCACTTTTCTCACACAATGTGTATACAATCCCTACAATGCATTCCGATTTATATTCCGTATATACTCTGCTCAATACTGTATATAGCAACTCCACTGTACATTCTGTAAATCATAGCTTCACTTACTCTGCACTTTCATGTATATAAAACACTATATTCTTGCACTTCTTGTTAGATGCTTACTGCATTTCATTAGCTCTGTACTTGTACTCTGCATAATGACAATAAAGTTGAATCTAATCTAATCTAATTTGATGGATTTTAGCTCCAGTCTGCTCTGGGATTGAACATCTCTGATTTTAAACTGTCCTGGACACAACTACCCAAGAAAGAAGAAGAACAGGAGGAGGACGGAGGCGAGTACACACACTTTATAACTCCACTGATCAACAGATCAAACGTCTCTCATGTGAAAGTGTTTACAGTAAATCAGTCAAGTTGTTAAAGTTGTGTTTCAGTCGAGGACTTTTAGTGTAAACACACAGATATCCTGAAGGTTGACAGATGAAGTTTAGATGCTGGTGTGTTTATTTCATTCAGATTCTATTGCATGTGTCACTACAGTCTGAGACTGAAGACATATATTCATAAGAACAATTTGAGTTGAAACCGTAGTTATCTCATGATGCTTTTGGGAAATACACACCTGTTCTTCACTATAAGATGTATTAAATATATATAGAATATATCATGTGATTGACTGAATCTTTGTTTTATTTACAGGTTCTTGTGTGAAACATCTTTAACTGGATATACAAACTGAATCTTTTAATGCAATGATTGATTTTATTCAGTGATTTCTGTTATTGTTCTTCTCTGTTATTGATGGTGTTCACATCACTGCTGAATGTCATCATTTCAGTCTCATTATAGTCTGTCTCATTGTATTAGTGTTGTGTAGTTGTGTGTCAAAGCCTGAGATAAAGTGTGTAGAACAACAATAGTGTGTCAATATATTGAGTTGTTTCAATAGCATCACATCTTAAACATGTACGATCCTTTTAAACTCTGATTACAGATTTCTATTTCCCCAGTTTTATTCACACTTGTTTATTTTCTATAACTGCTCATATCTGTGCGTTGTGTATAAAAGTGACAGATCCTCAGGTGTTGTGTGTCTTCTGTGGTGAAGTCTGTCAGATGTGTGCTGCACTGCTGCATCTTCAGCTCCTGCTTACAGTCTTCTGAGCTTTTCTTCAACATATTAAAGTCTTGCTCAATACGGCTCAGATCAGTCAAGAATTACTCAGTTGATATCTTATCAAACACACGTGTTGTTTGAATTATTGTCTTTCTGTATGAAGCTCAATACATTTGAGGCATTTGATGAAACAAGCAGCGGTTTCTGTTCATTCTGAATGTATTGTCGGCTGATGTGTAGGTTTTTTTGTGTACAGCTGCTTTGATACAATACAAATAAATTGCTACAAAAATAAATCTGACTTGACTATATAATTTCATAGTAAAACGTAAAGTGTTGCACATTTTATTGGTGAAAACTTATGTAAGACGGGATGTATTTTGTAAAACAGATTTTTATCACATAATTAGAAACACCACATTAATGACATATTTGAACTTGCTAACGCCCCATTCAGACCGCCAGTGACACCCATCAAAGCGAGGTGATGTCATTCATCTCAATGGAGAGCTGGTGACACGAGCGACAGTGACTCTCACATCATCCGTCTCTTGTCAGTCACTGCAGGGGTTTGTTTATAAGTGTCACTAGAGCAACCAAAGCTAGAAACAGCTTCTGACGACCTCGTGAAAGAGACGAGCGACACACATCAACACAGTTGATCGCACAGTAAGTGTGTCCCATCGGGTTAGAAATACTACATGTCACGCCCACTAGAACACTTGGGCCAAAAACAGGAAACACGTCATGAAAGTGGTCAAGTGGTCAAGTGGTGTCAAGTGCAAAGACCACAAGTGGGGTGTTTAGGATGCAGCTTCGTGATGGCCAAGTGAAGCTTTCTGAACCCCTGAAGCTCTCAATAAAACTGTTGGAAATCGTTCATTACCCGAAGCTTTTCATATCAGACAGAGCTCGACGAGGACCTCTGCTGGTCAAACTCATGAATAGGGAAAGTACACACACGCACATAAGGACACACATGCACTTTCATATGTTCTAGTAAATCTGTAGTAATATACTTTAACAACTCAAGGGCCGTGCCCTGCATCGCTTATTAAAAAACATCCTATGTCCCAATAAGCTTTCATGTACCATTCTTCAATAGTTACTTCTGTTTCCTGTTGGAATAGCAGGTCATTCTGAGTGCAAAGCAAAAAAGTTAACTAAACTCCGGTAACAGCAGCCGTTTCACCTTGCGTTTCATTCTGAAGTGATCATCCCTATACCCTACACTCCCTTCAAAGAGTAAAGATACCTTGAAGTAAATCTCTCTCTCTGTGTGAGGTGGAGGTCTATGAATGTCTTGAGACTGAACGATTCACTTATGATAAAAAAAAGAAACACGCGAGCGATATGAACGCTATGAAGTAAGACATTTTGTTTTTCACAATTGTTTTATCACATTATATCAGTATCGTGTTGATATTATTCATGCTGTTTATATGTGTGTATATTTATGAATCAAGGTGTGTTGATATCAGTTCATCTGAATGTGAAGCTCTATAATAGTCGAAGAAAATCTTCTGTTTGTTTTCTCATTCATCTCACAAATACATTCAGACGTTTATTACTGTTCATGATCACATCATTATTTCTCTCTTACTGGAGCTGTTTTCAATGTCCTCCTGATCGACTGAACTTTCTTTCTACTTTGGTTCATTGTTTGGATGTGATTGTTCATTTGTGTTTTCAGAACAAAAACATTTCTGAGGCTGAAATTTTCCTCCAGTGGTGATGTAGCTGCCGAGAGAGAGACACAAGTATCCTACAATCAAATGTATTTAGGACAGGCCCCGCCCACATCTGGACTCCACCCAGACTCCAGCAATATGACCTTATCATATTATATCAATATAAAAATTCCTCAATAGAAAGTAAACGTCTAAATTATCACACGTGAAACAACCAGATACATGTATAAACATCTTACTGTATCTTTTGAGATTTGAGAAGAATTTTCTTCTTGGGAATGTTTGGTGAATCCGTCTCCTGGTTCTTCTGTGGCATCAGTGTGAAGAACTTTTATAAAACAACTTTATTTTGAGAGTACAGCGATGAATGGACTGATCGACACTCTTTAAAGGAGGAGTTCACCTTCAATGAAAATTCCGTCATCATGTACATGCCCTCATGTCATTTTAAACCTGTGTGACTTTCTCTCTTCTGCCGAACACGAAAGAAGATATTTTGAAAAATGTTGTTAACAGAACAGCACAGCCCCTCATTCAGTTCTATTGTAACCAATGCAGTTGAATGGGAGGCTGTAAACAACATTCTTCAAAATATCTTCTTTTGTGTTCTGCGGAAGAAAGAAAGAAACTCATTCAGGTTTGAAATGACAGGAGTAAATGATGAAAATGATTCATTTTGAAGGTGAACTACTCCTTTAATTTGAATGTACAGATCTGCACAGAGTGATGTAAAACCATCATCATACAAAATACAAAGATCTTTGATTATGTGTGTATTCATCATGAATATTTTCTGTGAATTGTGTTTCATTTACAGGTTCTTGTGATTAAAATCCTTATCGTGAATCTTTCAGCTGCTCATTTAAACTTCAGACTGTGCTCAGTTTTGTTTAAATTGTTTTTGTTGTTATATCTTTTGCTTTCATGGATTTGGCCGACGTTTTTATCCAAAGCCTTGCAGACATCGCATTATACTATCAATTTGTTTCCTTCCTTTTTTTAAATATATGTGCAATCCTGGTTCGAACCCATGAACTCGGCGTTGCTATCAGAATGCTATAACCACAGAGAAACAGGAGAGCATCAATATAGTTTGAATGGTTTATTATATTATTTAATTCTATCTCTTAATGTGATTCATTGAAACCCCCTGTGATTGAAAAAAACATTTTTAACTTTTCTGTTCCATTTTATTTGCCTTTGTTTTTTGGGAAATTGCAATATTAATACTAGCAGTTGTCCATCAATATCATAACTGATCAAATGTTTAGTGAGATCTGAGAACAGAGGAGTTTTCTGTCTGTGTTGGGTCGTGTGAATATCATGTAATGAAGGTCAGATTTAATTGTATCTATGAGAATAATATTAATACTCAATAATAAACAGAGTTTGTGTTGTGTTGCCTTCATGTGCTCTCAGAAATGTGTTAATTCCCACTTCCGTCACGATTCCAAGCTGGTTGTGTTCAGGTCCTTTGTTGTCTCCAGGAATGGAGGCCGGCAGATTCACGCTCGTGTGCGTCTAGGGGAGATGTTGACATCAGGGGTGTGTTCAAGAACGCAGGTGTTGTTGGAAACTCAGAGTTTGTTCACCCCATTAAAGGGCTCAAATAAATCTAAACCTCTGTGTAAGTTACTCATGAACATGATCTACTTCTAGGAGTTTCTGCAGTTTTCTAGCATCTCCTGCCGAACAGCTATTGGACATGAGCTGTGATGTCGAAGCCTTCCAGGTGATGTTAAAACCAAGTTCATTTGCACAGAGTCTTTTCATTAGAAATCTGATTGATATCAAGGCAGAACTCATTGGTGCAGTTACGTCGAGAGAGGGTTTTTTAGACCGCGTGTAGATCTCCTGTCACTCCCAGATGAATAAACCTAATAGAGAGATTTAGATTTTCTTCACAATCTCTTACACACTTTATCAACATCCTTCAGCCTTTCCTTGGGAATATCCATCACGGGCATGTGCTGAAATCAAATCAAATGTTGTGCGTTGCCTCATGCTTTTATGCCAATAGTGATGCATAAGTAGGCAAAGTAAGAGTTTGCAAAGCCGTTAGAAAAGTGTGTCTTGCACTTACACGTCTGCCTCATATTTATGGGTTTTCCCCGGACACAAACCTGTAAATGTCCTTAAAGAGGAATTCTACAGGATTGCAGGTGCCTGACAGAGTCAATTACTCTTCATGTTGTCTGTCAATAATCATATTACTGTATATACAGTTGAAAGAAAAAGTATGTGAACCCTCCCATGAAGTCCATTCTTGTTTAATGTTTTCCTTATTGTAGATTTGTCAACAAAAATGTTAGCATGTGCCAGAGATTTCTGTAAGTGTTTAGCTGACACTCTAGGATTCTTCTTCACCTCATTGAGCATTCTGCGCTGTGCTCTTGCAGTCATCTTTACAGGACGACCACGCCTAGGGAGTGTAGCAACAGTGCTGAACTTTCTCCATTTGTAGACAATCTGTCTTACCGTGGACACATGGACATCAAGGCTTTTAGATATACTTTTGTAGCCCTTTCCAGCTTTATGTAAGTCAACAATTCTTGATCGTAGGTCTTCTGAGAGCTCTTTTGTGCGAGGCATGGTTCACACCAGACATCCCAAGAATATTGCTGAACTGAAACACTTTTGTAAAGAGGAATGGTCCAAAATTTCTCCTGACCGTTGTGCAGGTCTGATCTGCAACTATAGGAAACGTTTGGTTGAGGTTATTGCTGCCAAAGGAGGGTCAACCAGTTATTAAACCCAAAGGTTCACATACTTTTTCCACCCTGCACTATGAATGTTTACATGTTGTGTTCAATAAAAACATGAAAACGTATAATGTTTGTGCGGTATTAGTTTAAGCAGACTGTGTTTCTCTATTGTTGTGACTTAGATGAAGATCAGAACACATTTTATGACCAATTTATGAAGAAATCCAAGTAAGCCCAAAGGGTTCACATACTTTTTCTTTCAACTGTATATATATATACTGATTGATTTCTTCTTGTAATATCATTTGTTTAGATACACGTACAAAACTTTGTGCAGCTGCTGCATAAACAGTCCTATAGAAATCAAGTTTGACAGACTTTTCTCCAGCAAAAAGCAGGTTTAGTGCACAACTGCCACCATTAAAATCACATGATGTGCATACGGCAAGTTGTGAAAACTCTTATGCGCTGACGAAGGGTAAGTGCTTTTTAACAGATGCTTTTATCCAAAGTGGCTCACAAATGAGGCAAACAAAGGAACCGATCAGATCAACAAAAGGACACAATGTGCAAATGGAATGACATCAAAGAAACATTTAACCAACAGTCTTAAGGTGTTTTTAAACACATTTTTTTAAACATCTGCATTACATGACTTGTGTTATTGAAATGACACATGGAAAATATATATTAACACAGAAATAAAAAGCTTGAATTGTTTTTAAACACTGGTCACTTTGAGCTGATGATTAGTTTTGTTTTCATTCCAGACTACAAATTGACGAACCTCACAAAATGTGAATTAGAGAGATTTAATCTGGAAAGATACTTGTGCTTTTAGAAATATTTCTGTGAAATGTTCAAGAACAAAGAGCGAGTAAACAGAAACACAACCCTATTGAACAGACAAATAACAAATGTGTACGTTTCCTTGTGACTCTTTTAGGGATGTTTGTAAAGGAGCAGTTTTGGGGCTTCTATAGTATTTTTCTCTTACTGTGTTAGTCATTGGTGTCCCAGAAGTATTTGTTTACAAGCAGTTTGTGTTCAACACAACACAGACATTGACACAGGTTTGGGTTTTATTTATAAAAATGTTGTGTGTGTCATAAACACATCTGCAGAGTCTTTCAGATAAACAAAAAAAAAGGTTTGTATATTTAAGCCGTATGCATGCACGTAGTACCACTATGACAAAACATCGCATGTACATTTACTAATTAATCAGAAGCTTTTATCCAGCAGTATCTCAGTACAACACTCAACACAATTAGAAAAGCAAGACACTAAATAACTTTCTCTTATTAAATTTAATTTAATCACTTTCAATAAAATCATAAGTCATTCAGCAATCCTTCTTTTAGATGTCATATTTACATATTTTCTAGTGCAGTTCATAAAGAATAATGCATTTACACCACAGTTACAACTGCACTGATATATTGGATTTATTCTACATCTAACATAAAACACCAGTAGGTGGCGTCATTGTCTTAACGAGTGGCATATTTATGCATAACGGCTAACAAAGCACATTGATATTCATTAAAAAAAAGAGCATCTGGACTCCTTTCCCGGAATCCTGCTGAAGCCAGGCCGTTAGCATTAGCCCTTGCGCTTGTTAGCTTTCCATCTAGAGTCTTTGGCTTCTCCCTGCCGCTCACTGACAGACGCTGAGAGAGACATTTCCTGCACCGGGAAAGTGAGACCTCGCGCTAGCGGGGCAGTACTGAAGACATTTTTCCACTGATTAAAAGCAACCGTTTATCCAAAAAGACACTCGGTTTGTCGTTATATGCATCTTCTGAACAAACGTCACTAAAAGGATCGGTAAAGTCGCTAAATCTAGTGAAAGAGTTAAAATTTTTGCAACAATGGCCGGACAAATTAGGATTGAATGGGAACCAGTGCATCACTGTAGTTGTGGTGAAGAGGGTTTCTGGCGTGCTGACCTCGCAGCGACCTTTTGCAACCTCATGTGAACTGTAAACAAACTTTAAACTATTTTTACAGCACGTAATATGTATGAACATGAATGTTGATTATCCAGAAACTGTTTATGATCAAATGTCTATGTTTGAATAGCTACAATGTAACGATAACATAGACTGCTGTTACGTTCTCTCCTTGTCCCATAGTGACTTCACGTTGTTAACATGCGAGTGTGATGTGTGGTTGACTGGAATGTATTGAGGTCAGTTAGTCGGATATTTTAGACATAATATCGAAATCCAGGTCGTCTGGAACGCAGCATGAATAAGGAAACAAAAGGGCGGGGCTAAGACACAAGATGGGCGAGCACATGGTACAAAGAAACAAAACAATGGCCGTATGCTTCCAGACACAAGACACAAGACATGAGACTGTCATGATCCTGTCAGCTTGAACTAGAAAAACAACTACAAGAAGACAGGATCGTGACACGTGCATCAGCCTGATAAAAACTCTTTTATGAACCTTTATTTTGAAGAGTATTTAAAACAAAATATATTTGACTGTGGATCTATTCTGCCCCCGTTCACAAGATGTAATAGTCTAGATAAATAACACTGTGACATATAAACTCAAATATTAAATATAGGCTGCAAAGACATATACTGTAGATATATTTATATATACCCGTGTATATATCAGATATATATTTTAAGTTATATGTAAAATAGGATTTTTGGATGGACTTGATCATATCAGATAATCTGTTTGGTGTGTAGGAGACTGCATCTATTTATTAATTTATTAGATATTATCTATTAGAATGATCTTGCTTGTTCTATAAACACTATGCACTGTGCTGTGTTTTACCTCTGTGTTTTCTTATTTGCTCCTGTAAAGCTGCTTTGGAACAATGCACATTGTGAAAAGCGCTATACAAATAAACTTGAATTGAATTGAATTGAATAGTCATTAACACAATAAATAAAATGATCACTATCGGAAAGTGGAGAGATGAAAAATGTATCCATGTGCCGTCGGTGTTGCGTGTGCACCCACTCCCCCGACAGCGCTAACGGGAAAAGGAGGGTAGCGGTTAATGAGTGCGGTATGTAGGTGTGTTAGTGCTGCTTCCCCAGCGGTGGTAGTTAAAGTGAGTTTATCACATCACCTTCCCCCTCTCCAAGCCGCATACTGGCCGGGAACCTGGACAGGTAGTCGGCTACCACGTTGAGCCTCCCCGGACGATGCTTAATCTGGAATCTGTATGGCTGGAGGGCAAGGTACCACCGCGTGACTCTGGCATTGTGGTCCCTCATGGACTGAATCCAGGTCAGGGCTCGATGGTCTGTCTCCAAGTCAAACTCCCTTCCTAGTAGGTAATACCTCAAACTGTCCAATGACCACTTAATGGCTAGTCCTTCCTTCTCAATTGCTGAATATCTTGTCTCCCTAGGCAACAGCTTTCGGCTGAGATAGACAACCGGTCTCTCCTCTCCTGGGTTTCCTTGAGCCAGAACCGCTCCTATTCCTAATGCGGATGCGTCCACCTGTACCAGGAATCTAGCCGCGAAGTCTGGACTCTGTAAGACCGGACTGGAACACATCCTTTCCTTCAGTGTTGTGAAGGCTGTCTCGCAGTCCTTGGTCCAGGGAATCGGGTTTGTTACAGTCTTGGACAAGAGGTTTGTCAGGGGAGCTGCGATGGAGGCGAAGTTTGGTACGAACCTCCGGGTACCAACCCACCAGTCCCAAGAACGATCTCATCTCCTTCTTGGTCTTTGGCTGTGGGCTCCTTCTTATTGCCTCCACCTTATCAATCTGCGGCCTCAACTGTCCATTGCCCAGATGATACCCCAGATAATTGGTCTCTTGTTTTGCCCACTCGCATTTGGAAACGTTAAGTGTTAATCCTGCCTTTTCTATCCTCTTTAGGATCTCTTGGAGGTGTTGTAGATGCTCTGGCCAAGAGTTGCTGTATATCACTACATCATCCAGGTAAGCCGCAGACCAGTCTTCACAGCCTTGGAGGACACGGTCCATCAGTCTCTGAAAGGTGGCCGGTGCTCCATGAAGACCAAACGGAAGGACTGTGAATTGGTACAAACCTAATGGTGTTCGGAATGCTGTGTATGGTCTGGACTCAGGGTTGAGGGGTACCTGCCAGTATCCCTTACACAGGTCTAGCGTAGTGATAAACTGGGCTCTTCCAATATTTTCCAGCAGATCATCTATCCTCGGCATCGGATACGCATCAAATTTTGACTGGGCGTTGAGCTTGCGGAAGTCGATGCAGACACACGGGAAACTGACGATGGACTGCTCCATTCGCTCATTGAAGGTTCGATCACTCCCAGCTCCTTCATAACTTTTATTTCTTCCCTTAAGGGTTCTCCCAGCCTCTCTGGCACTCGGTAGGGACGTTGACGTGATGGTGTTGGGTCGGACAGGTGGATAGTATGGTGGATCAGCTTAGTCCGTCCAGGTCTCTGACAGAATAGAGTGGGAATCTGATTCAAGAGGTGCTGCAGCCCTTCCCTCTTGGGATTCTCTAGGTGTGTTAGGTTCACTACCGATGGCTGTCTCTTCACATCCTCTGAATCCTCGTCCTCTTCCACCTTCCTCACCAATAGTGATGTCTCTGGTCCCATACCGGGCGGCTCCTTCCATTCCTTCAGTAAGTTCACATGGTAGGTTTGCCTGGTCTTGCCCTTGTCAGGATGATGGACTTCATAAGTCACTGGCCCCATCTTGCGAGCCACAGTATATGGTCCTTGCCACTTGGTTAAAAGCTTGTGTGTTGACGTTGGTAAAAGTAGTAACACTTTCTGCCCAGGCTTAAACTGTCGTAGCCTGGCATGTTGGTCATACCACCTTTTCTGTGCTTGTTGCTTTTCCATTAAATTCTCTTTAGCCTGTTCTCTGTACTGCTCCAGCCGATCTCGCATCTCCAGTACGTACTGTACTATCCCCTTCTCCTTCTTTGGATCAGGTTTCTCCCAGCTTTCCTTTAACAGGTCCAAGGGTCCTTGTACCTGCCATCCATACAGGAGTTCAAAGGGTGAGAAGCCTGTCGATGCTTGAGGTACCTCTCTATAGGCGAACAACACAAACGGCAGCCACTTGTCCCAGTCTTTTCCCGTGTCTGCAACGAACTTCCGCAGCATGTTCTTAAGCGTTTGATTGAACCTCTCCACCAGTCCATCTGTCTGTGGATGATATGGAGTTGTCCGTACCGCTTTGATTCCCAGTTGGGTGTTCAGCTGCCTCATCAGCCGTGACGTGAAGTTCGTTCCTTGGTCTGTTAGAATCTCCCCAGGTATTCCGAATCGAGAGAAGAGTTGGATCAGTGCCTGGATGATCTTGGGTGTGGTAATTGATCGCAGTGGAATTGCCTCAGGATACCTTGTGGCGTAGTCGCTGATCACAAGGATAAAGCGATGTCCAGCACTACTTCTCTCCAGTGGTCCCACAATATCCATAGCGATCCGCCTAAAAGGTGTTGAGATCACAGGGAGAGGTTGTAGGGGAGCTCTACCAGATGGCAGATGTGTTACAGTGTGTTTTAACATCAGTGTATAGTGTGGGCCAATAAAACCTTGAACTAATGCGTGTGTATGTTTTCTGCTGACCCAGGTGGCCAGCCCATGGAACAGTGTGTGCCAGGTGCAAGACAAGAGGACGACAACATAAGGGTACAACTAAACGCGTCACATCATTGCTTTGCATATATAACACACCATTCAACATTACACAGTGTTCTTTGCCTCCCTTTGTTCGATCGTCACACTCAGCTTTATTAATTAGGTTCTTTAAGGTTTCATCCTCTCTTTGTAATTGGGCTATGTTCCCTGGGACTTTCCAGCCATCCACTTCCAATCCCTCCACCGAGGTTTCAGAGGCTGGTGTACCCAGGTACTTCTCTAGCCGTCGTTGTCTACGTGATTTCCTAGGGCTTTTAGTTTCCTCCCTGCAGCAGACTATCGCTTAAGTCTGGCAGCGGCTGCAGACCTGCCCTGGCTTGAGCTCTGGTAAATGCAGGACAGGACACATCGACATTGGTATTCATGACAGTATTTTTAGAATCTCGACTGGCGGGTTGCAAAAGTTCATATAATACTGGAAAATCTCTTCCCAGAATCATGTCTGCCGGTAAATTGTCCACTATGGCAACATTTAACAAAAACATTTGTTCAGCTACCTCTACCATCACTTCCGCTCGGGGATATCTCTTTACATCCCCATGCACACACTGCACAGAGGTAGTGTTCACATAGTTTACATTATTTTACCCAGCAAGATTTCATCATTGACAGAGAACTGCCAGTGTCCAACAATGCCCTCAGAGCATGTCCGTTCACAGTCACATCATATGTGTTGAACCCTTCCCCTACAGAGTCAAAATCACAGTCCTCCTCTCTCGGCACATAACAAAACCCAGTGAGCTTTGCTTTGCGAACCGGACACACAGCTGCCTTGTGTCCTGGCTGCTGGCAGTAAAAGCAGAGCCAATCCTTGGGTGTTGACCTAGGATTTGGTACATTTTCAGACCGTTCAACTCGCCTTTTTTCGAACCCAGAGTTATGGGAAACACCGCGTACAGTACCTTTATATGGTTGAGTACGGAGATCTCCATGGTGTACATTCAGATACTGCTGTGCCAACTTCGATGCAGCCAGTCCGGACGTCGGCTCGTGCTCTCTTACCCAGGTGCGCGCGTCGTAGGGTATCACTCGAAGAAAATGTTCCAGGACAATAGTTTCACCGATCTCCTCTTTAGAACGTTCCTCTGGTCGTACCCATCACTTGTAGAGATTCGTCAGCCGATGATAAGTCTCCGTTGGTGATTCTCCAGCTGGAACGGTCGATATCCTGAAGCGCTGCCGATATGTTTCTGGAGAGATGTTGAATTTCTCCAGCAGTGCTGTCTTCAGGTGCGCATAGCTCTCTGCCTGCTGTTCATCCATAGCCAGATACGCCTCCAGTGCTTGCCCGGTTAACAACGGCACCAACCGATAGCTCCATTCTTCCTCCGGCCACTTCCAGGTCTTTGCCAGACGCTCGAACCGCCGAAGATAGTTCTCGATATCTTCCCCTGGTAGGAAGCTCGGTAACTTTGGTCCAGCCCAATGCGTTGTCTCCCTCGCTGGTGTGACACTCGGGGAGTCTACGATGGAGCTTGGTCTGCGTCGAGTGGATACCCCTGGTGCTGGTGTCGGTAATTCCATGCGGATACTTCCACCATCCGGCGAGGTCTCAGCAGGACGAGTCGACTGCACAATGGACTCACGAAGCCCTCGAAGCTCCAGCATATATCGCTCCTCTCTCTCCTCTTGAGAGTCGAGAAATCGACGCATGAGGGAAATCATTTCCCCCTTACCTGACTCCTCAGGCTTAGAAACTGGAATTGGCTTGTGTGGGACTCCCACGGCCTCACCCTCCGAAGTCTCCACCGAATTCCAGGCCTCCTCTTCACCTGACACCACCTTCATCTGGGACCGTAACCCTGTCCGGGGTTTCCGACCCGTTGGCGCTGTTCTGCGAGTTGCCATCCCACCGCTGCCACCAAATGTGATGAAAACGAACCCACCAGCTCGTCCTCGGGAGGAATTTGTGAATTCAAAAAGATGAAAAATGATGGCACACTCGCTGAAAACACTTCTGTGCAAGGTGATGTTTATTTACAGTGTCCTGTTTACCCAAAAACCCCAAAGTATCAAACGAAATAATAAAATAGAAAAGAAAACCAAAGTAGCAGATTAATCCTTCACCAATAAGAATCAAACAAAACTATGACAGGTTTTTAGAGTTTGCGTGAGGCACCACAGTTGCACTCTTGCATCGACTTGCCTCACCAGAACAAGCCCCCCATTTGGGGTTTCTCCTGGGCTTATAAAGGCCAAACCCCGCCCTTTTTCGGGGCCATACCATTTTCCAGGTAAGTATGCATTTCTATGTTTCTAGTACCTCAGTTACTAGTATCTCCCACCATATGCATAATAAATAACCAACATGTCATTCTTCACCCAATACACTAAATCTATAAACTTCATACACAAACATCTACAAAAACACCCAGACACTAAACACAATGGTATCGCCCACTCCCAGCCACGTTGGATCGGCGCGACCCGGAAGTGCCGTCATTTATTTTACGGCGGTTTGTTTGAGTCGGCCGATCATTCGGGAAGACAATTAACACTTCAACTAACAAACATAAGACGACAAAGACAAAGTGCAGGTATGTATGGAAATGTATGGCAACAGTTATAGAATGTGGGAAAGTGGAGAGATGAAAAATGTATCCATGTGCCGTCGGTGTTGCGTGTGCACCCACTCCCCCGACAGCGCTAACGGGAAAAGGAGGGTAGCGGTTAATGAGTGCGGTATGTAGGTGTGTTAGTGCTGCTTCCCCAGCGGTGGTAGTTCAAGTGAGTATATCACATACACATTTATAATACTTATACCTTTTCATAGAGATGACACGTTGTTTTACATATATCTCAAGATCCAGAGATGAGGGTCATGTACAGCCAGGTTTGAGAACATTTCCCAGAACTCAGTATGGTACAAGGAAAAGAGCTTTTAACAGCTCCTGGCATAAAGACAATTCATTCACTTCAATGCCATGTATGCTTGGAATGATTATACAAGATCTGTTGATGGCAACTCATCAATGCTTGATGTCATGGATAAAGAGCGTCAAAAGAAAGTGGAAGAAAACTGTGCTTACATAAAAACCATTGCAGATGTGCTACTTTTAACTGCCACCCAAAATATTGCACAGAGAGGTCATCGAGAATCTGATGACCCCCACAACAACCGTAATCTTTTGGCAATCTTAGCTGAAACAGCAAAGCATGACCCTCAAAAGGATGACTGCATGTAGCAATGCTAAGTTCACAAGCCACCAAATTCAGGTCTTGGCTGAAATGGTTCAAAGTGAAATAATAAGAGAAGTAAAAGAAAGTGAAGTTTTTACTGTAATTGTAGACGAAACCAAGATTTAAAGAAAAAAGAACAGTTGTCTTTAGTCCTCAGGTTCTATTACAATGGGGCCATCTATGAAAGTTTTTTACACTTTCAGTCAGCTCAAAGCTTAGATGCTGCAGGTCTCACAGAAATGATAATTGATTGCCTTGAAAAACATGGTCTGGACTACAAAAATAATCTTGTGGGGCAGGGCTATGACGGTGCATCCTTTATGAGCAGAAAGCACACAGCCTCAACATGGATGAGTTTGTGAAACGGTTTGCAAGTTCTCACCAGAACCGAAGACTTGTGTTGTTCTAAATTCCTATAATAAATACCAATTAAATATATATTTTTTAAATTTTGTAATGCACTTTATCACATTGTCCTTGGTGCTTAAGCTTTATATATGAAAATGTTAGGGATGTTCAACACTTATTAAAGACCCACATTTTATATTCAACAGAGTGACATTTGTCATGATTTTCCAGGGGAGAACCCAATTGCAGGCAGACACAGGGATGAAGGGTTAACAGGAATTTATTAAACAAAAGGAACACTACAAAAGGGCAAAACAAAACCCACGAGGGGGAAAACAAGACAGGATAAACAATAATATTAACAAGGACACTGACTAGCTGAACAACGCTACACTACACCAGGAACCAGGAACCAGGAACCAGGAACCAGGAACCAGGAACAAGGAACAAGGAACAGGAACAAGGAACAAGGAACAAGGAACAAGGAACAAGGAACAAGGAACAAGGAACAAGCATAAAGCTACGGACAGGAACATCTCATCCATACACATACAATGAACGAGCACAGGACAATGAACATGAGGATGTTTTAAAGGGAACCAAATCAAGAGGGAACAGGTGCAGGGGATAAACTAATTAACACAAACTAGGAAACAGGAGGGTAGGAACAATGACGCAGACTAGAGAGAGATGAAATCGTCTCTCTCCCACATGAAACAAAGGATCCTGTATGATTCCATCTCAAAACCAAGAATTACCTAACAAGAAGAGGTGGAATCATAACAGACATTAGTGCCCTGTGTGTATGCAGTGTGTGGTTTTATGAGATAGAGACTCTGACAATTCATAGTATGTCACAAAAAAAGTGAATTACATTCTTTTGAAGCCAATCACATTACAAACACCAGGTTAAGTAAATTATTATTTCTCTTTTGATACTAGGTTAGGGTTACACACTGACTTTCTATCATGGTCTACCATGTGAAAAAGCTCCGCCACTGGTATCAAGACCAAACTTGATTCAACAATTGGTGATCCTTGAGACTTTGACTTATGAAATTTTGGGGCTGATTTGTAATAATTTTAAATGAATTCTTTTATAAAAGAAAAACAAAGCTTTTACAGTTTTTTTATAACAATAAACATAGCAAAATCACTTAAACAAATTGGGATTCCTTTTTTTAACTATAATCAGCTTTTTTTCTTAAATAATTCATGAGTTACAGCCATTTTAGTGCCAACAGTGGGTTTTCACGTGTAGGCTCAAAAAGGGCTGTGCCAGTGAAGAGGTTAATGTAGATTTTATTCAATTTTGCTGGAATTCGATGTGAGTCTTTACGTTTCGTGGTCTCAAATTACTTTACCTTCGCTTTACAAAGCTTGCATATTGCATAAGTCTTGTCAAGCTCCTTCTTGCCATAGAGTTGATAAAATCCGGAGTATTTCCAAAAACTTGCCCTATAATCGCTAGAGGACTGAATCTCGATTCATATGTGAATCGATTTTTTTACCCACCCGTTACTGTGTAATATAAGCGTGCTGTTCACACAGAACACGTTTTTCCATTCTGTTGCACTACTTTTTACATTGTTTTTCTATATGTGCAAGATGTAAAGGTTTAACATTAAACCAATCTTTTGATGAGAAGGTGGTTCCCTTTCTGTCGGTCTCTCGACGTTGTGTCGAAGACGACAGATGGGGTTCGCCCTTGAGAACCAATCAACTCTGACTACTATAGAAAAGGCCAATGAAATTTGGCGAATGAAATTTGCATGCCGGGCTCCGCCCCCGGATGTCCGGTATAAAAGGAAGCCGGCGTGCAGCATTCACTCACCTTTTGTTCTTCAGAGCCCTCGCTCATGACTACGAACAAAAAGAATTCAACGAATTCTTCTTCTACTTCGCCGGATCTACGACGCAGAGCAGCGGATCGTCCCTTCCTGCAGCGACCTTCTCCTGGGCGTCTCGGCGGTTCCGGAGGTGATAGAGATTATTTCTAAAAGGTCCTTTTCAGGACTGAGCAATTTCCAGCGTGGCATGTCCCGCTGTTCTCTTGGGTGCGGCACCCTCATCGAGGAGGGGGAGGGACACGATCGCTGCATTAGGTGTCTGGGCGTCCAGCATACTGAAGCAGCGTTCGTTGACACATCTGCCCGCACTGGTTCCTACGGGAACCAGCCACCATTTCGTCTGCTACCCGGGCTGTGACATCGGTGGCTACGGCCCCGATGACCACCCACGTAGCAGCGTTAGTGATATGGGGAACTCTGCGAACGTAAACCCGCCAGCCAAGTGCTCACGGGCCGATCGCACCCCGATTCGCTCTTCTGAACGTTCCCCAACCGGCGGTGGCATACCGTTCGGATCCTCAGGCACGCACTCGGAAACGATGTGTGACGTAGATGAGATGTCGTTCGCAGCATCGGAGGGAGACTGGCATCTGTCTCTGACGAATCCGAGCTCCCCCCCCAGGGGGGTCGAGCTCAGGAGGAAGCAGAAGTGATGTTATCCGTGCTAACCCGGGGATATGTGGTTCCTGAGGTCGGTGCGCGGTGCAAACCGCGCCCACCCCGGGTGCCATGTTTTTCCCGGGGGTGCATGAGGAGCTGTGTAAAACTTGGAGCGCTTCACTCACGGACCGTTCCAGTGAAACCAGCTCCGGCTCCCTTACTTCCCTCGATGGTGGGGCAGCCAAGGCTACGTCGAGATCCCCCGGGTGGAACGTCCGCCTGCGGTGCACCTGTGCCGCGGACGGCTACCACCTGGGGGGGAATCGGCCACGCCTACCGTCCAAAGCGCGTAAGACTTCGGCATCACTGGTGTCGAAAGCTTACGATGCCGCGGGCCAGGCTGCCTCCTCTCTCTATGCCATGGCCATCCTGCAGGTCCACCAGGCCAAGGCGTTGAGAGAGCTCCACGAGAGTAAGGCCGACCCGGGTATAATGCAGGATCTCCATGCCGCCGCTGGCAGCGCTCTATGGGCGACCAAGGCGGCGACACGGACCCTGGGTCGGACGATGTCCACGGTAGTGGCCCAGGAGAGTCAGCCCCGGCTTTACCTTGCGCAGAAGAGTGACACCAAGGAAGTCCGCTTTCTTGATGCACCCATCTCGCAGGGTGGGTTGTTGGTAACACCGTCGAGGACTGCGCTCAGCAGTTTTTGATGGTGAAGCAGACAGTGGCAATTAGCCAAAAAAATTTTTGTCTGGTCTCTCAGACACCGCCTAGGCCTCCGAGATACCGCGTGACGTCTGCTTCCCGGCAACCCAGGACCCCTTCGACATCGGCTCCGGTTTCTGTGCCCCCACAGGCGGCACCCCGGAAGCGGAGGTCGAGGGGGCAACCTTCTCCCGAGAGGGGACACTGACGGGAAGACCCCAAGGAGAACAACATCGGGCCCGACCTTCACAGCCACGGCTCTGATCGGTCGGTACGGGACGGCTCCTGCCTCGTCACCAAAGCCTTTTCAGGGCCTGGCGCCCACTTACTCGCAGAGTTTTTCCGTTCTCCCCGGGTGTACTTGCAGCCGATCGCACACTCCACTGGACTGTGCCCGGCGACCCGACAATACGCCCGGGCGAGGCGTTTGGTCGTACACACACGACAGCTGCCACCACTCTCAAACCGACAGTGCGTGCAGCGGTCCCGCCAGGCAGGTAAAAAAAAAGGCGGAGCTAACCTTCCCTCCGGGGACCCCCCGCGACAGAAGGGTAGCTCCGCCAGCCGACGAACCACCCACCATGGAAATGATGAAGCAGACCGTCCCCTTGGTCACCCTGTCAGAATCCCTGGGAGCTCGAGAGCTGCCCACACTGTCTCGCTGACTAATGAGGGCGGTCCGTCTTGGTTACTCGATCCAGTTCGCCAGAGACTCTCCCAAGTTTCGGGGCATCATCTCTCCCTCTGTCAGAGGCAGGGACGCCTCCGTACTTCGGGTAGAGGTCACCCCCCTTCTGGCAAAACAGGCATCGAGTTCGTCCCTCAAAACCAAGATGTTCAGTGGGTCACAACCCGCACTTCATCGTTCCCAGGAAAGTTGCCCGACGCCTCCTCCTGTGGAGTTAGCAGGTGATCCGCTCCCTGCCACACACATCCAAGGCGAACTGAACCAGACAGCCGACGCGCTCTCTCGGACAGGCACAGATAGACCTCTTTGCCTCCCCACGACACCACCCATTGTCCGCTTTGGTACTCCCTGACCGAGGCCCCCCTCGGCACGGATGCCCTGGCGCACAGCTGTCCGCGAGACGGGCAGAAGCACACCTTTCCCCCCCCAGGAGCCTCCTTGCACAGACACTGTGCAAGGTCAGGGAAGAGGAGCACCAAGTGTTATTGGTTACACCGCACTGGTCTAACCACACTTGGCTTCAGAGTTGATGCTCTGGACAGCGACTCCCCCTGAACCATTCCCCTGACAGAGGACCTGCTCTCTCAGGGGAAGGACACGTTCTGGCATCCCAGATCAGACCTCTGGAACACCCATGTCTGGTCTCTAGACGGGACGAGAAGATCCTGAAATGGCTACTCCCCTCTCTACGGCAGAGACCATCACCCAGGCTAGGGCCCCATCTACTAGGCGGTTACACGCCTCTAGACGGCGCCTCTTTTCGTCCTGGTGTCTCTCTCAACGAGAAAGACCCACTGAGGTGCTCGATCAGGATTGTGTTGTCCTTCTTACGAGACTGGAGACTAACATCTCCCCTCCACACTGAAAGTGTATGTAGTCGCTATCGCCACTCATCATGACTCAGTTGATGGAAAGTTTCTAGGGCAACACGACCTGGTCACCAGGTTCCTAAGGGGCGCGAGAGGGCGGAATCCGCCTCATCTCCGCTCCATACCCTCTTGGGACCCTAACGTGGGTCCAAGAGCCCTCAGAGGCTCCGATCTTCCTCACCTGAGTAAGACGGCCCCCCTGTTGGCGCTCGCTTCCTTCAAGAGGGTAGGGGACCTCCAAGCATTCTCTGTGTCCCCGGATTGCCTTGAATTCGGCCCTGGTAACTCTCACGTTATCCTGAGACCCAGGCCCGGATACGTGCCCAAAGTTCCCACTACTCCCCTTCGGGACCAAGTGGTGAACTTGCAGGCGCTCCCCATCGGGGAGGAAGACCCAACCCCATCCGTGTTGTGTCCTGGACCGCACGCAGGGCTTCAGTAGCTCTGACCAGCTCCTTGTCTGTATTGGAGGACAGCAGAAGGGGAAGGCTGTCTATAAGCAGAGGCTGGCGCACTGGGTCGTGGATGCCGTTACGACGGCAGTCCGATCTCAGAATCTCCCATGCCCACTGAGGGCTTACTCCACACGGGGTATAGCCACCTCCTGGGCACTGGCCAGAAACGCCTCTCTAGCAGACATCTGTAGAGCTGCGGGTTGGGCTACGCCCAAACACCTTCGCAAGGGTAACAACCTTCGCGTAAACCCGGTGTCAGCCCACGTCCTGCGTGGCGACATGTAGGACTGGCATCCGGGGGGGCGTATGCCTGCGAAAGCATCTTCCCACCCTCCAAGAGGTTGGGTCAGTGTGCTATCTACCTTTTTTCTTACCAAAACACATGGCTAAGAAACTGGTACCTCACCAACCTTCCTTCTTACCCAGACACTGGTTAAGAACAGGCATTCCATCCATCACTAAGCAAGCACCCCCTGGGGTTGGCTGGGCAGAGCAGCCTTCCCCATTAGGCCGGGACACCATATGACCTATCACAGATAGCTCTAATCGGACCAAGTGCTATCGGACGCAGTAACACCCCCCCCGTGGGCTGTTCCGTCTCATATACCCTCATGGCAACGGTTCCCACACATGGTAACCCATGAGCTTCCCCAGGTGGACCTCCACCTCGCGGTTAACTACCCAGTCCGCACGTTCCATGCGTTCTCCTCCAAGGACGAGACCATACCTATATCCACCATTTCCTCCCCACGGGTAGGAGGTGGCCTCTGCAGCGCTTCTCTGATTAAGAGTTGCACTCACCCGGTGTAAACCCGAGCGGACGGCCTCTCGCCTGTAGAGAGCTAAGGCCCCGTCCGTAAAAGGTACCAGTCAGGGATGTACCCATCTTTTCCCAAGAAAGCTCTGGAACCCCCCGACCACCACACTAGAAAGGTTACAGTTTCACGAAGCTTCGAGCTGACACGCCCAGGCTTGTTACCGTCGCTTCGCTGATGTTGTGACGCGATACAGCGTTGTGGCGTTTTCCATAGGTAACCCCATCTGTCGTTCTCAACACAACGTCAAGAGACCGACAGAAAGGGAACGTCTTGGTTACGTATGTAACCTCGGTTCCCTGATGGAGGGAACGAGACGTTGTGTCCCTTATGCCACAAACACGTATCGTATTCTGCTGCAGTCGTGAGAGGCTCTCATGCTCTTCAGAACAAGAGGTAAATGAATGCTGCATAATGCAAATTTCATTCGCCAAATTTAATTGGCCTTTTCTATAGTAGTCAGAGTTGATTGGTTCTCAAGGGCGAACCCCATCTGTCGTTCTCGACACAACGTCTCGTTCCCTCCATCAGGGAACCGAGGTTACATGCGTAACCAAGACGTTCTCTCCATAGATTTTCTATGGGATTAAGACATTTCTCCATTCATCCTGCCTTCAATAATATGACATCTGCCAGTACCCCTTGCTGAAAAGCAGCCTCAAACTATGATGCTTCCACCCCCAAACTTAACTGTTGGTATGGTGTTCTTGGGGTGGTGGGCAGTGCCATTTCTTCTCCAAACATGGTGTGTAGAAATGACTGCCAAAAAGTTCAATTTTGCTTTCATCTGACCATACTATAGTCTCCCAATAATCCACAGGCTTCTCCAAATGCTCTTTCGCAAACTTTAAAACCCGAGCCTCAACATGCTTTTTGTTCAGCAATGGAGTCTTGCGTGGTGAGCGTGCATGGATGCCATGGCGGTTCAGTGCATTGCTTATAGTTTTCTTTGAAACAACAGTACCTGCTGAGACAAGGTCTTCCTGAAGTTCTGCCCGAGTGGTTCTTGGCTCTTGGAGAACTCTCCTGATTATTCTTTGGACTCCTCGGACAGGGATCTTACGTGGAGCACCTGATCGTGGCCGGTTTATGGTGAACTGATGCTCTTTCCATTTCCGGATAATGGCCCCCACAGTGCTCACAGAAACATTCAGCATTCTGGAAATGCGCCTATAACCATTCCCATCAAAATGCTTTTCAACGATAAGATTACGAAGATCTACAGCGAGTTCTTTGCTTTTACCCATCATGAAGTCTTTCCTGTGTGCCTCCTTCTTCTTCTTCTTCTAATGGTGTTTTATGGCGGTTGGCAAAACCCACTTTCGGTGCATTACCGCCACCAACTGGACTGGAGTGTGAAGCACTAATAAGCGTCTAGAAATTAACAACTTAAAAAAAAAAAAAAAACTTTTATTTAAACCTATTACTTTAAATTCTCCTGTCTACTCCAATAGCTTTAAAATATTTCATAATAACACTATATATTTTTTCTTGTTCTGCATGTATTTTCAATAGACTTTCCATATAAATACAAACACCCAATTTACTTACTTCCTCATAAGTTCTATTCTTTCCTTTACATATTTTATGCATTTTATTAAACATGTTCTATTGTTTCTGCCTGATCACAATAATTACATTTACCCGTTTTATGTTTTCCTATTTTGAACAATGAATGATTTAATCTAGTGTGCCCTATTCGAATGCGAGAAATGATTGTGTCTTCTTTTCTATTCCTAAAAACACTTCTTCCATTTCCTACTTGTTTCTGTATACTATACATATGTCTACCCTTGCTATCATTGTTCCATACTTCTTGCCATTTATTGTTTATGAATTCTTTTATTTTACTTTTAACCTCTTTTTTGCTCAGAGTCACTTGAATATCTATCTCTGTGTGTTTTACAGCTTGCTTCGCTAGTTTATCAACCACTTCATTAGCCTCCAATCCCACATGCGCAGGAACCCACACGAACACTATTAAGCTAACTCTACTTATTCTTAATAAGCTTGCAAGAATCTCATATATAATGTCTTGCCTTGATGCTTTATTTCCACTTACTAGGCTTGTAATTGCTGCATAAGAATCTGAACATATTGCTACTAATCTTGGTTTTACATCCTCAACCCACTGTAGTGCTACCATCATGCCAACTAATTCTGCTGCAAACACAGATATATTATCAGATATTCTTTTCTTAAAACTTGTTTGAAACTTGGGAATATATACAGCAGCTGCTGTGTGCCTCCTAGGTAATGAGAAGCCTTTATAGGCCATCAATTAGGACTAAAGCAGCTGATATCAATTAGTACAGTTAGGGGGCAGGGTTTCTCTCTCAATACTGACAGATTTCAGGTGATCTCCTGGCTTTCTATGCCATTTTGCACCTTGTTACCCACATGTGTTCAATACTTATTCCCTGTGTCATTTCACTTTATTTATTATGACTGAACTTGTATACTTAAATGTTCTGATTTCTTTGTATGAATTCAATATTTGGCTTGATGGCTACATCTGATGGAAATTTTGTGTCAATAGCCCACTTAGAAATCCCCTTAATGATAAAAATGCTGATGTGTCAAATACTTATTTTCCCCGTTGTATATTCTCTATAACATTGCTTTAAATGTATGTATTTGTATGTACAGGATATGTTTCTGTGTGTTTTGCACACTGTGCCACCTGTGGCGGGGCGGGTACAGATCCAGGATCAGCGTCCCCTAGGAAACAGCCCTCAGGTGTAGGCGATCAGCATTAGCTGCCGGGCATAAAAACCACGTGCACTCACCACTCGGGGGCTTGTTTCTCACCCAGACTAACGTTGTGTCTTTTATGCCAGCAGATTCGAGCGAGTAAGGAACCAGGAACCAGGAACCAGGAACCAGATTGCACGAGCACGGACGACAGATACTCATCACGAGCACCCCGGGTTTTCCCTATTTGGACTATTTCACTGTGTGTTACAATAAATTCCCTTCCGGGGTTTGTTATACCTGCCGTCTTGTGTCCGTCGTGTCTCTTACCCTGCCACACCCCTTAAAAAAATGGGTTCATGACGCCCCTGCCAACTATGGTTCCTATGGTATCTTTTTAATTTAATTTCAACAAATTATTAATAAATTACAAGATATTTGCAGTCGCACACTATAGTGACATGCAATAAAAAATCTGAATGAAATAAACACAGCAGGTCCCTGCCCCCCATCAGCACTTAATGTCCTTAACATCTAAAATACTTATTTACAAATCAAATCTCGTGTTCCGAAAATGGCACGAATCATCAACTGCACATGGAAATCTTGTGCTTGCACAAGGACATCTTGTGCTCTCACCTGAATACCACCGAATAAACATAAAGAAAACAACTTTTAACAAGACAACATTAATTTCAATGGTTGATTGATGAACACAAGCCAGTGAAAGACTGATAGAATATTTTCTGCAACATGCGTATGTTCAAATTCTTGTGTTTATTGACGTCATCCAGATAGGACACGTGTCGATCAAGCATCCCACACCCAGCGCTTACCTTCTTTTAATATATTCCTGTATTTGTTTGTTTGAAAATGGCGGTATTGAACCTGAACCCAACAATGAACACATCTCCTGATTTCTTATAGCTGATATAAAGAGGTCATTCTCAAAGTAAAATACATGAACAGTCATTAATGATACGACAACAAACCTGTCAGGGGACGCATCTCTGCAGCCTCATATTAAACCAGGGTTGTCAATGTTTTACATGTTCACACTAATACTGACCCTTAGCTTTTGACTCACCCCATACTACCATCCTTAACTTCTGTCTCATCTTTTTACTGGGAGCTGATCGACAGATCTTTAGCAGTTGAGTTTCTTAACAGCACCCCCATTAAATATTAGTTCAGCCCACAACCCGGATGAGCAAGCGCAGTGGTTCTCTCATGAATGTGCAATGTAGACTAACAAAAGTAGATTATGTCTATGTAAGAATATATATATTTTTTTTTTGCACACATAAAGGATTCTCGTCGCTTCATAAGAATTGAATTGAACCACTATGATCAGATGGACCAATTTAACAATATCTTTACCACTTTTCTAGACCTTGACAGGGAGAATTACAACAATGTCTATGAGAAGGCCTAGAAAGCGCTCGGATGTCATCAAAAACATCTTTATTTGTTCCAAAGAGGCAGGGATGTCTTAAAATGTATAGAACCTCTAAGTAGAATTTGGCGAATGTTAATAATTTGTTTTTGACACGGTTCAATAAAAGGAAGGAAGGAGGCAGGATCTGGCGAACATTGAACAAACTTGAATAAAAAATAAACAAACAAAACATGGAAGTAAAAGGGCCAACAGCCACCTCACGGTCAACTGCCGGCCACAAGAACATAAACACAAACTTAAAACATGTCCGGGCCCAGTCCTCTCCCGTCAGCAGTCCTGTCGCTCGTCCTCTTATGCTCCCGATCTCCTCCGTGAGAGATAAGGGACCGGTGTGCGCACAGCTGATACCCGTTATCACTCACACCCCCAGCCCCGCCTCCCTGTCTCACAGCTCGCGTCCCGCTTTCTTCTTTACACCGCTCTCTGCTGTTCTAGATACTAATGACTTCTCATTCACGTTTGATTTCTGCTTATAAATTGTTGTCATTGGTCTCTGGGTTTAAATCGTCCGTATGAGAGTGTCTTTATTCTTAACTCATAACACAAAACATGACGAGAGTGATTATTAATAAAACATTCTGTCAGTCTTTCACTGGCTTTTGTTCATGATTGAAATGAATGTTGTCTTGTTAAAAGTTGTTTTCTTGACGTTTCTACGGTGGTTTCCAGGTGAGAGCAAAAGATGTCCTTGTGTAGTTGACGATTCGTGCCATTTTCAGGAGACCAGATTTGATTTGTAAATAAGTATTTTAGATGTTAAAGACATTGAGTGCTGATGTGATGAGGGTGGAGAGAGACAGGCAAATGTCCAGAGGGATGTGCTGATGTATTGCTAGAAGAGTGAAGAAGAGAGGAGGACTCTCACACTGAGTGAAATCTTCATCTGTAACCCCAAAGGTGAGTTCTGCTCATAACCCATAAGAAACTCAATTCTCTTCTCTATTCTCATATTCCTTTTCTTCAGCAGTAACATGGAGAAACTTGTTCATCTGATTTTACTTTCTGGTGAGTACACCTCACATCATCATCTCATAGAACACACAAACATCTCAACATTATACATGCTGTCAGTCATTCTTCATTCAAATCTTTAACATTACTTTTTAAAAGTTAAGAATAAAAGAAACAGCTTTGTATTAATATTAATGTAATGGATTTTCAGATGTAAATGTAAAACTCTTGTTTTTGTTCAACAGGTCTTGTTTCTGTTCCGGGTAGTTTAGCAGGTAATCAAATCTTTTGATTCTTTACATGTAGAATGATGTAAATGATTAATTTATTGTAGATTCATTGTTGTGTCATGAATAAAAAAAATGTCTTTGAGTTGCAAACTTTAAAGTGAAACATTCTTAACAAATAGTTGACTATAAAGTATCAGAGAGATTTTTCAATGTGAAGTGAGAAGTTTTTCTGTTGTGAGTCTGTGGTTTATGTGTGTTGTGTCAAATGAGAAAGCAATGAATCAACTGATAGAACACATATGTTGATACAGACAATGATAAAGTCCTCATATTCATCTTTTAATGTTGTCATGACTTTATAGATATCTACAGACGGACTGAATAACTGTCTTTTCATGAATATATTCTAGAGAATTTAGCATTAAAAGGAACAGTGACACAATCATCCACATGGAGTACCTGGACAGCTCAACGTGCCATAGATGGTTTCAGAAATGTTCCATACTGCTCTGCCACATCATCTGAAAGTAACCCATGGTGGAGGCTGGATCTTCAGGATTACTATGACATCAGTACAGTCATCATCACTGCTAGATCAGACTGCTGTTCACATCAAACCAGTGGAGCAGAGATTCGTGTTGGAAACTCACTGGACAACAATGGAAACAACAATCCCATGTAAAGTTATTCATAAAATCACTTGAACACTTTCCATTGATTGATTGAAACACCTCTATAGAGATTCATTGATTCTCTCTCTCTAGATGTGCTGTGACTTCTGGTTTTCTACTTGGTCAAACCATCAGTTTCTCATGTCATGGGATGGAGGGACGTTATGTAAATGTGGTCAGATCTGGACCTATAGCTCATCTCACTATGTGTGAGGTGGAGGTCTATGGAGGTATTTTTTTTAAATGTTCTGTTTGTTAGAGCTGGTGCATTTTACTTGTGAATATTTATTATACTGAAGGATTTCTGTCTTTTTCTTTAGGTCATTTTCATCACATGTCTTTGATTTTGTGTTTATTAGATCCATAATGTTTACATCAGTGTGATATATTTGTTAATGGCACTGTGTTGTGAATGTGTGTTGATATGAGTTGATGTGAATGTATGAATGAGACTGAAGTCAGTAAATGAGTGATTGAGATAAGAAGCTCCTGAAGAAAATCATCTGTTTGTATTCTCATCATCTCAATGACATCTGCTCCACTACACACATACATTCAGACTCTCAACACCGTTTTCAACTTTAACCAGAAAGCTTTTGTGTAGTTTTGGTTGTTCATTTACACGAGAGCAGTGACTGAAATGCAAACTATAAAGCAGGTTTGAAAGTTTTTGAAAGTGATTCTTTCTCTTTGAAAACGTCATAAACATGGACTTGTAAAAACGATGATATCATGTGAATTAAGTTTTCCTTTGCAAATGACTTCAGCAGCTATTGCATGTCATTCATAGTTCAGCGTTCAGTCATTTATCACAGATCCATGTGAACGCTCATCACTTTAACAACATGATCATCTGTAGAGAAACATTTTAGTCCTGTAAATATAGAGTGTTCTCTGATGCCCAGTGTTTACTCTAAGTATCAGGGTTTTTATTTGTACGTGATTGTTGAATTTGTATTTTCAGTTCTACCTTACAGACAAAAAACCTTCCTGAGACTGAAGTTTTCCTCCAGCGGAGATGAAGCTGCTGAGAGCGACAAAATCCTCCATCAGGTGAGCAAAAGAGTCTTAAAATACAAAAGTAAATGTGATGATTGAAGAGAGAAGTGAGATATGAGAGTGTTTGATGTGTGTAAATATATGAGATGAGAGATGATGAGAGAATGAGAAATGACAGTATGTTTCATGTGTGGATTGACATGTTTGATGGATTTTAGCTCCAGTCTGCTCTGGGATTGAACATCTCTGATTTTAAACTGTCCTGGACACAACTACCCAAGAAAGAAGAAGAACAGATGGAGGACGGAGGCGAGTACACACACTTTATCTGATGTTTTGAATTAGGAGTGTCCACAATAATAGCAAAGTGCGCTGGCTTGATCATATCAAAATATGTTATATATCTTAAATATTTGTCTGAACTTTTTCAATTCAGTTTAAAGGAATATATCAAGAAAAAAACTGAATCAGCCTATACTTTACTCACCCTCATGGCATCCTACACTGTAAAATGTTTGGCTCCCTGTTGCCAGTAACTTACCTAGTTCTTATATTTCCTTTCATAAAACAAGACTAAATATCTTAGGTCCCTTTTCTTGTCATGTAAATGTATCCTAATTTAAGAAGTTTTAATTTATTATTTTGACTTGGAAAACAAGATAAAATTGCTTAGTTAGAATGTCATGTTTTGCAGTGATGCTGTGCTAATGCCTGTAAAGAGACCAGCTAGCTCATTTTGAATCTCAAAAGTATATTACCAAGTAACTCACAGTGTTTAATTTTGGTTAATGTAAAGATGAACTAAACTTGAAAATACTGATACTGGTACTGATAGAGTTCTAATGGCTGGATTACACTACAAGACTTTTAAAATCTGAACAAATTTGTTTTTTAATAGACATCAGACACTTGCAGACTTTTGGAAAGTTTCAGATAGAAACACACTAACTAATTCAATTCAATTCAAGTTTATTTATATAGCGCTTTTCACAATGTGCATTGTTCCAAAGCAGCTTTACAGGAGCAAATAAGAAAACACAGAGGTAAAACACAGCACAGTGCATAGTGTTTATAGAACAAGCAAGATCATTCTAATAGATAATATCTAATAAATTAATAAATAGATGCAGTCTCCCGGTGAGCAAGCCAACACTGCCCTGCTGTGGCGAGGAACCAAAACTCCAATGATTGATTGATGGAGAAAAAAACCTTGGGAGAAACCAGGCTCAGCCGGGAGGGCCAGATCCCCTCTGATGTGTCATAGCTGCACTCAGTGACCCCGACCAAGTCACCGAGCAAACATCCACGAGGAAGAGGGAGAGCCCACCGCCTGCGACCCAGGCAATCCCACTCGCCGAAACCATGCACGTCCAGCCCGGTCCCACTCCACGATCGACACCAGAAAACAGAGGAACAACCAGGGAAAATAGTAATGGCATATTGGAACCTTATTCCTCTGCTGTCTGACATCGACCACAAAACAAGACCAAACCAGACCTACGCAGCCCCAACAAATAAAATCCCCCCACCACAACCAACGAGCCCCCCGCCCCCCACAAACACACACCCAGCAACCTCCAATCAGGGCCACTGAATGCAGCTATTACTTCAAACTGCTGACATGTGATGTAGTTTAGAATTAAATACCAAGGATTGTAACTTTTAGCATTAATGTGACAAGTAGTCTGTCTTTGCTCTTGGTTGGGGATAGAATGGTCTGAGCTGGGATGGTCAGATGGTCACCTTTCTCTTGGGTGGTAATGAAATTGCCTTGGATGGAGCTGGGATGGTCAGTCAGTCTTCAGCTGGCGTAATCTCTAGTTCGGGATGGGCATATGACGTCCATCTGGGCCTGGCGGAACTCTCCTTACCTCGGGATGGGCATTAGTGTAGCTGCTGTTCATTTACTATGCATTAGTGAAAGCTTGGTGGAAAAGATTTGTCTTTAATCTAGATTTAAATTGGGAGAGTGTGTCTGACCCTCGAATAGTATCGGAAGGCTATTCCAGAGTTTAGGTGCTACGTATGAGAAAGCTCGACCCCCTTTGGTAGATTTAGTTATTCTAGGTATTATCAAAAGTCCTGAGTTTTGAGATCTTAGAGAGCGTGATGGGTTGTAATGTGATATAAGCTCTGTTAAGTAGGTAGGGACTAAACCCTTTATGCTTTATAAGTAATTAAAAGAATTTTAAAATCAATACGATACCTAATGGGTAACCAGTGAAGGGATGATAAAATTGGGGTATGTTTGTGTTGCCGCCAGTGGTCCGTGAGGGGCTGCCGGATGTTTATTTACTTTGTTATTATTTAATTAAATATTTAAATGTTTGCCGGTTCCCGCCTCCACAAACATAGATATAAACTTAACATGTGTCCGGGCCCGGTCCTCTCTCGTCGTACCTTCTGCCAGCTTGTTCTTTTATGCTTCCGATCTCCGCTGTCAGAAATGCGGTGCCGGTGTGTGCACCGCATTTCAGTCCCTTTGTCTGACGGCTCTCGCCCTGCCTTCCCTCGCTACAGTGATATTTGAGATGTGATTTTTAAATGACAGGTTGCTGTCTAATATAACGCCTAGGTCTTTAACTGTATTTGTCGGAGTAACAGTGCAGCCTTCGATTTGCAGGTTATAATCTGAGATATTCTGTTTACGTGTCTTTGGTGCTAAAAGTAATATTTCTGTTTTGTTCTAGTTTAAAAGAAGGAAATTACTAGTCATCCAATGTTTTATATCTTTGATGCATGTTTGGATAGCTTGAAGGAATCATCTGGTATGATGAGATATACAGCTGAGTATCATCTGCATAACAGTGGAAGCTAATTCCATGTTTTCTAATAATGTTGCCCAGGGGCAGCATGTATATGGAGAAAAGCAAGGGTCCTAAAACAGATCCCTGAGGTAGTCCAGAATTTACTTGTGTTTGATTTGACGATTACCCATTTAAATGGAAATATTGATATCTGTCAGATAAGTAAGATCGGAACCAGTGTAGTGCCTGTCCCTGAATACCGGTATAATTTTGTAAACGATCTAAAAGTATTTTATGGTCTACAGTATCGAACGCAGCACTAAGGTCAAGCAGGACTAGGAGTGAGATGTAATCTTTATCAGATGCCATAAGTAGATTGTTTGTCATTTTAACGAGCGCAGTTTCGGTGCTATGTTGCGGTCTAAAGCCAGACTAAAATTTTTCGTGTACGTCATTATTTTGTTGGAAAGAGCACAACTGAGTAGACACTACTTTTTCTAGTATTTTAGACGAGTACGGGAGATTTGAAATCGGTCTATAGCTTCCAAGTTCACTGGGATCTAAGTTTGGTTTTTTTGAAAAGAGGCTTGATTACAGCCAGCTTAAAGGGTCTTGGGACATGGCCTAGATTAATTGACGAGTTGATAATATTATAAATGGGCTCAATTGCAACAGGTAGTAACTCTTTTAGTAATTTAGTTGGAATAGGGTCTAAAAAGGATGTTGTCGGTTTGGATGTTGCAATAAGTTTAATTAAATCTTCCTGTTGTATAGGTGAAAAACACTGTAGCTTTTCTTTTGGGGTGATGGTTGATACTAATTCATAAGACACACTTGGAGGTTGGGTTTTAACTACGTTGTCTTGTATTTTTTCTGTTAAAAATGTCATAAATTCATTGCTACCGAGGTGCTAATGATCAAATCTGCAAACCGGCGCAGACTTTCTGCAGCAAGTACAGACTAAAGATCTGGGCAAAATCTGAACAAAAGTCTTGTGGTGTATTTTAGCCTTTAGTAGTTATTGAATTTACAGTAAATTACTGGCAAACCTGCTGCAACACAGTATAGTATATGACTTTCTCTTTTCATGCGAATACATGTGGAGCTATAATACCAGTGATCTTTTTTCCCCCAAGCTTTAGAATAGGATTGAAAAGAGTATGAGATTTTAAAGCTTCACAAAGTGCATCCATAAATCAAAGAACTGCTCGACACGGCTCCATGGGCTTGCAAGGCCTTCTGTCAAACTTCCATTATAAATTATGTGGTGCCGTCGCCGGAATACCACCATCTTGTGCATGCATAGTCGATGGAGAACGGAAGTTACATTTACATTTAGTCATTTAGCAGCACTTTTATCCAAAGCGACTTACAGGTGGGGTAAACAATCGAAGCAATTCGGACAACATAAATACAACGAAAAGCCTAAGTGCAATGAATAAAATTGGTTTCATAAAGCCTACCACAGTATACAGAGCTAAGTTGGAAGATTTTTTTGAAGAGTAGAAAATAAATAGAAGTCAGAACATATCAGTCAGGTGTTGACAGAAGAGATGCGTTTTTCAGACGATTCTTAAAGATGGCCACAGAATCTGCAGATCTTGTTGCCGCGGGCAGATCGTTCCACATAAGCGGAACCGATCCAGAGGAGGTTTGTGAGATCGATTTTATACCTTTTTCGGATGCCACCACAAGACGTCGTGATCATTAAAGTTGAACAATACAGTTGATAATGTTGTCTCATTTAAACAAACACATCGATTTGCTTTAGAAGGACTTTATGAACCCCATGGAGCCGTGTCGAGCAGTTCTTTGATTGATGGTTGCACTTTGTGAAGCTTTAAAATCTCTTTCTCCATTCACACCCATTCAAAAGCTTGAAAGAGCCAATATAAGCGGTATACACTCACCTGAAGGATTATTAGGCACACAATACTAATACTGTGTTTGACCCCCTTTCGCCTTCAGAACTGCCTTAAATCTACGTGGCATTGATTCAACAAGGTGCTGAAAGCATTCTTTAGAAATGTTGGCCCATATTGATAGGACAGCATCTTGCAGGTGATGGATATTTGTGGGATGCACGAAGCTCCCGTTCCACCACATCCCAAAGATGCTCTATTGGGTTGAGATCTGGTGACTGTGGGGGCCATTTTAGTACAGTGAACTCCTTGTCATGTTCAAGAAACCAATTTGAAATGATTCGAGCTTTGTGACATGGGGCATTATCCTGCTGGAAGTAGCCATCAGAGGATGGGTACATGGTGGTCATAAAGGGATGGACATGTTCAGAAACAATGCTCAGGTAGGCCGTGGCATTTAAACGATGCCCAATTGGCACTAAGGGGCCTAAAGTGTGCCAAGAAAACATCCCCCACACCATTACACCACCACCATAACTGCATTAATGAGAAATTGAACAGGTGTTCCTTATGATCCTTTAGGTGAGTGTATGTAAAACATATATATATATATATATATATATATATATATATATATTGTTCAGTGTAAAAAAACATTTATATATATATTATATATATATTAATCTCATTGACTTGCTTTATTTACAGGTTCCTATGTTAAACATCTGTTATCTGGAAACACAAACTGAATGTTTAATGTCAATGCTGATTGATTTTATTCATTGATTTCTATTTTTATTCTTGCTGAAGCTCATTATAATCATTCTCACTATGTGTGTGTTGTAAGTTGTGTAGTTGTGTACTATTGTCTGAGGGACATTGTGAAATACAACACCAAGAGCGTACATTTGATTGTGACATTGGTGGCGGTATGAATTAAATTGGTCTGCAGAGACATTCTCTCAAAAGAGACATCCGGTGTGTATGTCAGAATACACATTTTGCATCTTAAAACACATGGAAAACACAAGCTGGGGCACGATCCCATTTCTTCAAAGTCCTTGGGAGCTTGCTCTAGCCGTCTACCGTAAAAAAATATTGCTTTGAACCACATTCACGCTACGGCCACATCGCTCTTTATTCGAGCCTGCTCGCCTTGCATCAACATTTAAAATAAGGAACATCCGTGTGCAAGACACAAAATATGAACGGCCCCTAAAGTGATATGTATGTTGGATGAAAAACTATATTCTGGGCTTTAATGAAAACATTTGGGGCTTCAGCCCCCTTAGCCCACCCCTATCGCTGCCCTTTGTAGGGACAATTTTGTGTTTAATGGATACATACACGTCCGTAAGGTCCCTACCCAAATCTACGCCCTTGGTCATTGCTATATCATATATAATTCATTAGAATTTGATTAAATTTCACTTTTCATTTTGTGAGTGATCGATTTTATTTAAAACTTCGATTTCCCAATAATTGTAATTAACTGTGTTTATTTTAATGATTCACATCTGTACTTTTCTTTGCCTTTTAAGTGCTTTTGCAATCCTGTACATGGTAACAGTCACGCTAATAAACATATGACCTGAAAATCTACACATTACACTAGTGAAAAAGAAATACTATATACGAAAATCTATTTGAAATACATTTATTAACATATAAAAATACCATGCAACTGTACTTTTGGTATAGTAAATTGGAAAACTTAAAGTCTGCTGAATTGGAACAACTCATTTTGTACTTAATGGACTTTAATTGTGCAGGTAGGTGTTGTGGAGGTTCGAGCACCCACCGGCAGGAACATAAATCGGCGTGTATGGTTTGAATGATGTCAGAATTGGAGGAGCATCTATCATTTGTTCATTAAATAAACATTATACCAGGAAAATGTTTAAAGTAAGAATATATAACTAGTTTGAAGAAGGCTTGGTACACAATAAAAACAAAAGTTACCTTGTTCTCTGCAAACAGTGTTTTAAAATAAAAGCAGTTGTCCACTTTTTGCCTTTAGTTTTAGGCAAATTCATACAGTATTACTATTAAGATACTGTATTATGGCCAATATATGTGACCGTGAACCACAAAACCAGTCTTAAGTAGCAAAGGAATATTTGTGGCAGTAGCCAACAAAACATTGTATGGGTTAAAATGATAGATTTTTATTTTATGCCAAAAATCATAAAGTAAAGATCATGTTCCATGAAGATATTTAGTAAATTTCCTACCGTAAGAAGGATAGAGAAGCCAATAGAGAGCGTTCAATCATAGCTGTTAGTGACGGTCTGTTCCAGCAGTGACATAGTGATGACGGCTTCACGGTTATGAAGCACATACAAACACACAGCGCTCGTGTCTAGAAGAGATCCCATATAAGCCAAGATGTGTCACTAATCTACTTATTTTAAACCAACTAAAATCAATATCTTATCAGTTAATTGAAGGCCTAAGACATGAGTCATGATACTTCTAGAAATGTATTAAAAACAGAACAACGTGATGTTTCAGCCTCACTCAGAGGCCGTGGTGACATGATTTGTTCGTTTGTTCAATCCATTCCACAACGTTCTTGGTTTTTCTCCCATTTATTTAATCTAGACAATTGGTTGATGTAACATTGATTAATGTTAACTTAGAATTCATACAAAACCAAATTCACTTTCTACAAAACAAAACTTATAGCCTGTTAAGTGGTCAACTTCACACTGTATGTGACCCACTCCATGTCTTCAGACATATTGTGCATTTTATGAGCCTATCTTAGTCATGCTGTTCACTTTCCATAGTCACCATAGATGAAAGTAAAACATAATAGCATTCCCTAATATTTAAACATAAATATGAAACTAAATAGGCTACGTTTCCTTAACCCTCTGGTCAACGAACGCGGCGGTGGCCCGGTGCCTTCTGATGGATTTTTTCCCTCATAACAGCTAAAATAACTCTGTCATTTTGGGCCATAAAGAGTGGTGCGAAAGCTTATTTTTTACTAAAAATGGTCTACTTTTACTTGTGTTCACAATAAAACCAAAACCGTGTGCTTTTGTAAAATAAAATAAATAAACAGAGTGTGCTTAGCTGTCTCTGTCTCTGCAGGAATCTTTTGTCAAAGATGGACTGTCTTCAGGAGTGAAGCCTACCTGAAAGAAAGGAAAAGCCACATTGGTTAAGAAATACGTGGGTTTGTTTTTAATAACAGGTAATCTATCGCTGGAATATGTTGTTTTTGAAATCATAGCGAGTGCTCGTTCCCACTGTTACCAGTTCTCTCTATGCGCTCCTGCACATTGTGCAGTCTTCACACAGACGATCGAGCACTTCGCTCTGGCAAAAGCACAAAACAAACATCTTCTTGTTCTTGATATACAATCACTAATGAACATCTTTGGTTTTAAAGAAAAAAAAATGCATGAGGGTGTATTAGAACCCTGAACCTTAGAAATGCTTGGCAAAAGTACAACCACTTTGTCGCCTTCAAAGGTGATTTTCTCAATATTTAGATTTTTTGCACTCTCAGATTCCAGAGTTTCAAATAATTGTCTCCCAGCCAAGAATTTTTCTATCCTAACAAACCATACATCAATGAAAAGCTTTTATATTCAGCTTTCAGATGATGTATAAATCTCAATTTTGAAAATTTTACCCATAAGTAATTACCCATAACACACATTGTATTCCAGGATCACGTATCGGTTAACGGCTTCCAACGTTAAATAATGATCAGTTATTGATATAAACCAATATTAACATCTATTCTTGGCTTGAGACAAAACATCTGATTCTGGCTATATTTCTGAGATGGTGGTAAACAGATTTGTTTATTGCTTTGACATGACTGCTGAGTAATAATTTTAAAATTAAACCAAGATTTTTAACTTTGTGTCTTTAGACCCTTTTACTGTGTTTACTTTGAGTTCATATTTGTTTAAATGAAGAATGACTTCGGTTTTGTCATCGATCCACTGGCTTAGGGAGTCAATTGAGCTGTTTTTTCAGCTGTTTTTACACATTGGGTGATATTGTTAAGTAGATCTGCTTGTCATAGACAAATCTGTTTTAAGATATTTGGTTCTTTTTCATTATTTGGCCAAGTGGGAGCATATACAAATTGAACAGGAGCCCTGTGGAACTCCACATGTCATAGATGTCCACTCAAGAGTTATGGTTGCCTACGTTCACATATGACTAATGTGATGGACTCAAAGTGAATTTTCTTAACAAATGAGTTTCAAACAAAACAGTTCTGAGTATCAGACAGATGGAACAAATCAGTCATGTCTAATAGTGTGTGTTTTGTTTTAGTCATGAACTCACAGGACACACAACATTCTTTCAACATTTTCTGTGGTCTGATTTCCCCCTTGTTTCATTCAGATGTTTCAGGTCCTAATAACTTATTCCTTATTGTCTTCAGGCCATTTTCCCATTCCCTCTTCACTGTAAACCAACGATCTGTTCGGGTGATAAGTGTTTGCTTTGGCAGACATGTTCTTCACTATGTTCTTTCCACAATAAGGAAAATTCATGTTAGTTAAATTTAGTTGATCAATTATATCAATTAGAGTTGAGCCGGATACTCGGCTGAAACGAGTATCCGGTACGGATAAAGCACTTTTGCCGAGTACGAGTATCATACGAGTAATACGAGTCAATATCTGTGCTCGGATTGAATAAAAATCCTCATTGGGTAGCTGACTGTGTCTGCGTTCTGTGATAGGCTAGTTGTCACGGGGTGACCCGGGCCGGAACTTGTTTTTTGAGTTGTTGCGATGGAGGGATACTTCCGGTGTAACACCGGGTCATTTCCGGACTTGCGAATGAGGCGGAAGTGCGGCGAGAGCGGAACGAGCTAAATCACCGGCACGTGTGATGGGGAAACCCCAAACGGTGATTGGAGCATGAGAAGGATAAAAGGCGCTGGCATTGGAGGAGAGGGGCGTGAAGAGAGGGAAAGAAACGGCGGGAGAGGCAGTAAGAAGTATAAGGACTGAGGACTGAGAAAGGAAGGAGGAGGAACGATTACATCTCCATTTACTAGGGTGACCATTTGAGCCCGAATACTGCCTTATTTATCGAGGTTTGGAGTGATTGCAGTGTGGTGTTGATATTTTCACGAGTGGAGTGTTTTGCAGTGTACACACACGAGTGTGGGAACCCCGCAGATCGTTCGGGTGATTGAGCACACCGGAGCCGCTGAGTTGAGCTCACCTCTCTATGAAGTCCCGTCCTGTGAGTACGAAATACGGAGTTAAAGCTTGATATCTTCGCCTGTCTTCTGTCTGTGCTGTAGCACACCGGAGCTGCTGAGTTGAGCTCACCTCTCTATGAAGTCCCGTCCTGTGAGTACGAAATACGGAGTTAAAGCTTGATACCTTCATCTGTCGTCTGTCTGTGCTGTAGCACACCGGAGCCGCTGAGTTGAGCTCACCTCTCTATGAAGTCCCGTCCTGTGAGTACGAAATACGGAGTTAAAGCTTGATATCTTCGCCTGTCTTCTGTCTGTGCTGTAGCACACCGGAGCTGCTGAGTTGAGCTCACCTCTTTACGAAGTCCAGTCCTGTGAGTACGAAATACGGAGTTAAAGCTTGATACCTTCACCTGTCGTCTGTCTGTGCTGTAGCACACCGGAGCTGCTGAGTTGAGCTCACCTCTCTACGAAGTCTAGTCCTGTGAGTACGAAATACAGAGAGGTAAAGCTTGATACCTTCGTCTGCCTTCTGTCCGATTGAGCACACCAGAGCTGCTGAGTTGAGCTCACCTCTCTATGAAGTCCCGTTCTGTGAGTACGAAATACGGAGTTGAAGCTTGATACCTTCGCCTGTCTTCTGTCTGTGCTGTAGCACACCGGAGTTGCTGAGTCGAGCTCACCTATCTACGAAGTCCAGTCCTGTGAGTACGAAATATAGAGAGTTAAAGCTTGATACCTTCGTCTGTCTTCTGTCCGATTGAGCATACCAGAGCTGCTGAGTTGAGCTCACCTCTTTATGAAGTCCCGTCCTGTGAGTACGAAATACAGAGTTAAAGCTTGATGTCTTCGTCTGTCTTCTGTCCGTGCTGTAGCACACCGGAGCTGCTGAGTTGAGCTCACCCCTCTACGAAGTCCAGTCCTGTGAGCACGAAATACAGAGTTAAAGCTTGAGGCCTTCGTCTGTCCCCCGTCTGTGCTGTAGCACATCAAAGCCGCTGGATCGGGTCTATCTACTCTCGCAAGTCAGTCTTGGAGAAAGGGGATATCGATACAACGGGGGTAGGAGGAACCCCGGCAGAGACTGCTTGAAGGGACATTCTTTTAACAAATAAAGAAGTATAAATTATATCTCTGGTTGTCTGTCCTCTTCTGTCCTGCGGGGTAGCTCCTCCTGGTGGTAAGGAAATTTGGAGTCGGGGAGGGGTGTACTTTATTACTCACCTCGTACCCGTGACATTTGGCGTAGTCGGCAGGGTTCCACCTTGAGTTGAGCACCCGTATTCCGGGAGATGGCGGACGACGAGGCACCAGTGGCTAGACCCCAAGTTATGCCGGTCTTTATGGGAGCACCTTGGGCGCAAAGGTTCGGAGGGCCCGGATCAGAGCTGAGTCTACACGAGTGGAAGACCCAGACGGAATACTTGGCTGGCTTGCAAGGACTGAGTGAACAGCAGAAAAACTGCAATTTGTGCTGGGGTCCCTGGAGGGGGAGGCTAAGAGGGAGGTCCAAGCCGCTCCCAGGGCTGCACGAGCCAATGCAAAGGCTGTCTTCGACTTCCTCACGGAATTGTATGGTGATGCCACCCCGGTGGCTGCTCTCCGGGCCCAGTTTTTCAACTTCCGGCAAGGTCCCAGGCAGAACCTCCGTGCATACTCTTTACGACTCCGAGAACAGTACACTTGCCTGAAAGGACGACGCGATCACGGTCTGGGGGACGAAGATACCCTGTTGCGGGATCAATTCCTTTTGGGGCTCCGCGATGGACCAATTCGCCAGAGCCTACGGTTACAACTCCGCCAGGATCCAACATTGTCCTTCGAGGCTCTCCGACGAGAGGCCCTGGCCCAGGAGGTCGATCATGTCGAGACCACCGACCCGCCCGCTTGCATGGCCGCCAGTGGAACTTATACCCCCGCGGCCTCAATATCAGTTGACTGGAAGCAGGAGCTACGAGCGGAGCTCATGAAAGACGTCAAAGAGCAGATGGCTCAGCTCTCTAAAACCCTTCTGGATGAACTTCGACAGGGCCGGTCTGATGGAATGCCTCCGCCATGCCTGACTCTGATGATGGAATCGGGAGATGGGGCGCCGCCCTGGGCGGCTGGGTCAGGCCAGGTTTCAGTGGGACGATCAGGGGAGGCCAATCTGTAACCAATGCGGGGAGCCGGGGACACATGAGTCGTCAGTGTGGTCCACGGCGTGGTTCACAAGGGGGTTTTTAGGTTTACCGGCCACTGTGGGTCGAGTGGTCGGGACCCCTTCGATTGACCCCCCCTTCCTGCCTGCTCCCAGAGACCAACTGGTCGGGCGTTGTCCTACAGTCGAAATCCAAGTCAACTGTAAGAGACTCCAATGTTTGGTTGATACTGGCTCCCAAGTCACCTTGTTTTCGGAAAGCCTGTCCAAGGAACTCTTTGATGGATGCCGAGAACAGGGGGCTGAAGCGCTCTGGCTCACTCTTCGAGGGGCGAATGGACTCGATATCCCTTACATCGGCTACGTAGTAGCAGACTTTCATATTCAGGGGGTCCGGCAAAAGGGCGTCGTTATTGTCCGAGATCAGTGTCTGGGGACCCACCGAGCCCTTTTGGGCATGAATGTTATCTCGGAATGTTGGGAAGAGCTGTTCCGGAGTCTGCCCACCCTAGGACCCCCTTCCACCAAGGACCGAGAGTGGGAACGTATAATTGCAGACTGTCGTAGGATCCATATTGCCAGAGCACAGTGTGACCGGGAAGATGTCGGTCGGGTGGTCTGCAGGTATGCCCTTTCTGTTCCGGCGAGGAGTGAGGCCATAGTATGGGCCCGGGGTTGCCGGGCCGGTCGGATAGACCGGACGACTGGGTCCTTGTGGAACCGCATGGGAATTGTCGGGCGGTTGAGGTTGCCCGGGGGCTTGCTGTAGTTCGCCGAGGACGGGTGGCTGTGAAAGTGCGGAATACCAGCTTATTTCCTGTTAGCCTCCATCGTCATCAACAACTGGTCCGGGTGACATCAGTAGAACCTCAGCAAGTGCGAGAAAGCAGAGATGTGTGTTTCAGCCGAGTGGATGCTGCGGTGGTCGAAGTGGCTATTACGCAGGAGGGCCCGCGAATAGACCCGGTTGAAGGCGGGGTGCCGGACAATCTGACAAGAGAGTCCCTATGGGGAGAAGGGCTGGAGGAGGACCAGCGCGGTGTCAGCTCCAGGACCTTTTGAACAAGTGGCGGCATGTGTTTTCCACCCATGAAGAGGATTACGGTTGTACTGGCATTGTGAGACATCAGATCCCCACGGGGGACGCAGCCCCAAGTCGGGAACGATATCGTCCAGTACCACCGACACTTTATCCTGAGGTTCGTGCCCTGTTGAGGGGGATGCTGGAGGGGGGCATTATTCGTGAGAGCAGTAGTCCTTGGGTGGCCCCTATTGTCTTAGTGCGGAAGAAGAGTGGAGCTTGGAGGTTCTGCGTAGACTATCGGAAGTTGAACCATGTGACCAAGAAAGACGCCTTCCCACTACCACGAATCGAGGACTCTCTCACAAGCCTAACCCAAGCCGCCTGGTACTCCACGTTGGACTTAGCCAGTGGGTACTGGCAGGTCCAGGTAGAAGAGAGGGATAGAGAGAAGACCGCTTTTACCACCCCCTTCGGCCTCTTCGAATGGGATAGGATGCCGTTTGGACTCTGCAATGCCCCTGCAACCTTCCAGCGACTCATGCAGCGGTGCCTGGGGGGGCAACTGGTTGACTCCACACTGGTGTACTTGGATGACGTCATTGTCTTCTCCCCGGACTTTGCAACTCATTTACTCCACCTTGAACAAGTATTTCAAGCTATGGAAAGGTACGGGCTGAAGTTGCGGCCGGAATAGTGCCAACTGTTTCGGAAGGAAGTGAAATTCCTGGGCCATTGCGTCAGCGCTGCTGGAGTCTCCCCAGATCCAGAAAAAGTGTCGGCTGTGCAAGGGTGGGATCCCCCTAAAACTGTTCGGCAGGTGCGCTCCTTTTTGGGCTTTGTGGGGTACTACCGACGCTTTATTAAAAACTTTTCAAGAATCGCCAAGCCCCTAAACCAATTGCTTGTGGGCACCGCACGCCCACGGGGCCGGGGGTCCCCCGCGGTGACTTGGAATCCAGCATGTGAGGTAGCTTTCCGGAATCTCCAGCAGGAGTTGTTACAAGCCCCGATTCTCGCCTATGCTGACTTCTCCCAGCCGTTTATCCTTTATACCGATGCGAGCAATTTAGGGCTGGGAGCAGTACTAGCACAGCACCAGCAGGGAGTGGAAAGAGTGATCGCATACGCAAGTCGAAGTCTCCATCCAGCGGAGAGAAATGATGAACTACAGCTCCTTTAAGATTGAACTCCTGGCGATGAAGTGGGCGATGAGTGAAAAGTTCAAGGATTATCTGTGGGGGGCCAAGGTACTGGTAGTGACGGACAACAACCCCCTGGTCCACTTACATACGGCTAAACTGGGGGCTGTCGAACAACGTTGGGTGGCACAGTTGGCCAATTACGACTATCAGCTGAAGTACCGACCTGGTCGAGAACATACGAATGCGGACGTACTCTCAAGGCTCCCGGCGATCGGCGCAGGGGGTCCGGGGGTGACTTCTCCCACGGAGGGCGAAGAGGAACTCCTGGTGGGGGTAGTAGAGGCTCCAGGATCCAGTACCATTGATGTCCCCGATAGTTGGGGATGGGACCCGAGGCGGTGGAGAGAGCTGCAGGGAAGAAATAAAGATCTTGTGGTGATCCGGTCCGGCTTGGTGAAAGGCTCTTTGCCACAAGCCACAGAAAGACAGGCACAGACGGTGACGGTGAGGCTGCTTCGTGGACATTGGGAGAGGCTCTGTTTAAAAGAAGGAGTGATTTGCCGTTCTGTTCAGGACCCAGCAACCCGAGAGCTAGTATACCAGGTGGTGGTGCCTGAAGATCAGGTCCAGCCGTTGTTGCACGCTTACCATACCCAGATGGGGCATCAAGGACAAGAGAGGACATTGTCCTTATTAAGGAGACACTTTTTCTGGCCCAGGATGGAGGCGACGGTCGGAGCCTTTATTCGGGATTGCCCCCGTTGTTTGCTGTTTAAGACCCGGAAGGAGGTGAGAGCTCCATTGGTCCCGATGCGGCCACGGGCCCCTCTACATATTGTGGGAGTGGATTTCCTGACGTTGGGGCGACCCATGGATTGCTTTCAGAACATTTTGGTGGCAACAGATCTGTTTACCAAGTATTCTTGGGCTGTTCCCACTCTCGATCAGACGGCAATTACCACCGCTACGGCTCTCTGGAGGACCGTGTTCCAGCCTTTTGGGTGCCCAGAGATTCTCCATTCTGACCAAGCTCCAAACTTTGAGTCGAGGGTTATCGCGGAGTTGTGCCAACTCTACGGGTGCCGAAAGACCCATACTACCCCGTACCACCCTCAAGGGAATGGGGGATGTGAGAGGTTTAATCAGACCTTGTTAAACCTTTTGGGGACCCTTGATGCGGACCAGCAGAGTTCATGGGTGGATCACCTCCCCTCGTTGGTGCAAGCATATAATAACAGCATACATAGTACCACAGGCTTTGCACCGTCCTTTCTGATGTTTGGGAGACATATGCGTTTACCCGTTGACTTACTCTGGGGGACTGCTGGGGTGGCAGGGGCCCCGAGCACCACCGAATGGGTGAATCGGCACCACCAACAGCTCCATTTTGCCTATGGGAGGACCACGGACCGAATAAACGGAGCTGCTGAGAAAAACAAGCGATTGTACGACCGAACAGCCCAAGAAGCCCCTTTGCTGCCCGGAGAGCGGGTACTGGTTCGAGAAAATCGGCGTCAAGGAAAAGGCAAGTTGAGTGATCGGTGGGAGGCTAGGCCTTACGTCGTGGAACGACAGGCAGACCCGCACTTACCTGTGTATACCATTCGCCCTGAAGGGGGGTTGGGCCCAGAACGGGTGTTACACCGGAATCTGCTTCGACCCTGCCCTAATTATTCGAGGCCTGCGGGGGAGGGTCCAACAGCCCTTAGGCCCTTGGGACCACCATTGGTGGGTTGGGCAGTGCGCCCAGAGGGACCGGAAGTTGTGGCAGCAGGGGAGCCTCCACCATCTCCACCCCGACGCTCGCAACGAGACAACCGGGGGCAACCACCCGAGAGATATGGCGAGTGGACCTCCGGTCAGGAGCTCTAGGGACTAGAACTCATTGGTGGGGGAGGATGTCACGGGGTGACCCGGGCCGGAACTTGTTTTTGAGTTGTTGCGATGGAGGGATACTTCCGGTGTAACACCGGGTCATTTCCGGACTTGCGAATGAGGCGGAAGTGCGGCGAGAACGGAACGAGCTAAATCACCGGCACGTGTGATGGGAAAACCCCAAACGGTGATTGGAGCATGAGAAGGATAAAAGGCGCTGGCATTGGAGGAGAGGGGCGTGAAGAGAGGGAAAGAAACGGCGGGAGAGGCAGTAAGAAGTATAAGGATTGAGGACTGAGAAAGGAAGGAGGAGGAACGATTACATCTCCATTTACTAGGGTGACCATTTAAGCCCGAATACTGCCTTATTTATCGAGGTTTGGAGTGATTGCAGTGTGGTGTTGATATTTTCACGAGTGGAGTGTTTTGCAGTGTACACACACGAGTGTGGGAACCCCGCAGATCGTTCGGGTGATTGAGCACACCGGAGCCGCTGAGTTGAGCTCACCTCTCTATGAAGTCCCGTCCTGTGAGTATGAAATACGGAGTTAAAGCTTGATACCTTCATCTGTCGTCTGTCTGTGCTGTAGCACACCGGAGCTGCTGAGTCGAGCTCACCTCTTTACGAAGTCCAGTCCTGTGAGTACGAAATACGGAGTTAAAGCTTGATACCTTCATCTGTCGTCTGTCTGTGCTGTAGCACACCGGAGCTGCTGAGTTGAGCTCACCTCTCTACGAGGTCTAGTCCTGTGAGTACGAAATACAGAGAGTTAAAGCTTGATACCTTCGTCTGCCTTCTGTCCGATTGAGCACACCAGAGCTGCTGAGTTGAGCTCACCTCTCTATGAAGTCCCGTCCTGTGAGTACGAAATACGGAGTTAAAGCTTGATACCTTCGCCTGTCTTCTGTCCGTGCTGAAGCACACCAGAGCTGCTGAGAGGAGCTCAGCTCTCTATGAAGTCCAGTCCTGTGAGTACGAAATACAGAGTTAAAGCTTGATGTCTTCGTCTGTCTTCTGTCCGTGCTGTAGCACACCGGAGCTGCTGAGTTGAGCTCACCCCTCTACGAAGTCCAGTCCTGTGAGCACGAAATACAGAGTTAAAGCTTGAGGCCTTCGTCTGTCCCCCGTCTGTGCTGTAGCACATCAAAGCCGCTGGATCGGGTCTATCTACTCTCGCAAGTCAGTCTTGGAGAAAGGGGATATCGATACAACGGGGGTAGGAGGAACCCCGGCAGAGACTGCTTGATTTTAGAAAGGGACATTCTTTTAACAAATAAAGAAGTATAAATTATATCTCTGGTTGTCTGTCCTCTTCTGTCCTGCGGGGTAGCTCCTCCTGGTGGTAAGGAAATTTGGAGTCGGGGAGGGGTGTACTTTATTACTCACCTCGTACCCGTGACATAGTCACAGCGCCCCTCCCCTACACACATACAGATGTATTGTGTTGCTGACTGTGTCCCGCTCTGCTCACTCACACACAGAACACCAAACGCGAATGATCGCGCTATTCGCGTATAGTTGGACGCTTAAACATTTTGAGTTTACCCGCTTCATTCGCGCGAGCGATTCGCGTCACTCGCGCAATTCGCGCCGCAAGTAGGTCTATCGCGTCTTTGCATTGACTTAACATGTAACGCGCCATTCGCGTTTGGTCTGAACACAAGAGAACAGCTCTCTCTCTCTGTCTCTCCCTCAGTCACTCAGGTTCGCTGGTCTTTTCCGTTAACGTTTAGGGTTTCTTCAGCTTCAGGTTTGTTTTTTACTTCGGTTTGTAGTACTTACTTATTAACCAGTAGAGTTTTGGTTAACGTGGGGTTTGTTCAGACGTGGTGCTTGGTAGAATGCGACTCGCGTTGTGTCTCTGTCTGTCGGAGTTTTTTTTTCTTTTTTAAACCGTCAGCTGGCTCTAACCAGTTTTTTAAGGAAGTAGTGGTATAAAAAAACTATATTACAAATGAATTAGCTACACACAAACACACACACACCTGGTGTGGAAATAAAAAAAAAAAAAAAGAACCAAAAAAAAAAAAAAAAAAAAAAAATCACACTGATCATAAAAAAAATAAAAGTTAAAAAAATAAAGTTATGTTGAGATGAAAACTCTTGTTCATTACATTTTACTTCATAATTGCAACCGCATGAGTTGTATTCATTGTTGCAAAACTTGTTCTGTATATAGTTCGTTTGTTATCGTGATCAAAACCATTGATCTGAAGCGCAATGCTGATGCTGTCATGTATATAGTTTTCTAATCAGCAATAAATATAACAATTTCTGATCAACCCATATCAATTGCATGCTTAAAATAACATACCGGTTAAAGTCCCACCCATCTCAAGACAACCCGACCCACTTCCAGGTTAAACCCCGCCCACTTCCGGGTTAGGCCCCGCCCAGTCCGAGTACAGATACAGATACAGATAATTCAAATGGTTAACAGATACAGATACAGATAATGCTGTACTCGCTCATCCCTAATATCAATACAGAAAACGTATTCATATCTGTTGGTTTCCTGGGGTCAACACAAGTAAGGTCCTCATTTCCATGGGCAGTTTGACATCCATTACATGTGACAACAGATTTAAATTGTAAATACAACTTGAAATAACAGACAAAGTTCAATAATGTTCTTTACCTTCAACATACAAACTGGTAGTGATAATGTCATCATGAGGGTGGAGTTTAGAAAAACAAAGAAAGAGGGATGTACTGATGTATTGGTAGAGGAGTGAAGAAGAGAGGAGGACTCTCACACTGAGTGAAATCTTCATCTGTAACCCCAGAGGTAAATTCTGCTCATAACCCATAAGAAACTCAATTCTCTTCTCTTCTCTATTCTCATATTCCTTTTGTTCAGCAGACATGGAGAAACTCATTTATCTGATTTTACTTTCTGGTGAGTACACCTCACATCATCATCTCATAGAACACACAAACATCTCAACATTAAAGATGCTCTGAACAATTCTTATTTCAATTCTTATTTCAAATCTTAAACACAACTTAATTAATGTCTGTTTTTCTATATTCTAATTTAGACCCTTCAGAAGGTAAAGACTTCACTTCATGAGATTTAATTTTGATTGAAGAAGTTGATCTTGATTATGAACTTATGGTATTGAGCGTGCAGGCTTAATTCTGCTCAAGAGTTACTAATATTTCTTTAATGGATAATTCTGGCATGTTTCATGTTTGCATCATCACTAATCATGAGTTTAATATGAACCTGCTGTTGTTTTAAATCTACTGGCCTCATTTAAACTAAGATGAAAGATGTCAGTAAAGCTTTAACCCTCATTTTGTCATAAGGAGACTTTTTAGGAAATGTTACTTGTTTCATAATAAGATTGTAACATGGTTGACACACAGAATGACTGATGTCATTAAATATTTATTTTTTAGAGAATTTAGCATCAAAAGGAACGGCTACACAGCCCTCCGTACATTCAGGTGAAGGAGAACACTGCGCCATTACAGATTATCTGACAAGCCCGTGGTTGAGGTTGGATCTTCTGGATTATTATTATATTGACAGAGTGGTCATCACAAACAGAATAAGAATAGACTGCTGTCCTCATCAAACCATCAGGGCAGAGATTCGTGTTGGAAACTCACTGGAAAACAATGGAAACAACAATTCCATGTAAAGTTATTCACAAAATAATTTTAGATTAATTTGATTGATTGATCTGAACGGGTGCATTGATTCTCTGATTTCTCTCTTTCTCAAGATGTTCCGTAACGGCTGATCTTCCACTCGGTGTTACTGCCATTTACTCATGTCATGGGATGAAGGGACATTATGTGAATGTGGTCATGACTGGAATCAAGTCTTTTCTCTCTCTGTGTGAAGTAGAGGTGTATAGAGCAGGTAATGTCTGACAACTGCTTCAATATTGTTCAGCACTGCAGGAAAATGTCATGCATATTTCAGAACTGATCGTATCCGCACTGCTTGTTCTAGTGAATCAGGGCCTGTATTCACAAAACATCTTAAGGCTGAAAGTAGCTCCTAACTTGCCGATTTAGGAGAAACTCTTGAAAATAATTCTAATTTCAGGGTCCGTGTTCTTAAAGCTTCTTAGAATCCTCTAAGAAAGTTCATAATTAAGCTTCAAAGCTTCCATGTAAGAGTTTTAGCTTAAAAGCGAATCAGGACCAAATCTGAGAGAAACTTTGAGCAAGGAAAAGACAAAAACATTTATCTTAGTGAAACAATAACTCTACTAGCTAACTTTTCCTAGAAAGTCTACTTATGACAAAATGAGGGTTAAAGCTTTACTGACATCTTTCATCTTAGTTTAAATGTGGCCAGTAAATATAGCTATAGTAAAAATCTTGTCAATGTGGGTAATTTTCTTTTTAAAATTCATGTACCCTCATAATCTTCAGTTAAAATCTGAAATGCATCTTCCCCCTTCAACTGTCAGTCTGCTGCCAGCTACATTTCAAAATCAATGCAACAGCTGTTTTACACATCCAATCAATTCGCAGTGAAAAAGTCACGCGCACTAATTTTCTCCTTTGAAATTCATTCGCACATGAAATTCACGCGAAGTCACGTAATGGGCGGGGCTCCAGCCAGGCGGCTCCAGTCTTGTTACAAAATGACTTATGACATGGATTTTGTTGAGAGGGTAGCTGCACTTTATGTGTTACGGAAAGCTGAAAAACTTTTTAATTTTTTATAAAAGTAAGAACAAGAATCATACAGCTCCGGGTGTCCACAAACAGCGACGTTTATTTTGTCCACCATATTGTCCTCCTGATTCGGATTTCTGCCTCTGCCTGCTACGTCGTCTAATCACCTCACTACTATAACATGCTCCTGATTGGTTCACGCGGCCCGATTATTCGTCAAAGTTCATATTTTTCAACTCGACGCGAATCGCGCCGCAAGTAGGTCTATCGCGTCTTTGCATTGACTTAACATGTAAATCTCTTTCGCTTAACACTTCATTCGCGTTTGGTCTGAACACACCATAATACTCATAGAGTTATTTCATAAACCTTGTCGGTTTTGACTGAAGTGAGCGTAAAAAGTTGAGAAAGAAATCTGATGTCAATACATTAGTGGCCACTGCCTAATGATATGAATCAAACAAATGAAAAGATTTAATAGGAAGCTTTAATAGGAATTTATATTGTTTTCGTTCCGCAGTTTGTGAAATGTGTCAAAATGTACCAGTATGAGTTCAAAAATGGATAATGGATTATTTTTTTCTTGTTAAAAAGTAGGATTTTTACTATGATGAATTTGGTTGAATTTGATATGTTAATCTATGTTTATATTTACCATAATTGCATAAAACTGGTTTTGTGGGTTGGTATTACGTCCCCACTTTTTTCGAGTCATTCTGTGATCCATACACACATGGCATAGCATCAATGTTTAAGAAACGTCCGTCTGAGAAGCTCAAAAACTGCATGTTACTAGATAGTTTCAAGGGAAATCATTTTCAAATAATATTATTTTTTTTGTGTCTACTATTGCAACCCCGCAAGAAAAGTTCAGGCTCAGGATTCGTTTTTGCTTTACCAAATGTATGCAAATTAGCCCCCCCTCGTCAGAACATATGCAATTCTGAACCAGTTGATGGAAACATTATGGATTACCATACACTTGGGTGAAATGTCCAGACGGTGAACTTTCTTTTACACTTCCGGTGCAGTATTGATGTTCCTGTTTACAGTGTCTGTCAAACCAAACCCTTCACACTGATCTCACTTAAGGTTCACTTGACAGGGCATTTAAGGTCAACTGACACAGTGCTAAAGAAATTTCACAACAACATTTTTCTTTTCCACATGGTTTGCATGTGCTGATTTGAATCTGCCGCACCACATTCAGCAGCGAGGACCAATGGATCACTTTTACAGTTTAAGACTTTTAGACTTTTGCCTTCACCCGGTGTTAATTTTGCAATATGGATTGTTTCTTGTATTTTCTTACACAAACCCAACCCAACGTGAGTACTACACTCTTTCTGGCTGTTATGAGAAAGGTTTTTCTGTGACTGATCTGGAATGTTTGATAGCTGCTGAGCCGTTAATGTTGTTAACTTTATTAAATAATCAGAAGACAGAACACTGAAGAGATGCATGTTTGAGCTATTTTACAATTGCAATAAGTAGTAAATCATTTTTTTTTTGTTTTGTTTTGCTTTCTGTAGAAACACAGAATGAATCTTAAATTTGAATCAATCATCTTAACAAATGAGCTCCAAGCAAAACAGATCTAAACGTTTTCACAGAACACTAGAAAGTCAGTTCATTTCAAATTGTATATTCCAAGGATCTTTGCAGAAAACCCATCTTCGTGTTTTAAAGACTTGAGTTTTAGGTTAGTATTGTTCGGCCATTGGGCTGGTTTTGTTCTGAAGATCTGGCAACCCTGTATCCGCTGTGCCTTGTTTCCAGTCAAGCGCTGATCAGTCTGTGCAGAGCCGCATGTGTTCAAAACATCTCATGCCTGTCACATATAAACACAAAACAAAACCTAGATTATAAATAACCAGTGCTCAAACGGGCTTATTTCTCAATAACAGCCGGCTGCTTGTACATTATCCCGCTTATTACACGGCTACTTGCCACATGAGAAAAAAAACTGTACATGAAATGTGAATTTGAAATATTTGACTAGCTCATTTTAACCAAATGCAGACCTTCCGCGAAGAAAAGCTGTTTACTTTTGGTTTTAAGGTAAGAAATGGCATTCAAATGTCATGAACAGGCAATTTGGTTTAGTCATTTGTAAACATATAGGGGCAGTTTCTTGGACAGAGCTCAAGACTAGAATAAATGTAAGACCTGTCAAAATTGAAAATAGTTTACAGTGTCATATTTTAGAATACATGAGTGCTCTTTGTTTTGTCTCAAAATGCACAGTAGCAAAGCTTTTTTGTAATGCATGATTGTAAAAACTGCTTAAAATGTCTTAATTTAAGGCCTAGTCCTGGTTTAAACTAGTCCTGGTTTAAACCTGTCTGGGAAACCATCCCAATGTCACAGTGGCGGCTGCTGATCTTTTAAAGAGGGGAAGCTCATTTTCGGCCTAAATCATAAAAATTGTCCATTTATTTATATGTAAATTCTGCCCTACGTTCCTTTTCAAGAAAATGCTCTGTAACCCTGTCGTACCAACTAGGCGTCTTTTCCAGTGACTTGACCAGTGTCCTCTCAATGGCCAGCAGAGCTAGGCTGCTTAAACGGCCTTGGCCCATTGTGTTACGGGTGTAGGACTTGAGCCGCTTTAAACAGGAGAAGCTCCTTTCTACACCTGCAGATGTAGCTCCAATTGTTGCCACTAATGAGAACAGTTTGTAAAGCTGAGGCATTGCACTGTCCAACTCCATGTCTTTAAGGAACACCAAGTAATCACACAGCTTTCCCCTGTTACTCTGCAAGTCCTGATCTGAATACAGGACTTGAAGTTCAGACCTCAGTCTCCCTGAATCAAAGTGATGGCCATAACTTTTCAGGACACTTTGGAAGGCCTCCTCTGGAAATGCTTGTCTCATGTCATCAAATTTCCCTGGATTGACTAATTCTAAGAAAAGCATACTTTCCAAATTTGAAAAACGTCGAGGAATCTGCTCCAAGATGTTATCAAGGATGGCCATACAGACAGAACTGAAACAATGAATGTGGTGTGAAATTGTGTGAAATATACGATGAAGGTTGCAGCAGTTTGTCTTTCGACTACACATGCAAAATCCGCGATGGGACTGAGTTGGAAATGGAGACACAGAGTGATACGCGTCATAATCTGAAGACCACGCCCACGCCCACACCAACCGTCTCTTTGCATTGCGAGAAGCTGCCGCCTCCTTGTCATTTATGATTTATAACAAAAACAAAACAAAAAAATGTCTAAAAGCTGATATGTGACAATGTGTATAGCAAACAAGCTAAAAAAAAAACAAGAAATAAGTTTTTATAAGCTGTCGACCCCAAAAAACGAGCGTTTTAGGCCATAAAAGTGGATTAAAAAGAGATGACAGACCCTCCAATCATCACGCAGACGCTCGGAGTCCGGGCCAGCCCACTCCTCCATTCATCCCAGAGACGCTGAGCGTCCGTGGGCGGGACATAATCGCAGCATTATCCAATGACCGTCTTGTTTCTAAGCAGTGAAAAAAACTGTTTAAAGCAGCCCCATTGAAGTCAATGGACGCTGGGCTTCAACAGAGTAATGCACTGTACGCTACGGGAATGAATGAGAAGGAAATCGAGTCAGCCGACCTAAGTAGCTGATTCTGAACGAAATTGTTTTCGTTCGAGATGAACGTGTTTAACGCATTTTTAGTCAATAAAATGTTAACATAATAGTACATATATTTGACCATTCATTTTTTGACAAATATAGGGGAAGCTGAGCTTCCCTTGCATTCTTAAAGAAATCGCATCTGCAATGTCATACATGTTATCAAGACATATTTTTGTGAAAAAAAACTCAATAAGTCATCATACATTTTTACATGGACTAAGCAATTTAAGCAATAAGTTAAGCAATATAGTGACAATAATAATTTATCAGAATCACTTACCATCTGCTTAGCTCTTATTTGAAAACACCCAACTGGTTTATTTTAACTAGTTAACTTTGCATTTATCTCAGAATTACGGGCATGTTTTCAACAAAATATCTCCTCCCTTTGTTATGAAACACAGGGAAGAACCCAAGCGCAGGCAGCAATATGGGGGTAACAAAAAATACCTTTTAATAACAACAAACCAAACAAAAACCCACAATGGGGTAAATCAAGAAAACGGGATAACACTCAAACACGGCAGAACATAGACTGACTGAAACTGGACTAAACTGGGAAACACTTGACATGAACTCTAACTAAACACTGACTAAGACTTACTTGACAATTAACAAGCTGGGATGACGAGCGAACATGGCACAAGGATACAAATGCAAGCAACGAACGAGCACAGGACAATGAAACATGAGGCCTATTTAAAGGGAAACAAACACAGGATAATTAATAGGGACCAGGTGTGGGTAATGAAACACTAACGAGACAAAAGGGCGGGAACACAGACGAGACACGAGAAAGCACATGGCAAGCCAATATATAAACAAAGCCATATCTTTCTCACACAAAACCTAAGGCTATGTCAAGGCTCCGCCCCAAGACCAAGAATAGACATGACATGATGGCGGAACCATGACACCCTTTCCGTATGAGGTGCAAAGTCATTTTATTTGTTTAATTATTAGCTCGGTATGCATCAAAATGATTGCCGGCATGTGCATCTGTCCATTCATCTCTTACTAAACCAATGCAGATGAAGCAGCTCAAAAGAGATTTCCACTGAGGTAAAAGAAAGCGCGTGCTGCAACAGCTGCTTTTTTCCACATTTGCATGCGTTTGATTTAAATAACTTGCAGCAATGCGACCTGACATGGCACAGCCAGATGTTCTTTATATCACGCTTTTTACATTACATTTTGTAATGTGTTTTAAATGAACTTTACAAAACAGATTATTGCCTCCCTGTAATAAAGCCTTGAGTTTGCAGTTGACGTAATATTGAAACTCACAAAACCATTCACTTATTCTGTTCATAGGTGGATGAACTTCCAGTCTTCACCTTATTGATCTTGACCACCGCAAGCTTTAAAATAAATAAAGGCACACCTTTTGGAAGCAATTCTAAATACTTTTTGAAAATAATACACTGTTTAGCAATAAAGTTGAGTGTTTTTGAAGATGAAGATGAACAAAATTTTAGTTTATTTCCTCTCACTATGTAGACTTGTTAAAACATTGTTTCATATCGAGACAGTAATATTAAAATATTAAAGGTCCAGTCAGTGAAATCTAGTGGCAAGGTTGCGAATTGCAACCAACCGCTCACTCCACCCCTCCCCCTCCCGTTCGAAAACACTACGATGGCTAACAGAACATGGCCAATTACATGCAAGGGGACCCGCGGTGTATGTAGATAGAAATATATCATTCTAAGGTAATAAAAACATAACGATTTATAAAAGAGAGATACAGCTGTACGATTATTTCTGGAAAAAGACGAGCCACTACATGTGGGACTAGTGGGGAGTGTGGGACGGAACTACAGCACGAGCACACAACACATCATCGCATTAATCCCTTCCTGTTTTCTACATTATTCACGTACATGCCAATTGCCAACAAAACACAGACGTATGACTAAGTTTGACTTACCGCGTGCGGTTAATGTCCAGCATCTTTTAGCACTGGGACTGCTCCATCTATCAGTTTCAAACCATCTCCAAATGCAGCATTATATCCACCATTTATATAACATCCATCACTGAAATACAGTGAACAAACAAACACAGTTGAACTTCACAATCACAAGAGTAACAAGCTGCAGCGCAGCCCATCTTGACCCAGCGCAGATACTCTTGATGGTGAGCGGAGAGTCTGGGCAATAACAGCAGCTGCTGGAGTGACTGTGGTAGCAGCTGTCACGTTTGTTGTATGTTTTGTTAGGTTTTTTCCTCCCCTGGTTTATTTCATTATTAGTTAATTAGTTTTCACCCGTGTCTTATGATTAGTTTATCTCCAGCACCTGTTTATCCCTTGTTATATTTTGTACTTAAGCCCTGTGTTTTCTTCAGTTTGTTGTTGGTTATTGTTAATGTCAATGTTTGTCATCTCCCGTGTGGTTCCACTGGTTCTTATTAAAGTTATGTTTTTGATTTATACTTCGAGTTTTTGATTTAGTTTAGAGTAACCCGTGACAGCAGCGTTGTTTGGTAGTTTCTGATCAGTCACACGTTGAACTTTGTCTAGAAACCCCTTCTGATTAAAATCAGGGCTCAAACACAAATAATTAGACCACCGCTGTTGTTTTACCCAGCCATGATTGTCCAACCATGTCATTCAGTACTGAGAAGTCTGTGGACAGTTTGTGGTAGTTAAGGGACTTGTGGGAAAAGTAAGTCCTCGAATCTCAGAGAAAATTTTAGTCTTTTTGTGTAAAGTCAATTTCTACATCATGAACTGTTTCCTTCTTCAAACAGTTCTAAACATTTTGTATCATATGTTTAGTAATTGCAAAACTACAAAGAACGCTACCATACTGCTGATGACTGATCTTCTGGTATTTTCTTTGAAGGCAAGGTCCTTATTTTCATTTGCAATTTTGCATTCGTACCTGATTTGATTTGTAAATAAGACTTAAAATAACACCCGGAGATGCTCTGAGAAAAGCTTTCCTAGGAATCCGATGACATGTGGAGGGTGCAGAGTGTGACAGTCAAATGTCCAGAGGGATGTACTGATGTATTGCTAGAAGAGTGAAGAAGAGAGGAGGACTCTCACACTGAGTGAAATCTTCATCTGTAACCCCAGAGGTAAGTTCTGCTCATAACCCATAAGAAACTCAATTCTCTTCTCTATTCTCATATTCCTTTTCTTCAGCAGAGACATGGAGAAACTTATTAATCTGATTTTACTCTCTGGTGAGTACACCTCACATCATCTCAACATTATACATGCTGTTAGTCATTCTTCATTCAAATCTTTAACATCACTTTTGAAATGTTAAATATATTAACCTGTGTATGGTGTTCGGGTTTGTGGGACTTCAATTCATAAATGTGATCTAACAAAGGTACAGGGCAAATATTAACCACATATTCTGTTTAGATTGTTCGTAATTGGGATGAAGTAAATATCTTTTAATTATTTTAACATAAAGTGTTTGATTGTGTTGAATTAAAAACCCAAAACTGCAGCGGGTCCACTAGACCCACCAACACTGGTTGAGTAACAAAAATATGAACACCACACAAGGGTTAAAAGGCATCGATGTAAATACTTGATTTTTTTTACAACAGGTCTTGTTTCCATTCCGAGTTGTTTAACAGGTAAAAAAAATTATTGTGGATCTTGACATCCTTTAAGAATGTCTTTGTGTTGAAAAGTTTTAACATTTTACCTAGAACTCATGTCTGTGTTCATACTTTGTATACATGAAACGTAAAGCAGTTAATAGGTGACTAAACGGATGTTTAAAAATCTGTGAATTGAATTGGTGCATTAAGGGATTTTTTTTATTTGGATTGGGCCCGTGAGTCTTCAAGACCCCAAAGAGAACATTAGTGTTAAAAACAATCGAATGGTTATTATTATCACAGATGTGTTTACATCTCCAGACTGACTGACCGACTGTCTTATAGAGAATCTTGCATTGAAAGGAACGGCTACACAGTCATCTACATATTACACCTGGACCGCTCAGAATGCCATAGATGGGCAAAGATATGGAGCAGGTGAAGCGGCATCCTGCTGCATTACAGGATATCAATATAACCCGTGGTGGAGGCTGGATCTCCAGCAAAATTATGAGATTAGCACAGTCATCATCACCGCTAGATCAGACTGCTGTGTGGATCAAACCAACGGAGCAGAGATTCGTATTGGAAACTCACTGGACAACAATGGAAACAACAATCCCAGGTGAAGTCATCACTTGAACACTGTTGATTGATTGATTTAAACATCTCAATAGTGATTCATTGTTTTTTTCTATCTAGATGCGCTGTGACTTCAGGTTTTCTAACTCGTCATACTATCACTTATTCGTGTGGTGTAATGGAGGGACGTTATGTGAATGTGATCCTGTATGGACAGACAAATTATCTCTCTCTGTGTGAGGTGGAGGTCTATGGAACAGGTAAATTCTGACACACAATTGTCTATCAAACTAAATTTGTTTTGCAGAATTGGTTGTTGGAACTACTGAAATTTAGGAATCATTTCAAATGTATGATTTTTATTTGAGTGAACAGTACTGAAGAACGCCTTTGTGTGGAGGACTTTTTAAATGGAGGCGTTCTTTTTCTAGTTCACAATATACACAGAACAATCATGTAGTTCAAAAGAAAGTTGGATGTTAAGTAAAGTGTTGAGATGAGCTGTTGGTCTGGACTCCAAACAGAACTTGATGGTCAAAATGATTTACTGGTGACTCTGAAATACTGAGATCTATCTTCATCTTCACTGGGTGTTGATTCTGAGTAAAATCTGTTGTAATGTCAAGACGAATGCTATAAATCTGAATTTCACAGCTATTAAACTGGACATCAGTAAGATGCATCAATTTAAACTGTGTTTCTATTTATTTAATGCGTGCGTCTGATATAACCTCGCTCTTTACCAGCACGCGCATTCTCTGATGTGCAAAGAGCTGTGCACTCGCATCATCGAAACACTCATTTCACTTTACCTCATAGCCTGACATATTACTTTTGCCGTTTATTTATATTATTTAGTTATACATTACATATGCGAGACTAAACATACATTTCAGTTGTTTCCGTTGATTTGCCTTGTTTAAATGAACGGACCCTGATGTGTAAGGGTAACCGTCAAAGCTTTTGATTGTGTAACGGACATCCCAAGCCAAGAATATAACGTAAATCTTAAGGTTAATGTTTATTCATCTGTCAATAAATATCTAATTTGTGTTGAAGTCTTTGATTCTTCATGTCATCTACTTCAGTATGTAAATAAAATTTCGGATTCTGTGTGCAGTTTTATCAATCGTTATACGGTATTTTATACATACTTGATAGAGAATGACTGCACAAAAGTTACAAACTTCCTTTAACGGACACATTCAATCATAAATTGTTTTTCATCATCAATGTGAGATTCACAAAAATGGGAATCACAGCCAGGAACACTGGGACTACTATGGTCCGGTCCAGATACGGCCTGACAACCAAACTGTGTTAACTGTTTTTTATTAAACATGGCAAGCTGACATGGTATTAAAAAAGCCCCACATTTTTATCAACATCATCATCATTAACACTTGGCATAGTCTTCAAGGTGTATGTACATATAAACATCAACTGTATATATTCACACTATATTTTTAGAGAACGTGGCATTGAAAGGAACAGCTATACAGTCATCTACATATTACGCCTTTGGTTCTAAGAATGCCATAGATGGGCGAAGATATGGAGCAGGTGAAGCGGCATACTGCAGCATTACAGGATATCAATATAACCCGTGGTGGAGGCTGGATCTCCAGTATAATTATGAGATTAGCACAGTCATCATCACCGCTAGATCAGACGGATATGTGGATCAAACCAACGGAGCAGAGATTCATATTGGAAACTCACTGGACAACAATGGAAACAACAATCCCAGGTGAAATTATTCAGAGATTTTAACTTCTCTATAGAGATTCATTGATCTCACTTTCTCTCTCTCTCTCTCCCTCTCCCTCTCCCTCTCCCTCTCCCTCTCCCTCTCCCTCTCTCCTCTCCCTCTATCTAGATGTGCTGTGACTTCTGGTTTTCTAGCTGCTCACACCATCACTTACTCATGTCATGGGATGGAGGGACGTTATGTGAATGTGGTCATGACTGGACGTACATCTCATCTCTCTCTGTGTGAGGTGGAGGTCTATGGAAAACGTAATTTCTGACACCTAATTCTGTACAGTACGGTAGAACTTAGATCTTAGTGGAATTTTAATAGCTTTTTCCAATTTTTTGTTATAATCAAATAAAAAAATCGATTCCAACTGTATGATTAATGATCATAATTTTAAAATAGCTTTGTGGGGAACTTTGGTTTCTCTTTTCACTTTATATTTGTTTTTGGTTTGATTTATGAGTATTTCTAACACGTTCTTTCTGCGTTGATTGTTTTCACTTGCCCTTTCATTTGTCATGTTTTTGATCATCAGTGTTTTGATTTGTATGTGTTGGTCAAATTGGCGTTTTCTGTGTTTCAGGGCATATAAAAAAGTATTTTCTGAGGCTGAAATTCTCCTCCATCGTTGATGCATTCGCAGAGCGCGACAAAATCCTCCATCAGGTGAGAAAAAGAGTCTTAAAGTGGCCGTAACTCAGACAGTTTCTGCATATCTCATGTTAATCTTGAGTACTTACAGAATAGTCTCCAATCCTTCAAATATCCGTAGAGTCTTTGGTTTGATCACATTTATAAAAGACAGATACAGCTGTACGATTATTTCCCCATTGCCAACAAAACACAGACATATGACTCAGTTTCACTTACCGCGTGCGGTTCATGTCCCGCGTCTTTTAGCGCTGGGACGGCTCCATCTATCAGTTTCAAATGATCTCCAAATCCAGCGTTATATCCAACGTTTATATAACATTCATCACCCAAATGCAGTGAACAAACAAACACAGCTGAACTTCTCAAACGCAGTGCTATCTCTCTCTCTCTCTCTCTCTCTCTCTCCTGCAAACAAGTGAAACGCGTGAGCATGCTTTTCAGGAGAATTGTCCAATAAGGGACTGAGAACTGTTGTTCCGAAAAAAACTTTTCGAAACCTATACGAACACTGGAGGAGCACATTAATACTACGTCCAACTCGTTTTTTGCCAAGTTGATCATGTTAAGGATGAAAAGTCGGTATTTTTAACATTGTAATGAAGTGAGAATGCATGAAACACCGTTGCAGGGCTGCTTTAAAATACAAAAGTAAATGTGATGATTGAAGAGAGAAGTGAGATATGAGAGTGTTTGATGTGTGTAAATATATGAGATGAGAGATGATGAGAGAATGAGAAATGACAGTATGTTTCATGTGTGGATTGACATATTTGATGGATTTTAGCTCCAGTCTGCTCTGGGATTGAACATCTCTGATTTTAAACTGTCCTGGACACAACTACCCAAGAAAGAGAAGCAGAAACATCAGGACGGAGGCGAGTACACACACTGGTTTTGAATAAACATCACAAACACATCTGACGGAAGAAGTAAACCGTCGTGTTTACATCGGTCACAATCATAATTCACCACGATTAACTAAACGCTGAATTCTTAAAACTATGCGAGATTGATAATGTTAAAATCTTACAAGAACAATTTTTATGAGTTTAATATGTTTAATATGTTATGTTACGGTGGGCACATTTCCACAGCCCTAACTACACCAGCTTTTCCAGGCAATTTTAAAGGCGCTAGAGTTCAAACAAAATCAAAGAACGAACTGCTATGATGTCATTCTAAACATAATCTGAACACAATCAATACAATTTGAGTTAGTTTGCTGTGGGAAAGCCATTCCTCTATAGCCATTACGGACAGTAAAGGGGGCGTGTTCTGGGGCTCTGCCTTTTTTATGATTGAAATGTTTCCTGGTCTATATAGTTCTGTGAAGGTCAGATACAGAACATCACATTTGCATTAAGCAGACGCTTTTATGTCAGCATTTACCAGTCAAGTATTCACGGAAAATATATGTTTTTAGTTGTTTTGTGCATGATGTGGTCCACCAGCAACCACTATTGCATTTACATTTACGCATTTGATACGCTTTTATCCAATGCGACTTACTGCACATGATACCACACATTTGTTTTGTTTCTAAGTATGTGCAATCTCAGGGATCGAACCCTTGACCTTGGTGTTGCTAGCGACATGCTCTAAGCACTGAGCTACTGGAAGTTGAATATTGCAACAGATGATGTTCTCTAAAGCTATGAAAATGAGTAAGGGGTCAAGGTAAAACGCCACTGAATTTGTAATGTGTCTTTTGACCCATGTTGTGCAAATATTGGATAGAACACACTGCTGGGTTATTTTAACCCAATTGCAGGCTTGTCTTTACCCAACCATGCGTGGAAACAACCGAGTAATTGTGTGCAGTGTGTTCTGTCTAATATTTACCCAGCATGGGTCAAAAACAACCAGCACTTCTTAGAGAGTTGTGTCTGTTCTTAACTAGGCGGGTTTAGATTAATCAGTGTTGAAATGTTTTAAAGGTATACCGCTGACTGTTCAGCTTTTTCCAACTTAATTTTGCCTAACAAAATAATAATGAATATTTATATTTGCCCAAAGTGTAATCCCTGCATATATCCACCAAGGCCAGCCAAACACTCACACACCCACTTGTTTATACTACTTAGTGGGGTCCAGACAACTAATAAACATACAGTATATAAGAATGTATTTGATGAACAGCTGTCCTTCAATGATCACATTGCAAAGACAACACGGTCATGCCGATACGCCTTATTCAACATTAGAAAGGTCAGACCCTATCTCACTGAGCATGCGGCACAACTCCTTGTCCAGGCCCTGGTCATCTCAAGGCTGGACTACTGCAATGCTCTCCTTGCTGGTCTTCCTGCAAAGGCTATCAAACCACTTCAGCTGGTTCAGAACGCAGCAGCACGCCTCGTCTTCCAACAGCACGAAAGGGCTCACGTGACTCCCCTTTTAATCTCTCTCCACTGGCTACCGGTTGAAGCCCGTATCAGATTCAAGTCACTAATGCTTGCCTACAGGACTATCACTGGATCTGCACCGGCTTACTTCCACACTCTCCTGCACTCCTACACCCCATCAAGATCCCTGCGTTCAGCAAACCAGCGGCGTCTTGATTTGCCTTCCCATAAGGGCAGTAAATCTCTCTCCCGCTCGTTCTTATTCACAACTCCTTCCTGGTGGAACATTCTTCCTAACTCTGTCCGTTCAACCACATCTCTCACAACATTTAAAAAACTACTTAAAACCCATCTCTTCTGTGAATACTTGACAGACAAATGAAAAAATAATGAAAAAACTAACCCTTTCTCTCAACAGGTAGTGGTCTAGCTTTTGTTGAAACCAGTAACTTTGTATTGGCACTTCATGTATTATGGCTCCTGTATGACATATCGCTTATTGCTCCTAAACTCTTTGTAAGTCGCTTTGGATAAAAGCGTCTGCTAAATGTAAATGTAAATGCTATGTTATGTATATGAATTAGGGCTGGGCAAAACAATCGAAAAATCCATTAATAATTTTTTTAAACTGATAAATTCAATATCGATTCTCAAAAGCTGTGAATCGATGTTTTTTATTTCATATTTACGCAAGTACTGAACATTCATTAACGTTAATGGTATTGCTACTACTATCGACTAGATGTCACTTTTCCTTTTTCAACCGGTGGATGTAACAAAAGGGATCGTATCCTTCATTCATTGCTTCATTAACATGGGATGCGGTGTGTTGTCAAATTTAACATCACCTTCATATCAAAGGCAGCGGTTCACATGATTGCAGCCTCTATTTACAGCTGATTTTGTCAAATTTTAGTTTGTTATACTGTATCTTAAATTTCTGTTTCAATTTATCCAATTGTGTTGACATTTTTCTTTTTTTTTTAAGTTTAAAGATTTGTGGCTCTTCCTTTCATTTTTTAATTCACCATTGCAATGTGATATTTACTGATCTTTTTAGAAATATCTAAAGGATTTGTATTAAATCTATTCGCAGATAGCAAGCAACCATTGAATCAATGTTACAAAATAGTTAATTTGTCAATGTTAATTGCATTGAATCAATATCACTTTTGCACCTGCAATTAATGTTGAAAAATGTTGAAATTTCGACAAATCACCGTTCTAGTGATCCGTTTTTGAAGTTTTCTTTAACTGGTCACGTTCAAAAGTCAACTTTTCGAAACACCTCTTTCTCTATCAATGTATACGTGTTCTTATTAAAGCACTACTGTAAACATTGAAAGTGGTTTAAGAGTTGCCTGATCACAATAATGGTGATTTGTTGAAATTTCTAAAACCTTTCTACATGAATTGCAGGTGCATATTAACATTGACAAATCAACTATTTTTTTAACATTGATTCAATGGTTCCTTGCTATCTAGGTAATCATTGACTCGAATCAAATCGAATCGAGAGCTTGTGAATCGGATCGAATCAGAACATCAGAATGGATACAGCCCTAATATGAATGCTATATATGTGTATTCCTAACAACCAAGTGTTTTATATACTGTATATATTGATACGTGTATAATATTATATATACAGTATGAAGAGTTTGGTTCCAAAATGAGGTAATTGAGTTTCAAAAAAGAAATAAAATAAGGTTATTATTGAGTTCTTATGGCTTAAATAAAAAAAACTAACTGCAGTTTGATTGATATTAATTGGAGTTCACAATAAAAAGACCAAACCAAACTCTTCATATACGTGTGTGTTGGGTGTTAGGGACGGGTTCCTGTGACATTAGGTGTTAGGATTAGTTTTATCGAAAAGATTATGTCCTTGTGATCCAACAAAGTCAAATATTCCTGATCTTTCGTACTTTGTGGGGTCAACTGGAATAAATTCAAGCACACACACAATCAAAATATGCCTAGAAAACTCGAGGTTCATTTAACTCAACAACGGGTAAAACGACTCCTCTTTTTACAGTGTGTAAATATTGTGATTGATTTATTGTGGGTCTCATTCACAGGTCCTTGTGTTAACACAATGATCTGAGTGATACTGGAGAAGCTTTTGATCCTGACCCTGCATGTTTCCTGACAAGTATGAAGCTAAAATTCCACACTGTAGGATATTATATTTATTATAAATACACATTCAGTGTAAGTGTATGTTGATTAAGGACAATATGTTCAATGTAATATGTTCAATAAATGTGTCAGAACAGCTCTGTATACTGTGTTTGTTGACTGTTAACTGTAGATTTACAGTCTGATGGACAGGCTAAAGACAGCAGGCGACTCTTAAAGAGCAATTTAACCAAACATTTCACAACTGTCATTTATTTTAAAGGTTAAGGTTCAGGTTCAATGTTGTGCCTCATAAAATAGCCGAATATATCCTGTTTACTATCTAAATGCAAACATAATAAAATGACCATTCTCGCGTCCACTGAGACATTTACTGCAGTGTGACACCGGATCTTCACCATGAAGAGTTAGATCTTTTCTAGCAAATGCTCATTCATTCTTTGATTCATGGATTGTTCCCTCTGCCGTGACTGCCACAGTCTCGAGGAATAACATGTTCACATCAGTGCCGATCATATTAGTGTTGTTAGTTGTGTAGCTGTGTGTCAAACTTAGTCATATTACAGGTTACGATTGTAAGTTAAATGAAGGATGACCATCATACATCTTATGAGATTTATCCGTAGATTATTTCATCCTATGGTAGTTTGTGGTTACTGCGGTGTAACCGTTGGTTTTATTTGTAATAAAAGTGAAGTTGTTGTTTACCCACACCTCAAAAAAATCAGTTGACAGCTAAAGGATAGTCCATCTCAAAATGAAAATTCTGTAGTTAAGTACTCACCCGGAAGTCGTGTGATAACCCTAGGACCCTCCGTCCATCTCCGGAACACAAATGAAGATAGTTTTGATGAAGTCACTCAAAGCGCAGAAAGTGAGTATAGACATCAAACCAGGACACCGCCTTCAATCTCTGACCTCAAGATTCATTTTCAATAGGTGATTTGACTGTGCTGAGGTCATTTCAGTTGACTCATAGCCAACTCTGGGCAACCAAATTTGGGTATCCAAAACACATAAACAAAGACTCTGAGGTGAACAAGCAACAGGTTTTAGTTTAAAATGATTTCAGTTTAACAAAAGGCAGCACTGTTGAAAAATAATTCTGCAACTGCAACATAATAACTGACTTGAATTGGAAGAAGGATAGATTCTTCCTCTGTGGAATGAATGATGTGCAAGATCCAAATTAAAACCAATTGTGGCTTAGAGACGACACACGTCATATAACAAACATTACTTCAGTGAATTTAACATCAGACTAAACCTGTAGCTATCGTTTATTTGAGTAATCGAGTATTCTACCAATTAGTCCATCGATTAATCGAGTATTAGCATAAGTACTTTTTCTTTATTAAAGAGCAGTACTAAATATGCAAGAGAAAATAAGACGGGTCTTTTAACATGAACAACACATTTTTTCCTTTTTATAAAAGTTTACATTTATATTGCAGAAATTGCATACATAAATATCTGTGAAAACTAAACTCATTTACTACATTCCATTGCCATATTACTGTCACAGTTATGTTATGTTCTGTTAGGTTATTTACTCCCCTGGTTTGTTTCTTTATTAGTTAATTAGTTTTCACTTGTGTCTCATTGTTAATTAGTCCCACACCTGATTCTGTTTTCCCTGAGTGTCTTTCTTTTGTATTTAAGCCCTGTGTGTTCCTTAGTTCTTTGTCGGTTATTATTTATGTCAATGTGTTTCGTCCCCTGTTTCGTATTAAAGGTGGTTTTTGGTTTAGACTTCTAGTTTTTGATTTAGTTTACAGTCCAATCCGTGACAATTACATTCAAAATGAAATATAATAATATATAGTATCTCACAGAAGTGAGTACACTGTAGAAAGGTTCAATAAAAGGAAGGAAGGAGGCGGGAACCGGCAAACATTTAAACATTTAATTAAATAATAACAACGTAAATAAACAGCCGGCAGCCCCTCACGGACCACTGCGGGCAACACAAACATAAATCAACTCAACATGTGTCCGGGCCCGGTCCTCTCTCATTAACACTCACTACTCCACTACATACACCCCTCACATTTTTGTAAATATTTTATTGTATATTTTCATGTGACAACACCGAAGAAATTAAACTTTGCTAAAATCTATGTGGACAAATATACTATTGTGTAGTAAAAAACAGAACCATGAAATAGAAATGAATACAGAAAAAAAACAATTTGGGTAAACTAAAAATGATATCCATCTGTATGTAACATTACTGTCCTGTCAGTCATCTTCCTATTCATGTGATGATCTGTTTTTATCAAATATGATAACAGATGTTTTAAACTTGTGCAGCAACTGTTTGGCTTGTGCCACAAAACTTTAAACCTCTTTAGCACCGGTGCTTTGTGCACAAAAAATTAACACAACTCTGCCAAACATAAGTCGTCTGAGCCATTTTGTCATTATGGTCTAATTTGAATTTGATGTAGATGTGTTTCCAGTAGGGATAACTGTTGCTTAACTGATGGCATGAGGTAGGTACCTTCCCTCAGATGACAGGTGTTGCTGGAGAGAAGGTGCACACAGTCAAAGTGGAACTAAAGATTATCCGGCTGTGTCCAAATACCCCCACTTGCGGTCTTCGCTTGAGAGCATGTGCACGCGACAGGAAGTAACAGTCTGTCCCATGTCTTAAAGTGCTTTGCCCTTCTAGAATAGTGCCCGGGTCTCGCGAGATGTTGCGGTGACACGAGCGACAGTGACTCTCACATCATCCGTCTCTTGTCAGTCACTGCAGGGGTTTGTTTATAAGTGTCACTAGAGCAACCAAAGCTAGAAACAGCTTCTGACGACCTCGTGAAAGAGACGAGCGACACACATCAACACAGTTGATCGCACAGTAAGTGTGTCCCATCGGGTTAGAAATACTACATGTCACGCCCACTAGAACACTTGGGCCAAAAACAGGAAACACGTCATGAAAGTGGTCAAGTGGTCAAGTGGTCAAGTGGTCAAGTGCAAAGACCACAAGTGGGGTGTTTAGGATGCAGCTTCGTGATGGCCAAGTGAAGCTTTCTGAACCCCTGAAGCTCTCAATAAAACTGTTGGAAATCGTTCATTACCCGAAGCTTTTCAAATCAGACAGAGCTCGACGAGGACCTCTGCTGGTCAAACTCATGAATAGGGAAAGTACACACACGCACATAAGGACACACATGCACTTTCATATGTTCTAGTAAATCTGTAGTAATATACTTTAACAACTCAAGGGCCGTGCCCTGCATCGCTTATTAAAAAACATCCTATGTCCCAATAAGCTTTCATGTACCATTCTTCAATAGTTACTTCTGTTTCCTGTTGGAATAGCAGGTCATTATGCTGCGTCTTAGTTCGCCTACTAACAGTATACTGTTATTGTTATGTAAAAGTATATACATGTTAGTGTGTAGCAAACAATATGCACACACTGGGACATACTAACAGGAAACGGAAGTGGCCGTTGTTTTCCTACGACAGTGTGATTGTTAACCGCCACAATCATCAAAATACAGCCCTTTGCATTTAGTTATTTATATATTCATTATTTCGTATGTAATGTATACTATATTCTTACATGTGTTACTTTAGCGAAGCATCTTTTATTTGTCATGTAATGTTTAGTGTATAGTTTAATTTATAGATTCAGTTACGCATCATGCATTTCATTTATTAATTGTGTGTAGTGCAACTAAACTCCGCCCCCTTCCGGTGGGTTGTGGGTAATAGCAGCCGTTTCACCCTACATTCCATTCTGGATAAAAACATGTTGTAAAAATCTTACTTTTGTCCACCTAACTCATTCAGACATTTAAGCATACACTTTGAGATCCACAGTTTTTTTGAAATAATGAAAAACTAAATTACTGTGGCTGTATCCAAGGAAAGGTGGGATGTTAGAACAACCTGCAAGATAACAACAGAGTAAAGACACAAACCTTAAACAAGTGTTGATGTATGTTTGTGTTTGTTGACATCACACAAACATCTGGAGACGCTTCCCCTCGAGTGTCTCATAAAGTGGTTTGTACTTGAAGCTTTTCAAAACGGTGCACACTAGCGCCACCCGGTGGTCAAAGGGTAGAAAAGCTGTCTTTGTGTCCATTTCTATTTATAATGTTTCATATAATACAAATGTCACTTCACATCTATGTCTGTATAGTCTGTCTATGTCTCAGTCTATGACTAAATTGAAAAAGAATCAATAAATGGAACAAAACAACATGTTTATGGGCTTCGATCACCTTATGCAGTTGTTCATATAAACTTTCGTCTTAGTCCTATAACTGTGACGTGATTGTGAACTGGGGAAATTTTATTTTGTGAGTAATAGAAAAATCAAGAAATAGAAAAAAGTTCAACAGTGCAGGTTGTCTCTTAATAGTACAGTTTCATGAATGAATTTAGACTCAAATAGTATTGAAAAAGTACACTATAATTAATACTACATAAAGTATAAGCATGTACTTGAATTTAATTAAATGAAGTAGGGATATCCCAACCCCTTCTTTCCACAAGTAGTTTATATTTATTGAAAGTGGCCATCTCAGGCATCAGGCTCAGTGTTTTAAAGGAGAAGCTCTGTTGCGGTTATTTGTACAGACATGTGATCAGCCTACGTTAAGAGGATTACACTCATTACGGCAAAAAGGACGGACTCCAGGATGTTCAAAGTTCTTTTACTCGTTAAATGAGCAAAGACAACACTGACGATACATCAAAAGAAGAAGAACATTAAACTGTAAAAATTCTGTAAAATGACAGTTTTTTACATCACATGTTTCCCAAACCGTTCGTCTCTTGAGACAGTTTCCACACACTTCTCATCATCCGTCACTCGAAGCGTCGAGGAGGAGCTGGAGATGCGGCGCAGGCAAGCGGAGTTCAGTCTCTCCAGCTTCAGCAGGTCTCAGCACATTCTCAACTCGTCTCTGTCCTCCGAGTCTCAACACGATTCCTCAGAATTCACAAATACGAACAACGATGAGTGGAAACAGGTAAGTTATGTTTCATTGCGGTTAAAGGGAAATTTTAGTCAAGTCATTCAAGATAAGCAAAATGTCAATAATTTCAAATATCGATGGACACCTATAAAATCAAATAACCAAGAAACATGATGTGGCAATAACATACAGCTAATGGTTGGTTTGCATTCTGTCTGATCAGATTTTGGACCTGCTGTGGGGTGACCCCATGTCTCAGCAGGTCAAGAGATCAGAGGAGGAGGATGTTACTGGGGTCCTGATGTCACAGAGGACTTTCTGAACAAAAACAACCTCCAGCTCATCATCCGTTCACACGAGCGCAAGCAGGACGGATACGAGTTCTGCCATAATCCAAAGGTGTGAGAGGTGATACATGGATGAGTCTTTTAAAACTACAATAACAGCAGTGTATAGTCTTTGAAAACTGGGTTTAGCACTCGTAAATACAATGGAGTGTATTCACTCTATGCTGTTTAGTTATTTGACTATTAAGTGTTGATGTAATGTCATTTTAGCTGTTTTTTATACGTGTCAGACTAGAGCTGAAACAACTTCATGATGGTTGGTGCAAACATTTCAATATGAATTATGGAAATTATATTTCCTACATTTTCATTTCGTGTTCTTTTCACACTTACACACTTTTTTTTTAGCCGATTGTTAGAGCCATCTGATAATTGAAGCTGAATCGATTTTGCAGCTACACTGCTTTATCAGACCAACGAATGCTACTGATGTGGATAAATTCAGGAAAAAATGGGTCAAATATATTTATTACTCCTGTTACATAAAACATATAATATCAAATAAATATCTAAAGAATAGTGATAGACAAAAATGCCAGTCTAGAAAACACGATTATATTTTTTTAACGCACAAACTTGAACAGATTATTTTAAAACAAAAGCTATTTACAAGATTATTTACCAAAAATATGTTTGTTACAAAACATTTATAAATTAAATAATTAATTGGATAATAAAATAAAATGTTTTAACATGCCCCAAAAAATACATTTTACTTTTTACAAATTACTTGCTGTTGCACATTTTTTGGACAAATTTGCCGCATCCCTTTGTCTCTGTCACACCTGCTGAAATCTCCTAGAAACACAATCACTGATGAGTCACTAAACCAACACAACACACTCAATGTTGAACACTAAAGCTCACATCCAAATATTGAACATCTTAAGATAATCTTCTCCATTAATGAAATGTTGATGTGATGACAGACAGCACGAGGACTGACCTCAGAGTGCAGAAGCGCAGGAGATCATTGGTGAGACTACAAAAACCACAAAGAGAGCTCTGTGATTGGTCAGAGGAACTCACCTGCTGCACTTTATAAAGACACTTTATAAAGAGCAGAAGAGAATAACACAATGAATATATTTCAATCATTCAAACAGTTATCACTAAACAGCTGAGAAATCTTTAAGTACCATGTGGAGAAAATGACCTGTGATTTCCAGTATAGTAAGAATGGAGTTACTCACTCTCAGGAACAGCCTGTTTTGCCAGGGGAGGCCTGCATGTGTTCTCAGAGGTCCTCCTCGCTTGACCCGCAATCGTGTTAAAGAAGAGGAGCCGCTCACCTGTGGCAGATAAATGAGAACGTGTCAGAATAATGCAGCAGATGTACAGAACTGAAGTGGAAGATGGATGGAGACTCACTGTGAAGAAGAAGATCCTCCTGGATTCTCAGATCACAGTTATGGTGTCATCAGAGGAGCCGTTTAGATGCACGTTATTCACACAATAGACTAAAATGCTTATAGTTTTGCAAGTGCTTTTATAAAAATGCTTTCTTATGGCCATATGGCAATGTTTTTGCTGTATAGCTTACGTGGGTGAGACTACTAAACAACATGCAGACCGCGAATCGAACACGTTTTGTCGTTTATTTTCAAGTGTAACCTGCGTCCCTACTTGCTTTGTTTTTCTTTGTTTTATTTGTGATGATCTAATGTGTTTAAACGCGTACAGGTCACCTCCAGCCCGACAGCAAACAATACTTTACATATCCAAGAACATTGTCTTCAATTCAAATTTTGGGTTGCTGTAAAACACAAAACACACTTTAGAAATAGAACAAATAGCAGAGACACAAAAACAGAGAAGTAGTACAGAAATAGGAAGAAGCCAACATAAAACATGAATACATGGCATTATTGCACATCTATATCCTACCACAAGACATTAGCAAAACTCAATAAATAAATGTCAATAGGCTTTTATATTTATAGGCTGACCCTGTAAAAAAATCAAGTTGTTTCAACTTATCATTATTTAGTAACTAGTTGCACAGAAATTTTACGTTCACTCAATTTCCGTCCCCAAAGTGTTAATTGAATTGTTATGTTTTAGTTGGCCTAAACTTGACTAAAATATTAAAAAGTATGCTGGCTCAACTAGTTTTGTAATTAGTTTAATATCCCAAAACATACAGTAAAGATTCTGTCTATTATAATGTAAGTATTTACCCCACGTTTTATCCGTTACTTCAATTAATTGTTATTATTTGCTAATTTTAACTAGAAATACCAGTGGAACTATATAATTGAATATCTGGTAAGGGGGCGTAACTTGTAATTGTCCAAATCACATGGAACAACGCGAGATGTTATCGGCAAGATGGCCCCTTGCGGAAATATAAAAGTACATATAATTGAACATAAATGAGGCTATGGGTAGTGAAATCGAACAAATCTCGTTTTTACTCTTTTGGTTATTTACTATAATAAAACCATGGTAATTTAAAAATATCAAAAGAGATGTTTTTTGTTTGTTAAGCAGATGTCACCCAGAAATACTAGCATGCATGTTGCATCCATTTATGCTCATATGTTTTTCGTAAACTTAAATTTTAACATGTCATTTTAATGCTATTATTTTACCCAGCGTATTAAGCTCGAGATATCTATCTATATCTATAACTACCTAATAAATTGGGTACTCAGCGGTCACAATTCACGCGGGAACAGAGTTTGCGAAACACATTTGCTGCGTCCTAATTCGCCTACTTATTCTGTGCCCTAACAGTTTAGTATTTTTGATTGCGGAGCAAAAGAGTATGAAGACACTGGACACACTGACGCGAAACGGAAGTAAGACATCCTTAAACAACTCCTTACATGAGAAATACTGAAAAAGCTTGAATGCATTATGTACAGTATAGTTTAACGTATCGATTTGGTGAGGCATCATTTAATCGATTAATTCTGTGTAGCACAGCCAGTGCTCAAATTAAATTAAGTCTTATGGGGGTTACTAAAAAGCTGTCACTCATCTTCATCGAGATCTCTAGCACCCAAGAACCAGGCCTAATAATAATTTACAGAAGGAATACAAAACCCCCGACATGGAGTTGATCAATATAGTGGAAAGATAGATATAGAGAGAGAAAATTACCCCTCAAGTATAAGTAAAAGTAGAAGCTTCGTCTTCCCGACTGCGAGTGGAGGTTTATATTTCTCCTTTTTTTAATAGCTGAAGACGCCAATCAAGCAGTCATGTCCTGCGCTTAGCGGTCTTCAGACATTTAACATTTTAAAAGACATGACAACCAGCCCATAAACAAACTTAATATTAATTATTGTAAATAATTTATTCACAAAATTTAACATATTCATTGCATGAATTTAATCACATTTGTCATGATCATTTTTACTCAAATAAAAATATCTGAGGGACTAAGTCTATTTGTTGCTTCTTATGAGGGGTCCCAGATCGCTCCAGCCCCCCTTCAATTCGAGCATTGAGCGCAACTAAACTACCCCCTCTCGCAATGTCACTACTTGATCCGTACCGGAAGTAGTTTTTAAATAGTGATTCTCGATATATGTTTTGTAGAACATGCCAATGTTGGCACAAATTAAGCTTTTTAAATTCATGTCCCTAATTTTTCTGAGAAAAAATGAAATTAAACTGAATAGTTAAATTGATTATGCCATTTGGGAAAAAACAGAGATACGTGTCTAATTTAATATTAGACATGTTCTATTTAATAGTTCTACATATGCGGGAAACTTAAATGGATACATTTAAGAAACAGAATCAATGCATTTATTCAGTTTATTTATTATACTTCCATTATTATACTTTTTCCACTCATTCACTACTTCAGTCAAATACTACTTTATTTGTAGTGTGAAATGATTCATTGTTGAACATGGCATTGACTTTTAGGCCATGTTCATCAACACAGTAAGACAAAAGTGTTTCCATGTCTTTTTGAAAGTGAAACATAAACATAATGTCTTCCTTCTCCACTGAGACCTCCGTGGACCGTCCTGCGTGCATTTTGTTGGTCATCACTCTTTATGCCCAAAAAGGCTTTGTCACCTCACCACGAAACAGCTCTCCGTGACTGCACCCAGTCCAATGCCGTGTGTAGGTCTTTTACAAGGGTTGGCTAAAAGCTAACAAAAAAAAATTATTTATTCTTTAATTACTAAATAACAAATGCAAACCCGATCCAGCACAATCAACTTCTCCAAGATGTTGTATAACTTTCAACCATTTAAAGTTATTTTCCTCTTAATGACCAAAAGCAAATAACTTGAATTGGGCATCGGAATAAAAAACAAACATTTCTGCAAAATGTTCCTCAGGCGGCTGTGAACATAATACATGAGTCACTACAAAATCAGAAAGCTCAATATCAGGTCTCAATCATCATCATCATCTTGGACCAGCAAACAGTGTCAGAGGTGAACTCTTAATTTGCATGTTTTGTAGCCTTTACATTTGTGTCCTCCAAAGAGCATAAATGCAGTTGTTATTGTTTCTTGGATTAAGATACAGTATGTAAAGAAGTGTCAAGCTGGCATGTTTACACGGAGTGCACATATAACTAACTGTGAACCTGTGAGTGAGTTTAACTTACAGAGGCGCGTGATCAAATGTAGATACATGCCGGCAAAAAGTCCCTCTGAAGAAGACTCGTCTCCACATCGAGTGGGTTTGAGAGGACTTGTTCCTTTACATCAAGGGAGAAAGATCCATTTTACAGAAGCTTAGTACATGTAAAGCACTAAAATGACACTTAGTTTTTGCACCCAATTTTGGTCCTAAATTTAGCCATCATTCTTACCATGGTGACCTCATATTTCCTGCGGAAAATTGGGTCCAGACATCCCCTGGTCATCAGTATTCCCTGCTTTGTAAAGTGGGCAAACCTCCGGCCATGGCTGTAGTAGTAAATATAAAAAAATAGAAATCTTGCTGCCCCAGATTGGTGCTTATAATATCTTGAATTACTCTATATTTTTAAAGACACGGTACCCTTCAATCTCAAGATTCTCCACCAACACTGTGCATCACCACCTCCTCAAGGAAGACATATAATGCAGAAGAAGACACTCATGGGTTTGCATATGTGCCACAATATATGAAATAGGGCTGCAACGACGCGTCAACGTCGTCGATTACGTCGACTACTAAATACGTGCGTGAAATGCGTCGACGCATCGTATTATTTACGTGTATCTGCTGTAATGGCAGTTTCTGTTCCCGGGCGTGTGTAAGTTAATCAGCAGAACAAGAGAAAGTATAAAACACCCGACAAACAGCGATCGCGAGCCTCGGACGCAGTAAGTTAGTGAATGGACAGAGGATCATCACAGTATGGACACGCAATCACAAACGGACGGAGAGCGGCACGTAGATGTAGACTTTATAATAAATGAATTCTAATACTACGCTTTACATTAACGCTATTGTGCTAGTGTAAGTTAGTGTATGGGAACCACTGCAGACTGTGACCTGCTTAATAGGACTAACTATCATGAAACCACCTTAAAAGCACCTTTTAAGTCATTCGATAGCTTGATGCGTGGAATAAACCAATATATCATAATAAAGAAACTCTGACCTCCGCTGGTGCTGTCATCTGTTAATCTCCAGTCAGCGTACGTGTGTACGGTGAAGGTCAGGACGTTACTCTTTCTAAGATGGTCCAATGTTTTCATTATTCTTCATAATGACAAGATGATACTCGTGGATTTATTTCAAATGTATTTTGCTAGAGACGGTGAATTACTCGCTGAGTGTAGCTTCATTTATTAGAAGCACCGGAAGCGGTCTGAATGTTGTGCGTCTTCGCAATAACTTTTCCAAACCTCTGATTTAACTGTAAGCTGTTGGATATGGATGCAATGCATGTGTGTGCAAGTGTTAAACATGTAACATATCTTCTCTTCTCGTTGTGTTCTTACTGTTATTTACTTTGGGGAGCAAAAGGATCACTGCGAGTTCAGAAGGAGAAGGTGCTTTAAGCGTGTCATTGTGCGTCCGGGATGCGCATAACTGTAAATAACGAAGCGAATGCATTAAGCGCATCATTCTGAGATCAGGATGCGCATGCGCGCTTTTATGTCACCCTGCATTGGAGCCTTTTATACGGTGATCGTTTTGTGCAATAAACAGAGATCGATAGTAGTATTCTTACTTATACTCAATTGCATTATGAGACTGAAAACAGAGTCGGATATTACAAGGAGGAAAAAAATACACAGCATATATCATGCTCTAGTATTTCATAAACACATTTTTAAATGTTTTGCCTTTAATACAGTACTTAAGTAGATTAAAAATCTGTCTTTTTTACTCTTTTTTTAAAACTACTTAATTAAGAGAAGATTGTGATTTTAATGTAAACAAGGATTATAATGTTAAAACAATAACATTTATTCATGAAATGTAGTGGAGTAAAACGTATGATATGCCTTATAATGTAAGAAAATACTAGAACTTATTTATTACTAAGTTTGCAAAAGGATTAATAAGGTTTTTTTATTAGATTAATCGAAAAACGAATCGATGGTTAGTCGACTAATCGAACAAATAATTGTTAGATTAGTCGACAATAAAATCATCGTTAGTTGCAGCCCTAATATGCATACTCTCCCCCTTTGCTGCAGAACTGCCATTTGTAGGTTGTGCCTTCAAAATGTATTGGTCTTTGTATTTAATGCATGCATGTATTTATTTTATTTTTGTATTGTAGTATGATGTTCTTAATCCATGCAGTCTTCAGAGATTTTTATCATATTTTATATTCATTGTGATTTCTTTATATGTGAACTTGCATTGCAAAACAAGTCTACCTACGGGTACAAATAAAGTGTCATTAAAAAAATACCCTTTCTCTCAACAGGTAGTGGTCTAGCTTTTGTTGAAACCAGTAACTTTGTATTGGCACTTAATGTATTATTGCTCCTAAACTCTTTGTAAGTCGCTTTGGATAAAAGCGTCTGCTAAATGTAAATGTAAATACACTGCAATTGCAGGCAGCGGGGATGAAGGGGTTAACACAAAGACTTTATAATAATTAAACGAACAAAACAAAAACCCACAATGGGGGCAAACGAGACACGATAAACAGACAACACATGAACATAAACTGACTACACTGACACTAGATTACAACACATGAGACAATTACAATAAACTAACACTAAACTAGACTTACTTTGACTGGGACGATTACAGGTAAACAATGAGAACCTTGTACACCAGCATTGAGGTGGAAACAAGGTAGCAAACACACACAATGACCGAACACAGGACAATGAAACATGAGGACTTTTTAAAGGGGTCAAAATCAGCAGGGAACATGTGCGGGTAATTAACTTATTCACAAGCAATAAGAGACAAAAGCGCGGGAAACACAGACGAGACCTGGAGAGAGAGTGTGAAAAGTCAAAAGGGACAAAAACGTCTCTCTCCACATGAAAACAAGGGATCCTGCTATGAATCACGACATAAAGTTGACCTGACCTGACACAAACAACACTTTGAAATAATTTGAATGTTCTGTAAGGCTTGAGGTATGAGCTCTGAGAAGAGCCGATGAGTCATGTAAATGAAATGCCGCTTGACAAAAAAACAACACTTTGAAATAATTTGAATGTTCTGTAAGGCTTGAGGTCCTCATAGTAAATTCTGCACAGAGCCAAATTTGGGTATCCAAAACATAACAACGAAGATGAGCACAGCAGGCTCTTCAAAACAACACTTGAAGGTTTTAGTTTCATTCAACAGAATAATTGACCTAAACTGGGTTACAAGAACCAGTGAATGATGTCCAACATTAAAAACAAATAAAACCCCTCATTGTCTTCCAACAAATATTGTACTGCTGGGAAATTTAGAATCAGATGTTTGTTTCCTTAAGCCACTGAAATATCAGAAGCAGAATTCACAATATCTTGATATCGTCAGCTGCATCTCAATTCAAAGACTCTGTCCCCCGGAGGTCGCATTTGTCGGCCGCTTACGTCATTGGGGTTTATTATTTCAGGTTTTATTTCAGAAAAGCAACCGTTACATTTCAAAGTAAGAATAAAGCCTAAATTATTGTTTTAATGCTTGCGGAGGAGAGACCGGTGAGCATGATGGAGGTGGAGAAGCAACAGAGTCTCAAGTCACAAACTGTAATCTATTGATTTACACCGTAAACCTGCTACCTCGACACACTCCCAACATGTTTTTTCAAAAGTGTGCTAAACTGTTCAGAAGCTGATCTGTTAGAAGTGGCAAATGCTTCGCTTCTTTCTGGGATGTATCAAATCACCATGAACAACGCAGTTGTTAAGCCCCTCATGAAAAAGAGCAATCTTGATAAAACCATATTGAGCAACTATAGACCGATATCAAATCTTCCTCTTATAGGCAAGATTATTGAGAAGGTTGTTTTTAATCAGCTGCACAACTACTTCAACTCAAATGCATCCTGGACAAGTATCAATCTGGTTTCTGGCTCATAAAGATAATAAGTCGCATTCACCTAAATTCTTTAGGGAAGAGCTAGCTAACAGTTAATAGCCACGCTGGTAAAGGCATTTGATTTGACAGCAAGATAGCAGTTAGGAGTAAGATAGTAGACGTTTTTCCCCTTTGTAAAGTCAGGGACAGCTAGACTACATACCGCAGGGTAGAGGGAGAGGAAGAGGAAACCCACTTAGAGCTGTTTGTCCTTTAAGGGCTTCTGTGCAAACATGGCGCTGAATTCAATGTCTGTAGATAAATATAGCTTATTCTTAGGTAATACAAACATAACGGTTCATTACGTAAGGTTTTTATATTCCTCTGAAGAAGGTATCATTTTGTATATTATATTGCATTTCTGTCAATAGATCCTCCTAAAAACCCCACATTGCTCTTTTAACAGGGCTAGTAATTTTGCCTAATCTCAACAACTCTTTTACGATGACTTCCTTTGATACAAAAGGTGGAACAATGGTAATCTTGACTCTAGTTGCTAGTGCTGTAATAGTCGAGTCTGGTCTCGAGACATTTTTTTATGGGTTCAGACTTGTTTTTGACTGGTCATTGGTCACGCCAAATGTTCTAGTCGGTCTCGTCCGTGTCCAGCGATGTTTTTTTTTCTCCTTCAAAACAATACATTGATAGATTAATATTCTTGTGATCCAAAAACTGTTGCTGACTCTTGACTCCTGTACTAGAGCTGCGCGTGCACATAACTTCTCTCTTCACACAGCAGTTCAGTTCAGTGTGTGCTGTTGGTGTAACTAAATAACTCTGGTATATTGGTTCAAGTCCGAAGGACTGTCATGTACGCAAAAAAAGTAAATAACTGAATTAATTTGTGGATAATATTAAGTGTTTACGGGAATGATTCAGCTGAATACAAATTGGTTCGACAGGTTCACTACAAAGAAAAAAAACGGTTCGAATGAACGATTCGTCCGCGGCATGAACCAGAGAGCATCAACCATTCATCAGTCACGATGTCAGCGAGCAGCGGCATAATACAAATTGGTTTTGCCAACCATAAAGAATTTATCGACAGTGCGCTTAAAAGGAAACTTTTTGCAACAAAACTTTCCCAGGAACCTGTGGGACAACATCCAATTTCGTAAGACACTTGCAAAGGCATCACAAAGAGAGTTAAGTTAATCCCACGTGTCAGAGTTAGCATTGCATTTGAGTATTTTTATAAGTTTAGAAAGTAGGGCTTAAAGATAAGATTGAACGTATTTTTATTGTCATTGCAAAATGAACATGGTATTTAAGGATGGGCACCGACTTGCTTATAAACTAGCCGCGGGCAGCTCCTCTATCAAACACTCATGAGGCGAGCACACATATGCATGCACACACAAAAGTGTTCATTGCTGCTCAACCTTGCTGTTAGGAGGGCTGATAAAAAAGTTCCATTAAAAAGTAATAAACAGTTACATTTCGACCTTGTGACTTTAGTGCTATACCTAAAGTCAATAAAATGAAATGACCTTATTTTATCTGCTTTTTGATAATTACAAACAAATAATGCAAATTAATATCTTGGAATACGTTATAACCAAGGGGCAACCTTCTGGTCTCTTACATAAAGCCATCACGGAAGTGACTTTAATTGCAATTCATCGACTTGCCGGTAGAGACTGGCTCCAAAAGAGAGAAGTCCCATGTTAACACTGGCAACTTGACAGCAAAAAAAAAGACATGTTCACCCTTCATGACAACTGTAAGGAGGATGATATTTTATAACTCACCCTTTTAACTTTTATTAAGCTTACGTAAGGCTTGAGGCACTCATAGTAACCTGTACATCAGTTTTGAGTTGCAGATGAGTTGGAGAAGAGACGATGAGTCATGGAAAAGATGAAAATAAGATGCCGCTTGACAAAAAAACAAACACTTTGAAATAATTTGAATATTCTGTAAGGCTTGAGGTCCTCATAGTAAATTCTGCACAGAGCCAAATTTGGGTATCCAAAACATAACAACGAAGATGAGCACAGCAGGCTCTTCAAAACAACACTTGAAGGTTTTAGTTTCATTCAACAGAATAATTGACCTAAACTGGGTTACAAGAACCAGTGAATGATGTCCAACATTAAAAACAAATAAAACCCCTCATTGTCTTCCAACAAATATTGTACTGCTGGGAAATTTAGAATCAGATGTTTGTTTCCTTAAGCCACTGAAATATCAGAAGCAGAATTCACAATATCTTGATATCGTCAGCTGCATCTCAATTCAAAGACTCTGTCCCCCGGAGGTCGCATTTTTCAGCCGCTTACGTCATTGGGGTTTATTATTTCAGGTTTTATTTCAGAAAAGCAACCGTTACATTTCAAAGTAAGAATAAAACTTCAATGATTGTTAATAAACATGATTATTTTAATCATTGTGGAGGAGAGACAGGTGAGCATGATCTCAAATGGTTCAGGTCTTACTAAGCGGAAGAGGTTATTATGCGAATATAGGACAGCAGGAGCCTAAGAGGACCTCAATGACATGTGGAGTCCCACAAGGCTTGATTATTGCGCCACTCTTGTTCAGCCTTTTTATGCTCCTACTGAGTCAAATAATGGATAAGAACCTAATTGTATATCACATCTATGCACATATTTACCTTGCCTTATCACCAAATAACTACATCCCCATTGACTTCTGCAAATGCATTGATGAAATTAACAGTTGGGTGTGCCAAAACATCCTTCAGCAACACAAGGAGAAAACTGAAGTCATTGCATTTTGAAACAAAGATGAAATTCTCAAGGTGAACTCATACCTGACTCTAGGGGTCAAACAACAAAAAATCAAATCAAGAATCTGGGTGTGATTATGGGGTCCGACCTTTGATTTAGTAGTCATGTTAAAGCGGTAAATTAAACTAAATCAGCATACCACCATCTAAAACAATTGCAATAATTAGACGTTTTGTTTCCAGTCAATACTAAGAGATACTTGTTCATACCTTTATTATCAGTAGGGAGGATTATTGCAGTTGTCTTCTCACCGGCCTTCCCAAGAAGACCATTAGACAGCTGCAGCTCATACAGAACACTGCTGCCAGGATTCTGGCTACAACCAGAAAATCTGAGCATATTACACCAGTCTTCAGGTCCTAACACTGTATGGTAATTCACTCAATTCCCCAGGACCAAAATACATTGCAGATATGCTCACTGAATATAAATCTAACCTAATAGACCACTTAGATCACTAGGATCAAGTCAGTTAGATATATTAAGGTGTAATGAGCTTGCTGCCAGCCACGGCCCCACATCGGCACCTTCACCCAGTTTCACCCATTCCAATTCACCAGACTTTTATCACTACGGCCTTCACTTCAAATAATCCCTTGCACCTGATTATCCTCTGATTGCACCTGCCCCTGAACCTCATCTCCTGGACACTATATCTACCATGTGTTTTGTCGTAGTTGTACAATGTTTGTTGCTAGCTCAGACTCTATTTGTGGATGTTACATTTTATGTGGATGTAATCACCCATAGGTGTTACCTATTGTTTAAGTGTACTCACCTGTGGATATCTCCTGTTGTTAGATTATAACCTCTGGTCATTTCACTGTTAACCCCTTTCAATAAACATCCAGTTACCTTTAGGGGCCCGTTTCAATAAAGGTTCAACCAACTCTAGGTTAAACCTTGAACTCAGAGTTGGTTTACTTAGAAATGAGAAACTTTAAGTTTTTGGTGCCATAACAGCGGATCTGATTTAGTTCAATTTACTGTAGGTAGACTTACCCAAATAAAGCAACATGGCGACCGAAATCGCTTGAGAGTGAGGCACACTTTCCGCTCTGCATACAGTGGATTTACTGATGTGCTGAAAATGGCTTAAGTTTAAATTAATAAATAGATAAATGTACCAATAAACACCTGAATTAATCTTTAAATGAATGAAACAACAGAAATACAAAAAAATCTTCTCACAAAAAAAGTTCTCACTCGCCATGACTGCTCTAGTTATGTGAATAAGACGTCATGGTGTATAGAACACCTGTAGGGCGTCAGACTCTCGTGTTAAGTTAGTCTGATCGCCGGTTGGAACCCTGCTCTGAGCAGATTTGAGTTTGAATGGCTGCACATCAATATGACTTGTTTATTACCTCTGTCCCTTCATTTCTGCATGTAAGTCTGTATTTATTCATTTCTTTATCCATGCACTTTATTTATACACTTTATTAAGTCATTTCTCATCATCCAAAGAAAATTATGCTCTGATGTGAAACACGTACGATGGCTGATATTATTGTTATACTGTATCTAAAGTATGACTGTAAAAATACACAGGGAAATGACAAAATTCCCCCCTTTGGGTCCTAAATTGCTATCCTGAAATCAAAGTACATCCCAAAGAATTAATCCAGCCTCTTGATGTACTGAATCCTCTATAAAAGCACATATGACATGTAAGTCACTGAGCTGGTCTCTGTGTGATCAAAATGTGTGCCATGAATGACTGTATTAATGAATGAGTTACACCACTTTACTTTAAAAGGGGGAGGAGATGAAAATAAGCTCTGGGTTTACCAAAGAAAACCTGCTCCCGACCAGGTCAGGTTTAAAAGTAAGTTGCTATGGTTACTGACTCTGAGTATATGTGACCTCTCCTTTAGAAATGGGCTTAAATTACCCCGCCTTCTCGGGTTTGACATACCTCACATTCTGTAACTCAGAACCCAGAGATTCCCTCATTTCAGGGTCAATACACTCAGAGTTTTCACTGAACCGCCCTTCTGAAACGGGCCCCAGCACTCTGTGTGTGGTATCGTCCATCAGTCAGTGTGTTCAAACAAGGATCAGTCTAAAAAAGGGGAATCTGATTCAGTTTTTATGCCGCCCATTGCTGGAATAAATAGAGATACTTTATAATCTACTATAATCTAAAATACACAACATGCACGCAACATGGATCTCTCACTAATAAAAGTTTGTATCATCACCATGTGAATGTCAAGAACATTGTTACACATCTTAAGTTCTCCTCTGGTAAAATATTTGTATAGTTTCAAAATCTGCGTTAGTCAGTACAAAGTTTTACACTTGCATTTTATAGAAGTAGTTTTGTTTCTCACTGCTCTTTGTTTTGTGAATATTTACGGAGGACATGTGATTTGTGTCTACAGTGACTTAATATGATATGTCACAACAATTCATAAGCTGGAGTGTTGGACTCTCTCAGGAATGCCGCCGTCTCTGTAAAACGTAAGTTTTATCATCCTACACATCTATATATTCTTTACTTATTTATTCATTGCATTAGTTATTAACATGATATGTTTCATCATTCACATGTTTTGATACACCTTTATCTAGAAAAATTGAAGTTGGGTCTATGTAGACGTAAGTTGCATTAGTATTATTATTGTTTTTAAACTGTGTTTATTTATTCACCGTTCCCCTTATAGATATGTTTCATATCATAGAAACATGTATTTTAATTTACATGTAAATATGGTGAGAGTGATGTAAACAAAGTGGAGGAGAGACAGGTGAGAGTGACGTAGACAGAGAAGAGGAGAGACAGGGCGGGTCAACATACTGATATAAGTCACGGTATTGATTGTTAAAGACAGACAGACGGACAGAAAGACGCAGCTTTAATCAGACATGGAGAAGCTTTGCAAGTGTCTCCTGGTCTTACTGGGTAAATTACTACATCAACCTTTCATGTGTTGTCTTTCAACTCATATTTTACAACATCTCTCTTTGTTTATAAATACACAATTTATTATCATATTATTTCTATTTTGACACATTTCTATCATGGATGAGGTTATGTTGTTTGTTAACTCTGTGTTCAACTTTGTATTATTTAGTTAAATATTGTGAAATATTGATACATAATATTGCGGATTATGAGTGTTGTTTTCATTTTTTAACATAGGACTTTCCTCAGTTCAGGAGAAGGCAAAGGGAACAGAAGGTAAGAAACTTAAACACATTGAACACATTCATAAAATGCCTTTTGAAGAATTGTCTGGTTTCTGTATTAGATTACTAGTGTTTTATTCCCGAAACATTTCCAGAGAACTCGGCACGATTCGGCGTCAGCAGTCAGTCATCACTTTACGGCAGTGGGTTCTCAACATATGGTGTTGATGGTCGGCGTGAAACCTTTTTCCATACAAACACACAGACAGACCCGTGGTGGAGAGTCGACCTGCTAACGGTGTACAAGGTCAACAGAGTGCTCATCACTAACAAAGACAGTGAATATTATTCTTTTCGGGTAAATGGGGCTGTGATTCGTGTTGGAAACGCTTCTCTAGACTTTTACAGAAACCCCATGTGAGGCTTCTCTTTGACTTTCGATCATTGATTCAGAATAAATAGAAACAAATAACAACATCAGATCCCTCTTATCTTCTGTAGATGTGCAGTAGTTTCTACTATTCCAGCCGGTGCCACTAAGACCTTCTATTGTGATGGTATGAAGGGACGATATGTGCACATTCATGTTCCTGGAGATAACAAGATTGTGACCCTCACAGAGATTGAAGTCTATGGGTTCATAGCAGGTAAATAACTCTTAAATAGCACATCAAGCTAATGTGTAATGTCATATGATGTTTAAAAGCTCAGCCAGAAGTTGACCCACAGAAGTAACCCACTCTGTGTCATCTCAGCTCGTTTTTCTCACCTCCTCTCAGCATGCATCTAGTTTCTCGGTGGAGGGGAAAGAGAGTGCTTCAGAGATTAAAGTCCAGTCACCCACTAGTTGTGTCATGTCACCAGTAGAGGTCACTCAACAATCAATAATAAAGTACACTCAATATTGGGGGACATTCTAACGTCAAGCGTGAAAAATGCTTAACATGGCATAGCAGATCTAAACAACGGTTAGGGGAAAACACATTTCTGTCAAAGCTTACTTGTAATAATCACTAACTGCTGTCATAAGAATGAGCCTTTAATTCATTTCATGGAGTGAATAATCTCACGTTAAAACAGATTATACACTTCTCACCACAAGGCTTGACGTAACGTACGTAAAAACAACCAGGGAAATTGTAATAATTATACCAAACTATTAAATCTTTCATTCACTTATATCAAACATCAACGTGATTACAGGTAGCATCCATGTTCTCAGTTTGGTAGTCTGCATTGAGCCACGTTAAGTCATTTCCTTATAATAGTTTTCAATGGGAAAATACTTGACCTGAAACTTATTTTGTTGCGTTGCTACTATGGACTAAGTTTGCCTGTTCATAGCCTGCTTGAATTATGTGTAGATTTAATATCACATATTGCATTACGCTGTTTTCTTACAATGGGCTTCCATTGGGGAGAAAACGCTAAATGTAAGATTATACACTTAATCTGTGGAATAAGGGCTCGTTCTTTTGACAGCAGCTTTATTTATTATTATTATTAACCCTACAGGATTTCTGCAGGATCCCTGCACGTAGAACCAGGGATACAGAACAACACTACAGGACATCTGCAGGAATAGGATTTTCATTCAGTTTTAGTATCATGAATTAGTATCAACCATCGCCCTAAAAGAAAAGCTACAGTGTTTTTCACCTATAAAACAGGAAGATTTAATTAAACTTATTACAACATCCAAACCGACAACATGCTTATTAGACCCCATTCTAACTAAATTACTAAGAGTTACTACCTGTTGCAATTGAGCCCATTTATAACATTATCAACTCGTCGATTAATCTAGGCCATGTCCCAGGACCCTGTAAACTGGCTGTGATTAAGCCTCTTATCAAAAAAAAAACTTAGACCCCCGTGAACTTGGAAGCTATAGACCGATTTCAAATCTCCCTTACTTGTCTAAAATACTAGAAAAAGTAGTGTCCACTCAGTTGTGCTCTTACTTACAAAATAATGACATACACGAAAAGTTTCAGTCTGGCTTTAGACCGCATCATAGCGCTCGCAAAAATTACAAACGATCTGCTTATGGCATCTGATAAAGATAACATCTCACTCCTAGTCCTGCTTGACCTTAGTGCTGCTTTCGATACTGTAGACCATAAAATACTTTTAGATCGTTGACACAATTATACCGGTATTCAGGGACAGGCACAACAATGGTTCCGATCTTACTTATCTGACAGATATCAATATGTCCATTTAAATGGGGACTCGTCAAATCTAACGCAAGTAAACTATGGATTACCTCAAGGATCGGTTTTAGGACCCTTTCTTTTCTCCATATACATGCTGCCCCTGGGAAACATTATTAGAAAACATGGAATTAGCTTCCACTGTTATGCAGATGATACTCAGCTATATATCTCATCAAGACCAGATGATTCCTTCAAGCTATCCAAACTGGCAGAGTGCATCAAAGATATAAAACATCGGAATACTAGTCATTTCCTTTTAAACTCTAACAAAACAGAAATATTACTTTTAGCACCAAAGACACGTAAACAGAATATCTCAGATTATAACCTGCAAATCGAAGGCTGCACTGTTACTCTGACAAATACAGTTAAAGACCTAGGCGTTATATTAGACAGCAACCTGTCATTTAAAAATCACATCTCAAATATCACAAAAACAGCCTTCTTCCACCTTCGAAATGTTGCCAAATTACGAAATGTTTTATGTGTTGCTGACGCAGAAACTCTTATTCATGCATTTGGGACCTCAAGACTTGACTACTGTAATGCTCTTCTTAGTGGTTGTCCTGCATCTACAATAAACAAACTACAGTTAGTTCAGAATGCAGCTGCCAGGGTTCTAACCAGGTCAAGAAAATACGATCACATAACCCCAATGATATCATCCCTTCACTGGTTGCCCATTAGGTATCGTATTGATTTAAAAATTCTTTTAATTACTTAGAAGCTCTGTTAAGTAGGTAGGGGCTAAACCCTTTAAGGCTTTATATCACATTGCAACCCATCACGCTCTCTAAGATCTCAAAACTCAGGACTTTTGATAACACCTAGAATAACTAAATCTACAAAGGGGGATGAGTTTTCTCATAAGTTGCACCTAAACTCTGGAATAGCCTTCCCAACACTATTCAAGGGTCAGACACACTCTCCCAATTTAAGTCTAAAGACATATCTTTTCATCTAAGCTTTCACTAATGCATAGTAAATGAACAGCAGCTGCGCTAATTATTATCGTTCTGCCTCCGCCTCGAGATGCCCATCTCGAGGTAGGGAAAGCTCTGCCAGGCCCAGATGGACATCATATGCCCATCCCGACCTAGAGACTACGCCAGCTGCGGACTGACTGACCATCCCAGCTCCATCTAAGGCAATTCCATTACCACCCAAGAGAAAGGCGACCATCTGACCAGCTCAGATCATTCTATCCCCATCCAAGAGCAAAGACGCACTACTTGTCACATTAATGCTAAAAGTTACAATACTTGGTATTTAATGCTAAACTACATCACATGTCAGCAGTTTGAAGTTGTAGCTGCATTCAGTGGCCCTGATTGGAGGTTGCTGGGTGGGTGTTTGTGGGGGGGCTCATTGGTTGTGGTTGGGATTTTATTTGTTGGGGCTGTGTGGTTCTGGTTTGGTCTTGTTTTGTGGTCGATGTCAGACAGCAGAGGAATAAGGTTCCAATATGCCACAATACTATTTTCCCTGGTTGTTCCTCTGTATTCTGGTGTCCATCGTGGAGTGGGACCGGGTTGGACATGCATGGTTTCGGCGGGTGGGATAACCTGGGTCGTGGGCGGTGGGCTCTCCCTCTTCCTCGTGGATGTTTGCTCGGTGACTTTGGTCGGGGCACTGAGTGCAGCTATGACACGTCAGAGGGGATCTGGCCCTCCCAGCTGAGCCTGGTTTCTACCAAGGTTTTTTCTCCATCAATCAATCATTGAAGTTGGGGTCCTCGCCACAGCAGGGCAGTGTTGGCTTGCTCACCGGGAGACTGCATTTATTTATTTATTAGATATTATCTATTAGAATGATCTTGCTTGTTCTATAAACACTATGCACTGTACTGTGTTTTACCTCTGTGTTTTCTTATTTGCTCCTGTAAAGCTGCTTTGGAACAATGCACATCGTGAAAAGCGCTATATAAATAAAATAAACTTGAAACTCTTACAGGATATCTGCAGGATCCCTGCACACGTACCGAGTGTTTATTGTTCTGCATGAACCTTTTGCATCAGTTGCCACACTGTTTAACGGAACCTTTACACTTCCATACAACATACATTCTAAATGTTAAACATCTATGTGCTTTCTTCTATAGAACATCTCAGGGATGTTTTGCAGAGGAGCAAACAATAAGAAATTAACTTGCAGATGTTTCTTTGTCTCTCTCATTTTTTAGGAAATGTGGCAGTAGATGGAGTGGCGACACAATCCTCAACATTTGACGTCAGGTCTGCTAACAGAGGAATCGATGGTAATCGAGGTCTCCTGCAGCAGAATACCGGGTGCTCTGAAACCGCTCCTGGAAATAGTAACCCATGGTGGAGACTGGATCTGCGTAATGTGTACTGTGTGAACAGAGTCGTCATCACAAACAGAAATGACAGCAGTCCAGACAGAATAAACGGAGCTGAGATTCGCATCGGAAACTCTCTGGAGAACAACGGCAACAACAATCCCCTGTGAGAATCACAATCTTGAAAGAATCATCACATCTCACATGAACATCCATCTCATCATACTCTTATTCTCTCTCTCTCTCTCTCTCATTCTCTTTAGATGTGCTGTTATTCCTGGTATTCCAGAAGGTCAGACCTACTCATGTGGTGGGATGGTGGGACATTATGTGAATGTGTTCCTTCCTGGAAATGAAAAGATTCTTACACTGTGTGAGGTGGAGGTCTATGTTGAAGGTACAGTATGTCTGTTGTATGCTTTCCAACCTATAAAGGGTATAAATTGACAAAACGCTCCCCTTGGTGGCAAAACACAATGGCTGAGGAGAAAAAAAGAAACCGGGACTAAAACAGGCAATCATTTGTTGAAATAACAAGCAGCTGGACTCGACGGGGTGATCCTTACTACCATTGCTTGGAGTAACACATTACAAAACAAACGATATTGCAGTTATATGTTAGTTTTTGCTGTAACGCAATAAGATAACGCATTTCTAATACAATTTTGGTAATATTATACTCGTTAAAATCTTGGTAACGCATGTTACAACAACACATTTTCACCCAAACTTATATTTTTTTATATTTACCAACACCGGTCCAGGAGACATTCCATCTTCGGAGAAATGCTATGTCTAATTCCCCTTGCTGAAATAGACTATTGTTGAGATTAGCGATGTGCACAAATGTTTGAATATTCGATCCGCAATAATTATGATTATAATAATATTTTTCAAAAGAATAAAAAACTGAGTCATCACAGTGTTAAAATTGTCTCGTCTAATTTAACGTTTCTTCACTTCATCTGTAAATTATTTTTAATATGCAGAATATATAAAAAATACTTTGAATGTGTTCCTAAATCTTTGTTCAGTCAGATCGAAAGGTAGTGTAAATATGACGGCTTGACGGATTGCGCCTAATGCTCAGCTCAAATCACCATATAAAACGTTTTCAGCACTGATGAACCACAGAATTCGTTAACATTACTTAATATATAAGTTGTTAAAACATACCAACGTAATAATAAATGATAAGGATTTAATGATTAGCATTAAAATGTATTTATTATAACTTTTTAGGAGCTGTTGTTCCTTCGTTAGAAATATATTAGGCTAACTAATGCTGATTTCAACAACATTTTACTGCAAATAATATTAATAAATGTGGCCTTAGCATAATACTGGTACATTTTTTCATACCTAAAGCCTCTATTTTCCTCCTAAGAACTTCAAATAGTGTGGTCGCCTTCAAGTTATAGCCTGTAAATATATTTGCACAGATGTTTTTTCTTTTGTTTTAAAACTAGCTGTAATGCCATATTTAGGCTACCTTAGTTGATTTTATTAATTGATGCAAATGCAATGCAAAGCTAAACAAGACAGACAATGACCATGAAACGAGACAAAGAAAAAAAAAATATATAGTATATATCGGTAGGCCTAATTCTTAGTAATAAACTGGACAACATGCACTACGATGGGTCCGTCTTTGTTTTTAAGATCAATTAACAGTCGGCATTGAGGTATCAAGCCTGTTTACTTGATTTATTCTTAACATTATAAACAATAAAGACAATGTGAGATCTGCGTTAGAGCGTTTTCACACTTTTCAGTGGTCTGATCATGGTTCGCAAGGTTTTTGGCCCATATGTGAACTCTGCCAACGATCTCAGACCGAAAGCAAACCGAACCGAGACTATCTCAGGAGGTGGTCTGACTGTTTTCAGACTGTGTTTGTTTGCTGCGGTCCGAACTTGAGTGCGAAACAAAGCTGCCACCATCAGTCTCAAAGCTGGTCCAACCAAAGCTGCATACATGACTGTATGAAACATTAGGTCTTTCGGGCCTAACATTGAGAATGTTAGAAAAAACAATAGATGACCTTTGGCAAGGTCCATCTGGTACAATTATTTTATTTTATAAAAGGGATTTTTAGGTAAATCTCATACTATACCTCATACCTATAAGCAACAGCTATCATTAGAGTTTAAAGAAAAGAGGATGCTTATGGCACGTTTCCAGGTCATCATTTGCCATTTTAAATACCGCAATAAATAGCGCACCATGAACGCCACACCGAGGTATTATCGTACTGTGAGATTTTGATATTGTGAAATTCCTAGTAAGCAGTCATTTTGCTGAGTGTTTTGCCACCCACGGGGGCGCGCTGTGTCATGCTCACATATCCATACACTCTATATGAAAGTCTTTACATCATATGTTTTTGTTAACAAGAGACAATGACGAGTGCTTATCATTTTTGTGTAGACATCTGTAAACAGAGAACAGCTGTAAAGTTGCGGTTCAGCTCTAAAGAGAATTTGACGGACTTTACAATAAGAGAAACCATTCTTCAACGGGTGAGAACAGAAACAAATAACAAACTTATTTCAAATAATTACCAACAAAATACATCTGAAGAACAGGGAAGGAGACTAAAAGTGCTGCATTTCCTTTTTTAAACACTTTAAGACACAATCAAACAAACCACTTCTACGTAATCTGATTTATTGTTTAAAATATTTAGTGTTTTAATATTTAATATTTTTTATTATATATTTAATATTTAATGTTTTAATATTAAATAAGGTTTATCATTGTGGAAATTGATTTTTTCATTTATTAGTTTAGCTTTTCTTGTGCTCCAGGGCAGAACACAGCTCATTCACACAAATCAAAAACTCTGCTTGCCACTTATGCAATATAAATGATGGGAAATATAGCAGTGTACACAAAGATTTGCTTAAAAAAACATTATAAATAAAGCTAGACTTTTTAGATTTTTCTATAGATTTATTAGGATATATTTACGCAATCAAACCTCAGAAAAATAAGGCCACCAACCAAAATAATTAATGTTTCAGAATTGTATAACTGAATATATTTTGGTTTTGATTTAAATTCTTACTTTAAGATTTTTGTTTGGGGGGCCACAAAGGGATGCAATCTACACAAAGGGAGCCTTACATTGAAAAGGTTTAAGTACCACTGCCCTAACATACAATTTTGGAACATTATAAATACAATGAGGTGCTCCACTTTTCCAATGTTTAAAGTTTTTGTAAAACACAACATTATTATTATTATTATCAACATTATCATTGTGTTTACAGTTGGGATCTATTCTGGCTAGCAAAGGATTTAAAAACGTGACAGTGACGTGGTCTCAACCCCCTAAACAAGAGGGGATCAAAGTGGAAGAAAACCGTGAGTGTCCCATACATTGGCAAATGAAAATGATTATACAAACCATGAACGTGTATTAAGTGTGTTTCATTTTATATTATTTTTGTGACACTCCAAAGTAACTGCTGACCCCTACCTGGTCTTAAAGGGGCCATTATTTTGCGTTTTTAAGCTTTGATTATGGTTTTTGGGTGTTTAACAATGGATGTTCATGTATTTATTTTAAAAAACGCTTTATATTGCACATATTTCAAGTCTGTTGTTGTCCTGTTGTCACCCTTGTCTTGTTTTCCATTCTGTCGTCCTATATATTCCCCTACCCTCACCCTAAACCTAACCTGGGAGAATAGCACTCACCACACGCTTAAATTTCATGTCAAATATTAGTGCCATTTTCAGCGAGAAATGGGGTTTTAATATGCAAGCTTTTATTTTGAGGAGTAAATGAAGTGTAAAGCAGTGTGCTATTTTGTGCAGTGCTGCACAGCGTATGACATGGCTCATCACAAGGGTTGACTCCGCCCCTATTGGAGGTTACAGAACAATTATGGTGTCAATACCCATTGTGGAGCGCTCCGGCACAGTATATTTACATTCACATTTAGTCATATAGCAGACACTGTTATCCAAAGCGACTTACAGAGAGTTCAGGGAGCAATAAGGTATACAGTATGTCCTACAGGAGCAATTAAAATATAGTATAGTAAAGTATATTTGGTACCAAATTTTCCCCCTCAGTTAAACCCTGACTTAAGGGCTTTCATAGAACCGGCCACTGGACTCCATTATATGCTGTAATAAAATATAAAGAAAATTTCATCTAATTGACTGAATCTTGTTATTTACAGGTTCTTGTGTGAAACATCTTTAATCTGGATCCACAAGCTGAATCTTTAAGGCAAAATGCTGATTGATTTTACTCACTGAATGTTATTATTGTTCTTCTCTATTATATCTGGTGTGAATGACGTGGTGTTCAGCTCACTGCTGAAAGTCATCATTATAGTACTCGTCACTATATTTGTGTTGTTGGATGTGTGTCATTTCTTGACATAAAGCGTGTAGATTAGAACAACAGTAGCGCGTTTCCCCAGTTTTATTTACACTTTTTATTTTCAATATTGCTCTTATCTGTACTTTGCTTTTCAAATCTGCTGTCAATGTTGTAAGTGTTAAATGGTAATAAAGCAGTGACCTGTAAAAGAGTCCAGTTTGTGGGCTTGAGTTCACTCTTCAACTCTCTGTTGCTTCTTCTGTCTGTTGGGCAGTAGATCACGAGACTGGAAACATTCACATCAAACACCTAAACATGAAAACTGGTGCCCTGCAGAGTTGTGTTCTCTCACATTAGTATATTACCTGTGAAGAAATGACTCTTCTGTCAGTCTCCTGTAGATACTACTACAGCATTTATTAAACGGATTTGATCAATATTAAAATCCATATTAAATATGAACGGACATATTTGTTAACATTTACCATTGTGCTAACACAAATACATAACTAGATGAGTATTAAGTAACACAAACTATTAAGTGAATGCTGTGGAAAGAGATTTATTATTGGTTCATATCGGAACGCATTATGTAATGTTTTTAATTAATTGTTATCTGTTAAAGTGAATACATTTAACCATGCTTTTAGGTCTTTTTAGTAAAACGCCTTTATCAATGTTATTTGCTATACTCGGGTCTTGTCACAGTTGTTCTTTGTTTTGGTTTGTGTTTGCCTTCTGTGTCTGATGTCTTTATTAGTTAATTAGTCCCTCACCTGTTTCAGTTTCCCTTGATTACGTTTGCACTTGTATTTAAGCTCTGTAAGTTTCTCAGTTCACTGTCGGTTGATGTATTGTCTCACCCGGTTTTCCTGTTCCTGGTTTTTGCCTGTTTATTCGTATTCGTATTCCTTATCATTAAAACCTTGGATTATTCATTGTATGAGTTGCATCGTCCTTCGTCCGTGGCTACACTCGACAGAAAAACCCGTGCACGCGGCGAGCGATCCGACTCACCTCGCGATCTCCCCGAGGTCCTCCACTGTAGACAGAGCGCGCAGAAATCCGGGTTTTGCAAAGCCCGCTGCCCAGCCTCTTGAACCGGCTAGCTAGCCGCCCAAGCACGCTGCCCAGCTGTCAGACTCCTCCACCAACCAGTGGCAAGAGCCGGTTATAGGGGACCTACTCTCCGAACCGGTTTCGTCCGGCCTTCCAGACGCCATCGAGCCGGTCCCGTCTGGCCTCCCTGTGGTCTCCGAGCCGGTCCCGTCCGGCCTCCCTGTGGTCTCCGAGCCGGTCCCGTCCGGCCATCCAGATGCCTTCGAGCCGGTCCCGTCCGGCCGTCCAGAGGCCTCCCAGCCGCCAGAGCCCGGTCCTGCTCAGTCAGTCCCCGAACCGGTCCCGTACAGCCTCCCTGTAGGCACCTGGACTCAGCCCAAATTTTTTTGGGGGGAGCCATTCGGGTGCGATAGCCATTCCAGTCGCCAAGCTCCCCGAGCGTCCGGCGCCTTCCAGACCTCCAGAGCGGCCGGCACCTTCCAGACCTCCAGAGCGCCCGGCGCCTTCCGGAAGATCCTCAATTCTTGGTTCAATGTTTGATAAAAATACCCTCAAATCATCCTCGGTTTGTGCACGATTGCGGTATTTCGTTTTGAGTGCAGTCATTTTTGAGAATCCTGCCTCACACAAATATGTCGACGCGAAAGGAAGGATAATCTTTAAGGCGACGTCACAGAGTTCAGGATATTCCTGCATCAATGCTGCCCAGAATGACGAAAGAGGGCAGGAGCAAAAGAGTTCCTTCAGTCTACTGTCACTCTTCAGCTCAATAAGCCGTTCCTGCATATCAATTGATAGTTCGTTTGCTGTGCACAAACGGATCTCGAACCCACGCAAAAGAGCGATAATCCTCTTTAAAGTACGTCGCAAATTGTTTTTCTCCTTTCTGACAGGTGCTCAGACGCTGATTGAAATAGGGAGGAGAAATCGTGTGACGTGCCTGCATCAGTGATAAAGTCTGCAAGGCTGGGGAACATGTTGCAGTTCCCTCGACTGATGCGGCCATGCCAGAGGTCTAGTTTTTGTGTGAAGGCGTGCACTTTGTCTGCAAGGAGCAAAATATGAGTTCCGCGGCCTTGCAAAGACAGGTTGAGGCCATTCAAGCGGTCAAATATATCGACCAAATAGGACAGAGAAACTGCAGAGTGATTCGTGCTTTCTAGTCTCCAAACACCACAAAAGTCTCCAAAAACACCAGTAAAAAGTCGCTGGATTTGTTGAATATGACAAAAAAAAGTCGCCAGGAGGATGATTTGTTTGTGTTATAATCAGTGCTTAAAGTGGGGGAAAAAGGTGGCGGTACTCTCTGTGGATTGGCAAATCATTACATTTTTACAGTGAAAAACAAAACTTGGAGATATTGCTGTTACAACAATTTATTGTTATTTATTTATGAACAACATAAATGTATTTAAACATGTTTGTGTGTGCGTGGCTGCGTGTATTTCACAAAAACTAAAGGAAAGCTTTAACTGTAGCCTATATTCTGACTAGTTTATTCGTTTTATATATATATATATATATAAACTAAATACGACCTCACATTTTATACGTTTGCAGCCTCGGAAACTTCCGTCCGTCATAAAAATTCATTTGGATGGTTCGATTTTCTGCATTTTTCGCATCCGTAGCATTGAGGGGTGTTTTTGACAATTGAGAGCCACCAAATGACGAATATGAAAAAACGAATACGACAGTTTCGGACTCAGTCAGGGTGCAAGGACCTTAAACTTTTGAGGCTTGCGCAGCTTCTCGAGGAGAATTTGACAGTGACAGTGAAGATGACAGTTCAACAAACAAGTTAATAATATTAAGTCACTTACATTTTAGACGAAATAATGACTGTTTTGGTCTATTTTAGCAGCGAAAATAGATCCGATGAATCCAAACAAAGATCACAGCATAGCGCATCTTACTGCAACACTCAATCGTGTTTTAAATGATTCAGTGTTTTGAACGAATCGGTTGAGTCAAAGATTCAATGACCCATGCACAAACATCTGTCTCATTCTTGATGAATCGGCCGTTTGAACGAATCGTTTGAATGAACGACTCAATGACTCACTTAATAAAACCGCTTATCACCTGCATTTGCGCTCACTGTCCACAAATCAATCAAATTTGTTCAAAACTCTTTTTTTGAAATCAGTCCAAACACATTTAAATTCTTATTCAGGAGTTATGTATATACAAAACTATAACTTTTTATGAGAGTAGTTTAGTGATAAAAAAAATTTTCAGGTTTTTTTCCCTCCCATCCTGTAGCCTACTCGCGCCCCCAGGAGAGTGTCATAACATATATCTTCAAAACGTTGTTTAGCCAGGCAGTCGCCCCATATGTTTCAAATCCACAACAATCATACCGGTACCAAAGAAATCACCTGTGTCCTGTCTAAATGACTACCGTCCCATAGCACTCATTCCAATCATAATGAAGTGCTTTGAGAGGTTAGTCATGCACAACATCAAAACCAGCCTCCCCAACACACTCGATCCACTCCAGTAAACATACCATCCAAACCGCTCTAAGGATGATGCAATTTCCTTCACCTGGCTGTTACCCACCTAGAAAACAAAGACTCCTATGTTTCAGCATTCAACACAATAATCCCACAACAGCTCTTCAACAAACTAAACCTGCTGGGCCTTAACAACTCCCTCTGTAATTGGATCCTGGACTTTCTAACCGGAAGACCTCAGTTAAGTCCGTGTTGGCCACAACACCTCGAGCACTACCACACTGAGCACAGGTGCCCCACAGGCCCCGCTCTTCACGCTGCTGACCCACGACTGCACTACCAAGTTCAGCTCCAACCACATCATTAAGTTCGCTGATGACACAACGGTGGTATGTCTCATCAGCAACAACGATGAAACGCACTACAGCTGGCTGAATGGTGTGGCACTAACAACCTGTCCCTCAATATGGGGAAGACAAAGGAGGTTGTGATGGACTTCAGGAGAAACTCTGTTGACCACCCCCCACTGACCATCGACAGCTCGACTGTGAAGAGAGTCAGCAGCACTAAATTCCTGGGGGTGCACATCACAGAGGATCTCACCTGGTTCACCAACACCATGTCACTCTCCAACAAGGCGCTGGCTGAAAAGAGCAAGTCTCCCTCCACCCATCCTCACCACTTTCTACAGGGGAACCATTGAGAGAGCGTGCTGACCACCTGCTTCACTGTCTGGTAAGGGAACTGAAGTCCAGCAGACCAAAAGACCCTCTCCCCTCCAGCTCCTTCCATCAGGAAGACGGTTCAGGAGGATCAGAGCCCGCTCCGCCAGACTGCTCAACAGCTTTTTCCCCCAGGCTGTGAGAGCCCTGAACTAAAATCACCCCGCCCCTCTTTGAATCCCCACAGAAACATTACTGTGTGTTCATAATCCCACGAAAGACTCAATAATATATGTATGTTTACATGCTCATGCACTTCAAATCATCTTAAACTGTTCCCCAGCCAGCTGCTTGACTTACTATGTTTCTCTTTGCACATATACAGTATTTATGTGAAACATTCGTATAGTTAAAATTTTTTAGTCTATGTATTTTTAGTCTTTTTTATATCTATGTATAATATAACATTTATATATGGAATATTTATAGTCAAAATCTGTCAGTAGGTTAGTTGTGTATACTGCCCTACAAAGGCAAAGTGCAGTAACTATGCAAACACTGTGTAACAGATTACAGACGATGCCACGGTGTAAAGTGTAGGTAAAAGGGTTTAATAACACAGAACAGGAACATGGAACAAAAAAAAAATATATATTCCAAAGGGTAAAAGGTGCAAAACTTAGGAAATCCAAAAACGTAAACATCCACTGATAACTGCACGAAAAACTATGAATAACAAACAAGGAACTAGGAAACACGAGTCAAAAACATGCACAGAAAAACAGGTATGAATCTGGGTTAACGAAACTTACAACTAGACCAGACAATGAAAACAGGGTAGAGGGAGCACATATGCCTATTAACATTAGTCCTAGTCCAGGGTCTAGTTCTGTCCAGACTGGACTGGACTACTGTAATGCGCTACTGGCTGGACTCCCAGCTTGCACAACCAAACCTCTACAGATAATCCAGAATGCTGCGGCAAGAGTGGTCTTCAATGAACCCAAGAGAGCACACGTCACTCCTCTCTTCATTAAGTTACATTGGCTCCCTACTGTGGCTCGCATCAAATTCAACACTTTACCCCTGGCCTACAAGACCACCACTGGTTTGGCGCCCCCTTATCTTTACTCGCTAATGCAGACGTATGTACCCACCAGATCCCTACGCTCTGCAAATGAACAACTTCTTGTGGTGCCGTCCCAAAAAGTAAAAAAAAAAAAATAATCTCTCTCACATAATTTATCGGGATCGGTTCCACATTTATGGAATGATCTGCCCGCTACAAGATCAGCAGATTCTGTGGCCATCTTTAAGAATCAGCTGAAAACTCATCTCTTCTGTCAGCACCTGACTGATAAGTTCTGACTTCTATTTCTTTCTAAAAAAAAAAAACGTAGCTCTGTATACGGAGTTAGGCTAAATGAGACCAGTTTTCTTTTATTGCACTCATGCTTTTTGTTGTTGACCAATTGCTTCCATTGTTTCCCTCATCTGTAAATCGCGTCTGATAAATGACTAAATGTTAATATATTGTCCGGATGATGATGTCCAGGTTAAAGTCATTAGAATTCTGGTGAACAGGAACGTGTGTAGCGGGGTGGGAGCGCTGATGCAGGGGGCGTGGTTGACTTTGAGGACGTGACTGTCACTGAGAAAAATGCCTTTACAGTTTTTACACCAGCCAGTCAACCGTGTTATGGGTAGATTAGTGGTAATGCATTTATGTAATGCCTTATTAGGAAGAAGTTTTTTATAGATAAAAACAATGACCACTGATGTGACCTTTGACCACCATCCACCTTTGGATGACCCTACACAACTAAAACACTATTGCAAAATGCAGTATCGACAAACTAAATGTCTTCATCCAGCTTTTTTCTTGTGTTTCTAACTACATTTTGATTGTTTTAAATTACTTTAATAATTGTATTGATGTTTGCTCATTGGGAATTTTAAAATTGCTCAAAAGTTAGCTTTAAGATTTAGAGTCATCTCATCGCAATGCTCCTTTAACCACAAAGTTTTTCTCATTTTATTTACAAAGTAATTCATTACAGATCAAGGCTGCTTTAAAAACAGTAGTTACAAATTAACACAATTTAAACAAAAGAACAACAACAAACAAGTCTCAGATTTTTTGAAGTAGTTTCCTCATATTGTGCTGCAATAAATCTGTCACAGGTTACTTGAGAACGGAAAGCTCTCACACCATAGATCGGGTTAAAGGTTTAATGCAAATAATCCACTCCTCCAATTAATCCAATCCCTGGAAAAATAGGTAACCAATTGATAACAAAGTAAAAAGGATATATTCCAGAGGATAGCATAAACACTGACATACATCAAACAACGTTAACAACCGACAAGGAACTCTAGAACCCAGTGAGTATAAATGTAGTCCAAGTGATGGGTTGCAGCTGTGACATGTAATCGAAGAATCAGACACTAATAGTCTGGTGAACGTGAGTGTGGTAATCCGGGATTCGACGCAGATGTAGAGGGTGTGTCCGGCACGGACGTCATGCTGGTTACAAAATCATGAATGATGATGAATGTGATTTTATTATAATTAATATAATATGTTTTATATGCCTTATCAAGTAACCTATTTACTTTATTTAATTAAAGTAGTTTCCTAGAAATAAAGGTCATTATGTTAAAATATATGTATGCTTATTTTCCTTTTTGCCCAACTTCTAGTCTAGGCTATTCTCAAACTTGTACATTTCCTACTTATGCTATCTGAAAGCTAATCATTAAAATAGAGGATTCTGATTCATAGCTATCTGTGAAATCCAAAAAACTGATTGGCAAGATGTACTTTGAAAAGCATAATTATTATTAAACAAATATGATTAATTAAACTATTTACTATAGTTCTGTGACGTTTACTGATTATGAAATAAAATCTATAATCATAAAAGCTGTTGCATCCATCTTGTTATTGATTGGCAATTCATTCTGACTTATTCTGTCTCAATCATATGATCTAACGTGGTTTGCAAATTGTGAGGCCGATTGATTTCAAAATTCAGACTCATCGTCTATGTAAGTTTACTTTGACGTCCAGTAGCCTGCAGTAAGTGGCGCTAATGCTCCTGAGGAGATATTCATCATTAAAGAAGAAGAAGAAAGGTGGATTGACGGCTACTTCTGTTGATGCCAGGTGCACGTCAGGTTGTCACTTTGCTGAGAAGGCGCAGCTATTGTTAGCTAATTGCGCATAACAATAACTTTACCAGAGCCAGCAAACTTTTGAAGGAGTAAACCTTGTCATTACAATTGGATTCTCTTCCTGAAAGATGTCCGAATTGACGAACATCAACGCAATTATAAATCGGATTATCATTACAAGTGTCAGAGTGGATATTGCCTTCAATGGAGAAGGTAGGCTAATGTCTGTTTAAGTTGCTAGCTGCTGGCTAGTCAATGTTACGTTTATATAAAGCTGTCATTGACCTTGCTAGCAGTTAATATTTTTCTATCTCCTTTACTCATCTTTGGATATTTGAGTTTTAACGCGAGTTCAACCATCACTTGACCGTGGGATGGTAGGCTAGCTGGTTGGCTTGTTTGTTCTGTGGGAGTGTTACGGCTACCAAGGCAGACCGCAATATCTGCGGTGTCAAAGCCGGGAAAACAAAACCAGAACACAGTAACTTCACTTATTCCAGTTTGCCTTAACTTAACAGTAACTGCAATTTTAACTCTCTCGTTTCTCAGAAACGGGATAAGATTGAACAAGGAGACTTTGCAACAAGACAGAGCAGATGTCACAAAGCCTGTTGTAGACCTTAACTCAATTTTGAACAAATGTGTAGTTACTGCGCTTTGCCTTTGGACGGCAGTATAGGTTTATAGTGTTTTACGTCATTGTTGTATGTCTGTACCTATGTAGCACCGTGGTCCTGTGAGGCACAACATTCCGTTCCACTGTATGTACCCACATGTAGCGGAAAGACAATAAAGCTCAACTTGAACTTGGTCGTGAAACTTTGATGATTGATATAAAAATATCAATCATAATAATGCTAAATTGTTAGCGTTTTTGTTGCGTTTGTACTGAATTGAAATTGCCGTTAGCCGCTCGTTACGGCTTGACATTATAAGTTTGCACTTAAAAGCACCGAGCTAGTTGATCGCTGTTTGATCCGTGGCCCATTCAAGTCGTTCAGACTTTGTTTTGCTAATCGAGAAGGCGTGTTCCAGCTGTATTCTGTTTGCGCTAATCTCAACACATACTTAAGCAGTGCCTCTGCGCTGTTGCGGTAAGCGCCAGCCCTCGTGTTCAGCCGACGAGTGTGAAGACCGACGAGTGTAAAGACCTGCGACTCTACCTGCGCGACTCTAAGACCAACGAGTGTAAAGACCTGCGACTCTACCTGCGCGACTCCACCGAGCAAGGACAACGGCAAGGCACATCAGTATATTAACATACCTTTGCTTTCATTTAATTGTCTACTAACATCATGTGTTTTAAGTTTATTCCTGTACTCCACCGCAGACAGCGTTCTCACCCAAGACGCAAGGCACGACGCGCCCACTCTCACGCGCGTCCCATTCACACCTCCCCTTCTACACCTCTGACTCTCTCTGTGGGTCTATGGAACTGCCAGTCAGCTGTTCATCCATGCGTTTGCCAGCCAGTCTGACATTCACATTCTTGGTCTTACTGAGACTTGGATTCGTCCTGAAGACTCAGCCACACCCGCTGCTCTCTCCACAAACTACTCATTCTCTCACTCTCCCCGCCAAACCAGGAGAGGAGGAGGCACAGGTTTGCTTATCACCAATGACTGGAAATATTCCACACTATCTTCCCTATGCAACAACTATTCATTTGAATACCATGCTGTTAATATCACTTTTCCCAGTCAGCTCAGCGTTGTTGTAGTTTACCGCCCCCCAGGTCCTCTTCACAACTTCATTGAAGAGTTAGATGTGCTGCTCTCATCATTCCCGGAGGATAGCGGCCCTCTTGTAGTCTTTGGGGACTTCAACATCCACCTGGAGAAACCCTATGCTTCTGACTTCCACACCCTCATCGCCTCGTTCGACCTCACGCGCCTCGTCACAGCCAGTACTCACAGATCTGGAAACCAGCTGGATCTCATCTACATCCGTAACTGCACCACAGATAACATTCAAGTCACACCTCTTGACATCTCGGACCACTTCTTCATGACTTTCAACATGCTCCTTCCTACATGCACAACACCAACACAACCACCGGTTCACTTTAGACGGAACCTTCGCTCTCTCTCCCCAGCACACTCTCTGCTAGAGTGACATCCTCTCTTCCCTCCAACTTTGCATCTCTAGATGCTGACACTGCCAAGGCCACCTTATGCTCAACACTTACATCCTGTCTAGATAACCCTTGTCCTCTGTCCTCCAGACCGGCTCGTGCCACTCCCTCCTGCCCCTGGCTGTCTGACATCATCCGTGAACAACGGAGTACACTCAGGGCTGCTGAAAAGAAATGGCGCAAGACCAAGAATCCTGCTGACCTAGGGGACTACCAGTCACTACTCTCCTCTTTCTCTGCTAGTGTTACCACAGCTAAAATGTCTTTCTATACCACCAAGGTAAGCAATGCACCTTACACTCGACAGCTTTTCAAGACATTTAACTCTCTTCTTTGCCCCAATCCTCCCCCGCCCACTTCATCATTGACTGCGGAAGACTTCGCTGTATTTGTCACTGACAAAACATCATCCATCAGCAAACAATTCTCGGTACCTCAGACCTCGGTAAACACCTCCCACACTCCACACATTGAACTCTCCTCTTTCACCCCACTTACAGACACTGAAGTCACCAGGCTTCTCTCCAGCCACCCCACCACCTGTCCCCTTGACCCTATCCCTTCCGATCTCCTTCAGGCCATATCGAGCACACTCACACCTGCACTCACACACATCATCAACACCTCCCTGCTCACCGGCACTTTTCCATCCACATTCAAACAGGCCCATGTCACGCCCCTACTGAAGAAACCAACATTGGACCCCTCTACTCCTGACAGTTACAGACCTGTCTCTCTCCTCATTTTGCAAAAACACTTAAAAGGGCAGCTTTCAACCAGGTGTCTTCCTACCTATTCCAGAACAAACTACTGGATGACAAGCAGTCTGGCTTCAAAACAAACCACTCCACTGAGACAGCACTGCTATCGGTCACAGAAGCACTGCGGCTAGCCAAGGCGGAATCTAAATCCTCGGTCCTGATTCTGCTAGACCTATCTGCAGCGTTTGACTCTGTCAATCACCAGATACTGCTAGCAACCCTGTCATCGCTAGGAATCTCAGGCTCTCCCTCCGCTGGTTCAAATCCTACCTCTCCGACAGATCCTTCAGGGTGTCATGGAGGGGCTCGCTGTCCACTGCTCACCACATGATCACTGGGGTCCCTCAGGGGTCGGTGCTTGGACCGCTGCTTTTTTCCATCTACACGACATCCTTGGGACCCATCAGCCAGGCACATGGCTTCTTGTATCACTGTTATGCTGACGACACCCAGATCTACATCTCGTTTCACCCAGACGATACCACTGTAGCAGCTCGCATTACAGCCTGCCTCGAGGACATCTCAGCTTGGATGAAAGGACATCACCTCCAGCTGAACCCTGCCAAGACAGAACTACTCGTGTTTCCGGCACACCCTACGGTCCAACATGATCTCAACATCCATCTTGGCAATACCACAATCACTCCTTCCAAAACAGCCAGGAACCTCGGAGTCATATTTGATGAACAGCTGTCCTTCAATGATCACATTGCTAGACAACACGGTCATGCCGATATGTCTTATTCAACATTAGAAAGGTCAGACCCTATCTCCTTGTCCAGGCCCTGGTAATCTCAAGGTTGGACTACTGCAATGCTCTCCTTGCTAGTCTTCCTGCAAAGGCTATCAAACCGCTCCAGCTGGTTCAGAACGCAGCAGCACGCCTCGTCTTCCAACAGCCCAAAAGGGCTCACGTGACTCCCCTTTTCATCTCTCTCCACTGGCTACCGGTTGAAGCCTGTATCAGATTCAAGTCACTAATGCTTGCCTACAGGACTATCATTGGATCTGCACCGGCTTACTTTCTCACCCTCCTGCACTCCTACACCCCATCAAGATCCCTGCGTTCAGGTAAACAGCAGCGTGTTATATGCCTTCCCATAAGGGCAGTAAATCGCTCTCCCGCTCATTCACAACTCCTTCTTGGTGGAACATTCTTAATAACTCTGTCCGGTCAACCACGTCTCCCACAACATTAAAAAAACTACTTAAACCCATCTCTTCTGTGAATACTTGACGGACAAAAAAACAAAAACACTAACCCTTTCCCTCAACAGGTAGTGGTGTAGCTTTTGTTGAAACCAGTTACTTTGTATTGGCACCTAATGTATTATGGCTCCTGTATGACATATCGCTTATTGCTCCTAAACTCTTTGTAAGTCGCTTTGGATACAAAAGTGTCTGCTAAATGATTAAATGTAAGTTTGGTTTTTGGCGACTGTTATGTGATTTTAAAATCATGCATATGATAAGAAAAGGCTAAACGTTTTTTTTAAATTAAATAATATTGAAAATGCAGATTTATTACTATTGAGATGATAATAATCAGAGACAAAACATTGTGCACGTTGATCCTAACGTTACTGTATTCTGTTGAAAAATGTCAACGTTGTTGTTCCTTTTATTTAAACAGACCGCAGCTTATCTATTCACTGTGTGTTTGTAGCGCAGTCTCGCCCTCCACAGTACGGTGGTGCTGTTGGCCTGTTGTCACAGCATCAGTAGCCGTCACTTTACTTTGATGTCATACGCCAGTCGGTCTGCGATCAAACATGTCTGTGGTACGAGGCAGCCGCGGTACGAGTGCTCTCCGGCGTTCTGCACGACACAGACGGGATATCAAATATCGAAATAAGAATCTAAGAACTTCTTTGAATGATTGTCCTATTAGAGGTGAGTAAAGTCAACATAGATAAATAAATATAACAATTTACTTGATATATAGCGTGGAGACCCCACACATTGCTTTTGCACAGGGCCCGAGATTCTTCGAGATTCCTGTAGGTGTTTTTAAACCGAACTATAGTAAACACTGATAACCAAACCAGTAACCAAGTAACCAAAGTGAATACTGTTAAAAGCATGTATACACTAGTACACAGAAAAGCTCTCAATTCTACCACATTAATAACAGAGTTGTCCTAGACGTGACACTGCGCGCCTTAAATGCAGACCTTCAAAATTCAACAAATAAACACATGAAACAACGACAGGATTGTAAGAACATACAGAGATCACAGAATAATGTGCTTTGTTTATCTGACTCACAGGGTGATTGTTGATCTGCATTAATTAATTCATTGAGTTAAAGGGACATTCTAAAATAATAAACCTTAAAAAACGCTTTATGAATCAAGACAGTGATATTAAAAGATGAACATCACAACACACCTTATAGATAAAGCATACTAATAAACCAGTGAGACCAAAATATAAATGCTACAAGCAAAGTTTAATGTGTTCAAGTGTTTTGAAATGATGATTGTTCCCAACATGTTTAATATGTTTTAATAGAATGATTAAAGACTTAAAATACACAAAGACAGAATACTAAAACTAAACTAAAGTTAAATAAAGACCTCATAGAATAGAACAAATTAAACTTAAACACATATTTTAAACTAAACTTAAATTAAAGAAAAACATTAAATTAAAACATCATAGAATAATTCAAACTAAACTTAAATTAAAACATCATAGAATAATTAAAACTAAACTTAAATTAAAACATCATAGAATAATTCAAATTAAACTTAAATGAAGTTAGATTCCATATTCACCACATTATTCTGGAAGACAATAAATTATCATCTGAAAGTTTCAGGTTAAGGATTTTTATCACAAGAACCTGTAAATAAAACATAATTTATGAAAATTAATAATGGGATGAATAAATATCATCAGTTTAAGATCAATGTGGGTGAGAACCCTGTCTGCGGTGGAGTACAGGAATAAACTTGAAACACATGATGTTAGTAGACAATTAAATGAAGGCAAAGGTATGTTAAAAATACTGATGTGTCTTGCCGGTGTCCTTGCTCGGTGAGTCGCAGGTCTTTACTCTCGTTGGTCTTTACTCTCGTTGGTCTTTACTCTCGTTGGTCTTTACTCTCGTTGGTCTTTACTCTCGTTGGTCTTTACTCTCGTTGGTCTTTACTCTCGTTGGTCTTTACTCTCGTTGGTCTTCACTCTCGTTGGTCTTCACTCTCGTTGGTCTTCACTCTCGTTGGTCTTCAATTCACTCTCGTTGGTCTTCACTCTTCACTCGTTGGTCTTCACGTCTTCACTCTCGTTGGTCTTCACTCTCGTTGGTCTTCACACGAGGAGGCTGAACACGAGGGCTGACGTTTACCGCGCCAGCGCAGAGGCACTGCTTAAGTATGTGTTGAGATTAGGGCGAACAGAATGCAGCTGGAAGTCACCTTCTCGATTAGTTAAACAAAGCCTGAACGACTTGAATGGGCCACGGATCAAACCGCGATCAACTAGCTCAGTGCTTTTAAGTGCAAACTTATAATGTCAATCAGTAACGAGCGGCTAACGGCAAAACTTAATGTGGCTTCAACACCAACGGAACCAATTTAGCAATCAGTCAACGAATAATTAAATAAACAAGCTCAAATAATTTTAACTAACAACAGGCAACAGTCCTGTTCAACAGTTAAAAACAAGGTAACAGGGTAAATAGCAGAATCACGCACTACAGCAGCCTTGTGATGACAATTTGCTTCTCCTGCAATGACATAAATTAAGATGACATACTGGGTGGCGATAATGCACCTTAACATTGGTGCTACCCACCATTGAACTGCAAGAAAAAGAAATTGAGATGACGTAACAGGCTCATTTGCCACACGTGTCTTGATCTGACGCATAAAGCAACTGAAAGCAATGGAGTTCCTGTCGTCAACATGTTGACGCCTAGGGGTACATTTGGCTTCTTTATTTACAAAACAAATCTGGTGTCACGAAGATGGTACGAATCATCCATTGCACAAGGAAATCTCTTAAAGGAAACCACCAGATAAACAAATAACTTTTGTGTTGATTCATTTCTTTGCTGGATTGATTTCTATCATGAACACAAGTCAATAAAAGATTGACAGAATGTTTTTCTTCTATTATGTACTGCAAAACAACATCATAGAGATCATTTAAGATCATGGCGCTTGAATGGTCATGTGTATGGATTTAATTGTGTTATGTGTCCAAAAGCTTAATGTTGTGCTTGATTCATCTTTTCATCATTGCTGCCTTTTGTAAATCTATAATTCTGTTGAACCAGTATAACAAACATTAGTGTGATCTCTGAATGTTTCCAGTGTTTGTTTTCAATAGGACAATCCTGTTGTGCTCATCACAGAGTGTTCTTATATGTTTTGGATATTCACATTTTTCTGCCCAGATTTCTCTACGAATCAATTTAAATGATCTTAGAACACTCAAATCATGTCTTGAAACTGAATATTGAGGTCAGAGGCGTCTTGTTTTTCATCTTGTTTGGTTTTCAATGTGTGAAAACGACGTCAGAGCTGTTTTGCTCTTGATCTCTTCTCATCTGTGATCCAAAGAAGATCATGTCATAGTGTAAAAATGTTGAATATATTCCACTATAGATCAGAGAATAAATGCTGATGAATCCTGATGTCACTCAAGACGAGTAATGCAATCTAAATACTCTCAATACTACTCATGTAAGTTCATGTTTGTAATACAGTTCAAAGTGGGGAAGGGAGGAGGTTTAAAAAAAAACTTTTAATAAAGTTTTAAGAAATAAACAAACAACAAAACGAAAGTAAAATGGCGGCAACTCCTCACGGACCACTGCCGCCCACACAAACATAAATATAAAATTAACATGTGTCCGGGCCCGGTCCTGTCGATTCATCATTTTATGCTCCCGAACTCCTCCGTGGGAGATAAGGGACCGGTGCGCGCACAGCTGATTTCCACTATAACTCACGCCACCAGCCCGCCCCACGGCTCCCGTTCCGCCTTCCTCGCTACAATGTTATTTCAATGGTTTGTAGTAAATGTTTTACCAGTGGAGATGTGTTGAGTTGAAGTCTGGCTCTTGAAGAAGTTTGCATAACAGGTGCGTGTTGTAAACATTTATAACATTAAATCAAAGATAAAGTCATAATCAGTGTCACTGTTTTGTTGTTTTATACCATGGTCTGTCTGAATACTTGATTCTGATTGGCTCTAAGCTGTATATTAAACTGTGTAATGCACAAGTAGTTCCAGTCAGTTTTGATCACCATGATTCTAAATCAATGCGCTGCATGTAATGTAAACATATCACCGCACACACGCACACACGCACACTCTCTCTCTCTTAGCTGTCCATCGTGTTCTATGATGACGCTCGCTCAGGGATGGGGGTGGGAGGGGGGGGGTTCAGCGACGTTGACGCTGGTGCCACTTCACGTGGGCGTCAAGTCCTTGAGCCACACACTCTTCCGCAGAAGGAGCAGGGGAAACCAGACACCAGGGGGTTACCAGCCACCCTCTAGTGTCTCTTGATGCGTCTCTCGGATCGTCGATCTTGGTTGATTTGGTGTATTCGAGAAACTGCAGTGGCACAGGTGACCTGCCAGACTGACCTGTCAAGTGCCAAAGATTCGAGATATGTGAGTGGAATGTTCGCTCATTTTAGGAGGTCCCCGGTGTAGTCCTTAAAACGTCGCTTTTGCCCTCCAGCGGAGCACTTTACGCCCATTAGTTGACTGTAGAGGACTTGGCGGGGCAGGCGATGTTCAGGCATGCGTATGGTGTGCCCTATCCAACGTAGATGTTTTTTGGCCACTGCTGCTTCCATAGAAATTGAGTCAGTACTGCTGAGGATGACTGTGTGGGGGATTCAATCTTCCCAGGACATATTGAGGATCTTCTGTAGGCAGCGGATATGTAACACCTCTAGGTTGGTGAAGTGCTGACGGTATGGAGTTCATGACTCTGCTCCATAAGCAGAGTGGAAAGACATACCGCGTTGTAAACAGCAACCTTGGTACTGATCTTCAGGTTACAATTTTCTAAAACCCTGCTGCGTAGGAGACCAAAAGATGATGAGGCTTTATTTATCTGGGTGTGTATTTCAGTGTCAAGGGAGCAGAATGAGGACAAAGTGGAGCCGAGATAGGTGAAGTTGTCCACTGTTTTAAGTGGAACACCATTTATGTGAAAACTGGGTGGTACGGGAGCAGAGGTGTAAAGATGGAGCATGACCTCAGTTTTTTGAGTGTTAAACTTTAGTCCAAAAGATTGGTACAGACTAGATATTGTGTTAAGGGCGTGCTGCATGGAGTCCGCGCTGTGAGCTAAGACAGCACAGTCATCAGCATACTGAAGCTCACAGATTTGGCGGGTCTTTGTCTTTGTGCGGGCCTGGAGCCGACGAATGATGAAGAGGCTACCGTCGAGTCGGTATTCCACATGGACACCATCTTCATGCCCCATAACACGATGGAAGAGGCAGGTAATGGCAGAGAGGAATATGTTGAAGAGCACCGGAGCCAAGACACAGCCTTGCTTCACCCCAACATTTACCGCGAAAGATTCAGACTGGAGTTCTCCCGGGAGCACTCTGGCTTGCATCCCACCATGCTGTTGCCGTAGGCTGCTGAGAAACTTGGGTGGTTTTCCAAGTTTGGAGAGGTTTTAAAAAACAGCTCCCGGTTGATGGTGTCAAAAGCTTTGCTGAGGTCGATAAAGGCTACATAAAGCTCTTTATTCTGTTCTTGGCTCTTCTCCATCAGTTGCCTCAGGACAAAAAACATGTCTGTCATGGATCTGGACTTCCGGAAGCCACACTGAGTTTCTGGAAGCACAGCTTCAGAGATGTGCTCAACTAATCTGCTGAGCATGATCTTGGCCAGGACTTTGCCTCCGATGGAGAGGAGAGATATCCCACGGCTGTTAGCGCAGACTGCTCTGTCTCCTTTCTGCTTATAAATTACCATGATGTTAGCATCCTTCCAATCCTGTAGAAGGGTCCCATATTCCCAGATGTTTTGGATCAGGAGGTGCAGGCGGTGCGTGAGGATGTAACCTCCGTGTTTAAAAACCTCTGCATGGATTCCATCGGGTCCAGCGCATTTGTTGTTCGTCAGCCCTGCAATGGCTTGAGTAAAGTGGAGGCGAGTCCAGGTGCCCGGTTGGTGGCAGGTCTGGCAGATTATCCAGTATATGTAAATCAACAGGGTTGCTGTGGTTAAAGAGACTCTCAAAAGGATTTGCCAAACAGGCAAGAATCTTGCGACGGTCGTTAAAGAGCGTGGACCCGTCAGCTGATCGAACTGGGACGATCAGCCGTTTCCTGGGGCCGTACAGTGCTTTTAAGGCATCGTAAAAGCCTTGAATGTTATTGCAGTCTGCCAGGTTTTGAATTTCTTGCGCCTTTTGCACCCACCAGGTATTCTCCATAACCCGGAGGGCACGCTGGGTTTCTGCTCTTGCAGCAGTGTAGGAGGTTATGAAAGTGGGAGATCCAGGGCAAGATAGGAGAGCCTTGTGGGCCATGCTTTGCTTTTAGAAGTGACTGTATCTCCTCAGAGTTACTGTCAAACCAGTCCTGGTGATGTGACCTAAATTGGCCAAGCGCCTCAAAGGCTGCTTTATAAATAGCCTAGCGTAACGCTGGCCAGTCAGTTGATTCTTCCGGGATCTTGTTGAGGTTTTCAGCAAGAAGCTGACGAAGGGTGTTTTTGGTGGTATGGCTATTCAGTGCTGTGCAATTGAGTTTCTTGTGTGAAGCAGTTCTCGGGCTACGGGGTTGAATTCTCATCAGTAGATTGGATCTGACCTTGAGGTGGTCAGTCCAGCACTCAGCTCCTCTCATAACACGGGTGGTGAGGACATCTTGTCTGTCCTTTTGACGGACAATCACGTAATCAAGGAGAGCATTTGCACTGATTAGAGTGGCGAAGCGTTTCTTTGAAAAAGGAATGCGCCATGTCATCAGTCTCACATTGATGCCGGTAGGGGATTCCTGAATGCGTTCCAGCAGTTGAGACTTCACAGCAAAGCCAATTCCATGGTTACGACGAGAGCTTTCGGGGACCCCCTTCCAGAAGAAGGTGTACCCAGCACCAGCCTCTGTCAGGGAGTCCTCCCCATGTAGTCTGGTCTCACTGAGAGCTGCTATATCGATGTTATATCGTGCGAGCTCCAGGGCCACCAATGCTGTCCTGCGGTGGGATCTGACAGGAGTTTCAGCCAGGTCCAACAATGTGCGAACGTTCCACGAAGCAATGCTTAACTTATATTTCACTTTAGTTTTTCGACCACGAGGGGGGGATGCTCCGACGGTTGCGACTTACCGTCCGGAGTGTGGGGAGCAGACAATTTTTAGACCACCTTTTCCAGGTCCTTCCCCATCACAGGGGTGAGCAGTGTGGGGCTGCTCAGTCGTAGTGGAAGCTGCCGAGAAGACGCGCTGCTCCAACCCGCAGTCCTAACGACCATCACTCCATTGCCGCCTGTGTGCATGGTTTGGCTAGACACTCCCAGCCACATCCTTGGCCTGTGCCCACCACCATTCGACATCGCCACGGGACCTTTTTGGGGGGCAAGAAGCTTGCGCATAGGTAAGGATTAAGATGGGGGTGTGGGTGCGCAGACCTCACTCCCACCATCTTCACTCCTACCAGATGGACCTCCAGTGGCATGAGAGAACCCATGACGACCTTTGTCTGGCATGAAGTTGCATGGGGCTGCTGGTGGTCCTGTCAGTTGGACTCCGTCTATGCCTGTCCCCAAAAGCAGGTTTGTCTTCGGGGTTTGCTCCCCTAGCCACTGTACCCTCCCGAGTTGACCCATGTGGCTATGGGGTTGCCTTCTTCCGACTTCCCAGCCGTTGTGATGTTGGACATACCATCATCTTCCGCCTGTGCCGTCGTTGGGGTCTTCACTATTTATCCATAGCTGGGGCAAAGGTTGACGGGCATCAGGGCATTTCCACTCACCAATGGGCCTGCATGCCACGTCTCTGGGGCCCACCGCTGCTCCGAGATCCCATACAACTAAGCCTGGAACCGCAAGGGACCAGTTACCATGTGTGCCTTGAGGAGGCGTGTAAGAGATCTTGGCAGTGGAGAGGCTATGCACCGGCTAAGGAGACTTACACACTTGGCTCCTCTTTTCTCCATTGAAAAACAAAGGGCTATCCGGTGGCAGCAGCTGAAAGCAGAAAGTGACAAGCAGGACCAGCAAGCATCATACATGTTGTTAACTACAAGCACTACTGCTCCAATGCTGCTGCACTGACGCATCACACGCCCTGTGATTTAACACACACCCACCCACACACACGCACACGCACACACACACACACACACAGGCACACACACAGGCACACATAGACAAAAACACAGGCAAACAAAACGTAACTACAAAAATGTAACTAAAACCTGTCTGTAAATCCAGACCATTAACAGGTCTTTCTCTTAACTGAAAATCACTGAAAATACTTTTTCTGCATGTTATTTTAAATTTGAAAAACATTAGAACACAGAATTATCAAACAAAACAAAGACACCGACACACTCAGATGTGGAGCATTAAGAGGGAATTCACTAATCATGTTTTTCTGTGTTTGTGTGGTAACAGTCTGGTTTCACAGACAGGTTTTGTGTGTGTTTTTGTCTATGTGTGCCTGTCTATGGTTTTTGTCTATGTTTTTATATCCTGGTGGGGACCTAAACCTGAATGCACACCAACACATGGGGACTCGTGTCACTGTGGGGACCAAATTTGAGGTCCTCATGGGCAAAAAAGCTTTTTTTTTAATTAAAAAATGCAAAACGTTTTATATGATCTTTAGGTTTAGGGGTTGGGTTAGGGGATAAAATATACATTTGTACGGTATAAAAAACATTACGCCTATTGACTGTCCCCACGGAGATAGTAAACCAGACATGTGTGTGTGTGCATGCCTGTGTGTCATGAAATACACGGAAGAACCCAATTGCAGGCAGCGGGGGATTAAGGGGTTAAAAATAAGATTTATTAAAACAAAGAAACACAAAACAAAGACCCTGGATGGGGTATAAAGAAAAAACAAGATAATAAACAGGACGGGACGGGACATAGACTAACTAACTAACACTAGACTAACATAACACTAGACAAGAACTAAACTGAACTGAACTAAACTAAATAGTTACTAAGACTGATGGAAGGAATACCAACAACAGGAACATCTGAGGCGCACAGGATACATACAGCACAAGATATACAGTGACCGAACACAGGACAATGAAACATGAGGACTATTTAAAGGGGAGCAAATCAAGAGGGGACAGATGCGGGGTATGAACTAATCAACAATCAATAACGAGACTAAAGGGCGGGAACAGACGCAGACCAGAGAGAGACTATGGCAAGCCAAAAGCGCAAAAAAGCCTCTCTCCACATGAAACGGGAAGTTCCGTTCTGATTCTGCCTCAAAAACACGAAATATCTGACAAAAAGAGACAGAATCATGACACCTCTGTGTGTGTGTGCGTTAGGCACGTGCAGACGGGGGGGGGCGGAGGGTGCTTGAGCACCTGCCTTTTTGGCCCTTAATGGCGAAAGTGCCCTTTTGTCGAGGCAAAAAAATGTTTATTTGTAATTAAAGGCCCTTGTGAAGGCCTGCCCAATCTAACTATTAGTAAAATTAATTAATAATAATTTAACCCTACATAAAATGACCCCCGTGATGACCTTTCACCTGACCACCTCATCTGGAACGCCCCCTCACGTTCAGACGCCTTCAGAAGTTTAGCGCCTTTCCCAGGATACAAACCATTCGCGGCTGTCGCTTTCAGCGGAGCGGTGTGTTTGTCTACTTATTATTGTTATTATTATAACTAGTATTAGTATTTTACAGGAACGCCGAGAAGAGAGCATGCACGGCGTTTGTGTGTGTAGTCTGCCCCGAACTGAAGTGACGTTAGCTGAGCAGCTAATGCTACATCTACACACAGCAATAAACAAAGGTGCAGGTTCACTTCTGGAATCGATCTTTGCTGTTTGGGGGAGAAAGTTTCATGGGCGTCGAGGGGTCTGGCCTTTATGTTATTTGACTAAAACTGTTAATACTTTGGAAGTATTATTAATACAGTATTTACGGTAGAGTGCCTTGGAAACAGTTATCAAAATACCGGTTAAACAGGCTTATTCTGATTTTCTCGTCCTCTGAATTATACTCGTCAGTGTTGTTTTTCTTATCATCATTATCATTTAAAAAAATGAATAAATTCGGAAGAGGGTTAGAACAGAATAATTTTTTAATATGACAAAACAGCTGTTGTTCTGTATATCAGAGAGGAAACCTTAAAGGGACAGTTCACCCAAAAATAAAAATGACATCATCATTTACTTCCTCAGATTGTTTCAAACCTGTGTACATTTCTTTGTTCTGCTAATCACAAAGGACGAATGTCAGTAACCAAACAGATCTTATCCCCCATTGACACCAATACTATTAACTTTCCCTACTATGGCAGTAAATGGGGGATGAGATCTATTTGGTTACTGACATTCTTCCAAATATGTGTTCAACAGAACAAAACATTTACAGGTTTGGAATAATCTGAGGGTGAGTAAGTGATGACAGAATTTTCATTTTTGGGTGAACTATCCCTTTAAGGTTTGGACAACTTAATTCACTTCAGTTTCTAATCCGAGATTTATTAATAGGTGCAAATAAAATATTTTTATACTTTTAAACATTAGAATGGTCTTTTCTGTTTCTTTTTCAAAACTGCATCATGACATTTGCTGCTGAAGCATCCATATTGATACATGTATCAGCAAGGAATTCATCACGATACAGTATGTATTGATGTTTTGAGCACAGCCCTATTTAAAGCCTTGTTCCATGTGCCCCTTTTATTCTTTGAGCACCTGCCCCTTTAAAGGTCTCTGCACGGCCCTGGTGTGCGTGTGTGTGTGTGTGGTGATATGTTTACATGACATGCAGCGCATTGATTAAGAATCATGGTGATCAAGACTGGAACTACCTTTGCATTACACAGTTTAATATACACCTTAGAGCCAATCAGAATCAAGTATTCAGACAGACCATAGTATAAAACAAAAAAACTGTTACACAGATATATTTAAGATTTGTCTGTGAAAGTTGTTTTTAGTTTAGACAGGCCAAACATGTGTTTTATTCTGGGACTAGACTGAAGACTTGTCTGTGAAACTGGGACATAAAAAATAAATGATGAATGACTTTATCTTTGATTTAACGTTGTAAATGTGGACAACACGAAACTGTTATCCAAATAACAGAACTTACATGAGTAGTATTGAGAGTATTTAGATTGCATTACTCGTCTTGAGTGACATCATGATTTATCAGCATTTCTTCTGTAATCTATAGTGGAATATATTCAACATTGGTTCACACTATGACATGATCTTCTTTGGATCACAGATGAGAAGAGATCAAGAACGAAACAGCTCTGATGTCCTTTCACACATTGAAAACCAAACAAGATGAAAAACAAGACACTGACCTCAATATTCAGTTTCAAGACATGATTTGAGTGTTCTAAGATCATTTAAATTGACTCGTAGAGAATTCTGGGAAGAAAAATTTGAATATCCAAAACATATAAGAACACTCTGTGATGAGCACAACAAGACTGTCCTACTGAAAACAAACATTGGAAACATTCAGAGATCACACTAATGTTTGTTATACTGGTTTAATAGAATTATACATTTACAAAAGGCAGCAATGATGAAAAGATGAATCGAGCATAACATTAAGCTTTTGGACACATAACACAATAAAATCCACACACTTAAACATTCAAGTGCCATGAACTTAAATGATCTCCATGATGTTATTTTGCAGTAAATAATAGAAGAAAAAACATTCTGTCAGTCTTTCATTGACTTGTGTTCATGATAGAAATCAATCCAGCAATGAATCAACACAAAAGTTGTTTTCTTTGTTTATCTGGTGGTTTCCTGTAAGAAATGTCCTTGTGCAATGGATGATTCGTACCATCTTCGGGACACCAGATTTGTTTTGTAAATAAGTGTTTTAGATGTTAAGGACATTGAGTGATGTCATCATGAGGGTGGAGAGAGAGTGACAGTCAAATGTCCAGAGGGATGTACTGATGTATTGCTAGAAGAGAGAAGTGTGAAGAAGAGAGGAGGACTCTCACACTGAGTGAAATCTTCATCTGTAAACCCAGAGGTGAGTTCTGCTCATAACCCATAAGAAACTCAATTCTCTTCTCTATTCTCATATTCCTTTTGTTCAGTAGTGACATGGAGAAACTTATTCATCTGATTTTACTTTCTGGTGAGAACATCTCACATCATCATCTCATAGAACACACAAACATCTCAACATTATACATGCTGTCAGTCGTTCTTCATTAAAATCTTCAAAAGTTAAGAAATAAAGATCTAACAGTAAACTTAATTTAACTGATTTTCAGATAAAAGGTTAAAATTCTTGTTTTTGTTCAACAGGTCTTGTTTCTGTTCCGGGTAGTTTGGCAGGTAATCAATTATTTTGATTCTTCACATTATATTGTTCATTCATTGTTGTAAGTTTGTGGTTAGATGATAGTTTCAGTCTCATGAGAATGTGTCTCTAAATGATGTTTTATTAACAAAGTTCGGGAGGAGCATGCGCAAATAATTACGCACCTGCCCGGCATTAGCAATCACACCACCTATCCTACCAAACCAGAGCGAGCTCTATAAATTGTGAAATCGCACGATGATTCCCCGGCCGCCCAGGGTCCCTCAGAGAGCCCGGCCGCTAGGCGAAGCACCAGCGCCGGACAAGAAGCCGCCACGGCTAAGATGGCAGAGACCCCAAGAGGCCGCCAGCCCTCCCGCACCGTCCGCCGCACCCCGAAACGACGAAGCAAAGCGACGTCATCTCCTCCACCATCCAGGGCTTCGGCAGCTTCCTCTGCTTCCTCCTACACTCAGCCCAGCGCTCTTCCGGAGGTAAAGAAGTGGACGGTCCTAGGCTTAAGGCTGGCCTTAGAAAACGCCAACGTCCCCTTTTCCCGCAACCAAAGCCGAGTTGTACAACCTACATACTTCCAGCCAGCTCGGAGTTCCCATAACCGCTCCCATTACGAAGCCAAAAGCTGCCGACTAGACCCGCAGCACCACAATTTCACATCCCGAAGAAACGACCATCCTAGCCACTGCGAGGAATAGGCGACGTTCACGAAGCCAAAGAGGACGGCCCTCGGCCAGTTTAGGCCGCACCCCAGACCACGCAGACACCAGCAACCAGCCTTCTTCAGGATCGTCAGAGTCTAACACCTCTGCCGGCTGCACGCCGGTCCATAACCGCCTTGGCAGCGCGAGTACGCCCGCCAGCGGTAACACTGCCTATCCAACATCATCACTATCAACTTTCTCATTTTCCCTCTGGTCACTGGCCTGCAGCCACACTGCCAACTGATAGCGTGAGGCTCCCTCCGGCACAGGCGCAGGCCCAAGCTCTCTCTCCATTTCCAATCGTCACAGGCTCTGGAGCCGCCCAAAGCGTGAGGCTGCCTCCGTAAGCGGCTCCAGCAGCCGCCCCTTTCTTCCCACACACCCTATCCAGCTCCCGTGCCGCCTTCACCCTCCACTCTGCAACACCAATGGCCATTCCCCCGAACGCTCCAGCCTTGAAACCTCCTCCAGTAGCCCGCAACATCAGGGACCAGATCCTAGCAGGTGCGGACATCAACCTCTTTTCCCTCCTATCTCCTATCCCTCCGCCCCCCACCGACCGCCAAATCAATTGCTTCTTCTCCGTCACTTTAAAAAACACCGCACAGAACCACTCACGCTTATTATCATTCACAGAGTTTACAATTGCATTCACAAGATACACAGAAATAATATGCACCACCTTCCCACACAGGAGAGGCGAACTCAGCTACTACCTCGCAATAGTCGCTGAGCTGTCATACGGAGGCACCCACTTTTACACATACCACAAATTATTTTCAGCCAAATGCGCAATCAGGGTCGCCCATTGCAACCAATGCCCCTACTGGGGGGCCCTAGATACAGAACTTCACAGCAGAATGTTCATAGGCTGCCACAACAACTCCTGCGCTGTCTGCAGATCCCTCACCCATTCAACGACAGCATGCCCCGCAATTAACCCCTCCCTTCCTCCATGTCCAGAACCGCAGCGGGAAAAATCCACCAGCTACGTCCCTCACACGAGCACCCATTCCGCACCACCAGCCAACTACCATCACCGCACCAAGAACCAGGTTTGCCTGAATTTCAACCATAGCACGTGCACCAGGCAGCGTTGCAAATTCATGCACATTTGCGACTTTTGCGGCGGCGCTCACGCCCGCTTCATATGCCCTGTAAAAAAGTCTGCAAATAAAAATTTTAGAAATTACCCTTTGACTCCAGCGAATGTTTCTTACCTTTCTCTAGAATTGTCACAACATCCTGACACCAATTTCACAGAGTTCCTACTGTCCGGCCTCAAACACGGCTTTAACCCCGGCGTTGAAAGTCTCCCATCCGTCAGCATCATCTGCGCTAACCTCCAGTCCGCTCTCGCCGAACCAAAAACAGTCGATCGTCTAATCAAAAGCGAAATCGATGCAAACTTCATGATAGGCCCATTTTACGAACCCCCCTTCGGCGTTTTCCGCATCAGTCCCATAGGCATCGCAGCCAGAAAATTTTCCGGTAAAAAACGCTTAATAATCGACCTCTTATCACCACACAACTCCGCATTCCCAAGCATCAACAGCCTCATACCGCTCGAGAAATCTTCCCTCCATTACCACGACATCGAACAAGCCATAACCCTGATTAAAAAAGCAGGTCGCAGCGCTTGGCTAGCCAAAGTTGATATCACATCCGCCTTCAAAATAATGCCGATCCACCCAGATTTCTGGCACTTATTCGGCATTTGCTGGAACCAAAAATTATATTTCTCCGTTCGGATGCCGAAGGTCAGCCCAAAAATCTTCGACATGCTGTCAGAAGCAATCTGTTGGATTTTATCCAACAACTACACAATCCCACACATCATCCACCTGCTAGACGATTTCCTAATAATATCTCCCCACAACTCCGTCCCAGCCGCCGACCTCTTAACGGTCCAAAAGCTTTTCACCAAGCTCGGGATCCCCCTTGCACAAGAGAAAACCGCGAGACCAAGCACATCAGTAGAATTTCTAGGCATTATTTTAGATTCATCAAAATTCCAGGCTTCCCTACCCAAAGAGAAAATCAAAAAACCTATTCGGATCACCTTCATCCCAGATAGCCAGCTCACAGACCTCCATGCTAATTAAAGGCATCCAAAGAACCCACCCCTCCCGCCCAGACTCCAGAAAACCCCTAACACTAGAAATACTAACTAAGTGCATAAATACTCTCCGCCAAGGCTATCACTCCACCCACACTGCCCGTACACTGGAGCAATGTTCATATTAGCTTTTTCGGTTTTCTCAGATCACAACTCACCATCACATCCAAATTCAATCCAGATATCCACCCCACCATCTCTGATCTCTCCATAATGGACCACGACACAATATCCTACTCCATTAAACAGAGTAAGACAGACCAAACAAAGAGAGGCCATCTAATATACATTTTTAATCTACCATCAGCTCTCCAACCATACCAAACCCTCCAAGCCTACCTCCAGCTCAGAAGCGCACAAACCCTAATCCCCTCCGACCCTCTCTTCGTAGACGACTCCAACCGCCCCACCACGCGTTTCTGGTTCCAGAAACACCTCAAGTTAGTCCTGATCCAATCAGGCATCCCAGCCGATAACTTTTCCAGCCACTCCTTCAGAATCGGAGCAGCCACAACAGCGGCCCAAAAATGACTCTCCCAGCACCAAATACAAGCACTCGGCCGCTGGTCTTCAGAAGCCTTCAAAAGCTACATTCGTTCCGATCGTTCCCACATTAAAGAAGCACACCGAACCCTCATCAACCAAAACCGTTAATTCCAGTCCGCTCCCAATCCCCCCACACATATCAGCAGCTCGCCGCCGCAGCAGCATCGACCCAGCAGAGGCCTTTACCCGTTGTTTCCCACTGCCGCAGCAGCGCCGCCCCAGCAGGGGTCCTTATCTGTACTTCCCACTGCCGCAGCAGTGCCACCCCAGCAGGGGTTCTTATCTGTATTTCACACTGCTGCAGCAGCGCCGCCCCAGCAGGGGTCTTTATCTGTACTTCCCACTGCCGCAGCAGTGCCACCCCAGCAGGGGTTCTTATCTGTATTTCACACTGCCGCAGCAGCGCCGCCCCAGCAGGGGTCTTTACCTGTATTTCTCACTGCCGCAGCAGTGCCGCCCCAGCAGGGGTTCTTATCTGTATTTCACACTGCCGCAGCAGCGCCGCCCCAGCAGGGGCCTTCATCTGTATTTCACACCGCCGCAGCTGTGCCGCCCCAGCAGGGGCCTTTTTCTGTATTTCCCACTGCCGCAGCAGTGCCGCCCCAGCAGGGGCCTTCATCTGTATTTCACACCGCCGCACCTGTGCCGCCCCAGCAGGGGCCTTTTCACGTATTTCACAATGCCGCAGCAGGGCCGCCCCAACAGGAGCCTTTATCCGTATTTCACAAAGCCGCAGCAGTACCACCTCAGCAAGGGCCTTTATCCGAATTCCCACCGCCACAGCAGTAGCGTTGCCCCCAGCAGGGGCTTCCATATGCGTTTTTAAACCGCCGCAGCAGTGTCTCCCGAACAGGGGCCTCCATCCGCATTTCCCACGACCACACCAGTACCTGTACCCCAAAGATGCCCACAGAAACCAACCCCCTCAGAGACCCCAGCCGGGACCCTACTCCAAACGAAGGCCAGCAACCCACCGCTTTAAGCTTTGCTATATTTGGGGGGCCAATAACACCCAGCCTTGGATGCTGTCCTGCGCTAGTTGAATTTTTTGGGGGGAAGCGCTCGGGGCACGGGCAAACACAGAGATCAGAGCCCTCGCCCCGAACCAAGGGGGAGTGCTCCGGGGTCGGGAGAGAATGCCGACCCTGGAGCCCTCTCCCCGGACAGCATGCCAAATACGCATACTAAATTCTCAGCTTAACTACGCTGCCACCGATTTAATTATTTGCTAAGGTGAACTTGTGAATGCTTCATTCTGATAGGTTTGTGTTTTTAATCATCACTCATCTAGACGCTCAGTCTTTCAAGAGCTTCCACTGGAAATATCATCAACAGATTTAGATTTTTGCATATACATTATTTTTCTTTTATTCATTTTACAACATAGATTATTTTGGAATAGTTGATTTAAATAAATATTCATACAAGTTATGACCTAAGTCATAAATCAAAAATATACATTTGTGTTGCAAAACTGTGAAACATTTTTATTATCAAATAATTGACATTAAAATCATTTATAAAGTGTCAGAGAGATATTTCAATGTGAAGTTAGAAGTTTTTCAGTTGTGAGTCTGTGGTTTATGTGTGTTGTGTCAAAGGAAAAAGCAATGAATCAAACTGATAGAACATGCCCTTATATATCTACAAACTGACTGAATAACTGTCTTTTAATGTATATATTCTAGAGAATTTAGCATTTAAAGGAACAGCGACACAATCATCCACATATAGTACCTGGACAGCTCCACATGCCATAGATGGTGTCAGAAATGTTCCATACTGCTCTCATACATCATCTGAAAGTAACCCATGGTGGAGGCTGGATCTTGGATGTTTATGTCATCAGTACCGTCATCATCACTGCTAGATCAGACGGATATTTGGATCAAACCAACAGAGCAGAGATTCGTATTGGAAACTCCCTGGAAAACAATGGAAACAACAATCCCATGTAAAGTTATTCATGAAATCACTTGAACACTTTTCATTGGTTGAATGAAACACCTTTATAGAGATTCATTGATTCTCTCTCTCTAGATGTGCTGTGACTTCTGATTTTCTACTTGGTCAAAGCATCAGTTTCTCGTGTCATGGGATGGAAGGACGTTATGTGAATGTGGTCAAATCTGGACCTCCAGCTCATCTCACTATATGTGAGGTGGAGGTCTATGAAGGTAATTTCTTTCAAATGTACTGTTTGGTAGAGCTGGTGCATTTAATGTTTTACTTGTGAATATTTATTATAATGAAGGATTTCAGTCATCACTTTAGGTCATTTTCATCACATTTTATTGATGTTGTGTTTATTTGATCAATAATGTTTACCTCAGTGTGATATACACTCACCTAAAGGATTATTAGGAACACCATACTAATACTGTGTTTGACCCCCTTTCGCCTTCAGAACTGCCTTAATTCTACGTGGCATTGATTCAACAAGGTGCTGAAAGCATTCTTTAGAAATGTTGGCCCATATTGATAGGATAGCATCTTGCAGTTGATGGAGATTTGTGGGATGCACAAAGCTCCCGTTCCACCACATCCCAAAGATGCTCTATTGGGTTGAGATCTGGTGACTGTGGGGGCCATTTTAGTACAGTGAACTCATTGTTCAATTCAATTCAATTCAATTCAAGTTTATTTATATAGCGCTTTTCACAATGTGCATTGTTCCAAAGCAGCTTTACAGGAGCAAATAAGAAAACACAGAGGTAAAACACAGCACAGTGCATAGTGTTTATAGAACAAGCAAGATCATTCTAATAGATAATATCTAATAAATTAATAAATAGATGCAGTCTCCCGGTGAGCAAGTCAACACTGCCCTGCTGTGGCGAGGAACCAAAACTCCCTTATTGATTGATGGAGAAAAAAACCTCGGGAGAAACCAGGCTCAGCCGGGAGGGCCAGATCCCCTCTGACGTGTCATAGCTGCTCTCAGTGACCCCGACCAAGTCACCGAGCAACATCCCCGAGGAAGGGGGGAGAGCCCACCGCCCGCGACCCAGGCAATCCCACTCGCCGAAACCATGCATGTCCAGCCCGGTCCCACTCCGCGATCGACACCAGAAAAACAGAGGAACAACCAGAGAAAATAGTAATGGCATATTGGAACATTATTCCTCTGCTGTCTGACATCGACCACAAAGCAAGACCATCCAGACCCACACAGCCCCAACAAATAAAATCCCCCCAACCACAACCAACGAGCCCCCCCCCACCCCCCACGAACATCAGCCCAGCTACCCCCAATCAGGGCCACTGAACTCAGCTATAACTTCAAACTGCTGACATGTGATGTAGTTTAGCATTTAATACCAAGCATTGTAACTTTTTAGCATTAATGTGACAAGTATTCCATCTTTGCTCTCGGTTGGGGATAGAATGGTCTGAGCTGGGATGGTCGCCTTTCTCTTGGGTGGAAATGGAGTTGCCTTAGATGGAGCTGGGATGGTCAGTCAATCCGCAGCTGGCGTAGTCTCCAAGTCGGGATGGGCATATGATGTCCATCTGGGCCTGGCAGAACTTTCCTTACCTCTGTATTTCACACCGCCGCAGCTGTGCCGCCCCAGCAGGGGCCTTTATTTGTATTTCCCACTGCCGCAGCAGTGCCGCCCCAGCAGGGGCCTTCATCTGTATTTCACACCGCCGCACCTGTGCCGCCCCAGCAGGGGCCTTTTCACGTATTTCACAATGCCGCAGCAGGGCCGCCCCAACAGGAGCCTTTATCCGTATTTCACAAAGCCGCAGCAGTACCACCTCAGCAAGGGCCTTTATCCGAATTCCCACCGCCACAGCAGTAGCGTTGCCCCCAGCAGGGGCTTCCATATGCGTTTTTAAACCGCCGCAGCAGTGTCTCCCGAACAGGGGCCTCCATCCGCATTTCCCACGACCACACCAGTACCTGTACCCCAAAGATGCCCACAGAAACCAACCCCCTCAGAGACCCCAGCCGGGACCCTACTCCAAACGAAGGCCAGCAACCCACCGCTTTAAGCTTTGCTATATTTTGGGGGGCCAATAACACCCAGCCTTGGATGCTGTCCTGCGCTAGTTGAATTTTTTTGGGGGGAAGCGCTCGGGGCACGGGCAAACACAGAGATCAGAGCCCTCGCCCCGAACCAAGGGGGAGTGCTCCGGGGTCGGGAGAGAATGCCGTCCCTGGAGCCCTCTCCCCGGACAGCATGCCAAATACGCATACTAAATTCTCAGCTTAACTACGCTGCCACCGATTTAATTATTTGCTAAGGAGAACTTGTGAATGCTTCATTCTGATAGGTTTGTGTTTTTAATCATCACTCATCTAGACGCTCAGTCTTTCAAGAGCTTCCACTGGAAATATCATCAACAGATTTAGATTTTTGCATATACATTATTTTTCTTTTATTCATTTTACAACATAGATTATTTTGGAATAGTTGATTTAAATAAATATTCATACAAGTTATGACCTAAGTCATAAATCAAAAATATACATTTGTGTTGCAAAACTGTGAAACATTTTTATTATCAAATAATTGACATTAAAATCATTTATAAAGTGTCAGAGAGATATTTCAATGTGAAGTTAGAAGTTTTTCAGTTGTGAGTCTGTGGTTTATGTGTGTTGTGTCAAAGGAAAAAGCAATGAATCAAACTGATAGAACATGCCCTTATATATCTACAAACTGACTGAATAACTGTCTTTTAATGTATATATTCTAGAGAATTTAGCATTTAAAGGAACAGCGACACAATCATCCACATATAGTACCGGGACAGCTCCACATGCCATAGATGGTGTCAGAAATGTTCCATACTGCTCTCATACATCATCTGAAAGTAACCCATGGTGGAGGCTGGATCTCTTGGATGTTTATGTCATCAGTACCGTCATCATCACTGCTAGATCAGACGGATATTTGGATCAAACCAACAGAGCAGAGATTCGTATTGGAAACTCCCTGGAAAACAATGGAAACAACAATCCCATGTAAAGTTATTCATGAAATCACTTGAACACTTTTCATTGGTTGAATGAAACACCTTTATAGAGATTCATTGATTCTCTCTTTCTAGATGTGCTGTGACTTCTGATTTTCTACTTGGTCAAAGCATCAGTTTCTCGTGTCATGGGATGGAAGGACGTTATGTGAATGTGGTCAAATCTGGACCTCCAGCTCATCTCACTATGTGTGAGGTGGAGGTCTACGGAGGTAATTTCTTTCAAATGTACTGTTTGGTAGAGCTGGTGCATTTAATGTTTTACTTGTGAATATTTATTATAATGAAGGATTTCAGTCATCACTTTAGGTCATTTTCATCACATTTTATTGATGTTGTGTTTATTTGATCAATAATGTTTACCTCAGTGTGATATACACTCACCTAAAGGATTATTAGGAACACCATACTAATACTGTGTTTGACCCCCTTTCGCCTTCAGAACTGCCTTAATTCTACGTGGCATTGATTCAACAAGGTGCTGAAAGCATTCTTTAGAAATGTTGGCCCATATTGATAGGATAGCATCTTGCAGTTGATGGAGATTTGTGGGATGCACGAAGCTCCCGTTCCACCACATCCCAAAGATGCTCTATTGGGTTGAGATCTGGTGACTGTGGGGGCCATTTTAGTACAGTGAACTCATTGTTCAATTCAATTCAAGTTTATTTATATAGCGCTTTTCACAATGTGCATTGTTCCAAAGCAGCTTTACAGGAGCAAATAAGAAAACACAGAGGTAAAACACAGCACAGTGCATAGTGTTTATAGAACAAGCAAGATCATTCTAATAGATAATATCTAATAAATTAATAAATAGATGCAGTCTCCCGGTGAGCAAGTCAACACTGCCCTGCTGTGGCGAGGAACCAAAACTCCCTTATTGATTGATGGAGAAAAAAAAATCGGGAGAAACCAGGCTCAGCCGGGAGGGCCAGATCCCCTCTGACGTGTCATAGCTGCTCTCAGTGACCCCGACCAAGTCACCGAGCAACATCCCCGAGGAAGGGGGGAGAGCCCACCGCCCGCGACCCAGGCAATCCCACTCGCCGAAACCATGCATGTCCAGCCCGGTCCCACTCCGCGATCGACACCAGAAAAACAGAGGAACAACCAGAGAAAATAGTAATGGCATATTGGAACATTATTCCTCTGCTGTCTGACATCGACCACAAAGCAAGACCATCCAGACCCACACAGCCCCAACAAATAAAATCCCCCCAACCACAAACCAACGAGCCCCCCCACCCCCCACGAACATCAGCCCAGCTACCCCCAATCAGGGCCACTGAACTCAGCTATAACTTCAAACTGCTGACATGTGATGTAGTTTAGCATTTAATACCAAGCATTGTAACTTTTAGCATTAATGTGACAAGTATTCCATCTTTGCTCTCGGTTGGGGATAGAATGGTCTGAGCTGGGATGGTCGCCTTTCTCTGGGGTGGAAATGGAGTTGCCTTAGATGGAGCTGGGATGGTCAGTCAATCCGCAGCTGGCGTAGTCTCCAAGTCGGGATGGGCATATGATGTCCATCTGGGCCTGGCAGAACTTTCCTTACCTCGAGATGGGCATCCCGAGGCGGAGGCAGAAAGAAAATAATTAGCGTAGCTGCTGTTCATTTACTATGCATTAGTGAAAGCTTGGGTGAAAAGATGTGTCTTTAATCTAGATTTAAATTGGGAGAGTGTGTCTGACCCTCGAATAGTATCGGGAAGGCTATTCCAGAGTTTAGGTGCTACGTATGAGAAAGCTCGACCCCCTTTGTAGATTTAGTTATTCTAGGTGTTATCAAAAGTCCTGAGTTTTGCGATCTTAGAGAGCGTGATGGGTTGTAATGTGATAGAAGCTCTGTTAAGTAAGTAGGGGCTAAACCCTTTAAGGCTTTATAAGTAATTAAAATAATTTTAAAATCAATACGATACCTAATGGGTAACCAGTGAAGAGATGATACAATTGGGGGTAATATGATCGTATTTTCTTGACCTGGTTAGGACTCTGGGCTGCATTTTGGACTAACTGTAGTTTGTTTATTGAAGATGCAGGACAACCACTAAGAAGAGCATTACAGTAGTCAAGTCTTGAGGTCACAAATGCATGAATAAGAGTTTCTGCGTCAGCAACACATAAAATATTTCGTAATTTGGCAACATTTCGAAGGTGGAAGAAGGCTGTTTTTGTGACATTTGAGATATGATATGATTTTAATGACAGGTTGCTGTCTAATATAACGCCTAGATCTTTAACTGTATTTGTCGGAGTAACAGTGCAGCCTTCGATTTGTAGGTTATAATCTGATATATTCTGTTTACGAGTCTTTGGTGCTATAAGTAATATTTCTGTTTTGTTAGAGTTTAAAAGAAGGAAATTACTAGTCATCCAATGTTTCATCTTTGATGCACTCTGCCAGTTTGGATAGCTTGAAGGAATCATCTGGTCTTGAAGAGATATATAGCTGAGTATCATCTGCATAACAGTGGAAGCTAATTCCATGTTTTCTAATAATGTTGCCCAGGGGCAGCATGTATATGGAGAAAAGCAAGGGTCCTAAAACCGATCCCTGAGGTAATCCATAGTTTACTTGCGTTAGATTAGACGATTCCCCATTTAAATGGACATATTGATATCTGTCAGATAAGTAAGATCGGAACCATTTTAGTGCCTGTCCCTGAATACCGGTATAATTTTGTAAACGATCTAAAAGTATTTTATGGTCTACAGTATCAAACGCAGCACTAAGGTCAAGCAGGACTAGGAGTGAGATGTTACCTTTATCATATGCCATAAGTAGATCGTTTGTAATTTTAACGCAGTTTCGGTGCTATGATGCGGTCTAAAGCCAGACTGAAATTTTTCGTGCATGTCATTATTTTGTAGGAAAGAGCACAACTGAGTGGACACTACTTTTTCTAGTATTTTAGACAAGTACGGGAGATTTGAAATCGGTCTATAGCTTCCAAGTTGTCATTGTCATGTTCAAGAAACCAATTTGAAATGATTCGAGCTTTGTGACATGGTGCATTATCCTCCCGGAAGTAGCCATCAGAGGATGGGTACATGGTGGTCATAAAGGGATGGACATGGTCAGAAACAATGCTCAGGTAGGCCGTGGCATTTAAACGATGCCCAATTGGCACTAAGGGGCCTAAACTGTGCCAAAGAAAACATCCCCCACACTGTCAGGTCTTTGGTCTAGCGTCTGTGAGGTTGCTTCACTTATGTCTTGCTGGGGTTGTCGAGCATGTGGGTTTTGTTTATTCCTAGTTGGTCATTTTGTTAAGTGTCTGCGTTTCACCCACTCCCCTCGTTACCTTGTTTACTCCCTCATTATTAGTTAAGACTCTCCACCTGGATTTCCTGATTTGCCCAGCTGTTCCTTGTTTTCTTCCAGCCCAATTCTCCTTATATTCCCACTGTCTCCTCTTGTCCGATGTCAGTCCGTTTGGTTTAATCGTGTGGGTTGTATTGTGGTCATCATTTCCCGCTCAAGGTAGCTACAGCAGTTCGTCTCGAGTCTCTTGCTGGAAGGAATAAGACTGTCGAATTGTCATCAAGTGGACTCTTCCTTGGCCCTCGCTGGGCGGAATTACGGATTTGGTCTGTTTTCAGCAGGCGGAATTATCCTTGGCCCTCACGGGGGCAGAATTATCTTGTTTTTTAACCTGTCTGCAGCAGGTGGACTTTTCCTTGGCCATTTCTGGGCGCACTCATTTGATTTGTGAGTTAAGACATTGACTATTTTGCCCCTGCTGATTTACGCACCTCACGGTGAATTCCCCTGGATTTCCCGGCCGAGCGCTCGAGCCTGTATTGACTTTTGCTGCCTTGATCTTCAGTTTATTCTGTATTTGTGCCAATATTTCCCTGTCTGAGCGTTTTGAGTTGGGTCAAATAAAACCTACCTTCTCCTGCATCTGAGTCGTCCATAACACCACCACCATAATTGCATTAATGAGAAATTGAACAGGTGTTCCTAATAATCCTTTAGGTGAGTGTATTTGTAAATGGCACTGTGTGTTGATGTGAATGTATGAATGAGACTGAAGTCAGTAAATGAGTGATTGATTTAAGAAGCTCCTGAAGAAAATCATCTGTTTGTATTCTCATCATCTCATTGACAGCTGCTCCACTACACACATACATGCAGACATGTATTACTGTTCATGATCAGATCCCTTACACATCATTATTTCACTCTTCATGGACTTTATAATTTTGTTTGGGGCTATTTACAGGACACAGTTTTCAACGTAAAATCGAAAGATTTGTATATGTTCTTGTCGTTTCGTGTAGCTCAGTGGTAAGAGCGTTAACAACACAAGGTTGTGGGTTCGATCCCAGGGGATTGTAAATACCTATGTATAGGATAATGCAATGTAAGTCGCTTTGGATAAAAGCGTCTGCCAAATGCCTAAATGTTGTTCATTTACCTGACAACAGTATTTTGGTGGACTGAAAATTCAACGATAGAAAACAGGTTTTAAAGTGCCAAACAGAATCGTAAACAACAAAAATGTAGATTTGTAAAAATGGTGATGTGTTATGACATGCATGATACAGCATTTTTAGTCATTTTTACAGATCCGTGTGATTGCTTTAACAACATTGTCTTGTGTAGCAGAACCTATAAAACATGCAAAGAGAAACAAAGAAGTTTAGTCGTGTAAATGTTCCTTTTGTTAGACTGAACTTTATTTCTGCTCAAGTCCATTGGTTTCCTACTAAAATGTTTTCTTCAAATATCAGTGTTTTCTGTTTTAGTTCACAGAAGAAAAACCTTCTTGAGACTGAAGTTTTCCTCCAGCGGTGATGTAGCTGCTGAGAGCGACAAAATCCTCCATCAGGTGAGAAAAAGAGTCTTAAAATACAAAAGTAAATGTGATGATTGAAGAGAGAAGTGAGATATGAGTTTGATGTGTGTGTAAATATATGATGAGAGATGATGAGAGAATGAGAAATGACAGTATGTTTCATGTGTGGATTGACATGTTTGATGGATTTTAGCTCCAGTCTGCTCTGGGATTGAACATCTCTGATTTTAAACTGTCCTGGACACAACTACCCAAGAAAGAAGACGAACAGGAGGAGGACGGAGGCGAGTACACACACTTTATAACTCCACTCATCAACAGATCAAACGTCTCTCATGTGAAAGTGTTTACAGTAAATCACAGTCAAGTTGTTAAAGTTGTGTTTCAGTCGAGGACTTTTAGTGTAAACACACAGATATCCTGAAGGTTGACAGATGAAGTTTAGATGCTGGTGTGTTTATTTCATTCAGATTCTATTGCATGTGTCACTACAGTCTGAGACTGAAGACATATATTCATAAGAACAATTTGAGTTGAAACCGTAGTTATCTCATGATGCTTTTGGGAAATACACACCTGTTCTTCACTATAAGATGTATTAAATATATATAGAATATATCATGTGATTGACTGAATCTTTGTTTTATTTACAGGTTCTTGTGTGAAACATCTTTAACTGGATATACAAACTGAATCTTTAATGCAATGATTGATTTTATTCAGTGATTTCTGTTATTGTTCTCTGTTATTGATGGTGTTCACATCACTGCTGAATGTCATCATTTCAGTCTCATTATAGTCTGTCTCATTGTATTTGTGTTGTGTAGTTGTGTGTCAAAGCCTGAGATATGTGTGTAGAACAACAATAGTGTGTCAATATATTGAGTTGTTTCAATAGCATCACATCTTAAACATGTACGATCCTTTTAAACTCTGATTACAGATTTCTATTTCCCCAGTTTTATTCACACTTGTTTATTTTCTATAACTGCTCATATCTGTGCGTTGTGTATAAAAGTGACAGATCCTCAGGTGTTGTGTGTCTTCTGTGGTGAAGTCTGTCAGATGTGTGCTGCACTGCTGCATCTTCAGCTCCTGCTTACAGTCTTCTGAGCTTTTCTTCAACATATTAAAGTCTTGCTCAATACGGCTCAGATCAGTCAAGAATTATTCAGATTATATCTTATCAAACACACGTGTTGTTTGAATTATTGTCTTTCTGTATGAAGCTCAATACATTTGAGGCATTTGATGAAACAAGCAGCTGTTTCTGTTCATTCTGAATGTATTTGAAGATAAAGGATCAAAGTAAAAAAACAAACTTGTGTTTGACGTTACAATTTAGTTGCATATTTGTTAACTTCCTCTCCAGAGAATTTCACTGCTTGAGTAAAGCTATCATCAAACACACACTCAAACACTCAAGCGTCTTTGCGACAACCCTCCAAAATAAAAGTCTGATTAACTTGAAGACCCAGATGAAAAAAACTGTAGTGAACTATGGAACTTCCTGATAAACTGTAGTATTCTTGTAGTAAATGGATAAACTGAAGTAAACACTGTAGTATACTTTAATATTTACTATAGTAAGGTTTATTTAACTATAGTGTCTTTTACAGCAGCTTAATATAGTTTACTACTGTATTGTTATGTGGACAAATATACTATTGTGTAGTAAAAACCGAACCAGGAAATAGAAATGAATATAGAAATGAAAACCCCTACTTGCGGTCTTGGCCGCATGAGAGAACGTGCAGGTGACAGGAAGTAAGAGCGCGAGTCTGTCCCAGGTCTTAACAAAGTGCAGTGCCCTTAACGCACACTACACCCACACTATCTAGAATAGTGCCCGGGTCTTGCGAGATGTGGCGTAAAGCTTTCCAGTGTAAGTTATACTACTACTTTTTAAGTTTATATAGTATATATATAGGTTAAGGTATATATATGTTGGGCCGAGGTGTCGTTTTTTTTGTGTACAGCTGCTTTGATACAATACAAATAAAGCGTTACAAAAATAAATCTGACTTGACTATATAATTAGATATTACATATAATTTTGTTGTAAAACGTAAAGTGTTGCTAGTAGTAAAAAACACATTTTATTGGTGAAAACTTATGTAAGACGGGATGTATTTTGTAAAACAGATTTTTATCACATAATTAGAAACACCACATTAATGACATATTTGCACTTGCTAACGCCACATTCAGACCGCCAGTGACACCCATCAAAGCGAGGTGATGTCATTCATCTCAATGGAGAGCTGGTGACACGAGCGACAGTGACTCTCACATCATCCGTCTCTTGTCAGTCACTGCAGGGGTTTGTTTATAAGTGTCACTGGAGCAACCAAAGCTAGAAACAGCTTCTGACGACCTCGTGAAAGAGACGAGCGACACACATCAACACAGTGATCGCACAGTAAGTGTGTCCCATCGGGTTTAGAAAATACTACATGTCACGCCCACTAGAACACTTGGGCCAAAAACAGGAAACACGTCATGAAAGTGGTCAAGTGGTCAAGTGCAAAGACCACAAGTGGGGTGTTTAGGATGCAGCTTCGTGATGGCCAAGTGAAGCTTTCTGAACCCCTGAAGCTCTCAATAAAATGTTGGAAATCGTTCATTACCCGAAGCTTTTCAAATCAGACAGAGCTCGACGAGGACCTCTGCTGGTCAAACTCATGAATAGGGAAAGTACACACACGCACATAAGGACACACATGCACTTTCATATGTTCTAGTAAATCTGTAGTAATATACTTTAACAACTCAAGGGCCGTGCCCTGCATCGCTTATTAAAAAACATCCTATGTCCCAATAAGCTTTCATGTACCATTCTTCAATAGTTACTTCTGTTTCCTGTTGGAATAGCAGGTCATTATGCTGCGTCTTAGTTCGCCTACTAACAGTATACTGTTATGTAAAAGTATATACATGTTAGTGTGTTACAAACAATATGCACACACTGGGACATACTTACAGGAAACGGAAGTGGCCGTTGTTTTCTTACGACAGTGTGATTGTTATTGTAAGGGGTTCCTGTCTAGTGTGTCTTTGTTTTCACTCGTGTCAATGTCTTGTTGAGCACATGGTATGGGTTACAGCCTGCCATGTGCTTTTCCTGTAAGTTTGGTGTAACTCCACCCCCTCGTTACCCTGGGGTGTATTCCAGAAAGCTGGTGATGTGACATAACCGGGTAAGTTTAAGGGTTAGTTAGTGGATAACCTCAACTTTCAGTTCCAAAAACTGAGATAACTTTCAGGGTATGTAAGTAACCATAGTAACTTACTCTCTGAAGATAACCTGCTCCGAAGCAGCTTGTGTTCCAGGGTTATTTCAATTTAAGGAAATGTTACTAAGCTTTAGGGGTTGTCTGTGCATGTGTGCGTTTTTGATCAGCGTCAATGGGGCGTGAAAGCACAGATTAAATGATATAATATATTATAATTTTACAGCAATAAAACAATTACATTTCCAATCTCACCCATCGCAATTCAGCATTCACAACTTCAATTAACTTTATTATTTAACCTTTTAAAAATAAATAATCTTTAAATTAAATAATGTAAGCTGTTATTGTTAAACTTTATGTTTTTACATTAAATATTGTGTATACTTTGAATAAGGTTTATTAAAACATCTCCAAATATCACTGGATAAACACATCTTACAATTTCCAACACTTACAGGATGTTAATAGTGAAGTATTTAACTCCCGAGGAATGCATATCATTACTCTTGTCCACTTATTATGCAATATTTGATGCGTTGGGTCAAGGATAGTTGTGGCCTAATGGTTAGAGAGCCAGATTTACAACTCAAAGGTTGCGATTCCCAGGCTGACAGGTTTCCAAAGCTTTATTAGGTGACCCCCAAGGGGATCACCATGGCATATTGTTCACATATTTAAATTATTTTTATCATTTTAAACCCATTTACATCAAAACTACATAAAAAACTTAGACTTAAAGGTTTTTCATACTGACTATATTCCTTAAAAATGTCTTTCTGATCCTCAGCCTCCTCCTACAGTTTAGTATTGAAAGATCTTTCTCCAGATTAAATTTAGCCTTTCAGGACAGGCCGTTTCCACGTCTTTTAACATTTGTAAAGCCATGGCCTTTTAGCAAACAAAGTAAAAAAAAAAATGTATATGTATTTGAAAGGGAAATATGAAGGCTACATGAATATTATGCATATGTGACTGGGCCTAACATTTAAAGCTCTACCTCTGTCACAGCAGACCTTCGTCCTCCGCTGCAAGTTAATTATCACACACAGTAGTCTACTGAAAAGCTTTGCACTATTTTTTTCCAAAATGATGACCAATGTAGTAGTTTCTAGAATTAAAAGAGTCTTCATTAATACGACTACACCAGCAATCGTGGCAAATTCAGCTGATACATTGCAAAGTCAGTTTTCACACTGACAGTTTTCACAAGGGAGCTGTCAATCCAAATCTCAGTAACCAATGAGAGTTAAGTGGCCATAAATCCCGCCCACACGTGAGATTTGTGCCAGAAAGGCGAACGAAAACGTCTCGGTTACGTATGTAACCTCCATTCCCTGATGGAGGGAATGAGACGTTGTGTTGAGAGACAGACTGGGGTTTGATCTTGAGAACCTATCAACTCCGAGAGGAATTTCTAAACGCCAACGGGATTGGCGAATGGCACGCCCACACCAGTCTCCGCCCCGTGCATACGGGTATAAAAGGAAGATGGCGGCGGTCATTCACTTACCTTTTTGGGATGAGGAACCTGAGAGATATCTCCCGGTCGCTGCAGCGGATCGGCGTAGTGTTGTGGCATGAAGACACAAACGTCTCGTTCCCTCCATCAGGGAACGGAGGTTACATACGTAACCGAGACGTTCCCCTTCAGTCGGTCTCTCGACGTTGTGTTGAGAGACAGACTGGGGACGTATCTCTACACGCCACGGCACTACGCCGCATTACGACCTCCAGCGGAGCGACAGTGACTGGCCTAGCGAGTCAAACTGAGCGCTAACGCGAGATGTAATCTTCCAGTGGATTCAGTATCAGACATACTAAGAAGCTTTCTACTGACGGTCATCACGGAAGGTGGCGTTCACCCCTGTAACGAGGTCCCTTCCGGGCCGCACTGGGAAAAAACACTACTCTCCTCTTGAAGAGTATGTTGCGGAGCCCACATCCTGCCACTTGGGGAGGTACATGTGGAGGTATTCAGCATGGTCTTCCCATAGGGAGAGCATGCGGGAAAGTGTCAACCCGACTCGGGAGACAGTAACCAGGTGGAGAGCCACCGGAGGGGAGGTCACAGATTCGCCTTAAGGGGAATCCTGAGTGAAGGAAATCTACATACGGACTACCCAGCAGGGGAGTGACTACGTATGGGGCATTAGTCCAAGTATAGGGGTCCACCTGAATAGGGGCGACTCTACCAGTACTGGACCTGGTTCTAACAGATCGGCCCGATCTATTACCAAATGCCAAGCTTAGTGATAGATGGAATGCCTATACTTCACCTAAGGGGGAATAGTAGGGAGGCTGATAGCGCACTATACTCACCTAAAGAGGGGAGATGGCGCTTTCGCAGGCGTACGTGCAGGCCAGATGCCGGCCCCTATCCTTGCCGGACGCGGGCTGACACCTGTTCCACTCAGAGGTTGCAAACCTCACGAAGGTGCTGGGCGTAGCCCAACCCACAGCACTACATATGTCTGCCAGAGTGGCGCTCTGGGCCAATGCCCACGAGGAAGCCACGCTCCGTGAGGAGTGGGCTCTCACTACAAGTGGGCATTGACCCGTAGCTGACAGAGCGGTCACCTCGCACCAGGGGTGGTTGACGGCTCTGTTGACTTACCTGCCTTGTGGCCGTGGGCCAACCAACGTCGCGTGGAGGTTGTGTTCGGCTGCGCTATCCATCCTCACCATAAGCCTTCGACACGAGTGTCGAGGAGAGCTTACACGCTCTGGACGGGAGTCTAGGCCGACGCCCCCACGTGGCAGCTGTCTGCAGGCACAGGTGCACCGCTACAGCACGCTCCACCTGGGGGACGCGGTGGTTTTTCACCCCGCCCCGCCCCCAGACACCATTCGTTCAGCCGCGAGCGCTTCGGGGAGGGCGTGACGCACCTCAACCCGATGCTCGCGGCCGCCCGGGCTAGCACAACCGACATCTCCGCGTCGGTCCCATCACGAGCTCTACCGCCTGTGGGCGGGAGCTCGGAGAGATCGTCCGCGTCAGATGCCAGTAGGTAGCTGTCCGATGCCGCAACAGAGATCTCGTCCTCATCTCATTTGCGAGTCTTCCCGCTATGGAACGGTCTATCGCCGTCCATCGGGGACGCACCAGGTGAGCGAACTGGGGTATGGGCGGTCCGCCAAGCCGGAGCCGGCGGAGAGACATCCATTGAAACCGAAGCGGCAGTCAAACTCGCCTGAGAAGCGAGCGGGTTGGCGGCAATCGTCCCGAAGAACGTTGCCAGCCGTGACCGCAACACCTTGATAGACATGTCATCGCAGACAGAACATGTCGTATCAACGAAACCGGCTTCAGCGTGCTTGACGCCCAAACATGTGACGCAGGTTTCATGGCTGTCTGACTCGGGATGAGTCTGGCGCACCCAAGGACACAGCTGCGAGACATGCTCACAGCTGTAGAAATGTGCTCTTTTAGAGGAAAAGGCTCTGTGGTTCTCTGCCGAGATGTCGAGGGGAAGGCCGTCTTCACTGGAAGGGATCCGCTGCTTCCGCATTGTCGCCGGCAGGTGAAGAAAAACGCTCTCGAAGAGGATATGCAACATATAAAGTCGCGCAGGTTCCGAAGAACAAATAGGTAAGTGAATGACCGCCATCTTCCTTTTATACCCGTATGCACGGGGCGGAGACTGGTGTGGGCGTGCCATTCGCCAATCCCATTGGCGTTTAGAAATTCCTCTTGGAGTTGATAGGTTCTCAAGATCAAACCCCACTCTGTCTCTCAACACAACGTCGAGAGACCGACTGAAGGGGAACTTGAGAAGCGCAAATGAAAAATCTACCAGCGAATTCAAAACTATTATTTGCAAAAACGAAACTTAGAAAATTGTTAAGAAAACTGCAGTTTATTTGAAAATGTTGTCACATTTTTGCAATTGAGTTTATTGTTTTCATTATCAAAGTGTTTTTTTTCTTTCTTATTGTATATTTTTGTTCGTTTTTTTAAAGTTTGCGTTCATTTTTATTGGCACAAAAGGAATCCCATAGTGTCGAGGCTTGTATCGCTTTAGACCAATGATGTCATAGATGACGTTTGAGTGGTTCAGTAAGCGGTTCGAATCGTGCCACGACATTTTGACAGCCATATGAACCAGTTGCACAAGCACATTCACTGCCTCTGCCCAGTTGATCCCAGACACTTTCCAGTTTTAGAATAATAATATTACCCCTTATTCCTATTATGACCAAATAATTGATTTACACACATTTGATAGCCCCTTTCATTTCAAGTCAATACGTTTATTACACAGTTATGTTATACAATCATTATATACCACCAGAAAATACACATTTTATTTATATTTAGATTAGTCTATGTGGAAATTATTTTTTTCTTCACCTTTATTTCTAAGCCTTAACTGGCGCAAAATACAGTGTATCACAGACCAGATTAGTCACATCTGTAATGTGTCTGTTTGTTTTACACTCTTTGGCCACCAGGTGGTATTGTGAGCAAATGAACCCTCGAGAAATGAACCCTTTTGTGAACCACTTAGCTGAAAAGCTTCAATGCTTCATGGGGCTTCATCTCGCCTCCACTAATAACAAGTTCTTTTATCTCCGACAAGATATAAAGTCAACGAAGCTTATCAGAAATTACAATTCAATAATGCAACCGCCCTAACTCTTCCTCAAAGCATGCTGGGAAATATAATCCTCTGCCTAGTTGTAACAATTATATGATAACACAACAAAAATTGTGTGTGTGGGGGGGGGTGGGCGTGGTGGATTGTAGTTTTTATAAAGAATTCAACATTCATCACGGTCCTTTTTTTCAGTATAGGTTCATTTATAACCCAATGGTTGGTTTTGTCCATGTTTTACTCAACAATCTTTCATTTTTAGTGAGTCATCAATGAAAGCAGAGAGAGACTTGACAACATCTGAGTTCATGACTAAATGAAGACTATTAAACTAGGTCACGGCTGATTTGTTCCACTAGATACTTCAGCCTGTTTTGTTTGAGACTCATTTGTTTAAGAAGAAACATTCAAATTAAGGATGCGTCCTATGTGTAATGTTGCTAGATGATGTCATACAGGTGAATCTACTGATCTATATCAATGAGCCAATGTTGGAATCTAGGTGCAAGATTTGTTTCTAAATGTAAAGTGTTGAAATCAATCAGTGTTATATGAGCATGTGTTTGAAAACGAATCAAACACAGTTGAACAGCTAATCAAGGTCTCACAAGGCAGACTAGATATTTGTAATACATGTCATTTACATTTATGCATTTGGCAGACACTTTTATCCAAAGTGACTTACATTGCATTATACTAAACATTTGTCTCTATTTATGTGCAATCCCTGGGATCAAACCCATGACCTTGGCATTGCTAACGCTATGCTCCAACCATTGAGCTACAAAAAATACATTTTTGAAATTGCAATTTTTTTATTTTGCCTCTATGTTGACATCTCTGTTTAAAATATAAAATTGCAGGTTATGTTAATATCTTTATCTGGGTTGAAGTTAACCAATTATTAAAAGCTTGCTGTTGTAAATCAGGGGGTCGACAGACAGTCTTCAACTGTTCAGATTTTATGTCTACTTGCTCAATAACTGAATTTTTATTCATTTTAATTCAAATGAGTTATGGATGTAAATATTAAATAATAAGTAGGTTGATTACAGATTAAGATCACCTACATCTCATTACAGTGATTGGTGAGGAGACCGCTTAAAGGCTCGCCAGAGAACAGAGGAGTTGGAGAGAGAGACCGACTGGGAGACCTTCCAACCACATGCACCCGTATCTACGAGGACGGAGTGAAACGTTACGGACGGAGATCCGGGAAAACTAAAAGGACTTTAAGTATTTGTCTAGCGCCGTGGCGCAACAGTTGTTTTTGTTTGAAAATTAAACTTGTCTCCCAGTCGAGCCGACCCCGCCTCCTTTCTTCCACCCTCTTACGAACCTTGTTACAATATTCAAATAGTAAAATAAAATATTTGTAATGTCTCAATCACAAACGAATGATGTCATGTTGCCGTGACTTCACCCTCACAGGCTCACAATAGTCATTTTAGTCATCCCCATCGTTTTAGCTTTAGCTTTAAAACTAACATTTTAGTCGTCTAAATCTACATTGTTTAGTCTACTAAAATCTAACCAATTTACTTTAAGATTTTACTGTTTTGTCATCAAACAGATCTGTTCGAGCCAATACCGTCTCACGTTCAAAGCAGAGATGCGATCAGTCACGAGAAACACCAGAGCCAATAATATTGCACAAATGAAGCTGATGTAGGGCTTCTACTGGCGACAGTTTTCGAACATCTGTTAACCAGATCTGAGATGTATGCCAGATGGTGATCGTTTTTGCGTCTGTTCCCCATACAAATCAATCGGTGGCTTCGGTAAAGTTAAAATATATATTTTTTTGAACGAAATTGTGGCAGCTTGTATCTTTAAACAGTTACTTGCTCGAACTGACTGGAGCGTCAAACACAAACCTGGTTGTTCAACTGAAAATTAACCCAACACACACCATCAATTCAAAATTGTATCCCAATATAGAATTTCATTAAATTTGCATTCTCATCACGTCTGCGTGTTGATGTTGATGGGTTCTCATGGAAAAGAAAACGACACCAAGGTGGAAGAACGATATTGGAAGAAGTTCCCTGACATTATTGACTACAATAGTAAGAAGGATTAAATGGTAGTCAGGAAATATATCATTGTGTTTAACAGGAAAAAAAAATCATAATTTGGTAGTGGATGATGTCCCAGAACTGAAAATTACTGACATTCTTCCAAACATCTTTCTCCGTGTTCATTGTTTAGAGTTTGATGTGAATGTTTCAAGTCTGTCAGAAAGCTGTTAACCCATAAACCGACAGATGGAGCAACAGAGAGCTGTACTGATGGTGTTGAAGAGTGAACTCAAGCCCACAAACTGGACTCTTTTACAAGTGACTGCTTTATTAGCATTTAACATTTACAACATTGACAGCAGATTTGAAAAGAAAAGTACAGATAAGAGCAATATTGAAAATAAACAAGTGTAAATAAAACTGGGGAAACGCGCTACTGTTGTTTTATAGACATCTCACAACACAAATATAGTGATGAGGACTATATAATGAGTTTGAAATGATGACATTCAGCAGTGAGGTGAACACCACGTCATTCACACCATCAATAATAGAGAAGAAATCTGTGAATAAAATCAATCAGCATTTTGCCTTAAATATTCAGTTTGTGTATCCAGTTAAAGATGTTTCACACAAGAACCTGTAAATAAAACAAAGAGTCAGTCAATTAGATGATGTTTTTCTATATATTTGATTACAGCATATATGGACTCATTCTCCTTCGCTATCCCTGGCTGGTGGAACGATCTTCACAATTCTACCCGATCAGCTACATCCCTCACAGGTATTTATTTTATTGTCTTTATATTTGCGATGGATCCTAATGGTTGCATATTTGTTTTTTTATTCTATTGTTTTAAATTTGGACCTTGAGTCTCTAATAAAGTTTTGATTGATTGTCTTGCTTTGGGTAACATGGAAACTCGTTATAACACTTCGTCTTCTATTGTTACCTCTACGATTTACCGCTTCACTGTTTCCTCGCCTCTTGTAAGTCCCTTTGGATAAAAGCGTCTGCTAAATGCACACGTAAAAAGACAATTTGCACTAATTAACAACACTACCAGCAACACGATCTACATTTCAGAGGTTTTAAAGAGTGTACAAATACAGTTCAAACTGCATTAATAATGTTGCTGATTAATTGATGAAGGAAATCCTTTACATTAAATTACAACTTTTCACCCTAAACACAACACTCCGTTCACATTATTTCATTTAAACCGTCAGAAATAGGCGGCTAAGGCCCGAACCCGGGTCGTTGGGATAGCGATCAGACAAACTACCACCGAGTCACAGGGTGTAGATGGAATCCAACACGCAGAGACAGTCAAGTAGAAGAAATGAGTAAAGGTCTATTTTCCATAAGAAAATAATAATCCTCAGGGCAAAAAATAGAATCCACAGTGAGTACAACAAAGGTAAGCCAATAAGGCAAAGAAATTCTCGAAAAGTCCACAAGGGAGCTAAAGTAATCCAACAGCGCTAAGGCTAGTGATGACAAACATTTACCATAACCAAGCAAAGACTAAAGTAAACAGAGTCTCTTAAATAGGCAAACAGAATAGGGAAACAGGTGCAAGTAATAATACTAATTACAGGTCTTGACCAGTGTAGGACTCGATAGTGACCTCTAGTGGTTAAATAATTGAGTCCAGAGTAAAACCCTCACACTTACTGCCTCACTTGAACTGCTAAATGCGACGCCTGTTTGGAGCTTCCACCTCGTTTTGGAGCTCCTGCCCTCATCTGAAGCTCTTCAGGTTGCAGACAAATGCCTCTCTTTATTGCAGCCAGGAGCGGCTTGTCTGTATGGGCAGTGCCAATTCAAAGTATTCATTCAAAAATATTCAAGCCCAGCTTGCTTTAATAGTGGCCCTCAGCTCATCTGTATTGTTTGATCGGATGTTTCTAAACTTCCTCTTGACAATACACCATAGATTCTCTTTAGGGTTTAGGTCCGATGAGTTGGCTGGCCAATAAAGCACAGTAATATCAAAGTCAGCAAACCAGTTAGAAAGAGATTTGGCACTGTGGGCAGGTGCTGAGTCCGGCTGCAAAAGGAAATGGGCATCTCTAAAAAGCTTGTCAGCAGACGGAAGCATGAAGTGCTCCAAAATCTCTTTCTAGATGGTTGCATTGACTTTGGACTTGATAAAGCACAGTGGACAGCAGATGACATGATACCCCAACTCACCACAGACTTTGGAAACGTTACACTGGACTTTAAGCAACTTTGATTCTGTTCCTCCCCCCTTTTCCTCCAGACTCTGGGACCTTCGTTTAAAAAAAAGAGAGCTTTGGACAACTAAGCAAGTCCAGTCCAGTTTTTTTTCCACTCGGCCAAGGTGGGACGCTTCTGACGTTGTGTTTGGTCAAGAGTGGTTTGGTTCTAGGAATGTGACAGCTGTAGCTCATTTCCTTAAACCCTATAATTTGTTTGTAATGAATATAGACTATAAAAAAGTTAGCTTTTTGGAGTAAAATTACGAAAGAAAAAACTTGTCCATATTTACATTTTTTGAGTTGCGGCTGTAATTTAAGATATGGATCACTTTCTCCTGTGCTTACAAAACTTAACAGTGGTTTAAAAAAACAACAACATGGTTCCTTGAGTGTTGACATCACTGACGATCTGACATGGTTCGTTCACACTGATGCAGTGCTAAAGAAGGCACACCAGCGCCTCTTTCTTCGCAAGTGAGAGCATTCTAACTGGTCTAATTTTCGCCTGGTATGGAAACAGCGCAACCGCAAAGCACTGCAGAGGGTTGTGCGAACTGCCCGCGGTTTTGTGGGAAATTGTTAAGTGAAAGTGACCTATTTGTCAGTTATGGTGACCCATACCCGAAATGTGACCCATCCAGAGAGTAGTGAACGCACGCATGGCAAGTGTTGAACACACGTACACCCGTAGCAGTGGGCAGGGATCACTGCTGCTCCCGGGGAGCAAGTAGGGGTAAGGTGCCTTGCTCATGGACACCTCAGTCGTTACCCACCGGCCCTGAGAATCCAACCTGCAACCTTCTGGTCACGAGTCCGACTCTCTACCCACTAGGCCACAACTTTCTTGTGGCCCAGTGGCAACTTATCCAAGGTAGTGGGTCGTGGCCCGGTGGTTGGAGACCCCTGGTCTATACATTAAGAGCCCTTGACAACCAAGCAACATTAAACTACTAACTGTGACTTCAACAACAAACTAGCTGCTATAGTAAAGATTTATGTGTGTAAAATTAAACAGAATACGTTATGAGTTCTTTTGATTCCTAATGATTTTAAAACACACAATTTAGATGTGTTTTCTGTTGTTTCATATGAAAAACTTTTTCACTGTTAATCAGTCAAATTGTAAAGTGTGTGTACTCGCCTCCGTCCTCCTCCTGTTCTTCTTCTTTCTTGGGTAGTTGTGTCCAGGACAGTTTAAAATCAGAGATGTGTGATCCCAGAGCAGACTGCAGCTAAAATCCATCAAAGATGATATACATATATATTACAACATCAAACACTCTCTTATAAAACGGTCTGTTCTTGTCCTTGATTCTGATTGGCTGAGCGGAGTTCTAAGCCATTATAATACCCCGATATATAACGGCTGACCGCACCACATAGCCTAAATATCATTTTATTTACTTTATTTTATGAAACCTTGCTAAGCATATGGAGTAACCGTTTTATAAAAGCAATAAGCCCCTCGAAGCAGTGTGTTACAGTGCATTTTATAACAGCTAAGGGGTTTTAGGCACTCTGCTTCACGTCGTGCCACAACGCCCTTAACTGTTATAAAATGCACTGTAACCCACTGCTTCTTGGGGCTTATTGCTTTAATATATCACTTCTCTCTTCAATCATCACATTTACTTTTGTATTTTAAGACTCTTTTTCTCACCTGATGGACGATTTCGTCGCTCTCAGCAGCTACATCACCACTGGAGGAAAACTTCAGTCTCAGGAAGGTTTTTTACTATAAGCTATACCTGAAAATAAAATGAGCCTACTTGAGTAAAAGTCAAGTATACAATGAGTTAGGCTACTCAAGTATCGAGATATTTTATATTACATTTATTATTAATATTATTAGTATTAGTATTAGTATTTATTAATATTAAAAGTATCAAAATGTTTTGTTATTATTATTAATTATATTATCATTCTAATGAGCTTTATTTTCAACATACACAAAGTAAACAAACAGAGAGCAGGAGGTTGTTTAGAGAGACATCTAGATGAGAGTAAAAAACACAGTGTAATATAAGCGTGCGCTTCACACAGAACAGGTTTTTCCATTCTGCCGCACTACTTTTTCCTTTGTTTTTCTACACACGCTAGACGGGCGTGTTTAACTGTTATCTCTGCGTCTCTCGCATGAGTCAAATAATTCAAATAATTTTTGCAGTGCATCAATGTCAGTTCCACAGCAGTGGACCAATCACAAAACCCAAAATGCGGTGCAAGTTTAAGGATTCAATGTGGTTAAGAAATTCTCTCTCTAAAAGCTCTTTAACATACTTTTGATTAGCTAAAAATTAGCAAAACCCACAGACAGAAGGGCGGACATGGCTAATAGTAATGATTCATGAAAAAATTAAAGTGACGAAATACATTGTGTAGTGATTTGCCTGAGGATTTATATAAAACAAATCTTTTGATGAGAAAAATTACCACAGCAGAGCAAAATGAACCAATCAAAACAGAACGTTCAAATCAATAAAGCAAAAGAAATGCAAACAGGCATTATAGACCTTCTTCTTAAATTAAATCAAGAATTGAAGTGAATCTGCTGATGTCACATACGTTGATGCAGTCAAGTTTGACACAGATTTAACACATCGATTTACAACAGAGAATTTAGATTGGAAATGAACACAAGCAGACACGCGATCACAGAATCACTTAGTGATGTAAATTAAACAATTTGATGAAATGAATCAAGTTTGCCTGTTCCATAGACCTCCACCTCACACAGAGAGAGATGCTGAGCTGTAGGCATGACCACATTCACATAACGTCCCACCATCCCATGACATGAGAAAGTTATCGATGAGCCGACTTGAAGATTAGGAAATACACCACATCTAGAGAGAAATCAGAGGACAGAGAATCAATGCACCTGTTCAAACAAATCAACCAATGAAAAGGTGTTCAAGAGATTTCATGAATAACTTTACATGGGATTGTTGTTTCCATTGTTATTCAGTGAGTCTCCAATACGAATCTCTGCTCCACTGGTTTGATTAGCGTAGACATCTCTTCTGTTACTGATGATCACTTTACTGATCTTATAATGACCCAGAAGATCCAAACTCCACCACGGGTTACTCTCATATGATGTTATTGAGCATGATGGGGCGGCATCAAGTCTATATCTCAGACCATCTATGGCGTCTGCAGCTACATTGGTGGAGTGAGTAGATGAGTGTGTAGCCGTTCCTTTCAACGCCAAATTCTCTAAAACAATTCACAAAAATAATCACACGTATAAACACTGTGGTCATCTCAAATATGTTCAAATCTTACCTTGATACTCTGCACATTATAATATTGTAAATAAACCAGTGTCAGTAACACTGATGTCATTATTCACTCTGAACATCATAATACTGTACTGGACATATCCCAGAAGCACCAGCTGTCATGTCAACTGTGATTTTACTACTTTCTGACAGTAAGACATGATGTTTATTTCAGTGAAGTTTCATCCATGCACATTGCAGAGGGAAAAATACCATCTTGATTTTATTAATTCATCTAATATTACTAATAGTATTATTTACATTACTGCTTTGCAACACTGACATTTGTGAAAATCACTATATAAATAAAACTGAATTGATTTGATCTCTACACATACTATATACTTTCATATAAAATATATGCATACTGATAAACAGAACACACATTGTCCTGCACATCATCTTATAGAAAATAATACACAGTGACTTCAGCTCAGAATCACATTTAATGAATGAGTCATTTAAAGGAACCAATTTGACACATTTACCTGTTCCATAGACCTCCACCTCACACAGACAGAGATGCTGAACTGTAGGCATGACCACATTCACATAACGTCCCTTCATCCCATTACATGAGAAACTGACAGTAGATTTTACTGGAAGATCAGGAATTACAGCACATCTAGAGAGAGAGAAATAAAAACAGACGTCAATAAATCATCAATCAATCAATCAATCAATCAATCAATCAATGAAAAGAGTTCAAGTGATTTCATGAATAACTTTACATGGGATTGTTGTTTCCATTGTTGTCCAGTGAGTCTCCGATACGAATCTCTGCTCCACTGGTTTGTTCAGCGCCGACATCGCCTCTGTTACTGATGATCACTGTACTGATCTCATATTCATCCAGAAGATCCAAACTCCACCATGAGTTCATTCCAGATAATGTTATGGAGCAGGACGCTACACCAGGTCCATATCTTACACCATCTATGGCATTTGCAGCTACATCGGTGTAGAAGGTAGATGAGTGTGTAGCCGTTCCATTAAAAGCAAAATTCTCTAAAAAGAAATTCACACAGTTGATCATTCATATAAACACTTCTGTGGTCATCTAATAACCATGAATCTCCTTAACCACGTATGAATAGACTTGTGAGAATCAATGCGATTCATGGAGCCAATGTACCGCCATATTGATTGTATTTATTCTTATCTATACTATGCTCAAATTCAATCTTGGATAATAAACTGAAAATATTACTTGTTTCTACTCAAAAACATATGGTTTAGCTTCCGATGACATTTATTACCCCCTAAGGTCATAGTACTTATATGATAGATATGCTGTATGTGCTTTCTGAAGCTTCAAGAACTGAAGTGCCATGGCAATACAAAGCTATGAACAGCCAGGAACTCCGTGTCATGAAATGGAGGGGAAGAACCCAATTACAAGGCAGCGTAGGGGTTGACAAAAACACACTTTTATTATTAAAGAAAAAGCCCACGATGGGGCAAACAGAAACTAAGGATCAAACAAAAAACTTCCCACAATGGGAACAGAACAAACAAGGTCAATAATCAAAATAAGTCCAAACACAGATAGGGGAAGTCCAAACAGGAACACAGAATCTCTCAGACGACATGAACGGGAATGCACCATGAAATAACAAAACAATGAACCGATGGGGAACAATGGGCACTGAGACAATATATAGGGAGACGTTAACTAGGGGAGATTGAAACGGGACGGGCAGGTGATAAGACTTAAACACTGATGGGAACTGGCTGAACAGGTGAGACGGATGACACTAATGGGACGCTAACAGAGAACATGGGTTGGGAGTAAAAGACGTGACACCGGAGAGAGTGCATGGCATTACAAAATCAAAACAATGCCATGCCTTTTTCCACATAAGACACATGGGTATGTCATGATCCTGCCAAAAGACCTGAAAATCATGACAAGAAGAGGCGGGATCATGACATAACCCCTCCCTCAAAGAAGTCCCCCATGTTTCTCCAAGTGAGCACACTTAACATGACAAGAACGAGGGGAACCCTTCTTGGAGCGGGGGGGTGAGGGACGGGAAGGACAAACTGGGAATGACATGGCAGGGGAAGGCTGAGGCGATAAGGCAGGACAGGTTTGGGCGCCGACTGGAAGGCCGGCAGACAAGGGCTTGGCGCCCGCTGGAAGGCCGGCTGGACATGGCGGGGGACCGGCTGCACAAGGCAGGGGACTGGCTGAGTCACCGGCTGGAAGACCGGCTGGGATGCCGGCTGGATTGTCTGCTGAATCACTGGCTGGACTTCAGGCTGGGATGCCGGCTGGATCGACGGCTGGATTGCCGGCTGGATTGCCGGCTGGGACAGGACATGACACCGGCTGCACCGGACGGGACACCGGCTAGGACACTGGCTGCACCGGCTGGGATGGACCCTGCACCCCTCTCCGTTGCCTCTTCTTCTTCAGTCAAGCCACCCGTCTGGTGGTCGGCTGGAGAAAGGAGATGAAGGGCACAGCTGGCTCCGGGTTGGATGCACATAACCCCGATCTGCAGGGTACGACACTCAGGGATCGCGACCAGCGGAGATGGGTGGGCGGGTTGAGCTGAGACCCTGGACTCCGATCGATCCACGGCATACTGTCACACGGTATCAAAGTCCAGCGGTCTCAGCGACCTCATCTCCGCACGCGAGAGTGGTTCCCTGAGACCGCTGTTGAAGCCAATCATCTTCCAAGAACCGGCCCGCATAATCGTCCAGGTCCCCGTTCCCCTGGCGAATGCCACAGAGGAGACAAGCCTGGTGGGACCGCACAGTGTCCATTCTGCCTGCTGGGTTCAGTTTTGGTCGGTTCATTCTGTCACGGTTGTGGTGCAGAAGAACCCAAGTGCAGGGCAGTCAAAGGGTAAACAACAATACTTTATTAATAATATAAACAAAAAACCCACAATGGGGAAAACACAATTAATAAAACAAGAATCAAAACTAAAACTTCCACGAGAGGAAATCAATACAAACAAGATCTATTGTGAACATAAATAATAAGTCCAAAACACTAAGGAAACACGGGGACAAGGTAATCCAAACCGGTAATCCGCAGGTTGGGCAAACGGGCAGGAAAACACGAAGGCTACATACGGAAGGGAATGAACCGACATGCGGCAAGGGTTAAGGAGACACTAAATAGAAAGACACTAACGAGGGGAGATTGCACGGGGACGGAGACAGGCAGGTGACAAGACTCAACACTAATAGGAACTGGCAGGAAGATGATGGGACAGGTGAGAGGGATGAACACTAATGGTGACAGAGATACAAAGGTGCGGGGCAAAAAGACACGACAGCGGAGAGAGAGCATGGCATTACAAAACCAAAACAATGCCATGCACTTTCTCCACATAAAACACATGGGTAGGCAGGACAAGAAGAGGTAGGACCATGACATAACCACCCCTCAAAGAACACCTCTAGGAGTTCCCTGAGGGATAACACTAACAAGACAAGACCGACAGACAGACATGAGGACAGACAACATAAACATAGAACAGAACAAACTAGGGACAGAACTTACATCACAACGAGTGGGTTGGGGTTGGACAACAGAATAAACATTAACGGGAGGGGGAATGGGCTGGGTACACAAGTTGGACGGGAAAGGAGGCGGGGATTTAGGAGGGGTTGGGGCTTGCTTTCTAGAGCATGGTGTAGGGGTGGGACGGGAAGAGCTAGGCGGGGCAGGGGAGCCTTTCTTGGAGCGGGGTGGTGAGGGACGGGAAGGACAAAATGGGACAAACATGGCAGTGGAAGGCTGGGACAATAATGGTTGGACAGGGCTGAGCGCCGGTTGGAAGCCTGGCTGAACATGGCTGGTCGCCGTCTGGAAGGCCGGCTGACAAGGGCTAGGCACCAGGCTGAGAATTACAGCCTCAGTATTAGGGCTGTGCAAAACTGTTGATACAGCAAACTACCGCAACAATTTTTTTCACGATAGTGTATCGATAGTCCAAATGTATCGATACATTTTTTATATCATGTTCATATACGGCCATATGTGTGGGTGTGCTTTGATTTTAGGGGCTGTGTCCACCGAGGCGTTCCTGTTGGCATACGGCGTGTTTTCTCAATTGATAACAACGGAGACGCCGGAAGCAGCTGGCGTTCTTTTCCGCAGCCGCAGCGCCGGCACTCGGCATCCTATCTTTTTCGAGTCAGATCCGTGAGCGTGGCTTGTTAGTTTTGACTAAATACTTGCTGTTTCTAGTCTTACGAAACCCTTACCCTAACCAACACCCTAACCTAACTTAAACCATCTAAACTGTCTGTGCTTCTTGGCACAGTTAACTTGGCAAATACACGGCTGCGTGATGACGTCAGACTCGAAACACTGAGGACTTATTGAGAGCCCCGGCACTCAGCATTCTTTTCACGCTCAGTGTGTCATAGTAACCAACAGGCCTCCGCTTGAAAAAAAAAACGCAGTTCAAGCGCCCGAAACCGGCGTTTTCAGCCAGTGCCTGCCATTTTCAGCTGCCTAAAAGCGCCTCAGTGGATCTGGAGCCCTAATGATGTGTGTTTAGAGCGGGCAGGAAACACGTTTATTGTAATTGATGTCTCCTAAAATGCAATCCAAATTATGCACGAACTGACAATGCTATCAAACTGAACAGCAGCCAAAACAACCCTGCTGACCAAACAGTAGAACCCTGCCCAAAACACAATAGAGAATTTATTGGATTTAATGGTTAACTTCATATTGAAACTATAATGGTGTCTACTGGTGTGGGATGGATGCTATTGATGGGATGTAAAATAATACCCCAAATGGTACTTTTTACAGTTTTTTATTTAAAAAAGTATTACTATATATTGCAATCTGTGCCGTATCGAAATGTATTGCAATATAATGTATCGTGACTTCTCTATCATGATTTTTATCCTATCGCAAGGCGCTTGCCAATACACGGCCCTACTAGGTATCATTCTGAAACTCATTATTGACCTTTTTAACCCAGACAATTTTAACAGTCTGCAAATGTAACATGAAAGTATAAATATAAGTAAAATTAACGATAGTGCATGAGAGCGCTCATAATAACACTGACCTGAACTGCTACTTAACAGCGGTGATATAAATCAATGCATTCGAAAAATCTTCTGGAATGTATGACAAAGTTCAACTGAATCACTCTTTTGATTTATTGGATGAAATTGAACAATAACGGAAAACAGTACATGTTTAGTGCCACACAAAGGCTTCTGGTAACATTTTTGAATAATGAATCATTTTGAATTACTTTTTGGATAAAAAGGAAAGAACATACTCTGTTGCACTAATGAATTTATCCAGTGCTCGTTACCAAAAAGAGTTAAAGATCTTATTACCTGTTCCATAGACCTCCACCTCACACAGAGAGAGATGCTGAGCTGTAGGCATGACCACATTCACATAACGTCCCACCATCCCATTACATGAGAAAATAATTGATGAGCCGACTTGAAGACTAAGAAATACACCACATCTAGAGAGAAATCAGAGAACAGAGAATCAATGAACCTGTTCAAACAAATCAACCAATGAAAAGTATTCAAGAGATTTCATGAATAACTTTACATGGGATTGTTGTTTCCATTGTTTTCCAGTGAGTCTCCAATACGAATCTCTGCTCCACTGGTTTGTTCAGGAGAACTGTCTCCTCTGTTAGTGATGATCACTGTGCCAATCTCATATTCACTCAGAAGATCCAGCCTCCACCACGGGTTACTTTCATATGATGTAATGGAGCAGTATGTGTTTTTATCTATTACACCGTCTATGGCACGTTGAGCTATCCATGAGTTGAGATATGTGGAGGACTGTGTGACTGTTCCTTTAAGTGCTACATTCTCTAAAAGAACATTCAAAGACAGTTGATCAGTCAGTCTGGAGATGTAAAGACACCTGGGATAATACAAATAACCATTTAAATCTCTTCAATCCTCACGTTTTGTTTGTAGTTTGATAGTTTAACATAAACTATATATTATTTTAAATTAACAGTGTGATTTTACATTCACCTTAAATCAAAACAATGTTAGAATCTTTCTGAAAGTGCATGTCTAAATAGTTTCACTTCTAATGTCAACACAAAATGTATAATAATTAACATTTAGAGAACGATCAGAAACTTAAAGGGCCGCTCTCCCAGAAAATGCACTTTTAAATGTTTTTCTACCAGAAATTGAGTCGCCAGCGGGACTCGTTGGAAAGCTCTCCGCCGGAGCATTCGATCGACTCTGACCGCGAGTTGAAGCAACCCCTAGGTTGGGAGCTAGAGCTCCCGGTAGCCGGAAAGGTTGAAAAATCAAAGCTCCGGATCGGGTAGCCCAGCGCCCAGAAGACCGGGCTCCGCCAGTCGCCTTAGTTAAATAGTGTGTTTAACATGTTATCGGCTGTTGTTAACATGTTCGCAGCTAATCCTGAGACTTTGGTCTAAAGACAGCTGTTGTGTCGTAATGTTAGTGGTATAACGCATCGCGCCCATAGGTTCAGAAGACTTGTGACTAACCTAACTTCTGTAAAGCTTATTCATTACAACGAAAAGAAGGTATAACAGTGTCTTTCTCGGTGAGTTCAGTGTTTTCTCATATGTCCTAAGTGCGACAATACTTGGAGCAGATAGAAACCGAGTGCGCATTTGTAAGACAATGAGGTTACGCAGAAAATGCTACTCACAACGTAATAACACCTGGTTGCTGATCTTGACATACCTGTCTGTCATATACAAGTACTCTGATAGCATATTTATGCCTGTATCCGTGTTTATGTCTGTTAGTAATATGCATGCACATGATTAATCATCAATGGCCAACATTTCATACAGCAAACGGTCAGCATGTTGTTCTATGTTTTTGTCTTTTCCATTTAATTTGTATTTATGAACAAGGCATTAAGGTGATTTGTATTGCAGTTAGTGTATGGTTTTGGTTGGAAAGGGCATTACAGACGTAATTCACTTTCCGCTATATTGCTTGTCTTGATGTCATCCAAAGCACGTGTAAGCGCTCTACCTCCTATTTTGCATATGGGGAGGGGAGCAGAAGCTCATTTGCATTTAAAGAGACACACACACAAAAACGGCGCGTTTTCCATTGCAGCCACAAATGGTCATGTTCAACATTTTGTAATGAAAGATATGTGGTGTATTTTGAGCTGAAACTTGAAAGACACATTCTGGGGATACCACTGACTAATTTTACATTGCAGAAAACATCTGGGATTGCGGCCCTTTAACACAGAATTAAACTGTAATCAAACCAAAAATCTCTTCAAAACGTTTGAAATGAAGATCACAACAAGTCGTAGGTAAAGATTTCTTACCTTCTGAAGTGCCTACGTTGCCCTGAATGGAAACTAGACCTGTTGAGAAAAAAAATGAATTAAATTAAGCTGTTAGATCTTTTTTTCTATCTTTTCTTAGAAAATTGGTGTTAAAGATTTGAACAAAGAATGACTGACATGTAGAATGTTGAGATGTTTGTGTTCTATCAGATGATGTGAGGTGTACTCACCAGAAAGTAAAATCAGATGAATAAGTTTCTCCATATCTCTGCTGAACAAAAGGAATATGAGAATAGAGAAGAGAATTGAGTTTCTTATGGGTTATGAGCAGAACTCACCTCTGGGGTTACAGATGAAGATTTCACTCAGTGTGAGAGTCCTCCTCTCTTCTTCACTCTTCTAGCAATACATCAGAACATCCCTCTGGACATTTGACTGTCAGTCTCTCCACCCTGATGATGTCACCACTGAATGTTTAAACCACTTAAACAACGCTAGTTTAACGCTGGTCTGGAAGAACTTCCTGTTCCACTTTTCAAATGTTTGAACAAATTACGACCAACAGAATCTTTGTAATCGATTTATAATGTTAAACAAATATCTTTAAGATTTATGTATGTAAAACAAATAAATACATAAAAACTGAAACCAAAAGTGCTACTTGACCAGTGTTTGCATAGTGCGAAGTGGTTTTATAGAAAATAGACCTCATGAAACGTCTTATTAACGTCTTATTAACGTCTCATACAAAATACTTTGAGTTCATAACTCTATTGGTATGGCTGAGTTGTTCCATCTATCAGACACCTGATTTGTTTTGGACTGTTTTGTTTAAGACTCATTTGTTAGGAAGATCAATTCAAATGAAGGACACATCATGTGTTTCTGCATGAACGAAAAAGAGTCGATGAGTGATTGTTATCTGTTAATCTGATGCAATGTGTTTAAATATTCATCTCTACATTGTTCTGATTGTGAAATATAATGTACACTGGAGACGTGTCATTGGTGAAATGAGTGAAATCCATAAATGACTCTGGTAAAGTGATGAAATGAATCAGTGTTGTATGAGCGTGTAGGGCGGGGTGTGTTTGGGTGTGTTTGTAAAGTGCTGACTGGAAAAACAAAAGACTTTCACTGTAAACACGACTAGAAATGAAAGACAATCAATTAAACTTGAGAAATATTCCTCTGATCACACCGGATGATTCTTTTAAAGTTTACAGGAACATCATATATCACAGAAAAACAGATACTACAGATGAACGTCTTTTATCTACAGTCAAAGTGAATGGTAGTGCTTTAAGAGTGTTAGGGGCGGTTTCCCGGACAGGGATTTGCTTAAGACAGGACTAGGTGTCATGGGTCTGCCTTCATGTCTTGTCTATTCCTGGTCTTGAGGCGGATTCATGACGAAGTCTTATGTTCTATGTGAGAGAGAGATGTTGACCCTATCGGCCTTCCATACTCTCTCTCCGGTCCGTGTCTTTGTTCCCGCCATCTCGTTCCTCGTTAACTTTCGCTGAGTGTTTCATTACCCACACCTGCTCCTTGTTAATTATCCTTTGTCTGTCTCCCTTTAAAACATCCTCATGTTTCATTGTCCTGTGCTCGTTCGTTGCATGCGTGTGTTTGTATCTTGTGCCTTGTACTCTACAAATCCAAGATAACACTGAGTCCTAGCCTATGTAAGTTTATTGTTTTATTGTCTAGTGTTGTTTTGTTAATCTTATCTAGTCATCCTCCCCCAGTTCTTATATATTGTTTTACCCCATTGTGGGCTTTTGTTTTGTTAAATAAATCCTTTGTTAACCCCTTCATCCCCGTATCTGCCTGCATTTGGGTTCTCCCCTGAGATCTCTCCTCGAGATCATAACACTAGGCCTTAGCTAAATTAGGATATTTAAATTGTCTTTAAAAAACGTGCCTAATCAAAGACTTTATTTCACATGCACATTGCTTGAGTAATTTCGTAGAATGCAGTTGTGAGAACATACTCATGTTTTTCATCCGTTTGGTTCACTTCCTGTACAGGGGCTTGAGACCACTGCACTGTCACATTTAAAAATCCTCTACTAGCCAGAATAGATCCCGACTGTTAAAAAATGGATTAGCATGAAACGATTTATGAAAAAACATTAAAAAGATCAGAATAAGACAATCTGTTAGGGCAAAAGTATAGTCCCGTCTCTCGTCTTTCTCACAGGAGATTGTTGTTGCCAGTGTTCTCAAGATCTTGAGTCAAGCAAAAGCATTTAAAATCCACTTTTCTACATTCAAACAGGTAAAATGCTGATCAGAGGTTAAATTGGGCTGGAATGCTTTTAACTTCAATGAGCTCGATGATATGCATTTTATGTGTCATATACCTGCTATGAACCCATAGACTTCAACCTCACGAGGGTCAGTTGAAACTACTGCACATCTACAGAAGATAAGAGAGATTTGATATTGATAAACGGCAAAGATTGGGGTTTTCTCACTTCAGCTCTCTCTGTAAGTGCTATAAGTGGATGAATCACATGGTACTTTTATTTCATTCTTAATAATCACATTGCGTTCTAATCACAACAAAATAAAAGATGGTTTGCATCATGATGACATCATAAAGCGTTGCCGTGTGATATCAACACGCTGCCCTTAGAAACTACTGAAGCATTCGTGTCATTAGTCATCCACCATCAGGCTGAAATGAGTCATCATAACCAGATATATGCAAAACAACTGAGCTATCGACCAATCGAGATTTGCCTCGTCGATGTCACTCTTTTCATGTTCAGATACAATCAAACACACAGACGGCCAAATAATTTACATGTACAAAAGAGCATTGACTTCACATTTTATTTGCTTTGTAAAGTTGATATGAAAATCCAGCAAAACGACCAGACACAAAATACAAAAGCTGTACAGTACATTGAGAAAGAAAGAGTTTGGTTCCAAAAGGAGATAACTCCGTTTTTAACATTTTCATGTTTTTCTTGTGTTAGTTGGCTTTATTTTTTAAGTTACTATGGCTTTAATCAAAACAAACCAACTGCAGTTTGAATGATATAAAACAAACATGATTTATGAAAAATGTTAAAAACGGAGTTATCTCATTTTGGAACCAAACCCTTCAAATATTTTATTTTCACCATAAGCTTTTTTTTCTCAATGTACTGTGCCGCTTTTATAGCTCAGTGGTTTTGCTGATATTTGGGTATGATGACTTATATCATTTTGGAACCAAACTCTTCATTTGCAGTGCATTATAATGTCCATGATAGATACTGAGATTAAGAGTTTACATTTACATTTATGCATTTGGCAGACGCTTTTATCCAAAGCGACTTACATTGCATTACCCTATACATTTATACATAGGTATTTGCAATCCCCTGGGATCGAACCCATAACCTTGCGTTGTTAGCGCAATGCTCTTACCACTGAGCTACAGGAAACTTTTAAAGTTTAAAAGTTTAGAATGTTTAAAATGAGAAAAAAATAAAAGAGAAAGTTGAAATATTGGAAAATATGAGTTTAAAGACAATACATGAAAGGTTGATGTTGTAATTCACCCAGCAAGATCAGCAGACACCGGTAAAGCTTCTCCATTTCTGACCGTCTGTCTGTCTGTAACAATCAACGCTGTGATTTATATGACCGGTCCAATCCCTCCTCCTCTCCGTCTCCATCTGTCTCTCCTTCTCTCTTTCTTCATCTTGCACACATGTCCTTCTCTCTCCTTGAGACCCAATCAGCATTCTAACCATCCTAAATACTCAAAATGAGGATTAGTTGGTCCCAAATCCTAGTATGCTGAAATTAGTATTCTGCAAGATGGATCCAGGGTGCCACAGATTTTGTGGCATTTTGATATATAAATGTATTTCTATATTCTGGTATTTCATTCAATCAAACATTAGAAAAAAAGAGCACAAACCAAAATGACAGATGTTCAATCATTGTAAACTTTTTACTTCAATAAAAATTCAAAGTTTAAGAACATATGTCTTTATTTGGGGGGTCACAAAGAGATGCACTCATCACAAAGGGGCCAACAACAAAAACGTTTGAGAACCACTGCTGTAGATGATATTATATTATATTCTATTAAATAAAGATACACTTCTTCCTTAAGTCATTTTTCATATCAATCCATGTTCAAAACAAATTAAATATGCTACAGTATTGTACGTTTATTGGTTTTATAATTCAAAAATGTTACAGATGTCTACGTACATATGCAACATAACAGCAGACACAATTTTTTTGTTTTTACTTGAATATTTGTTTACTGATGTCATCGTAATGACGTCATCGACACTTTGCTCTGCTCTCTAATAGTTACTAGTTAATCTCCATTCACTTGCTTAAATACATTATGGACCTAAAAACAGATCAACCGATACATCGCACAACTGATCTACATCATCAATGCAGCCAAAGCTTGAAAAAAGGGAAGTTTAGAAAACATAACTGAACATTTAACTGAAATAAAATGCTAATAAACACAATATTCTTTATACACTGGCCCATGACACACTACCGTTGTACTACACACCATCTCTCACACTATGACACACAATTCATTTTAATTTAAATGTATTTCCATTTACAATGTTGCAAAGTTTTAAAACAGCTTTACATGAAACACAAAAACAGTACTGTACATGGTATTATTGAAAAACTACATAAGTAACAAGTGAGAGAGACCACCCCCCCCCATATGATTGTAAAGCCTATATAAATGCCTTTCATTCATGAAGCAGAGATGTGTTCTTATGTGACAATGAACAGTATTTACAATTATGAAAATAAGTGCATTATATAAATGTATAACACGAAAAGAGCATTTGGATTCAGAATTCCGTTTGTGAATCCAGCTCAGTGGTTTAAACGCAACAACCTGTCAAGAAATCACAATTCCAGTAAATCAAGTGTATCATATTTTCTTAAAATCTTATTTCTATGTGAATTTTCTTTTTAATTTGTAGGTTTTTATATATAGTTTCAAAGCAAATCATTTCAATTTCATGTATACAATAACTCATCAAAACCCTTCTTATAGAAACTAGCTTGAATAGTCAAGATTTATGTGTATCATATGAAACAGGTTGATATGAATTATTGTATAGATGTCTTTTCTGTAGTTTCACATATAAAATGTATGCAATGTAAGTCGCTTTGGATAAAAGCGTCTGCCAAATGCGTAAATCTAAGTTTCTCTCTATTGATCAGGCAAATTGTTAAAGTCTGTATTCCTACCCATCTTCTCCTTCAGTTCTTCTTCTTTCTTGGGTAGTTGTGTCCAGGACAGATTAAAATGAGATGTGTGATGCCAGGGGCAGACTGCAGCTAAAATGTATCAAATACTTCAAAAATACAGTCTAAACTTTGCTGTAGTTTTGCAGCGGGTTTGCCAGTAATTTACTGTAGATTTCATTTCTTTAGAGTACTGTTTTCAATTTGAGTTCAATTTTACTTGAACCTAAATTAAAACTTGTCATGACTCAGGGAGGCGGAGACTCAAATGCTGGCAAAAGGTTTTATCACATAAAAAAAAAACACAGTCCTCGGTGACACCAATGGCAGTAGATAATCCACGGCAGTGGCGTGGCAAGACAGGTCCAGGCCCATATGTAAGAACTTTTTCTGGGCCCAATCTGTCCCTTAGTGACTCGGTGCACATTACTTGACATCGGTTGTTTACTCGGGTGTGTTATTTAATGTTGATCCGTATCAATCGCGCTCAAATATAACGTCAGATACCAATAGAGTGCAAAATACCAAGCGCCAGAAAGAGGGAGAAAGCGATGCAGCCAGCGTGTCTTTACACACGGCATGTGAACGGCCCTAACATTTATATGATAATACAGTTGTCAAACATTAAACATTTAGTTACTTACATCCTTCAAGCTATTCAAACTGGCAGAGTGCATCAAAGAAAGATATAAAACATCGGATGACTAGTAATTTCCTTCTTTTAAACTCTAACAAAACAGAAATATTACTTATAGCACCAAAGACACGTAAACAGAATATATCAGATTATAACCTGCAAATCGAAGGCTGCACTGTTACTCCGACAAATACAGTTAAAGACCTAGGCGTTATATTAGACAGCAACCTGTCATTTAAAAATCATATCTCAAATATCACAAAAACAGCTTCTTCCACCTTAGAAATGTTGCCAAATTACGAAATGTTTTATGTGTTGCTGACGCAGAAACTCTTATTCATGCATTTGTGACCTCAAGACTTGACTACTGTAATGCTCTTCTTAGTGGTTGTCCTGCATCTTCAATAAACAAACTACAGTTAGTTCAGAATGCAGCTGCCAGGGTTCTAACCAGGTCAAGAAAATACGATCACATTACCCCAATTGTATCATCTCTTCACTGGTTGCCCATTAGGTATCGTATTGATTTAAAAATTATTTTAATTACTTATAAAGCCTTAAAGGGTTTAGCCCCTACTTACTTAACAGAGCTTCTATCACATTACAACCCATCACGCTCTCTAAGATCGCAAAACTCAGGACTTTTGATAACACCTAGAATAACTAAATCTACCAAAGGGGGTCTTGCTTTCTCATACGTAGCACCTAAACTCTGGAATAGCCTTCCGATACTATTCGAGGGTCAGACACACTCTCCCAATTTAAATCTAGATTAAAGACACATCTTTTCCACCAAGCTTTCACTAATGCATAGTAAATGAACAGCAGCTACGCCAATTATTCTCTTTCTGCCTCCGCCTCGGGATGCCCATCCCGAGGTAGGGAAAGCTCTGCCAGGCCCAGATGGACATCATATGCCCATCCCGACTTGGAGACTACGCCAGCTGCGGACTGACTGACCATCCCAGCTCCATCTAAGGCAATTCCATTACCATCCAAGAGAAAGGCGACCATCTGACCATCCCAGCTCAGTCCATTCTACACCCAACCAAGAGCAAAGACAGACTACTTGTCACATTAATGCTAGAAGTTACAAAGCTTGGTATTTAATTCTAAACTACATCACATGGCAGCAGTTTGAAGTTATAGCTGCATTCAGTGGCCCTGATTGGAGGTTGCTGGGCGGGTGTTTGTGGGGGGTGGGGAGGCTCGTTGGTTGTGGGATCTTATTTGTTGGGGCTGTGTGGGTCTGGTTTGGTCTTGTTTTGTGGTCGATGTCAGACAGCAGATGAATAAGGTTCCAATATGCCATTACTATTTTCCCTGGTTGTTCCTCTGTTTTTCTGGGGTCGATCGTGGAGTGGGACCGGGCTGGACATGCATGGTTTCGGCGAGTGGGATTACCTGGGTCGCAGACGGTGGGCTCTCCCTCTTCCTCGTGGATGTTTGCTCTGTGACTTGGTCGGGGTCACTGAGTGCAGCTATGACACGTCAGAGGGGATCTGGCCCTCCCAGCTGAGCCTGGTTTCTCACAAGGTTTTTTTTTTCTCCATCAATCAATCATTGGAGTTTGGGTTCCTCGCCACAGCAGGGCAGTGTTGGCTTGCTCACCGGGAGACTGCATCTATTTATTTATTTATTAGATATTATCTATTAGAATGATCTTGCTTGTTCTATAAACACTATGCACTGTGCTGTGTGTTACCTCTGTGTTTTCTCATTTGCTCCTGTAAAGCAGCTTTGGAACAATGCACATCGTGAAAAGCGCTATATAAATAAACTTGAATTAAATTAAATCATGCTGGATCTTTCACTCCTTCACCCTCTGTGTCTGTCAACAGCAAATCCCGCCTTCTTTCAAAGTAATTCTTGCCTTCTTTCATTTGTTAGTCCACCTCGATCAGATTGACATCGACGAGCTCATTCAGAGTCCATATAAATCAAACTTCATTCCGTTCATTAAACAATAATAATAGAGTGTAATTAATTCATATTAATAATAAAGACCTTCCTACCAGGGGCGGAATGGCCATCTGGTGTTCCTGGCGTTTTCCTGGTGGGCCGATAACGTTTGGGGCCGGAACGGACGCTTTGGCCGCTCAGACGGACGTATTATAAATGCGAAATCATGCATCTTGAATGCAAAAGACATGTATGCATGCCACAGCCTTCATAAAAGGGAAGGCGAGAAACCATCCCGGATGGTTTACTGGTTACGCACAGATTTAGCCCACGGGACAGAATACCACGCACAGCCAGCTAAACAGTCTCAGCTGACTTTCATATACAAATAAACATGTTGTTAATTATTGTAAAGCTAAAGTAACATTAACATTGACCTTGCTTTGTTCTTAAATTGACCGTGTTTTAAATTGTGCATAGTTGTTATTCAAATAATGAATAATGAATTTAATAGGAAGCATTAATATTCAGAAGTTTATTAACATTTGTGTTTTATATGTTTATTTGCCCTTTACAATATTATATATTGTTTAAATGTGTTTTTAACTCACAGATATAACAAAATACATCATATTTATTCACAAGATCATTTGCAGGTGGTTTTAACTTTCTAATCACTTTTCATAAACAAATAATTACAAAACACAAATAAGCCCTAAACCAAATTAACTACTAAAATTAAATTGCTTATTTATCCAAACGAAAAATGAAGAGACGTGTAAAAATGGTGTATTTTTATGGACAAGGAAAGAAAAGAACAGATGAGGTGAAAGTGAAACAAGAGCGTGGTCGGATAACTTCCATGTTAAAACATACTTAGCACATAAAAACACCACAGAAGAGATTTACTCAGGTTGTACTACAATATAATGCACATTAGAGCAACATGGATGTATCTACGTGAGAGACATCAACCACTAGGCAGAATACAGAAAAAGAGAAAGTATGGAAGGCCAAAGAGGCCAAAAACGTCTCTCTCACATAGAACTAGGGATCCTGCTCCGATTCTGCCTCAGGAACAAGAGATACCTGACACGATGAGGCAATATATAGAATGACAGTGAATGAGAATAATGACAGAGTGTGTCTTAAATGTTCTTTAAAGGTAAATAATTTTTTTTGCAGGTCACATCTTTATTAGCATAACTGTTAACATTTACAATGTTACCAAAACATTTTAAAATCAAAGTACAGATATGAGAAGTTTATATAAAATAAACAAATATAGATAAAACTATGGAGAAACCAAAATCAGTTTTAAAAAGAGATCTCACATGTAGCTTTAAAATGAATTGCTATGAAACTTAAAATTATATTGTTGATCCATTGACCCATGACAAACTACTGTTGTACTACACACTTGATCTCAGGCTATGACTCACAACTACACAACTAACAACACAAAAACAGTGATGAGGACTATAATGAAATTCAACGGTGATGTGAAGACCACGTCATTTAAACAACATCATTAATGGAGAAGAATAATAATAGAATAAAATCAATCAGCATTTGCACTAAAGGTTCAGATTCAGATTAATGATGTGTAACACAAGAACCTGAAAATAAAACAAAGATCAAGTAAATTAAATTAAATATTCGGTATACTTTTTAATTATTTCACTTTATAATGGAACTATTCTGCTGCGCAAAGTTTCAACGTCATTTGTGATTTATTGATTTCACATCTGAAAGAGAGGCATACAAACGTTTTCTGTGCATACGTTCGTTCTATGAATCACACATCAGCACTTTGAGAAATTATCGTACAAATTAACTGTAGTCCCAGCTAACACAGTACGTTCTGACAATGTCGCCAGTTAGTCTTTATTTGGTCACCGTGACATTACTTTGTGACAACGGTCTGAGGACGTCTAGGCAATGTTCAATTTCTTAGAATGTTTGCTTACGTTCCAGAAACATCATAGCCACGTCCTCACATTACATCGTGAATTAATCCCATGGAGAACGTTGTAGCGACGTGGTGTACTGGTGCTCAGATAACAGGGACACTGGTCATTTGATGAATGAATTTTGTAATTTTGGCTAAGTACCAGTAACGTCCTAGCCACATCCTCAAATAAAATCGTGAATCCATCCCACGGAGAACGTTGTAGCGACGTGATGTACTGGTCTTCAGATAACCTGGACGCTGGTCATTTGATTAATAAATCTGGTCATTTCTGTTTATTATGTTATTGTATGGAAAATGTATGATCAGAGTAAAATCTGTAAAAATGTCAAGACGAATGATATTAATCTGATTTCTGACAACTGGAGTTTAATTCGATACCACAATTACAACTATTATTTTTTTAATCATAATTTAAACGTTTACGGTCATTTCTTTTTACCTCACTGGCTGATTTTACTTTATCACTTTATTAATGTTCTTTCTTTACTTTATACCTTACAGATGTGAGAGTAAACACATATTTTAGTGATTTTCGATCGATTTGGCGTGTTTAAATGAACGGACCCTGATATTGTGAGTGTGACTAAAGAAGCTTTTGATTGTTGTTTCTAAAAACTGATAACCTGCTAAACTTATGTGATAAGACAAGAATATCATGTTAAGCCTAAACATAATGTTTATTCATCTCTGTCAATAAATATCTGCTTTAAATCCTTTATATTGTGTTGAAGTCTTTGATTATTTATGTCCTGTATACAGTATAAATAAAATATTTGATTTTGATGTAGTGCTGTGTTGAGTTTTATAATCGTTATACTGTGCTTTATGCATATTTGAATAGAAAATTATTACAATTATGCATACATTTTAATCTTTAACGCACAGATTAAATCACAAATTAATTTAATCCTCCATATGAGTTATGATAATTGTTTAAAAAAAATCAAATAAAAAGATTTTAACAACGCGACTGTTTGGTCATAGGACCCAGAAACATTATTTGGTACGTCGCTGAGACAAATATGGTACATTCCAGGTATGTTTTAAGGAGGTAATCCATGTACTGTCCCAACAACGTTCAATGTTACTTCTTCAGGTCGAATATGGGAATCACAAAGTTACATCGATGGAACGTTATTGTGGTACGTCGTGGCAACGAATATGGCAGAATATTTCTCGGCACAACACCGTTTCAGGTATGTCGTCACAAAGTGACTGTGTTAGCTGGGTAACATGAAATTAAAAGTCTGAATGAATTAAACACAAGAGCATCTAAACTTCATCTGTGAACCTTCCGAACATTAGTGTGTTTACATTATAATCCACTAAAACACTCAATTTAACGACTTGAATTTGATTTAAAGAGGATGTTTTGGGTGATCTGATCATTTTAGTTTTTTTTGTACTTTCACAAAAGACTTTTTCTCTGTTGATGAGTGGAGTTATAAAGTGTGTGTACTCGCCTCCGTCCTCCTCCTGTTCTTCTTCTTTCTTGGGTAGTTGTGTCCAGGACAGTTTAAAATCAGAGATGTTCAATCCCAGAGCAGACTGGAGCTAAAATCCATCAAACATGTCAATCCACACATGAAACATACTGTGTCATTTATTCTCTCATCATCTCTCATCTCATATATTTACACACATCAAACACTCTCATATCTCACTTCTCTCTTCAATCATCACATTAACTTTTGTATTTTAAGACTCTTTTTCTCACCTGATGGAGGATTTTGTCGCTCTCAGCAGCTACATCACCACTGGAGGAGAACTTCAGTCTCAGAAAGGTTTTTTTAATATAAACTGTACATGAGACACAGAAAAGCAAAATTCGACAGTCATATAAATATCACCAGGATATTTTATAACTATATTGAGAAAATATTACAACAGAGCAAAATAAAGCAAACAAAAGTTCCAACCCAGTCTCACCCCAAAGTGTGTAAGACACACACTTGTCCACTAGATGATGCGTGTCAGCGTCACACACTTTGCCTCCTCTAGTCATGAAAATGACACGCATGTATGAAGGTGGAGTACCAGCAGGGGCAGTATTTCCATGACAACAACAGTAACGTTAACCACACCATAGACACGGTATATTGGGGTGTAATGTAATTTGCCTCCATGACACTGTGTATGGGTGTGATTGTTTATTTATCAGAAAGTTGCATTTGAGCACGTAACCTTACCCCGCCCCTAAACCTGACAGTTCGTATATGATGCAATATAAAACACAACACATTACAGGCAGATACGGCTACAGATGCTAATTATTTCAAGCGCTCCGAGGCCGAAGATCAGACCCAAAAGTGATCCCCTTCTCCATCCACCATAAAACTCAAATCCGGCAGCGCAAAGATTCAAAATTTGTCATCGGAATGGAAGTACTGTCAGCTTCGATAGTAAAATGCCTTTGGCTCTCATGTGTCTCGTCATTACGTTTTCGCTGATGTTATAAAACGACATCAGCTGTACTGCTCCAAATATCATCCGCAAGAATCAGACAATGGCCAGACAGGCCCTTATCGCAATAAGTCATTAGTTATATTCGATACATACAACAACATTGTGTCTGTTTATCTTTTTTGTTATTTTCAATTTGTCTGTTATTAAGATTAATTGTATAATCCATAGCTAGTCTTATACTAAGTCTTATACAAGTTTAGCTGGTCAAGATGCAGCAGTATTGACTTAACAAGCCAGCGGAGAACTGGCTCTCCTGGTTGAGAGTAGATTCTATCCATTTATATACTTTATTTAAAGCTTTCCTGTAGCTCAGTGGTAAGAGCATTGAGTTAACAACGCAAGGTTGTGTGTTGGATCCCAAGGGATTGCACATACCTATGTATAAATGTATAGGATAATGCAATGGAAGTCAAGCGTCTGCCAAATGCCTAAATGTAAATGTAAATGTATTGGAGTTTTGGTTCCATGCCACTGTCTGCCGTATTGTGCTTGCTCACTGGGAGCATGTTTTTAACATGTAAGTCAAAGTTGTCTAGTTGTTTTTTCTAGGAATTATAATTGCAGCCCATGCTATTATTGCAAATGCTTCTGTCCTGTTCATACATCATATAAAGTATTTTTAGCTCATCTGTAAGTCTTGCAATAAAACCATGAAACACCTATGCATGTGTGTTCATACATGTCTGTGCATGCATTTTCTTTTTGCATTTTTGTTCAACTTATGCAAATTGTAAAAGCGCTATAAAAATATAATTTAATATAATTTAATTGATGCTGTTATTGATCAGTGTAGGGCTGTACAGTGCTACATATAATACAAAATTGGTTTGTGCGAAGAATAAATTAAATTTACCAATTTAGCACACTTGTTTAGCAGGGCAGTGTTGGTTTGCTCACCGGGAGACTGCATCTATTTATTTATTTATCTTTCAGATATTGATCTTGTTTGTTCTATAAACATCATGCACTGTGCTGTGTTTTACCTCTGTGTTTTTTACTTGCTCCTGTAAAGCTGCTTTAGAACAATGAACATTTTGAAAAGCGCTATATAAATAAATTGAATTGAAGTGTGATAGTTTGGCTATACATTAGACAGAGCTGCTTGTTTGTGTGAAGTGAGTTTGCCGTTGTGCTTGTTTGTGTGTGTTGTTAACCCATGTAAACTAATAAACTAATCACAAAATGAAAGTAAAATGCCACATAAACATAATAAACCATAACGTAAAGTCCAGGCCTGGTTCTCTCTCGCCGTACAGGCCTGTTGCTCGTCCTTTTATGCTTCCGGCTCGCCCCACCTTGCTCGTTACAAAGTGTTCAATCTATTATCGTCTATCTATTATCTACTATCGTCTTCGGATGTTTCTTCATCAGACTTGGGCTCAAACTGGTAAGGTAAAATCCCCGCCATCTCTATCTATACACTGTATATAATATCCAACCACCGTAATCCAATAATGATGGTAGGCGTTCCATCTGCGACACATGATGAACGCGTTTGACCAATCACAGCAGACTACATCATCTGACCAATCACATGACACCAGGCTAGCGGATAAGAGGGGATTAGACAGATGAATTGAGGAACTAATCATTTGAGAGTCTGTCAATAAGAAGGGTTAGAATAACTGCCTATAATTACGAAATAAGTGTTTCCCCTTCAGTCGGTCTCTCGACGTTGTGTTGAGAGACGACTGGGGGTTTGATCTTGAGAACCTATCATCTCCGAGAGGAATTTCTAAACGCCAATAGGATTGGCGAATGGCCCGCCCACGCCAGTCTCCGCCCCGTGGATACGGGTATAAAAGGAAGATGGCGGTGGTCATTCACTCACCTTTTTGTTCTTCGGAACTAGTGCAATTATGTTGCATGTTATTATCTTCGAGAGTGTTTCTTCTCCTGCTGGCGCGACGCGGAAGCAGCGGATCCCTTCTCGTGATGGCCTTCCACTCGACATTTCGGCAAGTTACCACAGAGCCTATTCTAAAAGAGCATATTTCTCCAGCTGTGACTATGTCTCGCAGCTGTGTCCTTAGGTGCGGCAGACTCATCCCCGAGTCAGACGGCCATGAAACCCGCGTCACATGTTTGGGCATCAAGCATGCTGAAGCCGGTTTCGTTGATATGATATGTTCTGTCTGCGAGGACATGTCTATCAAGGTGTTGCGGTCACGGCTGGCGACGTTCTTCGGGACTGTTGCCGCCAACCCGCTCGCTTGTCAGGTGAGTCTGACTGCCACTTCGGCGAGGTCGACCGCCTTGACGAGCAGCGGGGGTGATATGGGGATCTCTATGGATGTCGCTCCGCCAGCTCCGGCTCGGTTGACCGTTCCATAGCGGGAAGGCTCGTAAACGGGATGAGAACAATCTCTGTCACGGCATCGGACAGCTGCCTACTGGCATCTGACGCGGACGATCTCTCCGAGCTCCAGCCCACAGGCGGGAACCACCCAGGTGCCATTCTCCCGGAGGTGCATGAGGAGCTCACGAGGTCGTGGAATGCGCCCCTTTCGGCGCGTTCCACACTCATGAGCTCTACAGCTGTGACTTCCCTGGAGGGCGGAACGGCCCGAGGCTATGTTGACATCCCTGGGTGGAGCGTGCTGTAGCGGTGCAACTGTGCCCGCAGACGGCTGCCACCTGGGGGTGTCGACCTAGACTCCCGTCCAGAGCGTGTAGGCTCTCCTCGATATTCGGGTCGAGATCTTATAACGCTGCTGGACAGGCTGCTTCCGCCCTCCGCACCATAGCGATCCTCCAGGTCTTTCGGGCTAAAACCCTGAAGGACCTGGATGAAGGGAAGCCTGACCCCACTCGCATGAGTGAGTTGCGCACTGCCACAGACCTCGCGCTCCGTGCGACGAAGGCCACGGCAGGGGCACTGGGTCGGTCGATGCCTACTATGGTGGCCTAAGGAGGGCATATGTGGCTAAGCCTTGCGCAGATGGGTAACGTCCAGACGGCCCGCCTTCTGGACGCGCCTATCTCGCAAGCCGGGCTGTTTGGAGACACCGTGGAGGACGTCATTAGTTCTCCGCGGTGCAGAAGCAGACTAGGGCAATACCGCAGATATTGCCTCGCCGCGGCATGACCACCCACAGGTCGTCACGTCCCCGAGCACAGCCTGCTTCCCGACAGCCCCGCCCCTCCGCAGTGGTGCCTCCGGCGCAGGGCCCTCCCAGAGGACAGCCCGCCCGAGACGCAGACCAACGCGGAGGAGAGCGACCCCCCGTCAGCAGCCCGCAAGGGAGGACCCCAAGCGGCCCTGACGGGACGAACCCGGGGAAACATCGGGTCCGACTCTGCCATTCTTCGCGGGGTCGGGACGAGACGCTATCTCCATCAAGTCCGGGCCTTTCCTAGGGCCCAGCACCCACCCACCCATCATTAAGAGAGTTGTCTTCCCTGGGTTCCCTTCCTCCACAGCACCCTCAAGCAGACGGTGGTGAGGATGGATAGCGCGGCCGAACACAACCTCCACGCGACGTTGGTCGACCAGCCACAAAGCAGGTGAGTCAACAGAGCTGTCAACCTCCCCCATGGTGCGAGGTGACCGTTCTATCAGCCATCGAACCAGCCCTCCCAGGTATGGTGAAGGAGATCGCCCCTCTGACCCCGTTGTCACGGTGCATCAGCCCGTCACGGTGGCTGGAGAGGACGATCCATCTCGGTTATACGATCCAGTTCGCCATGCGCACCGAAGTCTCGGGGCATTCCGTTCACCTCGGTGCGAGGAGGTCGCCGCCCCGCCGGTGAACATATGGCCGATCCCGTCCCGATAACCGAGATGTCCTTGGGGTTACACCCATACTTCATAGTGCCTGAAAAAAGGGGGGCGGGGCAGCGCCCCATCTTGGATCTGCATCTCCTAAACAGGCACCTCCGGCTGCAGTTTAGGATCTTGACGCAGGTGCACATCTTGGCTCAATTCGTCACCAGGATTGGTTCGTGGCAATCGACCTGAAGGATGCATATGTCATCCTCCCTCGACACCGACCGTTATGCGGTTCGTGCTCGAGGGAAGAGCGTGGCAATACAGCATCCAACCCTTCGGTCTGGCCCTGCCTCCTCGGGTTTGTATAAACTCAGTGAGGCCGTCTTGTCCCCTCCGGGGACAGGCGTGCAAATTCTCAACTGTCTCGACGACTGTTGCCATAGGCACACTCGTGAGATGTTGGGTACGCGAGGGACCTCGTGCTTCGGCACCTAGACCATCTCGGGCCTCAGGTCAACTGGGATAAGAGCCTGCTCACCCTAACGCTGAGCACCCTCTTCTCTCGGTATGGAACTAGACTCTGTCTGGATAGCAGCGGCTCACTGCTAGCGCGCACAGTCAGTGCCGCACTACCTGGCACGGATCAGGTAGGGTCCAGCGGTCCTACTGAAACATTTCGGAGGCTCCTGGGGCATGTGACATCCTCGGCAGGGGTACCCCGCTCGGGTTGATGTCCATGTGACCGCTTCAGCACTGGCTTCAGAGTCGGTTCTGGGAACGGCGTGGCACCCCGACGCTAGGCGGATGACGGTTATGCCTCAGTGCCGGTGCACCCTCATTCCTGGTCAGATTTGACCCTTCCGAGCAGGGGTTCCGCTCGGGCAGGTCGAGGCGCGTCGTGGTACGGCTGACGCCTCCCTGAAGGGATGAGGGGCAGTGTGCAACAGGCACGCAGTAGCGGACTGGACGGGTCCCAACTGTGACGACACATTGTGCCTGGAGTTGTTGACTGTCCTCTGGCACTGAGGAGGCTGTTGCCCCTAGTGCAGGACTTATGTGCTAGTCCGGTCGGACAGCACATTTTGCCGTGGCGTACTCAATCGAGGGCGGCACACGCTCACGGCGAAAGTCGCAACCCGCCCGACGCCTCCCCCTGTGGAGTCATCAAGTCTCAACATTCATGCTGGAGAACCTGCACCGGACAGCCTATGCGCTCTCTCAGCAGGGAACTCCCCGTGGAGAATGGCGACTCCATCTCCGCGCAGTTCGGCTTGATGGGAGCGGTTCGGCAGGACACTGCCTGAACCCCACCCATCCTCGCTCGGGCCTCCCTACCCATGCTCATAGCTGACCGCGGGACAAGAGGAGACCCCCCCAGTGAGCCTCCCTGCACAGACCTATGCAGGGTCAGGGAGCGGCACCAAGTCCTGCGAGTTGCGCCGTCCTGGCCCAACCAGACTTGGTTCCCAGACCTGATGGTCTGATGACAGCCCCCCCTGACCGATTCCCCTGACGATCTTCCGCAGGGGAAGGGCACGGTGTGGCCCCCTTTCCAGGCCTCTGGATCCTCCATGCCTGGTCCTTGGACGGGACGAGGAGAGTTTGAGCGGCTTGCCGCCGACGGTCCATTAGACCATCCGGCTGGCTAGAGCCCCCGCTATGCAGCTTATGGCTTACGAGTGGCATCTCTTCTCATCCTGGTGTTCCTCCCAAGGAGAGAACCCACGGAGTTGCCGATCAGGTAAGTGTTGACATTTTTACAACAGAGACTAGAGAGTAACCTCTCCTCGTCCACATTGAAGTGTGTGTAGCCGCTTAGCCGCTCAGCACTATCATGTGGAGGGTAAGTTTCTCGGTCAGCTCGACCTGGTCACTAGGTTCCTCTAGGTGCGAGGAGGGTAAATCCACCTCACACACCCTCTTGAGCGTTCGAGCCCCTCGGAGACGCCTCTCTTCCTCGGGTACGATGAAGACTGCGCTCCTGACGGTGCTCGCTCCATCAAGAGGATGTGGAACCTCCAGGCTTCCGTGTCCTTGGGGTGCCTAGAATTGGCCCTGGTAACTCTCACGTGATCCTGAGACCCAGGCCCGGTTACGTGCCCAAGGTTCCCATCATTATTTCCGTCAGATGGTGAGCCTGCAGGGGCTCCCCTCCGGGAGAAAGACCCAACCTCTACGTGCTGTGTCCTACGCGCATACCGCGTTGTTTCATGACCGCACACAGAGCCCTTAGAGCTCTGAGCAGCCATGTCTGTTCCAGAGACAGCCCCAGGGGAGGACTGTCTCCAAACAGAGTTGGCGCGCTGGATTGCGAATGCCATTTGGCGTACCAATCCTCCGGTCAATGCCTACTTGTAGTGAGAGCCCACTCCTCACGAAGTGTGGCCTCCTCATGGACATTGACCTAGGGCGCCACTCTGGCAGACATATGCAGTTCTGCGGGTTTGGCTACGCCCAGTACCTTCAAGAGGTTTTGCAACCTCTGAGTGGAACAGGTGTCAGCCCGCGTCCGGCAAGGATAGGGGCCGGCATCTGGCCTGGACGTACGCCTGCGAAAGCGCCTTCTCCCCTCTTCAGGTGAGTAGCGTGCGCTATCAGCCTCCCTACTATTCCCCCCTTAGGGTGAAGTATAGGCTTCCATCCATCATTAAGCATGGCATTTGGTAACAGATCGAGCAGAGCGATCTGTTGGAACCAAGTCCAGTACTGGTAGAGTCACCCCTATTCAGGCGGACCCCTATACTTGGACTAATGCCCCATACGTAGTGACTCCCCTACAGGGTAGTCCCGTATGTAGATTCTTCACGTTTTCCCCTATAGGCGAATCTGTGACCTCCCCTCCGGTGGCTCTCCACCGAGTATACTGTCCCCCGAGTCGGGTTGATACATTCCTGCATGCGCTCTCCCCATGGGAAGACCATGCCTTATACCTCCACATGTACCTCCCTACGTGGCAGGATGTGGGCTCCGCAACACACTCTTCAAGAGGAGAGTAGTGTTTTTTCCCAGTGCGTCCCGGAAGGGACCTCGTTACAGGGGTAACGCCACCTTCCGTGATGACCGTCAGTAGAAGCTTCTTAGTATGTCTGATACTGAATCCACTGGAAGATTACATCTCGCGATAGCGCTCAGTTGACTTGCTAGTTCAGTCACTGTCGCTCCGCTGGAGATCGTAATGCGGCGTAGTGCCTTGGCGTGTGTAGATACTTCCCCAATCGTCTCTCAACACAACGTCGAGAGACCGACTGAAGGGGAACGTCTCGGTTACGTATGTAACCTCGGTTCCCTGATGGAGTGAACGAGACGTTGTGTCTTCATGCCACATCACTGCGCCGACCCGCTGCAGTGACCGAGAAACTCTCTCTCAGGTTCCTCAGCACAAAGGTGAGTGAATGACCGCCGCCATCTTCCTTTCATACCCGTATGCACGGGGCAGAGACTGGCGTGGGCGGACCATTCGCCAATCCTATTGGCGTTTAGAAATTCCTCTCGGAGATTATAGGTTCTCAAGATCAAACCCCAGTCGTCTCTCAACACAACGTCTCGTTCCCTCCATCAGGGAACCGAGGTTACATATGTAACCGAGACGTTTTACTCCTATGTACATAAACTTGTTGTTGGACACTCCAGAAACCAAAGTAGGACTTTCAAAATCATATGTTACTCTTTAATAAATCAGATAGCAATCCGATCAGAGAAAACACATGAAGTGACTAGGTGTAAATAGGCTCTTAGTTTCAGTCTATTTTGCGATTGAAATTGGTTTTCCAGCTGCATTGAGTCCATATAACTAGAGCTCTATGATTTCCGTGATACGAGTCGCAGACGCAGAATCCTGCTATTTAATACGTCATCTGGCTGTTCTGCGCGTGTCTGAGTGAATGAGGTAAACAGTTTAAGTGTCTTCGCATCTTCGTTGTTGTTTGGGAAATGAACCCCAGTTAAAAAAACATTTATAAAAGTTTGGATTGGACATCTACTTGTTATACACACACATGTTGTCCTGCAAAAAGAAACCAATTTCACGAAACGAAACGAATCCAATGTACCTGTTCCATAAACCTCCACCTCACACAGAGACAGAGGAGATGTACGTCCAGACATGACCACGTTCACATAACGTCCCACTATCCCATGACATGAGAAACTGACAGTAGAACGTAGTGGAAGACCAGGAATTACAGCACATCTAGAGAGAGAGAGAGCGATGAATAAAACAATCAATCAATCAGTCGAGTCTTTATGAAAGTGTTCAAGTGATTTCATGAATAACTTTACATGGGATTGTTGTTTCCATTGTTGTCCAGTGAGTCTCCAATACGAATCTCTGCTCCACTGGTTTGATCAGCGCCGGCATCTCTTCTGTTACTGATGATCACTTTACTGATCTTATAATGACTCAGAAGATCCAAACTCCACCACGGGTTACTCTCAGATGATGTTATTGAGCATGATGGGGCGGCATCAAGTCTATATCTCAGACCATCTATGGCGTCTGCAGCTACATATGTGGAGTGAGTAGATGAGTGTGTAGCCGTTCCTTTCAACGCCAAATTCTCTAAAACAATTCATATAAATATCATACATATAAACACTTCTGTGGTCATCTTGAATATATTTCTAATAGATATTTTTTATCTAACATCAAAGTACTTCATGACTCTTTCTAGTTTTATGTGAACTGATTTCACTTCTCACTATCCATCTTAAAAATAATCCAGAATCTGAGACTTCAATGAGATTCAAAGTCCGTCATTTGTAGTTTTTCTTATCTTCACATGTTAAAATCTTAAAGTAATACTCTGCACATTATAATATTGTAAATAAAGCAGTGTCAGTAACACCAATGTCATTATTCCCGAATGTCATATGTTTCATAAATGCACATTGCAGAGAGAAAAATACCATCTTTATTTTATTAATTCATCTAATGTTACTAATATTATTATTTACAATCCATGTAAAGCTGCTTTGCAACACTGACATTTGTGAAATCCCTGAATAAATAAAACTGAATTGATTTGATCTCTGCACATACTATATACTTTCATATAAAATATATGAATACTGATAAATAGAACACACATTGTCCTGGACATCATCTTATAGAAAATTACACATAGTGACTTCTTCACAGAATCACATTTAATAAATGAGTCATTTAAAGGAACCAAATTGATGAACTGAATCCATTTACCTGTTCCATAGACCTCCACCTCACACAGAGAGAGACGCCGGGATGTAGCTATGACCACATTCACATAACGTCCCTTCATCCCCTTACATGAGAAACTGACAGTAGATTTCATTGAAAGATCAGGAATTACAGCACATCTAGAGAGAAAATATCAATCAATCAATCAATCAATCAATCAATCAATCAATCAATCAATCAATCAATCATCAATCAATCAATCAATCAATGAAAAGTGTTCAAGAGATTTCATGAATAACTTTACATGGGATTGTTGTTTCCATTGTTGTCCAGTGAGTCTCCGATACGAATCTCTGCTCCACTGGTTTGTTCAGGAGAACTGTCTCCTCTGTTGCTGATGATCACTGTGCTGATCTCATATTCCTTCTGAAGATCCAGCCTCCACCATGGGTTACTTTGAAACATTGTAATTGAGCAGGATGCTAAACCAGGTCCATATCTTACACCATCTCTGGCGTTTGCAGCTACATAGGCGTAGAAGGTAGATGAGAGTGTAGCCGTTCCATTAAAAGCAAAATTCTCTAAAAAGAAATACACAAAGTTGATCATTCATATAAACACTTCTGTGGTCATCTAATAACCATGAATCTCTTTAACCCCGTATGAAAAGACTTGTGAGAATCAATGCGATTCAATGCTGAGATTCATGGAGCCAACGTGCCGCCATATTGATTGTAGTTCTTTTTAACTATACATCAATCTTGGATAAATAAAATGAAAATATTACTTGTTTTTACTCACAAACATATAGTTTCACTTCAGATGACATTTTAACCCCTGAGGTCATGGTACTTTTATGATGGATATACTGTATGTGCTTCCTGAAGATTGTGCCATTCAATGGCATTACAAAGCTATGAACAGTCAGGAACTTCCATTGTTCAGATCTCCAAAGTCCAGGTTTGTAATCTATATTGAATCTGTGACATGATGAACTAGACATGAGGTTGAGCGTGATTTGATTTTAATGATGTGTGTTTAGAGCAAGCATGAAACAAGTTTATTGTAATTTCACAGATGTGTGATGTGGAGCAAATTTGTTTTAAATCAACAGACAATGTGGATGTTACTGCTGGTAACACAAGACTATAAAGTTGCAAAAGTGAAACTGTCCTCCTGCTCCACAACAATAACTAAGTAACTAAGTTTTCCATCTCCTAAAATGCCTTCTAAAGAATGCACAAACTGACAATGCTATCAATTGTCTATCTATTGTATTGGTTCAAATTGAAACTACAGTATAATGGTGTCTATTGGTGTGTGATGGATTCTATTGATGGGGTGTAAAAGAATACCCCAAATGGTCCTTTTAACATTTTCTATTTAAAAAAGTATTGCCTATATTTGATTTATTGGTTGAAATTGAACAATAACCAGACCACAGTACATGATTAGTTCCACATAAAGGCTTCTGCAAACATTTTTGAATAATGAATCATTTTGGATAATTCATGCAAATGAACAGTACATAAACACATACTTTGTTAAGCTAATGAATTTATCCAGTGCTGGTTACCAGTATAGAGTTAAAGATCTTATTACCTGTTCCATAGACCTCCACCTCACACAGAGAGAGACTCTGAACTGTAGGCATGACCACATTCACATAACGTCCCACCATCCCATTACATGAGAAAATAACCGATGAGCCGACTTGAAGATTAGGAATAACAACACATCTAGAGAGAAATCAGAGGACAGAGAATCAATGCACCTGTTCAAACAAATCAACCAATGAAAAGTGTTCAAGAGATTTCATGAATAACTTTACATGGGATTGTTGTTTCCATTGTTTTCCAGTGAGTTTCCAATACGAATCTCTGCTCCACTGGTTTGTTCAGCCCAACCGTCTCCTCTGTTACTGATGATCACTGTGCCGATCTCATATTCACTCAGAAGATCCAGCCTCCACCACGGGTTACTTTCAGATGATGTCATGGAGCAGTATGTGTCTTTTGGTCTTATACCATCTATGGCACGTTGAGCTATCCAGGTGTTGAGATATGTGGAGGACTGTGTGACTGTTCCATTAAGTGCTACATTCTCTAAAAGAACATTCAAAGACAGTTGATCAGTCAGTCTGGAGATGTAAAGACACCTGGGATAATCTACAAATAACCATTTAAATCTCTTCAACCCTCACGTTTAATTTGACAATTTAACATAAACTATATTTTATTTCAAGTTAACAGTGTGTCTTTAGATTGACATAATGTAACATAAACCCAATGTTAAATCTTTTTGAAAGTGTACGTCTACATTGAAGTAAAACTAATAGTTTCAATACTAATGTCAACACAAAAAATTCACAATAATTAACCTTTAGAGAACGATCAGAAACTTAACAAAGAATTAAACTGTAATCTAACCAGGATCCCAAAAAAATCATTTCAATGAATATCACAACAAGAAGTATGTAAATATTTCTTACCTTCTGAAGTGCCTACGTTGCCCTGAGTGGAAACAAGACCTGTGGAAAAAAAGGAAATAAATGCTGTTTGAATGGCTGTTAGACCTATAATGCTTAACTTTTGAAGGATATTTCCTTCATATATTGAATGAAGAATGACTGCCAGCATGTATAATGTAGAGATGTTTGTGTGTTTATGAGATGATGTTTGGTCTACTCACCAGAAAGTAAAATCAGACGAACGAGTTTCTCCATGTCTCTGCTGAACAAAAGGAATATGAGAATAGAGAAGAGAATTGAGTTTCTTATGGGTTATGAGCAGAACTTACCTCTGGGGTTACAGATGAAGATTTCACTCAGTGTGAGAGTCCTCCTCTCTTCTTCACTCTTCTAGCAACACATCAGTACATCCCTCTGGACATTTGACTGTCACTCTCTCCACCCTCATCACATCAGCACTCAATGTCCTTAACATCTAAAACACTTATTTACAAATCAAATCTGGTCTCACGAAGATGGTACGAATCATCCATTCTACATGGAAATCTTGTGCTCTTTCCTGGAAACCAGCAGATAAACATCAATCATTTTTTAAAATAATATCTTTGCTGGATTGATTTCAATCATGAACACAAGTCAATGAAAGACTAAAGGAATGTTTTATTTCTTCAATACAATTCTTCTGAACTTACATCAGTGTTTTCCTCCTCCTGATAATCACTCGCATCATGTTTTGAGTTATGACCTCAGAATAAAGACACTTTTATAAAGACAATTTAAACCCAGAGACCAAATAACAACAATTTACAAGCAGAAATCAAGAGTGAATAAGAAAATGTATTGTTTGAGAACATATCATCTTATTGTTGTATAAAACATGGACAAAATCAACAAGTGGGATATAAATGACTGTGAGCTGCACTGTTTTATCTCATGAGGTAACAACAACTCAGTAAAGGTCTATTTATAACCAAATGGTTGGTTTTGTCCATATTTTAGTCAACAATCTTTACTTTCTAGTGTATCTGGAACATCTTAAAGAAAGCAGAAAGAGACTAGACAACATCTGAGTTCATGACTAAAAGACGATTATTAAACTCGGTCATGACTGATTTGTTGCATGAGATACTTCAGCCTGTTTTGTTTGAAACTCTTTGTTATGGAAGAACAATTCAAATTAAGGACGCGCCCTATTTCCGTGTATGGACAAAAAAGGAAAACAAATGATTGTTCGATGAGTTCAAATTTTCAATTCTCCACTTCTGTGTCAACTTCTCAGAAATGCTCTTACAGTTTAACTTAAGAGTAGAACGCTAAAAGTATCTTTCAGCGAAGTCTAAGACTGATTCTTAAAGGGACAGTTCATCCAAAACAAAAATTCTGTCGTCATTTACTCACCACCAAGTTGTTCCATACCTGTATACATTTCTTTGTTCTTATGAACACAGAGAAATATATTTGGACAAATACTTTTAACCAAACAGTTCTTGGACCGTAGATTGGATCATAGGTCAAAAAATGGACAATGGTAGTCAGAAGTACCAAAGAACTGTTTGCTTACCTCGATTCTTCAAATATCTTCTTTTGTGTTCAACAGAACAAATATATTTTATCTACTATGGTAGTCCATGGTGCTCCAAGAAGTTTGGTTACGACAAGGAGGATTTCTTGAAAGAAGTTAACACAAATCATTTTTCATTAGAAGAGCTCACTAAGACTTGAATAAAAATACCTGACTAATAAAAAATAAAACATTTAATTTGACAAACCACAAATGCACATATATTGGAGACATGTCATTGGTGAAATGAGTGAAATCCATAAATGACTCTGGTAAAAATGAATCAGTGTCATATGAGCTGTAGGGCGGGGTGAGTTTGGGTGTGTTTGAAAACTGCTGACAGGAAAAACAAAAAGACTTTCACTGTAAACACGACTCTTGACTTGACTGTAAATGAAAGAAAAACAATCAACCCTGAGAAATATTCCGCTGCTCACACCTGCAGATTCTTTTTAAGTTTGCAGGAACATCATCATTCATCATCTGTGGATTTACTGTCAGATCAGTTGATGAATTGAATACTGACACCTGCTGTCGTGGAGTGTGAAGAGAACAGACCACACTAGATTTACACAGTGATGTCTGGACTCTGGAGGAGATTTGTATAACATTTGCTTTTAATGCACCCTAAGGTTGTGTTGTGCCGGTTGTTTCTTCTTCGGGAGAAATTGAAAATGATTTTGTTTTGTTTATCAGCTCTTAATCTTAAATTAAAATGTCAGCCTAGAAATACGGTAGAACAAGGAAACATTTCCATGTTCAAATAAAGATTTAAAAACGTAGGTCAAGTAAACAAGTAAATGTTTATGTGTGAATCTCATAAACCATTAGCAGAATGAATGTACCGTAAGCCTAATTTAATGAACAGACAGACGCACAGCTGTTCAATCTCTATTTTTTAAACAGACTCATCATCAGTATCTTGTATGCGACAGATGACAGTAGTGTATCGGCAGGAGACTGACAGGAGAGTCATTTCTTTACATGTAATATGTGAATGTTGAGAGGACATTACCCTGCAGGGCACCAGTGTTCATTGTTTAGGTGTTTGATGTGAATCTACTGCCCATTTGTCAGAAAGCTGCTACAGAGAGCTGGAATCAGTGGCGGAAAATTTTAGAAATAGCGTATGTAATCAGTAAGTGTAAAAAAATAGTAAAGGATTAGTTAAGTTAAACGGGCAAATAAAAAGCCATCAGCCTTAGGAATTTCCTCCCCCTCGATCATGACGCCTGGTGTGATTACGTCACATTAACAATGTTTGCACCGCATTATTTAACAATCATACATCATACAAACAACCATACAAACAATCATACAAACTCATATTCCTTTAGTTTTCTCATTTTTAGAAGATTTTCAAAGTTTACAAAATGATAACTCAAAATTTAAAGAGACAGTACACCTAAAATTGAAATCGCCATTAATTTTTTTATTTTGGATAACATTTTAGCTATGCCTCAATTATGTTGTAGTTGGAATGGACTTAATAACAAATTATTTATAAAGCTAAAAAGGATATAAAAATGTTTTCATTCCATTGTTATATCATAGTTTTGCGCTACCTTTCAATGGTGTCCCACATATACGGTTGTCCCACATTTGGCTTGTTGGGTGGTGGTCAGTCACCCTACTTAGATTTTAAACCACTTCTGAGGATAGTGAGGGTCTCGAGTCACTGGCACTGTTATTTTGGGGGTCGCGGGCTGAAAACTTTGGGAACCCCTGATCTAGAGAATTGGTGGGCCACTTGTTTCTAAATTGTGGTGTTTAAGAGTGGTTTGTGCATCAATAAGATGGTGGTTTATGTTGAGAGCCTGGTGTTGTAGGCCACTTCTGGTGACGAAGACCAGGGCCACTTTTTAGTCTTAGTCTGCCCCTGAGTGGAATGATGGTGTTGAAGACTGAGCTCAACCCCACAAAATGGATTAAAAAAAATATTTTGCAGCTCACCGTCTTATTAGCCTGTGTGTTACATTTACAACATTTTTAATAGCAAATTACAGATATGAGCAATAAGAGTAAATAAAACTGAGGAACCAAATATCTCTAATCAGGGTTTAAAAAAAAAAAAAAACCACTTAGGGGTGTACTCACGTTTGTTGACAGCGGTTTAGAGATGAATGGCTGTGTGTTAGTTACTATGAGAGGATGGAAAATGTACACTGTTATACAAGATGTGTCAGGGAAAGAGCGCACGGGTCCAATAGCAGGTGAGCAGACTTTATTGAACTGACACACAGAGAAATGTCCAGGTTTTTGTCCTTGACAGCAGGCTAAATGGATTCCACCCGAGGAGGGAGAGGGGACTGCCGGTTGTTGGTTAAGCACCTCTGAGGCTCTGGACCCACACCAAGGGGAGACTTGACTCCGAGGAACGTAACCTGCGAGTGAGAGAACCCGTTCAAAGGCAGGAGCCACGTCCGAGTCGACAGCCATAGCGCCAACCTTCTCAGGCGAGGAAATACCAGTCCAGCCCCAGCGCGGGTGACCGAGGACTGGGTGAGTAGTCTGCGTAGGGGACCGAGGGGGTAGAGGCACCTGGTCGCCTGGGTGGGCAGGTGAAGATCCGGGGCAAAACAGAGAGAGAACAATGTGGCCAAAAATCAACAAAAAACCCCGTAGCCTTGACAGACAAAAAAAAACAAAAGAGTTTATAATTAAAAAAATAGGAGAAATAAACCATCCACTGGAATGACCGGGGGAAAATAATCCACAGGTAGAAAAGTAATCCAAGCAGATAAAAACAATCCACACGACGAGACAAAAGGTAATGACTAGATAACGTCTCTATGATAAGGCAAGACAAGCCAAGCCGGTACGGTGCAAACATCGAATGACGATCGCACACCGGGAAAGGAAACTAGGAGGCATAAATAGGTTGAAATAAACGAGAACCAGGTGAGGGGAATAATCATGCGTGTGGCAGCTCGACAACAAGCACACACACAGAGAAAGAGAGAGACAGGCGGTCACACCCGAGACCCGGCAAGCTGTACACTCACTACTTTATATTGTAGCAAAGTGTCATTTCTTCATTGTTGTCACATGAAACGATATAATCAAATATTTACAAACATGTGAGGGGTGTACTCACTTCTGTGAGATACTGTATATAAGCACTCTGAGCTACTAATATGCAGTTTTTATGTGCAAAAGGGAACTTCAGGCAGTGGTGTAAAGTATCGGAGTAAATGTACTTAGTTACTGTACTTAAGTATCCTTTTGGCTGCTTTGTACTTGTACTTAAGTATTAAAGATATCAGCAACTTTTACTCTCTACTTGACTACATTTTTGAACAAGTATATGTACTCTTTACTCCACTACATGTGTAATGACTAATGCAATTACACATTAGATTTTGCCTGGCACCTATCATTCTTTTGCAGCAGTTTATTTTTAATAATTAATATTACCATTTACAGGGCATTGAAGGAACTATATCTTGTGGGTTTTGCTCTAACTTACTCAAACTTGTCAACACGGCTTCTTTATGTGAATACGAGTGCATTATCAATTATCAATGGGTTAGGGTTATAATGTCAATCGCTGGCGGTTTATATGTGAAAGGAGGACATGACAGCAGCTGATGATGAGGCCAAAACCAGCATGTCCAGTTCAAAAAGGCTTTGACTTTTTAATTTGACTAACACTATTTTATGTATCCGTTATATTGAAACCTTTTGAATGACTTTGGTTTATTATGAGCACTTGAGCTTACATGAGATTGAGTGTTTGTAATAGACGTAGGCTATGATGTCCACCATGATTTGTTGCAATCTTTAGGTGTTCAGTCTTATTTTGATCAAATAAATGTGATTGCTCTCCTCACTGTTTCATGTTTTCCACTGACATGTCTCTTAAGTGTTGAGGACTAGAGGTGCTTTGAGCCTACATTCAGTAGGAGTCAAATACTTAAGTTCTGTTCAATTCAGATACTCGAAGACTTTTACTGAAGTCATTTTTGAATCGATGACTTGTAACTTGTAACGGAGTAGTTTTCGCTGCAAGGTGTCTGTACTTTTACTGAAGTATGGTTTTCAGGTACTCTTTACACCGCTGACTTCAGGTAGCTAAAGAGTGGCTATAACCCTTTTTTGCTGAGAGTGTAGTGTTCTTTTCCTCTCTCTTAGGGATATCAGTGTGTTTACACTCTGTGATCATCAGTTAAGAGCCCTTGACTATTGATCTCCATTAAACTACTGACTTGGTCTTACTAGCTGCTTTAGTCAATATTGATGTGTCTAAGGCCTAGTCCACACATACACGGGTGGAAGTGTTTATCCTTCTTCATAAAAAAAAATAATGTCCACATAAACATGCAAACACACGGAACACTAGCCACAGCTGACTGACAGCTACTATTGCAGATATCAAAGTGCCTGAGCCTCCTGGGGCAGCTCTGCCCCTTTTTGTAGAGGACATCTGTATTTAGGGAAGGGTCCAGCTTATTATCCAGGTCCACATCCAGATACTTATAGGACTGCACCACCTCAATGGCCTCCCCCCGTATACAAACATGATGCAGATGTGTCCTAAATCTACGAAAATCCACCTCCATTTCCTTAGTCTTTAAGATGTTTAAAACGAGGCAGTTCTTATCGCTCCAGTCACTGGAGGCACTCACAAGGTCCCTGTACTACTCTATGTCCATCCCTGATACATGCCGAAATAGCTGTATCATCAGAATATTTATGAATATGGCAGGACTCAGAGTTGTATTTTAAGTCCGTTGTAAATAGAGTGAACAAGAACAGAGCTAAAAAAGGTCCCCTGCGGTGCCCCAACACTGAAGTGATTGCAGCTGGTCTAAAATCATTCATCTCCCTCGAGTGACCTGCCTGAGGTACAGGAACAAGATGTGTTGTTTTCCACAGCAGCGGCACTTTCCCCGTCTGCAGGTTGGGATTGAAAATCCTCTGAAGGGGTACAGCTAATTGGGCTGCACACTCCTTGAGCAATCTCAGGCACACACCATCTGGGCCCGCTGCTTTTCCTGGACGCAGTCTTCCAAGCTCTGACCTCACCTCTTCTACTGTAAAGGTCAGCAAGGGGAGGCAGGTTCCTCAGTTTCTGCACATAAAAGAGTAGAAGTTAGTGGATTCGCAGCGTGAACGAGGGGGTGATGACAATGATGAAGAAGGAATAGCAAACAGATTTATAGCTGCAGTAGAGGGGGGACCACCGCGTGGGGAGATAAATCCTGTAGAGGAGGGGCACACACTAGCCACTCTGTCAAACCTGTTATAAAACAGAATAAATTCATCGGCCCTGTCTAATCCACCCACTATTATCTTTCAGTTTGTTTTCTTATGGCCAGTCATAGTCCTCAGGCTTACAGTATTGCACAAGCCCAATAGCTTATGATAATAGTAGAGTAATTTAATGGGATCGAACCCACAACCGTGAGCGCCACGCTCATACCACTGAGCTAAAGGAAAGCTTTATTAATGGAACACATATTGTCCTGCACAACATCATATAGAAAATGATAAAAACATATTTTTTATGAATAAGTAATTTTAAGGTACTAATTTGATGAAATGAATCAAGTTTACCGGTTCCATAGACCTCCATCTCACACAGAGAGAGATTCTGAGCTGTTGGCATGAACACATTCACATAACGTCCCACCATCCCATGACATGAGAAAATAATCGATGAGCCGACTTGAAGATTAGGAATAACAACACATCTAGAGAGAAATCAGAGGACAGAGAATCAATGCACCTGTTCAAACAAATCAACCAATGAAAAGTGTTCAAGAGATTTCATGAATAACTTTACATGGGATTGTTGTTTCCATTGTTGTCCAGTGAGTCTCCAATACGAATCTCTGCTCCACTGGTTTGATTAGCGTAGACATCTCTTCTGTTACTGATGATCACTGTACTGATCTCATATTCACTCAGAAGATCCATTCTCCACCACGGGTTCATATCATAAGATTTAATGGAGCGGTATGTGTCTTTTTGTTTTATACCATCTATGGCATTTTCAGCTACCCAGGTGTTGAGATATGTGGAGGACTGTGTGACTGTTCCATTAAGTGCTACACTCTCTAAAAGAACATTCAAAGACAGTTTCACCAATAAGCTCAAGAGAATGATCAGAAACTCAGAAACTTAACATCAGATTATTCTGCATTTGTGTGAGACGTGTGCCTTAATTATTATTTACATGTGATATCAGACAACAGATCTTTAAAAGATGTTTTTTTGTCACCTGAGTTCATAACTCTATTGGCATGGATGAGTTGTTCCATCTATCAGACACCTGATTTGTTTTGGACTGTTTTGTTTGAAACTCATTTGTTAGGAAGATCAATTCAAATGAAGGACACATCATGTGTTTCTGCATGAACGAAAAAGAGTCGATGAGTGATTGTTATCTGTTAATCTGATGCAATGTGTTTAAATATTCATCTCTACATAGTTCTGGTTGTGAAATATAATGTACACTGGAGACGTGTCATTGGTGGGGTGTGTTTGAAAACTGCTGAAATGAAAAAACAACAGACTTTTACTGTTAAAAAAAAAAAAAAAAAAAAAAAAAAAAATCAGGAAAGAAAATCAATCAAACCTGAGAAATATTTCTCTGATCACACCTGTTGATTCTTTTAAAGTTTCATCATCATCTTCTTCTTCTGTGTATTTAACGTCATTCGAGTTGATGAACTGAATACTGACACTTGGTGTTCTAGATCGTGAAGAGACCACAATACATTTATACAGTGGTGTCTGGAGGACACAATTTTATTTCTAAAGCACGTTTAAAACAGCGACTGAAGACCAAAGTGCTGTACAGTAAAACATAACTTCACAAAACAAATTCCAACAGAATTAAATAATCCAAGACATTAACAAAATAGAAAACTAAAAAAATACCGAAAATACATACACAGCCATCCATAAAAAAAAAGAAAAAGATACAATAACTACAGATTAAAAACTAAGGAAAGATGGTAAATCTTAAAATGAGATTTAAAACTTCCAATATCAGGAGACAGCCTGATATAAACTGGTAGTTCATTCCACAATCTAGGGGCGGCAATCGAAAAAAGGCACAGTCCCCTTTTAGTTTAAGACGCGATCGAGTCACACAGAGCATCATACTATTGGAACTCCATAACACTCTGGGGCATTTTTTAGGAGAAAGGAGATCTGAAATATATTTAGGAGCTTGACCATGCAATCTCTTATAGACCAATAGTAACACCTTGAATTTGATGAGAAATCCAACTGGCAACCAGTGCAATGACGCAAGGATCTGTGAAATATGGTCCCTCTTTGTCGCACCGGTAAGGAACCTGGCCGCGGCATTCTTAACCAGTTGCAGACTAGATAAAGAAGATTTACACACACCAAATTACACAGCAGTCGATCCTTGAAGTGACAAAAGCTCTCGTATGAGAAAGCTCTACCCCCTTTGGTGGATTTAGTTATTCTAGGTGTTATCAAAAGTCCAGAGTTTTGGGATCTTAGAGAACATGATGGGTTGTAATGTGATAGACGCTCTGTTATCCTTATGGTTAAATAAAAAATAGACCTGAGTGTCATCAGTGTAGAAATTATATGGAATATTGTACTTTAGAAAGATGCGTCCCAAAGGAAGCAAGTATTGTGAGAACAACAGCGGGCCTTAAAATAGAACCCTGAGGCACCCCACGTTTTAACGCAATAGACAATGAAGGGAAATTTCCAATCTCCACCGAAAAGGATCTGTTGCAGAGCTAGGATTTAAACCAATCTTAAACAGAACCTTTCAATACCTACCAAATTTCTTAATTTTTCAAGTAGGATTGCATGGTCAATAGTATCAAACGCCTCACTTAAGTTTAAAAAGACTAGAACGGAGGACTTTCCTTGTTGATGAAAGACCACCTTCTCCAAGACATTAGATAAAAAAGAAAGTTTCGAAATGGGGTGGCAGCTATCAAGGCTGTAGGGATGAAGGCTTGCCTTTATCCTTAAAGGATTTACAACTACAACTGCAAATTGAGGGAACAATGTCTTGGGATAGACTACTATTTAATATGGTTAAGATTAAAAGGTTCAATTATCCCTTAAACCTCCAGAAACAACAGGGGAGGTACAACATCAAGAGAGCAGGAGAACTTTATTTTCAGAATTTAAATGTAAACATTTTGTAAATATATACATGCTTGTGTACATGTATGTGTTTATAAATACAAAATTAATATGCACAGTACACAGACATACATTATGTAAACACAGACTTTTATTCTGAATGCAATTAATTGCGATTAATCATTTGACAGTTCTAAAATGTTGGTATTTTATGCAATCAAACATCAGAAAAAAAAAAAGAGCACAAACCAAAAGAAAAGATGTTCAATCATTGTAAAACTTTTTTTAGTTTAATTAAAAGTTTAAGAATATCTCTTTGTTTGGGGGCCACAAAGCGATGCTCTCATCACAATGGGGATCAAAAAAGTTTGAGAACCACTGCTGTAGATGATTGTATTATTGTACGTTTTTTTTGGTTTTATAATTCACAAATGTTACAAATATGCAACATAACATCAGACACAAATTCCATTCTTACTTAATATAAATTAATTTGTTTACTGATGTCATCGACACTTTGCTCTGCTCTACTTGTAATTTAATCTCTATTCACTTGCTTAAAAACATTAGTTACCTAAACACAAATCAACTGATACATCACACAAATGATCTACATCATCAATTTTAAAAAGTGTAAGAAACATAAGAGTTTTAAAAGGATCTTATTAACTGAAATAAAATGTTAATAAACACAATATTATTTTTGCACAGGACCATGACACACTACCGTTGTATTACACACCATCTCTCAGGCTATGACACACAATTCAATGTCGCTTCGGATAAAAGCGTCTGCTAATTGCCTAAATGTAAATTTAATTGAAATGTAATGCTATAGTGCTTTTTACAATGTTGCAATGTTTTAAAGCAGCTTTACAGGAAGCACAAAAACAGTACAGTACATTGTATTATCGAAAAAGTACACAACTACACGAGTAACAAGTGAGAGAGACCACCCCCAGATAGTTGTATCGCGCTTTGGGTGTACAGCAAAAAGAGCATTTAAATCCCGTGTACCTTCGGATAATTATTTTCTCTTTTTTAGATTTTTTTCCTGATTATTTCTTTTAATAAATATACAATCAAACCAAAACGAAAAATACATTATTTTTATGAAAAGCACGTTTTAGTCCACTGAAAGTTCATCCTTAAGAATCCAATAAATGTCCTTTTGTGTTTTAGGGAGTTTATATTGTTTTTTTATACAATTTACTTGTGAGTGGTCTTGTGAAGTAATGTGAGAAATTATGTGTTGGTCACACAGACTGTCTATTATATTTTCTATTTATATATATTTCTTGGAAGAACCTAGACAGCAAGCAACCATTGAATCGATGTTAAAAAAAGAGTTGATTTGTCAATGTAAATGGAATTGGAATTAAATCAACATCACTTTTGCACCCGCAATTACTGTTGAAAAGATGTTGAAATTTGAACAAAATCACCATTATTGTGATCAGTGTTTGATTAGTTGGGCTCTTGACTCCTGAGTTCATTTAAGAGAGTGGTCTTGTGCTTAAGATGCCCTCATGTTCAATACCACCACTGGTCGCCAGAGGCTGTGGCTGAACTTCCGATCGATGGACCAAAACGCTCTTCATTCATAAACATACTTTATTTTTCATTTTGGTCTCATTGTATATTTATTTGTTAATTTAAAGAATGAATGAGGAGAACAAAGCAAAAACATGTCTAAGATGAGTTTTTTATGCTAATGAATACGGTGAAATATGTAAAAAATGATTGATTTATTAGTTTTTCCGTTTTAAAAACAAAAAGGAATAAACAAATTATCCGAAGGTACACGGACCGTATGTCCAGCTCAGTGGTTTAAACGCAAGAATCTGTAAAAAAAAACACCAATTCAGTAAATCAAGTGTATCATATTTTCTTAGAAAATTAACATAAAAATAAGATTTAATTTTTTCATTTGTAGATCTTTCTATAAAGCTTCAAAGCAGTAATTACAGTTTAGAGACCCTTCGACTGGGATTTCTAAAATAGCTGCATTAGTCAAGATTTATGTGTATCATATTGAAGAGATTGATATGAATTATTTTGATTCATAATGATTTTAAAACACACAGTACATATGTGTGTTTTATGTAGTTTCACATGAGAGACTTTTAATCTGTTGATCAGTGGAGTTATAAAGTGTGTGTACTCGCCTCCGTCCTCCTCCTGTTCTTCTTCTTTCTTGGGTAGTTGTGTCCAGGACAGTTTAAAATCAGAGATGTTCAATCCCAGAGCAGACTGGAGCTAAAATCCATCAAACATGTCAATCCACACATGAAACATACTGTCATTTCTCATTCTCTCATCATCTCTCATCTCATATATTTACACACATCAAACACTCTCATATCTCACTTCTCTCTTCAATCTTCACATTTACTTTTGTATTTTAAGACTCTTTTTCTCACCTGTTGGAGGATTTCGTCGCTCTCAGCAGCTACATCACCACTGGAGGAAAACTTCAGTCTGAGGAAGGTTTTTGTTCTATGACCTGAAACTGAAAACACAAATTAAATCATCATATACAAATCAAAACACTGATATTTGAAGGAAACATTACAAGAGGACACCTATGAACTAAAGCAAAAAGAAAGTTCAGCCTAAAGAAAGAGTACATCTACACGACTAAAAAAGGAATGTTTTATTTGACAAGTTTAACTACAGATGTTAAATGCATAAAAAGCTTTCTGTTTTAGTTGAAAACTGTGCCTAGTGAGCTGAAGCCATGCGGGTTCTATCTGATGGTATAGAATCTGTGTCAGAAATGACCTGTTCCATAGACCTCCACCTCACACAGAACAAGAATAGATGTACGTCCAGTCATGACCACATTCACATAACGTCCCTCCATTACACCACATGAGTAAGTGACAGTATGACGAGATTGAAGACCAGAGATTAGAGCACATCTAGAGAGAGAAAAAGAAAATCAATCATCAAAGGAATCATCATTTCTGTGTTTAAATCAATTCATCAAACATTTCATGAATAACTTTACATGGGATTGTCGTTTCCATTGTTTTCTAGTGAGTTTCCAATACGAATCTCTGCTCCATTGATTTGATCCAAAAAGCTGTTATGAGCAGTGATGATCACTGTACTGATGTCATAAACATCCAAGAGATCCAACCTCCACCATGGGTTACTTAGAGCTGTTGTACCAGAGCAGAATGCATCTTCATATCTGACACCATCTATGGCATGTTGAGCTAACCAGGTGGATTGTGTGGATGGCTGTGTCGCTGTTTCCTATAAATGCTAAATTCTCTAGAAAATAAATATTCAAAGACAGTTGAACATTAACACATCTGTGAGAATAAACTACAAACCATTTGAATCTGTTCAACGCTTGTGTTCATGACAGACCCACAGCCTCTTTAAACAGCTGAAAAAACTTTAATCTGACGTTAATCTGATACTTGATGACTGAGAAGAAACCTGGGAGTGATGATCGATGATCATCTTAACTTCACAGATCAGGTTGCCAGCACCACTCGGTCCTGTAGATCATCCTCTACAATATCAGGAAAATTAGACCTTTCTTATCCGAGCATGCTACGCAAGTCCTAGTCCAGGCTCTTGTCCTGTCCAGACTGGACTACTGCAATGCGCTACTGGCTGGACTTCCAGCTTGCACAACCAAACCTCTACAGATGATCCAGAATGCAGCGGCAAGAGTGGTCTTCAATGAGCTGTAGAGAGCGCACGTCACTCCTCTCTTCATTAAGTTACATTGGCTTCCTATAGTTGCTCGCATCACATTCAAGACTCAGCTACTGGCCTAAAAGACCACCACTGGTTTGGCGCCCCCTTATCTTCACTCTTTAATGCAGACAAATGTACCCACTAGATCTGCAGATTCTGTGGCCATCTTTAAGAATGAAAACGCATCTCTTCCGTCAACACCTGACTGATCAGTTCTGACTTCTATTTCTCTTCTACTCTTTATAAAAATAAAAAATTTAAATTATTCTAACTTAGCTATGTATACTGTGTTAGGTTATATGAGACCCATTATCTTTTTTGATTGCACTTGTCCTTATGCTGTCCCAATTGCTTCCATTATTTACCCCACCTGTAAGTCGCTTTGGATAAAAGCGTCTGAAAATGACTAAATGTTCTAAGATTAATGTCAACGTTCAACTTGAAATGGTAAACGGTTACAACACATGGACATTTGCTCTATCTAAAGAGTGAGGGAGCGAGATACTCCGTGTCAGAAATAACCTGTGTTATAGACCTCCACTTCACAGAGAGTAAGATGAGCCGTACGTCCAGTCATGACCACATTCACATAACGTCCCTTCATCCCATGACATGAGAAACTGATGGTTTGACCAAGTAGAAGACCAGAAGTCACAGCACATCTAGAGAGAGAATCAATGAATCTATATAGAGGCGTTTCAATCAATCAATGAAAAGTGTTCAAGTGATTTCATGAATAACTTTACATGGGATTGTTGTTTCCATTGTTTTCCAGTGAGTTTCCAATACGAATCTCTGCTCCGTTGGTTTGTTCGACACAGCAGTCTGATCTAGCACTGATGATCACTGTACTGATGTCATATTCATCCAAGAGATCCAACCTCCACCATGGGGTAATATCAGATAATGTAACAGAGCAGTATGTTGCTTCACCGGAGCCGTATCTTTTACCATCTATGGCATATTGAGCTACATGATTGGAATATGTGGATGACTGTGTAGCCGTTCCTTTAAATGCCACATTATCTAAATTAAATTTATTCAAAGACAGATGATCAGTCAGTTTGCAGATAGATATACAGTCGTAAAATTTGCATGAAACATAAACATGACAACTATTGAAAGCTCTTGAAAGACTAGGCGTCTAGATCAACAGAACAGTCAGAAACACATTCTCATGAGAATTAAACTGTCTTCTCTCCACAAACCTCCAACAGCAATAAAAACATCAAGATTCACAGTTTAACATCATTCTACAATTCTATGTGAAGAATCAAAAGAATTGATTACCTGCTAAACTGCCTGGAATACAAACAAGACCTGTTAGAAAAATAAGGAATCTAAACTTAAATCTGAAAATCAATTAAAGGTCCAGTGTATGAAATTTAGCGGCATCTAGCAGTGAGGTTGCGAATAGCAACCAACAGCTCAATCCACCACTCCCCCCTCCCTTACGAACACTAGGGTGGCTGACATAGGACTAAGTCGTCACGTTTTTACTTCTTTGCCGAAAGAGATAAAGTATTTACGAATTGGACCCGCGGTGTATGTAGATAGAAATTGCTCATTATATGATAATAATAATATAACGCTTCATTATGTAAGGTCTTTATACACCTTGAAGACATAGTTACAGGATGTATATTGTTTTGCATTTCTTTCAATAGATCCTTCACAAAAGAACACACAGCACCTTTAAATTAAGATTTTTATTTGCTTGCAGCATCTAAAAAAGTAATTGTATAGTTCACCCTAAAGTAAAAAATGCTGTTATCATTTCCTCAAGTTGTTTCAAACTGTATTGATTTCTTTGTTCTGTTAAACACAAATAATTTGATTTGGAGGAATGTGGGAAACCAACAGATATGGGACACCACTGTGTCACGGAACGGGAAGTGAGAGAACCCAATTGCAGGCAGTCACAGGGATGAAGGGGTTAACAAATTAATTTATTATACCAAAAAACATAAAACAACTACCCACGAGGGGGTAAAACAATAATCCAAGGGATAAAATAAGAGCAGACAAACCGACACTAGACTAGGACTGGGATAACTCATTGACAGGAAACACGACACAACGTCTTAAGACCAGGTGCGCGCAGGGGAGCACAGCACTCCAATGGCATCCAAACAGGCAGGAAGATTGAACAAGAACAAACAAGCACAGGACAGAGAATACAAGGGCATTAAATAGGGAGACAAACAAAGGATCAATAACAATAGGCAGGTGTGGGTAATGAAACACTGAAGGGAAGCTAACAGAGAGGGGCGGGGCTACACGGAAGACACGCACCGAATGGGAAAACATACGACACGTGTCTCCAAACAAGACATAACACACTCACACACACAAGACATGGTACTGTCACGTCCTGTCCACAAGGCACGAAAACCAAAACAGGAATCCCAGGACCATGACACACTGACTACAATATTGCTTACAATTTAAGATTTTCATTTTTGGCAGAACTATCACTTAAAGATGGATGGTATGTGAGATGATGTTTGATTTACTCACCAGAAAGTAAAATCAGATGAATGAGTTTCTCCATGTCTCTGCTGAAGAAAAGGAATATGAGAATAGAGAAGAGAATTGAGTTTCTTATGGGTTATGAGCAGAACTCACCTCTGGGATTACAGATGAAGATTTCACTCAGTGTGAGAGTCCTCCTCTCTTCTTCACTCTTCTAGCAATACATCAGCACATCCCTCTGGACATTTGACTGTCACTCTCCACCCTCATTACATCAGCACTCAAACGTATTTAAGTCTAAAACACTTTAGTCAACTCCAGACTTATTTACAAATCAAATCTGGTGTCATGAAAATGAGGATCTTATTTGTTTTGGTACCTGGAACCTGCCAGATTCGTAGAAATAATCTTTGTCTTTTACACGCTTTGCTGGATTGAACACAAGTGAATGAAAGACTGACAGAGTGTTTTATTTCTTCAATACATTTCTTCTGAACTCACAGCAGTGTTTTCTCCTCCTGATAATCACTCGCATCATGTTTTGTGTTTCATTATTAAGGACAGAATAAAAACACAAATCAAACCACTGGGTTATAAATGAGTCTGTGCTTAACTGTTTTACCACATGATGAGGTAACAGTAACTCAGTATACTGTAGGTTCAATTGGTTGGTTTTGTCAATTTTTCACTCAACAATCCTTTATTTCTAGTGTATCTGGAACATCATAATGAACGGAGAGAGAGACTTGACAACAAATCTTCAAAAAAATGTTGTTGAGTTCATGACTAAAAGAAGAATATTGTCACGGCTGATGTGATCCGCCATACTCAAGCCTGTTTCATTTGGAACTCATTTGAAGAAGAAGGACAATTCAAATTATTTTTGTGTAAGAATAACAAAGAAAAACAAATGATTCGCTGATGAGTTCAAATTTGCATCTGGCCAGTGTTGAGTGATCTGGGGTCGTCCGTAAAAACAATCTCATAGATGCTCTTATGAAACATCTCAAGTCTCCCTGTGGTGAAAATCAAGTTTTTAATGTTGTTTATATGTCTATGTGGTGTTTTAAATTGACTTTACAACAAACCAAGAACAAATGTATCATTTTACACCATTGCTCAGTAAAACTGAAGTTTTAAAGACAGTTTAAAATGTGGTTGGAAACTTTCTCTGTTCATAACGTCTTAACCCTGTAACCAATAACATCAACTGATCAGCAATTGAGCCAAAGATATTTAAAGATCATTACTCAGTGTTGAAACGATCAATGCACAGATGTGACCTCTCAGTTTCACTTTCAGTTTAAACAGCCGAGTGCAGAAGGTGCTGTACCAGCTGGTGAGTGAGTGGAGGCGGGGCTAATTTGCATAATGATGAATCGGCGTATACTAAATGAGAGCACAAAGTCACAGCAGCATGACATCATTCATGCATGACTGAATTAAGACCTTAGAAATATTTTATTCTTTTCTAATATTTGTTGTATTACTAACACTTTTTAAAAAGGTGCAATGCAACAAAAATGTGTCCAAAATGTAGTTATTAAAAAACATTAAAAACAATGTTGTTGTTGTTGTTTATTTATTAGCATGACAGTTAGCATTTACACTATTACAAAGCATTTAAGAGCCAAGAAAAGTACAGTACAGATGTGAACCCATAATATAATCAAGTGTAAACAAAATCTATGGGTAAACAGAAATAATCTGAGTTTTAAAACGGGATGTTCAGAAATTTAATGTAAATGAATTAAATCTAATATAGCAATGACACACTAGTTTTGTAGAACACACTTTCCCCCAGGCTATAGTACACAACTACACAACTAACAACACAAACATAGTGAGAATGATGATAATAAGCTTCAGCAAGAACAATAATAGAAATCACAGAATAAAATCAAGTTTCCATTAAACGTTCAGTTTGTATATCCAGATTAAACATGTTTAACACAAGAACCTGTAAATAAAACAAGAATTCAGTCAATCACATTATATTTATATATTGGCTATATTTTCATTGTTTCAAACAATTATGGTTAAAACTGATTACTATTGGCAAAACCATGGTTTTACTATATTAACCATGTTACTAAACTTTTAACAGAAAAAACATGGATAAGAGTTTACATTTACATTTACATTTCGTCATTTAGCAGACTATCCCTTAACAGAAATTAACCAAACAACATAGTTTTACTACAATTAAAAAAAATCATGGTTACTGTAGTAAAAGTATGTCACCACAAAATAATAGTAATCAATGCGACAAAAAAACACTTGTAACAAAAAAACGGTTAGTTTTCCAAAGGGGAAGCAAGAATGTTTTTATAGTTTTGTAGTAAATGGTTATTTTTTTAAGAGAAAGTCTATACATTGGTGATGTTTTCAATGCCTAAGCTTTTTTTGAAGCATTTAACACACAAGATCGTCCAGTGTAACAATGATGCAGTAATTTTAAAATGTGCTAACATCGAGCAACGTCCAAATTCTGATATTAATAAATCACCATCACATTAGGGAGAGTATAAATCATTTAGTTTAAGTGCTCTGATGAAAAGCTTGGAGAGAAATATACAGTAAATAAACAAAAGATCTACATTCTAGAAGGCGAAACCATTGTAAAAAAATAAACAATAAAAAATCATTACAAAATATTACAACCCATATTAACTGAGTCCCCAATGCAGTCGGTTACAGTTAATTGGTCTGAGAACTTAGGTTTTTTTGAATATTTTTAACAACTTCTAAATGAATAATCAAATATAACAATGCAACATCTTTGTGTATTTTAAGATGGCATTCTATGGCATTAAACATTTGAGTGCCAACTTCTGGCTGAATAACACAAAGACACTAGACCGCCACCAAAAGCGCCCTGCATGTGTTCTGTCATTGATGATTTCAGAGGCACCATTGGCTACCATTGTAGAAAATATATAACCTTTTTGTTTTGAAGAGCACAAATGAGATATTTTTAGGAAAAATTTAGGAAAAATACAGTTCTGGGCACATTTGACAACCATTTAAATCTTTTACATGCTTCACAGTGGTGCCCAGATATCTCAGTTGCTAATATTGTTTTTTAATATCTTTCTTTGTGATTTACACAACAAATACATGTATGTCATGAACGTGGATGGTGAGGGACAGAGGACCCAAGTGCAGACAGGGAGGTAAGGGGTTAACAAGACTTTAATAAATAAAAAACAAACACCCACGAGGGGGTAACAGAACAAAACAGGAACAAGGACTAACTAGACTAGGACTAATGCTAACACTTGACATTAAACTATAATAAACTAGACTAACAGTACACCAGGGAACAAGAACTCACCCACATGACACAACAATGAACCAGCACAAACAAGAGACACGAGTCAATATAAAGGGAACCAAATCAAGAGGGGACAGGTGCAGGGGATAAACCAATTAACACTAACTAGGAAACAGGAGGGCAGGAACAATGACAAGACCGGAGAGAGAGTATGGCAACTAATAGGTGCCAAAACAGTCTCTCTCCAACATAAAACAAGGGATCCTGTCTGATTCCGCCTCAAGACCAAGAAATACCTGACATGGTGAGGCGGAACCATGACACATGTATACAGGTTCAGAACAATTTGGGATTAAGTTATTCATGACATAATTTTCATTTTTGGGAGAACTATCCCTTTAAGCAGTTAATTTTATATACCCTACCATGTGACCCAGAATCTGCCCAACCTAAATTTACAGTCAGGAGCTGCTACAGCTTACAACTCTGCCAAATCAGAACTAACCGCTTTACAAGAGATTTTATGAAATGCTCAGTTCTAGTCCTTTGATTCTGATTGGTTGAGACGCATACAATACCCCGATTTATAACTTACATAGCCTAAGTATCACTGTGCCACTGTTTTTTGTGTGTGTTGCTTGGCCTTGATACGCATGTGGAATAACTGTTTAATAAAAGCAATAAGCCCTGCGAAGCATTGGGCTAAACTCCACTTCACGTCGTGCCAAACAACAGCCCTTAGCTGTTCTAAAATGCACTGTAACCCACTGCTTCTTTGGGCTCATTGCTTAAATTCATTAACCCCTAAACCCAACCTCACTGAAACCAAATCGCATTAAAACATATGAATTAGCCTCCTCATAAAATGTTACAAAAGTCAGACAGACAAGTCATCTTTTTCACCTATCTATGACGAAACTTCTTAAAAGGCATTACATGCAGATATGCTCATGTTGCATAAGGGATTTCTTTTTTGGCACTTTTCGCAGCGTTAAGAAACACAACCAATCAAGTTGGAACTTGTGAATGTACTGGCCAATTAGAGCCGTCTAAATGAATGTGTAGAGTTTGTCAGGCGACTCACAGAGTTCATCATTCAGTAAATGGCAGCGTGCAGGCTCGAGAGATTCATTGTACAGTATCATTCATTACAACGATCATTTTTGCAAGATTAAACTGAAGTCTTTGTCCGTTTCAGTGACGGGAATGTTTTTTGCGTCTGTATATTGTTTGCTCCCATTTTAAATAACCGCTATAAACAAGGTCTACATTAACTATTGTGTTAAACAGCACTAAAAAATAAAATATAATCTTTCTTAATATTGCATCAGTCAATCAGCCGATGTCGTAAAGTTTTCTATCTCTGTAAAGTTCACTTTTGGACTTTAAGCACAAGGGAGCCTGCTTCCAGTATGAATGACACAAATATTAGATGAGGAAGTTTAGTGCTATTTAGTGTTCACAAAACCTAATTTGGGGTAAAGATAGGAAAATGTAAAAATAGACCAAAAGTAGTAAATTACTTTGTTATTTAAGAAGTTTTTCAGCAAACTTAGTTTTAGTTTTTTACTCTTGAGTCATATTATTTTTCAATACTCTCACATATACTTAAGTAAATCATTTCTTAAGTAACAAAACCAATTTTTAAGAACTCTTTCTACAACTGACAATTTTCTAGAGCATTTATTGTAGTCTGTTTCTCTTAGCATTTACTAATATTTTGACATTTGTTTATGCAAATTGAATTAACATGAACTGATTAACAAAGATTACATGAGTAACTTAGTTATTCTGCATGTATTAATATTAGATAATGCATTTACTAAAGTTTACAAACACATTCTAATTGTGTAGTGTTATTAATATTTCTAAACGACAATAATGCCATCTCTGGCACATTCTTATGATAAGGACTACAAGCTCTGAGTCTGAACCTCAATGCATTTTCAGTTTGCAAAGATAATGTAGCTGCACAGAAGGTCCATTCATATCTTTGTCACTCTGCAAGCAATAAAATGCAAAGAACAGATGCCATGGACTCGTTTATCCCCTTGTATTATTCGCTTGTATGTTCAATGATCACATTGCAAAGACAACACGGTCATGCCGATAAGCCGTATTCAACATTAGAAAGGTCAGACCCTATCTCACTGAGCATGTGGCACAACTCCTTGTCCAGGCACTGGTGATCTCAAGGTTGGACTACTGCAATGCTCTCCTTGCTGGTCTTCCTGCAAAGGCTATCAAACCTCTCCAGCTGGTTCAGAACGCAGCAGCACGCCTCGTCTTCCAACAGCCCAAAAGGGCTCACGTGACTCCCCTTTTCATCTCTCTTCACTGGCTACCAGTTGAAGCCCGTATCAGATTCAAGTCACTGATGCTTGCCTACAGGACTATCACTGGATCTGCACCGGCTTACTTCCACACTCTCCTGCACTACTACACCCCATCAAGATCCCTGCGTTCAGCAAACCAGCGGCGTCTTGTATTGCCTTCCCATAAGGGCAGTAAATCTCTCTCCCGCTCGTACTTATTCACAACTCCTTTCTGGTGGAACATTCTTCCTAACTCTGTCCGTTCAACCACATCTCTCACAACATTTAAAAAACGACTTAAAACCCATCTCTTCTGTGAATACTTGACAGACAAATAAAATAAAAATAAAAACTTTCTCTCAACAGGTAGTGGTCTAGCTTTTGTTGAAACCAGTAACTTTGTATTGGCACCAGTAACTATTCACCGTTTGTTCTTCAGAGCCATCGCTCATGATTACAGACAACTATACAATTCATCTACAATTGCCGGTTCTATGACGTGTGCAGCGGATCGTCCCTATCCTGTATGACATATCGCTTATTGCTCCTAAACTCTTTGTAAGTCGCTTTGGATAAAAGCGTCTGCTAAATGTCTAAATGTAAATGTAAATCTATTTTTTTCTGTTTTATAAGAGACATCATATATAAAAAAATGAATGAATGTATTTCATGTTACAAAACAATTTGAGGTACACGTTAAAGACGTAAATATTGTGTGTAGAATGTGTTTTTGGTAGGCCTACATGTCATATAGTTAGTTTTTGGACACCCCAATAAAATCAATGGGGGTTAAAAAAGTTCTGGCTACGCCCCTGACTAAAACACAACTGATCTCCATTCAACTATTGACTGTGACTCTTTAAACAAACTACCAGCATTCATAATGATTTATGGGTGTCATATTAAAAAAAAATTCTCTGTTGAACACTCACTGTCATTCAAAACAAGTTTTAAAGTGTGTGTACTCGCCTCCGTCCTCCTCCTGTTCTTCTTCTTTCTTGGGTAGTTGTGTCCAGGACAGTTTAAAATCAGAGATGTTCAATCCCAGAGCAGACTGGAGCTAAAATCCATCAAACATGTCAATCCACACATGAAACATACTGTCATTTTTCATTTAGTCATTTAGCAGACGCTTTTATCCAAGGCGACTTACAAATGAGGTAACCAACAGAAGCAATTGGACCAACACAAGGACAATGTCATGTTAATGCATATGACATGAGGCCTGTGGCCTAATCAAAGCCATGCTGATATAGAGCCATATCACACTCATATAAGAGCGATATTTTATTTATGCAACAGTTTGACGGCACAATTGTATAGATAAATCACAAACAACATCGGAGTGTCTTAGTAACCGGAGGGTACTGTCACTGAGGAACTCAATGGGAGCTCAGCTACCTCTGGCGACCCAAGCGACAGTGACCATTGGCGACAGGAAGTGGGCGTGTCTAGCAACGCAACAAGGTTAAGAATTGTTCAACTTTATGCAAATGATGAGCTACTTTTGGGAGGGACTAGCAGTGGAAGTAAAGCAGCAGAGCTCACGTCATCCGTCTCTCGTCAGTTACTGGTGGGTTTGTTTATAAATGTCTCACCAAAGCTAGGGACGCCTTCTAAGGACCTTATAGCGAGAGACTGGCGACACACAACAGCACACTCGCTGGCAGTGTGAACTCAGCTTTGGGGGTCTTTTTTATTGATTATTAAAAAAAGGGCACTTCGCAGCTTTTTTATGTTTCGTTTGAAATGCTTAGTTATGGAGTGATACAAACGGTGAAGCGGTTCCCATGGTGATAAAGGTGGAATGACTCTCAGCCAATCAGATTCGAGAAACAGAAGAACTGTTGTATAAATGTTTCCATGTTTTACACAGATGTACACTATCCAACACTCACATATATTACTTCTCTTTTAAATAACACATTGGACCAGATTTACAAAACAGAGCAAATGGGCGTGAGAGCTCAAATTCAGAATAAGAACCACAGGCACAACATCCAACATAATCTTAAATAATCTACAAAGAGCAGTACAGATGAGCGTAGAGTTCAAGACATGAGGTGTTAATTAATGACATAAATATCAATAAATTGATGATCCTAAATGTTAGAGAATCATGTTGCTTGATTCATTCAAATAAACTTCTTTCATAAATGCTACGTCTGAAAGGGAAATTCCTGCAAATGTAAATGCAAATGGTCAGCTGTAAAAATAAATGTATTTCCAAAACGAGATTACTCCGTTTTTTTAATATTTCAAAAATCATCTTTTTTATTGTGCATTCCAAGTAATCAAACTGCAGAAGAAAAAAAAACATGATCGGGGCAGCCCTGATTTTCCTCAAAGCAGATCGGGAGGAGTAAGATTTGATCTGTGAATTCATCATATTACGCAATAGTTGAACATCGAACCTGATCGAGGCCATGGATATGATTTTTCAAAGATTCCCGGGAAGGGAAAATCGGGGAAAAACTATATATCCTGCAGTCTGAGCTCGGCTTAACACAATAAAACATTACAAAAACATGATAACATAATAAAAAAGATGATTTGTGAAAGATTTTAAAAACGTAGTTCTTACCGACTGATAACTATTTCCACACCTTTCAGCGCTCATTTTTCACTGCATGTCTTAAGTGAATCCTGACAGCAGTTTGTATCACCAAAAGATTTGTTTGCAAGCTGCAAGACTCTTTTTCTCACCTGATGGAGAATTTTGTCGCTCTCAGCAGCTACATCACCACTGGAAGAGAACTTCAGCCTCAGGAAGGTTTTATGTATGTAACCTGAAAACACACATTCAACAATCATATGAAAAAACACTGATATTTGAGGGAAATACTGAAAAAGGGCACATATAAAAGCAGAAAGAAACCTCAGTCTAACAAAGGGCACATTTACTTGAATTAAACATTTTCTACATATTTGTAAACTTGTTGCAGATAACAGCATTGAAACGATTTTCAAAATTGTTGATGATTTCAGATGAACAGTTATCAACATACACTAACAACACACTTTGATTTGTAAATATAAACACTAGAACAAAATGCATCAATCAAACAGAATATTGATATGTAATTAAAATATAGTGGAAGACAAAAGACAGAGACTGTTTTGTACAAAGCCATTTTCGGAGTAATTCAAAGTCATTGAATTAACCGAGTTTCCCTTTCTGTCGGTCTCTCGACGTTGTGTCAGCTCTGACTTCTTTAGAAAAGGCCAATGAAATTGGCATAGGAAATTTGCATGCCGGGCTCCGCCCCCGGATGTCCGGTATAAAAGGAAGCTTGATTCATTCACCGTTTGTTCTTCAGAGCCATCGCTCATGATTACAGACAACTATACAATTCATCTACAATTGCCGGTTCTATGACGTGTGCAGCGGATCGTCCCTATCCTGCAGCGACTTTCCCCTGGGCGTTTCGGCGGTTCCAGTGGTGATGAGATTTTTTCCAAAAAGTCCTTTTTAGGACTGGGCAATTTCTCCAGCGCGGCATGTCCCGCTGTTCTCTTGGATGCGGCTCCCTCATCGAGGAGGGGGACGGACATGAGAGCTGCGTTAGGTGTCTGGGCATCCAGCACTTTCATTGACACATCTTGCCCGCACTGCGAGCAGATGGTCATTTAAACATTGCGGTCACGGGTGGCTGTCTTCCTACGGGAAACTTGCTACCCAACTCGCGATGACGGGGGCTAACGCCCTGCTGTCCGCAAAGGCTAGCAGCGTTGGTGATATGGGGACTTCTGCGAGCGTAAACCCGCCAGCTAAACGCTCACGGGCCGCCCGCTCCCCATTTCGCTTGTCTGGCCGTTCCCCAACCGAAGGTGGCATACCATCCGGGTCCTCACTCACGTATTCGCAAACGATGGGTGATGAAGATGACATGTCGCTCGCAGCATCGGAGGGAGATTTGCTGGCATCCGACACTGAGGATTCCGTGCAGCTCCCTCCCACGGGAGGTCGAGCGCAGGAGGAAGCAGATGTCGAGATGTCGGCCATGCCTACCCGGGCGGCCGCGAGCATTGGGCTGCAGTGCAAACCACTGCCTCCTCCCCAACGCTCGCGGCTGGATACGTGGTTCCTGGGGTCCACCCCGGTACCATTTTTCCCAGAAGTGCATGAGGAGCTGTGTAAGACTTGGAGCGCTCCACTGACGGTGCGCTCCAGTCAGACCAGCTCCGTCTCCCTTACTTCCCTCGATGGTGGGGCAGCCAAAGGCTACGTCGGGGACCTACAAGCATTCTCCGTGTCCCCGGATTGCCTCGAATTCGGACCTGGCAACTCTCACGTTATCCTGAGACCCAGGCCTGGATACGTGCCCAAAGTTCCCACTACTCCCTTTCCGGACCAAGTGGTGAACTTGCAGGCGCTCCGCTTTGGGGAGGAAGACCCAACCCCATCCGTGTTATGTCCAGTATGCGCACTGCGCCTCTACATAGACCGCCACAGAGCTTCAGGAGCTCTGACCAGCTCTTTGTCTGTTTTGGAGGACAGCATAAGGGGAGGGCTGTCTCCAAACAGAGACTGGCGCACTAAATCGTGGATGCCATTACTATGGCATACCGATCACAAGACCGCCCGTGCCCGTTGGTGAAGGCTCACTCCACGAGGGGTATAGCCACTTCCTGGGCACTGGCCAGGGGCGCCTCTCTGGCAGACAAACTGCAGAGCTGCGGGTTGGGCTCGCCTATCACCTTCGCTAGGTTTTACAACCTCCGCGTAAATCGGTATCAGACCACGTCCTGCGTGGCAACATGTAGGACTGGCATCCGTTAGGGCGTATGCCTACGAAAGCACCACCCCACCCTCCAGTAGGTTGGGTCAGCGTGCTATTTGCCTCCCTTCTTCCCCACACCGTGGTAAAGAACAGGCATTCCATCCATCACTAAGCATGCACCCCCTGGGGTTCGGCTGGGCAGAGCAGCCTTCCCCGTTAGGCCTGGAGAACATGTGAGCTATCACAGATAGCTCTAACCGGACCTAGTGCTACCGGACGTATGTAACACCCCCTCCCTGGGCTGTTCCGTCTGATGTATCCTCATGAATGGTTCCCACACTGGTAACCCATGACCTCCCCAGGTGGACCTCCACCTCGCGGTTAACTATTCAGCCCAAATCTCTCATGCGATCTCCCCTAACGGCAAGACCATGTATATATCCACTATCTCCTCCCGCTGGTAGGAAGTGGTCTCTGCAGTGCATTCCTAATTAAAGTAGTTGTGCTCACCCGGTGATACCCGATCCGGACAGCCTCTGGCCAGTAAGAGAGATAAGGCCTCCGTCCGTGAAAGGTAGCGGTCAGGGCCTGCCCATCTTTCTCCAAGAAAGCTCTGGGACCCCCGACCCTTTTACACTGGAAGGTTACAGTCTTGCGAAAGCCTCGTGCTGACACGCCCAGGCCTGTTACCGTTGCTTCGCTAGAGATTCTGACGCGATAGGCATTGTGCCGTTTTCCATAGGGAACCCCATCTGTCGGCTTCGACACAACGTCGAGAGACCGACAGAAAGGGAACATCTCGGTTACGTATGTAACCACGGTTCCCTGATGGAGGGAACGAGACGTTGTGTCCCTTATGCCACAACGCATATCGCCCTCTGCAGCAGTCGTGAGAGGCTCTCAGGCTCTTCAGAACAAACAGTGAATGAATGAAGCACGCCGGCTTCCTTTTATACTGGACATCCGGGGGCGGAGCCCGGCATTCAAATTTCATTCACCAATTTCATTGGCCTTTTCTAAAGAAGTCAGAGCTTATAGGTTCTCAAGGGCGAACCCCATCTGTCGGCTTTGACACAACATCTCGTTCCCTCCATCAGGGAACCGAGGTTACATACGTAACCGAGACGAACTCAAACATTATAATAAATATTTCAAGTCAATTTTCAAATTGTCCAGCTTTACCAAACAGTATTTTTTAGCACTTACGTTTTCCATAGACCTCCACTTCACACAGAGTAAGATGAGCTATAGGTCCAGATCTGACCACATTCACATAACGTCCCTTCATCCCATGACATGAGAAACTGATTGTTTGACCAGCTAGAAGACCAGGAGTCACAGCACATCTAGAGAGAGAATCAATGAATCTCTATAGATGTGTTTCAATCAATCAATGAAAAGTGTTCAAGTGATTTCATGAATAACTTTACATGGGATTGTTGTTTCCATTGTTGTCCAGTGAGTTTCCAATACGAATCTCTGCTCCGTTGGTTTGATCCACACAGCAGTCTGATCTAGCACTGATGATCACTGTACTGATGTCATAGTAATCCTGAAGATCCAGCCTCCACCATGGGTTACTCTCAGGTGATGAAGCAGAACAGTATGAACTCGTATATTGGCCATATCTTACACCATCGATGGCATTTTGACCTTAACCAGGTGGATTGTGTGGATGATTGCGTCACTGTTCCTTTAAATGCTAAATTCTCTAGAAAATATATATTGAAAGACAGTTATTCAGTCTGTAGATATATAAACACATCTGTGAGAATCAACTAAGAATCATATGAATACCAAGGACCCTTAAAGAAGCCGATATTTATTTTATACTAAAGAAAGGTAAAAACCCTGATTTATGTTTTTCATATCGGCCAATTGCTTTACTAAATTGTGATTGTAAACTGCTTGCAAAAAAATCGTCTTGAAAAAATTATTATTATAACAATTATTGCGGCTGATCAGACAGGATTTATGCAAGGTAAGAACTCATCTGACAATATTAGACGCCTTTTAAATGTTATGTACGCCTTTAAAGGGAAATCCATGGACGGTCCAGACTCTAGAGCTATCTTTGGATCCAGAAAAGGCGTTTGAGCATTTCATTGTTTTGGAGAAATGTGGTCTAGGTGAGATTTTATCAAATGGATTAGGTGCTTTTATTAAGGTATCTCTATTTCTTCATCCTTAAAGCAGATGTACAAATCTAATTTTGTTCCTTTGTTTGAGAAGGTACGGCAAGATTTAGAGCGCTGGAAATCATTGCCAATATATCATTGCGGTCGGATAGCGCCAGTAAAGATGACTGGGTTGCCCAAACTATTATATCCTATTCGTATGGTTCCCGTTCTGTTCTTAAATGGGGTGTTAAAATACCTGAATAGCTGGCTGAGCTCCTTTATATGGAATAAACGCAAGCCGAGATTAAAAATGTCAATACTTTATTTGCCAAGTTCTTTGGGTGGAGTAGATTTTCCAAATATTAAGATATACCAGTAATGCTCTCAGCTGAAATACAGGTAGGAATGGGTTAGGAATGATCCTTTGTGTGTTCGGTTAGATATTGAATCCTCTTTTTCAAGATTTCCCTCGAGAGATCTTCTTTTTGTTAAGAATTTTCGAAATATAAAAGAGATATATGAGAATCCAATTATAGTTCATTCCTGAAAGCTCGGAGATCAGTCTGCAGGCTTGAAGGCAGATCTAAGTTAACTTCTTCTTTTACCCCAATATTAAACAAATCTGATGTCATTCCAGGAATTCTAGATGGTGATTTTGCACATTGGTATAATATGGGTCTGATAAGACTTGGGGATATGTTTTTGGAGATTTAACCAGTAAATATCAAATTCCCAATCGTGATTTATTTTGTTTCTTCCAATTGAGACATTTTATAAACAATAATACTACACTTCTTAGGAATTGTGAAATATCAACGGTTGAGAGGTTGTTATTTTTAACATTAGGAAAAATATCTCTGAGAAGATTTTACGGTACATGGGAAGAACAATTAGACATCGATATGGATGATGAAACATGGGATGACGTTTGGTCATATGCTAAGCAGATATCTGTTTGTACTCGGACAAGGCAAATACAATTAAAATCATACATAGATTACATATTTCCCCTCATCGAAGGCAATGTTTCAATTCCTCCCTACCGCCTATGTGTCTTAAATGTAAAATTGAGTTTGGTACTTTAACTCACTGTCTGTGGTCATGTAATACATTGCAGAGATATTGGGTTTTGGTAGTAGGGGAAATGGAAAGGGCTTTAATGTCCACGTGGATCTGAACCCAATCTCGCTGAAATCTTTTTTTTTTTTTTTATTCAATAAATTTCTAAATAAACAGTACATGAACAGTGTTGATTTTGGATGTTGTCATCTGCGATCTGACGACAATCTCCTGCTTGCATTAACCGTCTTTCCACTATAGAGACAAAAGTGGGCGTGCTAGGAACAATATATGACATGCGTCTCCATTCATTCCACATGACTGAATCAAGTAAACTCAAAATGAAATGAACTTGTAGAAGGAGCTTTCCTGTAGCTCAGTGGTAATGTTGTGGGTTCGATCCCAGGGGATTGCACATACCTATGTATAGGATAATGCAATGTAAGTCGCTTTGGATAAAAGTGTCTGCCAAATGCACATATGTAAATGTAAGCACAAATCTCCATTAATGTGATTGCTGTTTGCTTTAGTTGGGCTTTTGACTCATGAGTTTTAATGGTAAGTTTTCTTCAGCTGTCCGTGTGTGTGAAAACACATATTTTGTGGCAAAGAGAATTATGTTCCAGTAGGATCAGAAAGTGATAGTAATTTCATCACAATGCAGTTATTTATAGTCATTTTTAGTCATTTTTTTATAATTTTTTATTAATATGTGAATGCAGAGTTAAGATAGAGTTTGAAGAGATTAAAGCAGTGTTATGGACAATTAACAGAATAAATGATTTTCACAGAACTGTTACATTTCTGAATCAGTAAGACATGAAGAATCAGTGTATGAATCTCAACAAGGTGACCATCAACAAAAGAAAGCTTCATGCTGCGATGCATGCTGGGTAACATCATAGAACAAAACTCAGTCATGACTCCCAGCATGCATTGCAGTTGATCTGTTTATCTGAATTAGTTTGGTGATTGTTGAGGTTTTTGTGATGAGTGTTGAAAAAACTTTGTTTATTTTGCCCCAGAAATTTAGTCCTGTTGTGACAGTTCACTTTCTTTATGCTTCATTAAACACATTCACGAGCATTGAAAGAGAAACTGAGGAGCTGACTTAATAATGTCAAGCATCAAGGTCCCAACTAAAGCAAACACTGATCACAATAATGGTTTGATGAAATTTCTTTTTATCAACATGAATTGTGGGTGCAAAAGTGATTTTGATTCAAGCCATTAATCATTTAACATTGATTTAATGGTTGCTTGCTATCAGGGTATTAGAGTTTAGTTTTCTGTTGTGTTGGCATTTTTTGTCAGTTTTTGTGACATCTGTTTTAGGAGTTGTGCAGAAGAGTATCTTGTTGGGTTTACTTGATTCAGTCATGTATTAACATGTTAATTTCACGTTGAGGTTACTTGACTCATTTATGTTCTTGCTACATGTTATTTTCATGTTTAGAAAACATGACTCAAACATGTGGAACCACTGTCCATGATTGAATCATGTTATACCCATAAGTCATATTTTTTGAGTTTGTGAGGCAACAGTGCTAACCACCGAGCCACTGTAATAACATTAATGTGAACTTAATATAAGCAAGAATGTTCCACTTCATATGTTAAAACACAACAACACATAGACATTTTGATTGATGACTCAAATGATTTTGAAATGTATATAGTTCAATTACCTAATCATTTTTTGTCAAGTGAATAAAATGTTCTAGTGGTAACTAATAGTACACAATTACGTGTCAGAAATGACCTGTTTCATAGACCTCCATTTCACACAGAGAGTGATAAGCTGTACGTCCGGACCTGACCACATTCACATAACGTCCCTCCATCCCATGACATGAGAAACTGACAGTATTTCCAGGTAGAGGATCAGGAGTCACAGCACATCTAGAGAGAGAATCAATGAATCTCTATAGAGGTGTTTAAATCAATCAATGAAAAGTGTTGAAGTGATGTCATGAATAACTTTACATGGGATTGTTGTTTCCATTGTTGTCCAGGGGTTTCCGATACGAATCTCTGCTCCAGAGGCTTCACCCAAGTACTTGTCATGAGCAGTGATGATGACTGTACTAATATTAAAAACATCCAAGAGATCCAACCTCCACCATGGGCTACTATCAGATTCTGTACCAGCGCAGTATTCATCTCCATATCTGACACCATCTATGGCACGTTCAGCTGCCCAGGTGTTATACATGGATGACTGTGTAGCTGTTCCTTTAACGGCTAAATTCTCTATTCAAAGACAGTTGATCAGTTAGTCTGCAGAGTTCAGTCAGAATAATGAATAATAAATCATGAGATTGGTAAACATTTAAAGCTGAATATCAGGTAAAAGTCCAGAATGTTAGATCAAGCCTGATGAACGTGTTAATTAAGAAATATTTGTGCATGTATTGGTATTGTGCGGGATCTCTTCGTCTTATTTTATGTTTAAACAGTTAAACAAACAATCTGGTAAAATGTATTAAATAATAGGATAATATCTAGACAAGTGATTATTAAAAACATAAATATACCAGAATGAAGCATTAGAAACAGTCAGAAACACATTCTCATGAGAATTAAACTATATCTAACCCAAACTCCCAACAATTTAAAACATAACGATTGAACAATTTTAACTCATTACACATTGTAAAGAATCAAAGGAATGATTACCTGCGGAACTACATGGAATACCAAACAAGACCTGCTGAACAATAAAATATGTTACACCTTATATCTTGAAAATCAGTTAAATTAAGAAAGAAAGCTGCTTAGTCTTTATTTCTTACTTTTTGAAGATCTTTTAAAGATTTGAATGAAGAATGACTGACAGATATGTTGTAATGTTGAGATGTTTGTGTGTTATGAGATGATGTTTGGTCTACTCACAGAAAGTAAAAATCAGATGAATGAGTTTCTCCATGTCTCTGCTGAAGAAAAAAGGAAAAAGGAATATGAGATAGAGAGAGAGGAGTTCTTATGGTTTATGAGCAGAACTTACCTCTGGGGTTACAGATGAAGATTACTCAGTGTGAGAGTCCTCCTCCTCTTCTTCACTCTCTAGCAATACATCAGCACATCCTCTGGACATTGACTGTCACTCTCCTCCAACCCTCATCACATCAGCACACAAACGTTATTATACATCTTAAACACTATTGTCAACCGAGACTATTAACAAATCAAATCTCTGAAAATGGGGCATGATACACCAACTGCAATGGAAATATTGTGCTCTTACCTGGAAACCAGAAGAATAAACAAAAACGAAAACAACTTTTGTGTTGATTCATTTTTTATACTATCTTGCTGGATTGATATAATCATGAACAACACGTTCAATGTGAAAGACTGAACAGATGACAGGATAGTTTTAAACTTGATTGAAAAATTAAACTTGGATTTATGTATTTTGGGTGTATGTGGAACCATAAATTTATTAGAGCAGCGAGCTGAAAACATCTGAGTTCATGACTAAAATAAAATCAGTCAAGGTCGGATGTTGTGTTTCTGTTTATCTGAATTAGTTTGGTGATTGTTGAGGTTTTTGTGATGAGTGTTGAAAAAACTTTGTTTATTTTGCCCCAGAAATTTAGTCCTGTTGTGACAGTTCACTTTCTTTATGCTTCATTAAACACATTCACGAGCATTGAAAGAGAAACTGAGGAGCTGACTTAATAATGTCAAGCATCAAGGTCCCAACTAAAGCAAACACTGATCACAATAATGGTTTGATGAAATTTCTTTTTATCAACATGAATTGTGGGTGCAAAAGTGATTTTGATTGAAGCCATTAATCATTTAACATTGATTTAATGGTTGCTTGCTATCAGGGTATTAGAGTTTAGTTTTCTGTTGTGTTGGCATTTTTTGTCAGTTTTTGTGACATCTGTTTTAGGAGTTGTGCAGAAGAGTATCTTGTTGGGTTTACTTGATTCAGTCATGTATAACATGTTAATTTCACGTTAGGTTACTTGACTTTATGTTCTTGCTTATGTTATTTTCATGTTTAGAAAACATGACTCAAACATGTGGAACCACTGTCCATGATTGAATCATGTTATACCCATAAGTCATATTTTTTGAGTTTGTGAGGCAACAGTGCTAACCACCGAGCCACTGTAATAACATTAATGTGAACTTAATATAAGCAAGAATGTTCCACTTCATATGTTAAAACACAACAACACATAGACATTTTGATTGATGACTCAAATGATTTTGAAATGTATATAGTTCAATTACCTAATCATTTTTTGTCAAGTGATAAAATTTCTAGGGTAACTAATAGTACACAATTACGTGTCAGAAATGACCTGTTTCATAGACCTCCATTTCACACAGAGAGTGATAAGCTGTACGTCCGGACCTGACCACATTCACATAACGTCCCCATCCCATGACATGAGAAACTGACAGTATTCCAGGTAGAGGATCAGGAGTCCAGCACATCTAGAGAGAGAATCATGAATCTCTATAGAGGTGTTTCAATCAATCAATGAAAAGTGTTGAAGTGATGTCATGAATAACTTTACATGGGATTGTTGTTTCCATTGTTGTCCAGGGAGTTTCCGATACGAATCTCTGCTCCAGAGGCTTCACCCAAGTACTTGTCATGAGCAGTGATGATGACTGTACTAATATTAAAAACATCCAAGAGATCCAACCTCCACCATGGGCTACTATCAGATTCTGTACCAGCGCAGTATTCATCTCCATATCTGACACCATCTATGGCACGTTCAGCTGCCCAGGTGTTATACATGGATGACTGTGTAGCTGTTCCTTTAACGGCTAAATTCTCTATTCAAAGACAGTTGATCAGTTAGTCTGCAGAGTTCAGTCAGAATAATGAATAATAAATCATGAGATTGGTAAACATTTAAAGCTGAATATCAGGTAAAAGTCCAGAATGTTAGATCAAGCCTGATGAACGTGTTAATTAAGAAATATTTGTGCATGTATTGGTATTGTGCGGGATCTCTTCGTCTTATTTTATGTTTAAACAGTTAAACAAACAATACTGTAAAATGTATTAAATAATAGGATAATAATCTAGACAAGTGATTATTAAAAACATAAATATACCAGAATGAAGCATTAGAGAACAGTCAGAAACACATTCTCATGAGAATTAAACTATCATCTAACCACAAACTCCCAACAATAAAACATAAAGATGAACAATTTTACATCATTACACATTTGTAAAGAATCAAAAGAATTGATTACCTGCGGAACTACATGGAATACAAACAAGACCTGCTGAACAATAAAATATGTTACACTTATATCTGAAAATCAGTTAAATTAAGAAAGCTGCTTAGTCTTTATTTCTTAACTTTTGAAGAATACTTTTAAAGATTTGAATGAAGAATGACTGACAGTATGTGTAATGTTGAGATGTTTGTGTGTTTATGAGATGATGTTTGGTCTACTCACCAGAAAGTAAAATCAGATGAATGAGTTTCTCCATGTCTCTGCTGAAGAAAAGGAATATGAGAATAGAGAAGAGAATTGAGTTTCTTATGGGTTATGAGCAGAACTTACCTCTGGGGTTACAGATGAAGATTTCACTCAGTGTGAGAGTCCTCCTCTCTTCTTCACTCTTCTAGCAATACATCAGCACATCCCTCTGGACATTTGACTGTCACTCTCTCCACCCTCATCACATCAGCACACAAACGTATTATACATCTTAAACACTATTGTCAACCGAGACTTATTTACAAATCAAATCTCGAAAATGGCATGATACACCAACTGCACATGGAAATATTGTGCTCTTACCTGGAAACCAGCAGATAAACAAAAACGAAAACAACTTTTGTGTTGATTCATTTTTTATAATATCTTTGCTGGATTGATTATAATCATGAACACACGTCAATGAAAGACTGACAGAATGACAGGATAGTTTTAACTTGATTTGAACAATAAACTTGATTTATTGTATTTTTTGTGTATGTGGAACATAAATTATAGCAGAGCGAGACTAGACAACATCTGAGTTCATGACTAAAATAAAATCAGTCACGGCTGATTTGTTGCGTCAGATACTTCAGCCTGTTTTGATTGAAACTCATTTGTTAAGAAGATCCATTCAAATTAAGGACGCATCATATGTGCATGTGAAGGAAAAACAAATTAGCATCTCTCCAATGTTAGGTCATCTGGGGACAAAACACATGCTCTTAAGTATAGTCTTAATAGAATAGTTTTAGGTTTGACTTGAGTGTTAAAAAATCGTAAAAGGAGGACCTGTCTAAGAGTACGCTGTCAATAAGGATACGTTAATTTAATAGCATGTTTTTTGTGTAGGCTAATGGAATTTGACCACATTGTATTTTTTAACACACAAGTCATTCTGGGTTGATTTTATGTTAAAGAAATTAAAGTGACAACACAAGGTTGACTTAATAAAAGCAATAAGCCTCAACAAACCATGGTTTACTGTGATGTTATAACATCTTAGAGACGTTGGTAAAACTCCCATATGCCCCCGTCAGATTACATGACTTCAGCCAGATATTTTGGCACGTTTGCATGTCATAGGGTATTGCAGTTATTCATAAATGCCATTGGGCATCGTGACACAAAATTCAATAATTTTCTACAGCTTGGTTTACACACTACATATTTCCTTAACTACCTGTCATCACATAAGTTTGTTTGTTGTAAAGTGCGTGGCAGTTGCCTCTCTGCTGGCATCTTGTTATTAGGACTGCGTCTCAACTTCTAAATGATTTAAGAGTGCAGAAGAAGCATCTTAAAATAAGACCTCAGCAGAGGCAGAGACCACGGCTTTACAACAAACAAACAGTACCTCATTCATGATACACCAGCAGAACGTATATTTACGTAAACGCACGCCCTATTTACTTGGAATTCATTAACATACACACATTTAACTATCAAATATGATGTTTGCAGAGCATTTGTGAATCCAGAGAAGAGTTTTCGAGAAGCTCAGTTTCACATGCACATTACTCCAAGTTTACTCATATATTTACGAATTTTTCATTAATAAGGGCCATTATATGTTGCATTATATGATGACAGGGTGCTGTCATCTATAATGTTCACCTCTCTGTCGCCATTGTTGTTTGAAACATAAAATTGCAAGTGACTATCTTACATGTCAACCGATGTTAAACTTACATTCTCCATAAAATGAAATAGCTTAACTCATAAATCATTATTATACGTGGACCGTTGTAAATCGGGCTAAGGTCGGCCGACAGTTTTCAACACTGATCTACTTCCCCAAGACAGAGCAGTTTGGCGACACCGATGGTGAGTCGAGGGACTGACGGCAGATGAAGGAAATTATATATTCTACTTGAGAAGTTGCTCTGGGATACTTATTGCCATAAATGTAAAAAATCACTTTAATCCTCATTATGCGTCCGAATCGTTAGTCTGCTGTGATTGGTCCACCGTGAATGATACTCATGTGCTGTAGTGTTTGGGGGAGAAGTTCGGAGTTTTCGCGGGCGGTCCTCGCAAAATTTAGGCAGGGACTATATGTAGTGACGTAAATGCACGGCGGTTGGCGAATCGGACTAGGGACGACTAGTTTGTTTCAGAGTCGACTCCCTTTTCTACAAGCCAACAACTTTTTTATTCATTCACCTGCAGATTTACAACTTGGCAGACTGCTTACTTTCAAACACGGCAATACACACTGCATGACATGTACTTTTCTGTTGGGTTCGGGTCTAGTGCTTGTGGTGTCTTTTCTCTCTGTCTTCTGTTGTTGCCATATCAGACACGTGGCTTTGTTGTTTTTGCCATGTGTCTGAGTTATGCGTTGATCCCTCCCTCTTGTTACCTTGTCAATTTTCTCGTTACTGTGTTCTATGATTCACCTGGGTTTTTGATTTTCCCGCTCTTTTCTCCAGCTGTTCCTCGTTGTCTCTCTGTTGGTTTTCCCTTATATACCCCGTGTTTCTCTTGTCCTGCATCAGTCTGTTTCGGTTCTTTTACCGAAGGTCTAGTCTTGCCCTGTCTAGTCTTGCCCTGTCTAGTCTTGCCCTGTCTAAAGTCTAGTCAGTCTTGCCCGTCTAGTCTAGTCTTGCCCTGTCTAGTCTTGCCCTGTCTAGTCTTGCCCTGTCTAGTCTTGCCCTGTCTAGTCTTGCCCTGTCTAGTCTTGCCCTGTCTAGTCTTGCCCTGTCTAGTCTTGCCCTGTCTAGTCTTGCCCTGTCTAGTCTTGCCCTGTCTAGTCTTGCCCTGTTAGTCTAGTCTTGAAAAAGTCAAAGTGCGAGTGCACATCAGTAAATCTATTTGTCTTGTCCAGGTGCCAGAGCTGTTTGACTGCACCAAATATCTACCTCTGCCTTGCTCTCTGTCTAAACTCCAGAATCTCCGGGTGTCGATCTCTAAACTCAAGGGACTTCGCTGCAACCTCTTAGGGTGTCTCCCCGATTCCCTGTGGCATTCCCCGGGTTTCTGCACTGGTCTCCACAGCCCTACTGTTTGTTTTACCTGTCTACTGCAGGTGGATGTTCCATGGCCCTCGTTGGGTGGATTTCTCTCTTGGTTTTTGTGGATTACCTTTTTGGACTAAACTCCCTTGCTGAGTATTCAGTATTCCCCTGATTCTCACGGCCCAGCGCTCGAGCCCTTGTGACATTGTGAAAGCACCTGTTTCCTCTGGTTCTCTATTTTCTTGTCATATTATCTACTGTTGTGTATGCTCTGCTTGGGATCGAAATAAACCATCAGCTAACCTGCACGTGACTCGTGAGTACTTCCTAACACTTTTCATGATCTCATGTTATGTACTTTAAAAGAATCATCCGGTGTGATCAGAGGAATATTTCTCAGGTTTTTATTGATTGTCTTTCATTTCTAGTCAAGTGTCGTGTTTACAGTGAAAGTCTTTTGTATTTTCAGTCAGCAGTTTCCAGACACACCCCGTCCTGCGCTCATACGACACTGATTCATTTCAGCAATTTACCAGAGTCATTTATGGATTTCACCAATGAGACGTCTCCAATATAATTATATTTCACAACCAGAACTATGTAGAGATGAATATTTAAACGCATTGCATCAGATTAACAGATAACAATCACTCATCGACACTTTTTCGTTCGTGCAGAAACACATGTGTCCTTCATTTGAGTTGATCTTCCTAACAAATGAGTCTTAAACAAAACAGTCTTATACAAATCAGGTGTCTGATAGATGGAACAACTCATCCATGCCAATAGAGTTATGAACTCGGGTGACAAAACATGTTTTAAAGATCTGTTGTCTGATCTTAATCAGATTTCTGCTTGAGAATTGTTGTTTCTTTATATGTATCTGGTGGTTTCCAGGTACCAAAACAGGTAAGATCCTCATATTCATATCCAATTTGGCATTCGTTCAATGTTTGTGACACCAGATTTGATTTGTAAAGTATTTTGTATGAGACGTTAAGACGTTTTACGAGGTCTATTTTCTATAGAACCACTTCGCAATATGCAAACACGGGTCAAGTAGCACTTCTGGTTTCAGTTTTTATGTATTTATTTATTTTAAATCTTACATACATAAATCTAAAAGATATTTGTTTAACATTTTAAATCGATTATAAAGCTTCTGTTCAAACATTTGAAAAGTGGAACAGGAAAGTCCTTCTTGACCACCGTTAAACTAGCATTGTTTAAGTGGTTTAAACATTCAGTGGTGTCATGATGAGGGTGGAGAGAGTGACAGTCAAATGTCCAGAGGGATGTACTGATGTATTGCTAGAAGAGAGGAGGACTCTCACACTGAGTGAAATCTTCATCTGTAACCCCAGAGGTGAGTTCTGCTCATAACCCATAAGAAACTCAATTCTCTTCTCTTTTCTCATATTCCTTTTGTTCAGTAGAGACATGGAGAAACTCATTCATGTGATTTTACTTTCTGGTGAGTACACCTCACATCACCTTATAGAACACACAAACATATCAACATTATACATGCTGTCAGACATGCTAATTAAAATCTTTAAAAGTAAGAATTAATGATCTAACAGCTTCATTTAATTTAAAAAAAACTTCACAGGTCTTGTTTCCATTCAGGGCAACTTTGGCACTTCAGAAGGTAAGAAATCTTTACATATGTCTCACACAAATGTAGAACAGGGCTCTAGAGTGCGACCAATTTGGTCGCATATGCGACCTTATTTTTCATTGGTGCGACTAAAAATAATCAGAGGTCGCACCGGTGGGATTAAAAAAAAGTCTCCACAACACTTAAAGTCTACCTGTGAGTCAACAACAGACAAGGTCCATATCGTGGTCTAAACCAATCAGAGATGGTGAAGGGCGGACCCCCCTCTGATTGGCCGTGGTCCAGATAATCCTGTACATTTGTGTACCAGAGGTCGCGTTAACCGAAAATTTTCTGTCATTGACGGATTTTCTTACCAATGACGGAAAAACCTGAAGGCCGTCCGTCATTTTGGCGGATTATAATGAGGGCAATTTGTAAATCCACGTTATCCCCGCTCCGCTGCTCACGCGAGCCGGAACGCGATCGCAAAACATACAAGGGATGATCAAAAGTCCAGACAATATGCACATGATAAACAACATAAAACTTGCTTCACTGCTTATTAGTTGTTGTCCGTAATATTTGTAAGTTTCCTTGTGTAGTGATAATGGCAGAGCTCTCGTTCTTTAAATGTGCGCTGCACTATTTTCCTTACTTTCGTTTTATTCAAACGGTTTTGTACAGTATTTTTATAGACTTCAACACTAGGAAATGTTTTTTTATTAAATTGTTATTAGAGTAAGTCTCTTACCACTGTAAAGAGACTTTTTCTTGTGATACTGGACTGTTGTGCTTTTATTTTCATCACTTTGAACACGTTTTTCTCTAAATTCCGTTCCTGAAAATCATAGCGCTTCAGTCGACCTCAGTCATAACTTTAGTTACATACACAAGATATGAGCAAAATAAAAACTGATTTGGAAAGGGCTTGAATATGGTATTAAAAACTGTATATAAATTTGCTCCATGCGTTGGGTTTTCCCAGATCTAATCACACATGAACAAAAACCATAAAATATATTTAATATATAAATAACAACGGCTTTATTGGGCATTCGGTTGTATTAAAATACAACAAGTGCCGAGACGCAAGTACAGCGTGATGACGTCACTAGCATACGAATTACCACCTAACGCCACCTTGAACCATAGTGACGGGTAATAATAGATAATGACGGATTTTTACGAGCCTGTCAGTCAAAAGGACGCACAATAAAAAAGTGTAGCGCAACCTCTGGTGTGTATGTTTGTGAAGGCGTGTGCTGCAGTCAGACAGAGAGGTTGGCAGCCTAATGCCGTCAGTTAAACAGAGTGGGTGTAGCAGGGGATGATGAGAGAAGATGAAAAGAACAATAAATCACTTTTTTGTGAATAATGTTAATTTAAGGCCTGATCCGTCTGAAAATCACAAGCAATGCTCTGACACGGAGCCATCAACCTCCCAGGTTATGTCAAGCCCTGGTCCATTTATCTTGAGATCTTTTAAGTTTAAACTTCAGTTCAGTGAAGCACTTTAGCACCAACACTCAGTAAGTTACCTTACTTGTAGATTTGTGCTTCAAATAAAGAACTTTGTTTTGACCAGATTGTAAGTTAGTCATTTACAAGTCAATTTTGCCTATATGGACATTAAAAAAAAAAGTGAACTGGTAATACCAGTTAAATTTTAAATGCGTTAAATGCGATGCAGTCGAAAATTTGAGTGCACCTGACTTTTGTGCTGGTGCACCTAAGAAAAAAAGTTAGGCGCACCAGTGCAACCAGTGCAAAAAGTTAGTCTAGAGCCCTGTAGAATAATGTGAAGTTGTGATATTCATTTTGAACGTTTTAAAATGATTTTTGGTTAGATAACGGTTTAATTCTGTGTTAAGTTTCTGTTTATTCACTAAAGGTTAATTATTGTGAATTTTGTGTTGACATTAGTTGTGAAACTACCAGCTTTATTTCAATGTAGATGTGCACTTTCAGAAAGATTCGAACATTGTTTAGGTCAATGTAAAGACACACTGTTAACTTGAAATAACACATAATTTACGTTAAAGAGTACGTAACTTGGGATTTGTAAGGTCCTACTGTGGTTTATGGAGTGTCCGACAACAAGTTTATGTACAGAGAAGGTGTAAAAACATTATTATGTCGTAATAATACACAGTTTTTCTTAACTAACTTCTTGACTGACTGTCAGATGATTCGTTGCACGATTCATCTGTCTAATCCCCTCCTTTCCGCTAGCTTAGTCTGATGTGATTGGTCGGATGGTCTAGTCTGCTGTGATTGGTCTACCGTGAGTGAGACTTATGAGCTATAGTGTTAAGGGGAGAAGAGTGGAGTTTTCGCGGGCGGTCCTAGCAAAACTTAGGCGGGGACTACATGTAGTGATGTAAATGCACGGCGGTTGGTGAATAGGACTAGAGACGACTAGTTTACGTGATTCAGAGTCAACTCCCTTTTTTACAAGCCAATAACTTTTTTATTCATTCACCGACTCCCCGGGCGCTGCAGTGATAGCTGCCCACTGCTCTGGGTGTATGGGTGTTCACCACTTGCTGTGCATGTGTTCACTACTCTCTGGATGGGTTAAAACCAGAGGTCACATTTCAGATATGGGTCACCATATCTGACTAATAGGTCACTTTCACTTTGGATTTACAACTGGGCAGACTGCTTGCTTTTAGACACGGCAACATTACACACTCATGTTATGTACTCTTTAAATTGTTATTTGTAGATTATGCCAGGTGTCTTTACATCTCCAGACTGACTGATCAACTGTCTTTGAATGTTCTTTTAGAGAATGTAGCACTTAAAGGAACAGTCACACAGTCCTCCACATATCTCAACTCATGGATAGCTCAACGTGCCATAGACGGTGTAATAGATAAAAACACATACTGCTCCATTACATCATATGAAAGTAACCCGTGGTGGAGGCTGGATCTTCTGAGTGAATATGAGATTGGCACAGTGATCATCACTAACAGAGGAGACGGTTCTCCTGAACAAACCAGTGGAGCAGAGATTCGTATTGGAAACTCACTGGACAACAATGGAAACAACAATCCCATGTAAAGTTATTCATGAAATCTCTTGAACACTTTTCATTGGTTGGTTTGTTTGAACAGGTGCATTGATTCTCTGTCCTCTGATTTCTCTCTAGATGTGGTGTATTTCCTAATCTTCAAGTCGGCTCATCGGTTATTTTCTCATGTAATGGGATGGTGGGACGTTATGTGAATGTGGTCATGCCTACAGCTCAGCACCTCTCTCTGTGTGAGGTGGAGGTCTATGGAACAGGTAATAAGATCTTTAACTCTATACTGGTAACCAGCACTGGATACATTTATTTGTTTAACAAAATATGTGTTAATTTACACATGTGTCAAGGTACACACAATATGTCACGTTACAATACATTTGTGAAGGATTTGCTCGGGTAGATCCCAATTGCAAGCAGCAGTTAAATTAACAAAAAAGGGTTAATTATATAAACACAAAACAAAGCAAAAACACACAAGGGGGTAAAACAGGAACAAGATAAACGATATAGATAGGTAAACAGGAACATAGACTGACTACACTAAACTGAGACAATATACACAACACTAGACTTACTTAGACTTGGGGAATATGATCCACAAAGGTACAACCAGACAGCTAACACACACAGGATACACAATGACCGAACACAGGACAATGAAACATGAGGACTATTTAAAGGGGTCAAAATCAACAGGGAACAGCTGCCGGGAATAAACTAATTAATTAACACTAACTAGGAAACGAGAAGACGGGACACTGCCGAGACACGAGAAAGCACATGGCATGTCTAAAACAAACAATGCCATGTCTTTCTCACACTAGACACGTGGGTCTGTCACGATTCCGCCCCCAGACAGAGAAAAACATGACTATGAGGGTCGGAATCATGACAACATTTCAATGCGATACATATTGCAATATATTGCAATACTTTAAAAAAAATAAAAAATGTTAAAATGACCATTTGGGACCATTCTCTATTGTATTTTGGGCAGGGTGCTACTGTTTGGTCAGCAGGGTGTTTTGGCTGCTGTTCAGTTTGATAGCATTGTCAGTTTGTGCATAATTTAGATTGCGTTTTAGGATACGGAATACTTAGTTACTTAGCTATTGTTGCAGAGCATCCTTAAAATCATAGCACCCACGCGTCAGCTTTGAAGCACCATGCTCACTCCCTTTTGAGACATGTACTGTATATGATGTTAAAAAGCGTTTGAAAAAATATCAATAGGTAGGGTTTTTCCTGCATAGAAAAATTGGAGGCGGTCGTCTCCTTCAAATTTCTTGCCACCTCAGACTCTTGCCAAAATTATGTCGGGTGTCTTCCCAAAAGCACTGCGTGTTTCCTGTCAACAGAGTGTCTTTTGTAACTACAGTTGCGGCATTACGCCACAAATTATCAGCCCAGTAAGGTGGCAGAGTTGCAGGAAAAGTGCTAATAGGAGCTGTATTAGCTGTTTCACAGCTGTTCAGGTGAATATTGTTTGTTGTGCATGCAAGTACGTTCAATTTCTTAAAAGGTTTCTCAAATTAATGTGGCATACATCATTGTAATGTTTTTAAGCTGTACAGTTGGCTCGCTGAATCAGCATTATAATGCCAGTATGAACGCAAATTAGGATCAGAATGACTCGCAAACAAATCTCATTTGAACCCATTTGTTGGAACTGTTGAAACTTTTCAGTCACTAGCAAATATAAGAGCTCAGTGAACCTCAAGAGGACGCAGGATGTGAATGAGTTTAGTAAGTCTGGTTCATTTAATTGGCTGTTTTAGGCTGAAAAGTTTTTTGAAAAGGATAAAAAGCAAAAAAAAATTGTTTGGTTGAATAAAAGTAACGTTTTCATCTAATTTTTATGTTTTTATATGTAAAGTGTTTGGTTAATCCACTTAAAGGTACGGTAGGCCTACATGTGCCTGTTTGTACAAGATAAGGTATAATTGAAAAACTGGGAGTTCCTGGCTGTTCATACTGTAGCTTTGTAATGCCATTGAATGGCACTCCAGCTTTTGAAGCTTTAGACAGCACAAACAACATATCCATCTTAAAAGCACTATAACCTCAGGGTGTAATAAATGTCATCTGAAGCGAAACTATTTGTTTGTGAGTAAAAACAGTACTATTTTCAGTAAATATTTCAAGATTGAATTTAAACATGTATTGTTAAAAAGAACTACAATCAATATGGCGGCACGTTGGCTCCATGAATCTCAGCATTGATTCTCACAAGTCTTTTCATACGGGTTAAAGAGATTCATGGTTATTAGATGACTACAGAAGTGTTTATATGAATGATCAACTGTGTGAATTTCTCTTTAGAGAATTTTGCATTGAAAGGAACGGCTACACACTCATCTACCTACTACGCCTGTGTAGCTGCAAACGCCAGAGATGGTGTAAGATATGGACCTGATTTTGCATCCTGCTCAATTACATTATCTGAAATGAACTCGTGGTGGAGGCTGGATCTTCAGAATGAATATGAGATCAGTACAGTGATCATCAGTAACAGAGGAGACGGATATACTAAACAAACCAATGGAGCACAGATTCGTATTGGAGACTCACTGGAAAACAATGGAACCAACAATCCCATGTAAAGTTATTCATGAAATCTCTTGAACACTTTTCATTGGTTGATTGATTGATCTATATGATTTTCTCTCTAGATGTGCTGTAATTCCTGATCTTTCAGCGAAATCTACTGTCAGTTTCTCATGTAAGGGGATGAAGGGACGTTATGTGAATGTGGTCATGCCTACAGCTCAGTATCTCTCTCTGTGTGAGGTGGAGGTCTATGGAACAGGTAAATGGATTCAGTTCATCAAATTGGTTCCTTTAAATAACTCATTTATTAAATGTGATTCTGTGATGAAGTCACTATTGATGATTTTCTATAAGTTGATCTGCAGGACAATGTGTGTTCTGTTTATCAGTATACATATATTTTATATGAAAGTATATAGTATGTGTAGAGATCAAATCATTTCAGTTTTATTTATATAGTGTTACACAAATTTCAGTGTTTCAAAGCAGCTTTACATGGATTGTAAATAATAATATTAGTAATATTAGATGAATTAGTAAAATAAAGATTGAAGTTTCATCGATGCACATTGCATAGAGAAAAATACCGAGACACTGAAATAAACATCATGTCTTACTGTCAGAAAGTAGTAAAATCACAGTTAACATGACAGCTAGTGCTTCTGGGATATGTCCAGTACAGTATTATGATGTTCAGAGTGAATAATGACATTAGTGTTACTGACACTGGTTTATTTACAATATTATAATGTGCAGAGTATCAAGGTAAGATTTGAACATGTAAAGATAAGAAAAATATCAGATGACAGCATGACGGCTCCACGAATCTCAGCTTTGAATCTCATTGATTCTCATTGAAGTCTCAGATTCTGGATTATTTTTATGATGGATAGTGAGTAGTGAAATTAGTTTGCATAAGACTATAAACTGTCACCACTTGGTGGTGAACCAAGATGGCGGCGCGGTCTGACGCAGCGGCTACTCCGGGTCCCAAAGATGGTGTTTTTATGTCCTTTAATGTCGTATGTTCGTCTCCAATAGTTTCAATTTACCGCTAATTAATAAGTAAATCACTACAAAACACATCTATGATCACTAAAGCCTTTTGGATATTGGCAACGCATACAAACACCAACTCTCGCCGGCGGCTACTGCGAAGCTGATAGGCCTTTGTTCACCTCAAGACGTGGCCTCGCCTACTGACGCTTCCTGCACAAGGAGGCTGTGCAAGCGGTGTGAGAGAGCACGGAAGCGCGGTAATCGCGGAGGTATATGAGCTAGGCTAAGGGTTAACCCCAAAAGACCAGCTCTTCCAACACTTGTGCTCCCAAACATTCGCTCTCTGAAAACCAAACTGGACTTAATTAGACTCAATCGGTCTACACAGCATGAGGAAAGGGATTGTTGTGTGTTTGTTTTCACTGAAACATGGCTAAACGATAACATCCCGGACTCTACCATTCAGCTGGACGGGCTAATCTGCTGCCGAACGGACAGAGATTCATCGCTGTTTGGTAAGACTCACGGGGGCGGCTTGTGTGTGTATATGAACAAAGAATGGTGCAACAACACTGCGGTAGTATCAAAACACTGTTCATGGCTGGTGGAGTATAAGGTTGTGAAGTGTCGACCATTCTATAGTGTTATTCTCACAGTTTATATTCCCCTGTGTGCAGACACGTTTCGTGAACTGTACAGCGCCATCAGCGATCAACAAACAAATAACCCCGATGGCTTTTTCATCACTGCCTGTGACTTCATCCACACAAAATATAAGACAATTTTGCCAAAGTTTTACCAACATGTGAACTTTGCAACAAGAGGAAACAACACACTGGACTTTATACAACAGAAAATAACGCATACAAGGCTTAAACCCGCCCCACCTCGGGTACTCGGATAACATATCCATATGTTACAAGCATACAGGTCACTTCTGAAACCGGCCAAACCGGTTCAAAAACTCATCACAATTTGGCAACAGGAGACTACATCAACACTACAGGACTGCTTTCAGTGCACAGACTGGAACATGTTTAAAGAGGCGGCCATCTACAACAACCACACAGACCTGCAGGAGTACACTGAAACTGTGACAGCTTACATCACAAAGTGCATTGATGATGTGACAGTCACCAAGACCATCACCACACAAGCAAACCAAAAGCTGTGGATGACAGCAGAGGTTCGTGGGCTGCTAAAGACCAGGAATGAAACATTCAGATCAGGAGATAAAGCAGCCCTCAAAACACCAAGAACCAATCTGTCATGTGGCATCAAAAATGCAGAACGGTCATATGCTAAAAAATGAATAACCACTTCACAAACAGCAGAGACACACGGAGCCTGTGGCAAGCCTTTCAGACCATCACTGACTACAAGCTCCCGCCACAGGCCTGTGACAATGACACATCCCTACCAGATGCAATCAACCACTTTTATTCCCGGTATGAAATGCAGAATGACACACCTGCACAAAAAGTGCCCACACCTCCCAACGACCAGGCGCTCTGTCTGTCCCTAGCCGACGCACGGAAGACCCTATCTAGGATTAACCATGCAAGTTCCTGTCCAAACGCCTCTACGGACCAGATGCTTTCCTCCCTGCTGTTACCCCACCTAGAAAAACAGACTCCTATGTTTCAGCATTCAACACAATAATCCCACAACAGCTCTTCAACAAACTAAACCTGCTGTGCCTTAACAACCTCTGTAATTGGATCCTCAACCAGGACTAATTCAGGACTTTCTCCTGATTTTCTTAACTCTCGGAAGACTTCAGTTAAGTCTGTGTCGGCCACAACACCTCGAGCACTACCACACTGAGCACAGGTGCCCCACAGGGCTGTGTGCTTAGCCCGCTGCTCTTCACGCTGCTGACCCACAACTGCACTGCCAAGTTCAGCTTCAACAACATCATTAAGTTTGCTGATGACACAACGGTGGTATGTCTCATCAGCAACAACGATGAAACGCACTAAGCTGGCTGAATGGTGTGGCACTAACAACCTGTCCCTCAATATGGGAAAGACAAAGGAGGTTGTGATGGACTTCAGGAGAAACTCTGTTGACCACCCCCCACTGACCATCGACAGCTCGACTGTGAAGAGAGTCAGCAGCACTAAATTCCTGGGGGTGCACATCACAGAGGATCTCACCTGGACCACCAACACCATGTCACTCTCCAAGAAGGCACAACAGCGCCTACACTTTCTCCGCCGGCTGAAAAGAGCAAGTCCCCCTCCACCCATCCTCACCACTTTCTACAGGGGAACCATTGAAAGCGTCCTGACCACCTGCATCACTGTCTGGTATGGGAACTAAAGTCCAGCAGACCACGAGACCCTCTCCCCTCCATACTGGACATTTTCCATGCACGATGTTCCAGCAAAATCAACAGTATCGTGAGGACCCCACCCATCCCTCCCACAGTCTCTTCCAGCTCCTTCCATCAGGAAGACGGTTCAGGAGGATCAGAGCCCACCAGACTACTCAACAGCTTTTTCCCCCAGGCTGTGATAGCCCTGAACTCAAATCACCCCCCCCTGAATGCCCACAGAAACCCCTACATCCTGAAACATGAACATCTCCTCTATTCGCACTAGACACATTTCAAACATTACTGTGCGTTCATAATCCCACGAAAGACTCAAAAATATATGTATGTTTACATGCTCATGCACTTCAAGACATTCAAGACATCAAGACACACTTCATCACATTCATGACTCTGCTCCTGGCCTTCAAGACCACCACTGGTTTGGCGACCACTTATCTTCATTCACTAATGCAGACGTATGTACTCGCCAGATCCCTACGCTCTGCAAATGAACGACATCTTATGGTGCCATCCCAAAAAGTTAAAAAATCTCTCTCACTTAGGTTCTCGGGATCGGTTCCACATTATGGAATGATCTGCCCGCTGCTACAAGATCTGCAGATTCTGTGGCCATCTTTAAGAATCGGCTGAAAACTCATCTCTTCTGTCAGCACCTGACTGATCAGTTCTGACTCTATTTCTTTTCTATCTCTTTCTAAAAAAAACGTAGCTCTGTATACGGTGTTAGGCTAAATGAGACCAGTTTTCTTTTATTGCACTCATGCTTTTGGTTGTCCAACTGCTTCCATTGTTTCCCTCATCTGTAAGTCGCTTTGGATAAAAGCGTCTGCCGAATGACTAAATGTAAATGTAAATATGTTGTCCGGATGATGAGGTGCAGGTGAAAGTCATTAGAACTCTGATGAACGGGGACGTGTGTAGCGGGGTGAGAGCGCTGATGCAGGGGGCGTGGTTGACTTTGAGGACGTGACTGTCACACGCTGGCACTGAGAAAAATGCCTTTACAGTTTTTACACCAGCCAGTCAACCGTGTTATGGGTAGATTAGTGGTAATGCATTTATGTAATGCCTTATTAGGAAGAAGTTTTTTATAGATAAAAACAATGACCTCTGATGTGACCTTTGACCACCATCCACCTTTGGATGACCCTACACAACTAAAACACTATTGCAAAATGCAGTATCGACAAACTAAATGTGTTCATCCAGCTTTCTTCTTGTGTGTCTAACTACATTTTGATTGTTTTAAATTACTTTAATAATTGTATTGATGTTTGCTCATTGGGAATTTTAAAATTGCTCAAAAGTTAGCTTTAAGATTTAGACTCATCTTATGCTCCTTTAACCACAAAGTTTTTCTCATTTTATTTACAAAGTAATTCATTACAGATCAAGGCTGCTTTAAAAACAGTAGTTACAAATTAACACAATTTAAACAAAAGAACAACAACAATCAAGTCTAGGATTTTTTTGAAGTAGTTTCCTCATATTGTTCCTCATATTGTGCTGTAAATCATCGATGATGAATGTGATTTTATTATAATTAATATAATATGTTTTTATATGCCTTATCAAGTAACCTATTTACTTTCTTTAATTAAAGTAGTTTCCTAGAAATAAAGGTCATTATGTTAAAATATATGTATGCTTATATTCTCAAACTTGTACATTTCCTACTTATGCTATCTGAAAGCTAATCATTAAAATAGAGGATTCTGATTCATAGCTATCTGTGAAATCCAAAAAACTGATTGACAAGATGTAATAATGATAATTATTATCAAACAAATATGATTAATTAAACTAATCAGTTCTGTTACGTTTACTGATTATGAAATAAAATCTATAATCATAAAAGCTGTTGCATCCATCTTGTTATTGATTGGCAATTCATTCTGACTTATTCTGTCTCAATCATATGATCTAACGTGGTTTGCAAATTGTGAGGCCGATTGATTTCAAAATTCAGACTCATCGTCTATGTAAGTTTACTTTGACGTCCAGTAGCCTGCAGTAAGTGGCGCTAATGCTCCTGAGGAGATATTCATCATTAAAGAAGAAGAAAGGTGGATTGACGGCTACTTCTGTTGATGCCAGGTGCACGTCAGGTTGTCACTTTGCTGAGAAGGCGCAGCTATTGTTAGCTAATTGCGCATAACAATAACTTTACCAGAGCCAGCAAACTTTTGAAGGAGTAAACCTTGTCATTACAATTGGATTCTCTTCCTGAAAGATGTCCGAATTGACGAACATCAACGCAATTATAAATCGGATTATCATTACAAGTGTCAGAGTGGATATTGCCTTCAATGGAGAAGGTAGGCTAATGTCTGTTTAAGTTGCTAGCTGCTGGCTAGTCAATGTTACGTTTATATAAAGCTGTCATTGACCTTGCTAGCAGTTAATATTTTCTATCTCCTTTACTCATCTTTGGATATTTGAGTTTTAACGCGAGTTCAACCATCACTTGACCGTGGGATGGTAGGCTAGCTGGTTGGCTTGTTTGTTCTGTGGGAGTGTTACGGCTACCAAGGCAGACCACAATATCTGCGGTGTCAAAGCCGGGAAAACAAAACCAGAACACAGTAACTTTACTTATTCCAGTTTGCCTTAACTTAACAGTAACTGCAATTTTAACTCTCTCGTTTCTCAGAAACGGGATAAGATTGAACAAGGAGACTTTGCAACAAGACAGAGCAGATGTCACAAAGCCTGTTGTAGACCTTAGCGGAAAGACAATAAAGCTTAACTTGAACTTGGTCGTGAAACTTTGATGATTCATATAAAAATATCTATTAAAAATATATTCAATACATTAAAGATGACCACAGAAGTGTTTATACGTGTGATTATTTGTGTGAATTGTTTTAGAGAATTTGGCGTTGAAAGGAACGGCTACACACTCATCTACTCACTCCACCAATGTAGCTGCAGACGCCATAGATGGTCTAAGATATAGACTTGATGCCGCCCCATCCTGCTCCATAACATTATCTGAGAGTAACTCGTGGTGGAGTTTGGATCTTCTGGGTCATTATAAGATCAGTAAAGTGATCATCAGTAACAGAAGAGATGCCGGCGCTTATCAAACCAGTGGAGCAGAGATTCGTATTGGAGACTCACTGAATAACAATGGAAACAACAATCCCATGTAAAGTTATTCATGAAATCACTTGAACACTTTTCATTGGTTGATTTGTTTGAACAGGTGCATTGATTCTCTGTCCTCTGATTTCTCTCTAGATGTGGTGTATTTCCTAATCTTCAAGTCGGCTCATCGATAACTTTCTCATGTAATGGGATGGTGGGACGTTATGTGAATGTGGTCATGCCTACAGCTCAGCATCTCGCTCTGTGTGAGGTGGAGGTCTATGGGACAGGTAAACTTGATTAATTTCATCAAATTGTATCATTGAAATCCCTAATTTATTTAAAGTGATTCGGTGATCGCGTGTGCTAATTTCAGTTCAGCTCTTGATTTATGAAGAAGGTCTATAATGACCTGGAGAAAATCATCCGTTTGCATTCCCTTTTCTTGAGTCGAACGTTCTGTTTTGATTGGTTGTGGTAATTGTTGAAAAAAATGACGGAAAACATCCCTTCTGTAAACCAGAAGGTTTTTTCATAAATCGTTACTATAAGACACTGCCTGGTACGGTAACAGCACCGCTCTCAACCGGAACGCCCTGCAGAGAGTGGTACGAGCTGCCAGGCACACCGTCAGAGGTGAGCTTCCCTCCTTCCAGGAAATTTACACCAGACGGTGTGTGAAAAAAGCGAGGAGGATTTCTAAAGACACTAGCCACCGAGTCACGGTCTGATCTCACTCTTCCATCAGGAAAGAGATACCGCAGCATCAGAACCCACACCAGCGGACTGTGTGACAGCTTCTTTCCCCAAAGCAGTCAGACTCTTAAACTCTTGACTCCCACAATCTACTCATTAGCACTGAACTTTGTATCCTCCACTATGCACATTGGGCCTCATTCAGGCGAACTGTTGCAGCTGGTCGTTTTCAGAAGTGCACCAGGTATTATTATTTTAGGTGGCTAAAAACGCTTTGGTGTACACAGTTTAATTTATTATGTTTTTGGAAAGCATATGGCCTATAAGTATCTTATGCATGTATGCAATATAATGTAGCCAAACCAGAGGATGAAGTCCAGAGGATTCCAGCATTCCTAGATACATAATTTGCGTAGCTGTAATTCATAGGGGGGATTATGATAATTAAGAATCAGCGTGCATGCGCTTTCAATGTTCACGAATTCATTAACATACACACATTTTACTACGAAATCTGACGTTTACAAAGTATTGGTGAATCCGGAGGAAAGCTTTCAGGAAGGTCTGTTTTAAGCGCAAATATTTACGAATGTTTCATGAGTGAGGCCCATTGTGTGTACATTTGCTTCTGTGTAGTTTCATATATATTGTGTCATTCGCTGTATTATGGTATAATAGTTGTACAGAAATGTTTACTGTGTAGATGGGTTCTTTGTTACTTGTAATCTGTCATACTGCCATGTTGGTCAGAACTGCACCCAACATTTTCACCAACTGTTGCACATGTGTATATGGTTGAGTGACAATAAAGGGATTTGATTTTTTAATTGATAGACACCCGTCTGTCTGTGGGTTTTGCTCAGTTTTAACCAATCAAAAGTATGTAACAGAGCTTGTGAGAGAATTTCGTAACCCAATTGGATCCTTTAACTGTCAGTTAAACCTTCATCCCACCTCTCTGCCTTGTGAATTGAAGGATCTGTCATAAACAAGCGGTCATTTTCTTGACTGAACTATATACTGTACGTATAAAGACTAATGCTTCATGTAAGGAGTGGAGAATCGTTTTTTAACGGCACTTGTTATCGAGTGAAAGTCAATTCTCTCTTCAATACAATAAACTTGATAACCTGCAAGCGTAATGCAAAGCATTGTGGCATTTTAAAATGAAAAGTGTTCCTACAGAGATTTTCTATGGCAGGAAAAGTAATGTTTCATATTCTGTTCTATTCTGGGATTATGCCTCTGTAAAATGTAAAAAGAAATACATTTACTCTGTTACACTCAAGTAAATGATACTATTATTAATATAAATACATTATGTTCATATTAAATGTCATGTAAAGTGACTATAACTCGATACTCGAGAAGCCTTATTTTCATTCGATACTTTTTAACTTCTAATCTAATTATTATTTTTGTTTTTCTGGTGCAGTTTATCGTGAAAAAACCTTTTTGAGGCTGAAGTTTTCCTCCAGTGGTGATGTAGCTGCTGAGAGCGACAGAATCCTCCATCAGGTGAGAAAAAGAGTCTTAAAATACAAAAGTAAATGTGATGATTTAAGAGAGAAGTGAGATATGAGAGTGTTTGATGTGTGTAAATATATGAGATGAGAGATGATGAGAGAATGAGAAATGACAGTATGTTTCATGTGTGGATTGACATGTTTGATGGATTTTAGCTCCAGTCTGCTCTGGGATTGAACATCTCTGATTTTAAACTGTCCTGGACACAACTACCCAAGAAAGAAGAAGAACAGGAGGAGGACGGAGGCGAGTACACACACTTTATCTGATGTTTGTGTCCATGATCACACATGATGACAGGCTCTATCCTATTATCATAGACTCCGCCCCGTGTGAACCACACAAGTTAATATCCTCCCTCGAGCAGACAGTGATCATTTTATTTCTTGTGTTAATGACTACACACCAAAATAAAGGTGCATAAAAGAGTTTTTATCAGGCTGATGCACGTGTCATGATCCTGTCTTCTTGTAGTTGTTTTTCTAGTTCAGGCTGACAGGATCATGATAGTGTCATGTCTTGTGTCTGTGTTTGGAAACATATGGCCATTGTTTTGTTTCTTTGTGCCATGTGCTCCATCTTGTGTCTAAGCCCCGCCCTCTATCGATTTATGACCTGTTTGAGGTGTCTTGAACGGCGTATTAAAACTATGTGATGAAGTCACAAATATGTTAATTAGCGTGTGACGTCACCAAGCGCCACAGTGTCATAAAATCCTATATAAAGAAAACTGGCTCTATGGCATAACTGTGAAGAACTTGCACCTTTATTTTGTTTATTGTTTTTATTTAGTATATTGTTGAATTGACTGATCAGCACTCTCTAATGTGAAAGTACAGAAAACACATCTACACACATTGAGCTTAAACTGATGACATGTATTTATCCCATTATTAATTTTCATAAATTATGTTTTATTTACAGGTTCTTGTGATAAAAATCCTTAACCTGAAACTTTCAGATGGTAATTTAATGTCTTCAAGAATAATGTGGTGAATATGGAATCTAACTTCATTTAAGCTTATTTCAAATTGAAAATAATTGGAATTATTCTATGATGTTTTAATTTAAGTTTAGTTTGAATTATTCTATGATGTTTTAATTAATTTGTTTAGTTTTATTCTATGATGTTTTAGTTTAGTTTGAATTATGATGTTTTAATTTAAGTTTAGTTTGAATTATTCTATGATCTTATGATGTTTTAGTTTTTGAATTATTCTATGATGTTTTAATTTAAGTTTAGATGTTGTTTAAATTATTCTATGATGTTTTAATTTAAGTTTAGTTTGAATTATTCTATGATGTTTTAATTTAAGTTTAGTTTGAATTATTCTATGATGTTTTAATTTAAGTTTAGTTTGAACTTTATTTAACTTTAGTTTAGTTTTAGTATTCTATCTTTGTGTATTTTAAGTCTTTAATCATTCTATTAAAACATATTAAACATGTTGGGAACAATCATAATTTCAAAACACTTGAAACACATTAAACTTTGCTTGTAGCATTTATATTTTGGTCTCACTGGTTTATTAGTATGCTTTATCTATAAGGTGTGTTGTGATGTTCATCTTTTAATATCACTGTCTTGATTCATAAAGCGTTTTTTAAGGTTTATTATTTTAGAATGTAAATTCTAAACTAACTTATTTTTAATGAGTTAATTAATGCAGATCAACAATCACTCTGCGAGTAAGATTATAAGCACATTATTCTGTGATCTCAGTATGTTCTTACGATCCTGCCGTTGTTTCATGTGTTTATTTGTTGAATTTTGAAGGTCTGCATTTAAGGCGCGCAGTGCCACGTCTAGGACAACTCTGTTATTAATGTGTGTTACGTGCCGGTTGTCAAAAAGGATGACACCGTAACATTTATGTGAGACAACTTTTGCCGGGTGTTGTGCAGATCAAAAAGGACACCGAACAGAGGTACTATAGTTCAAAACGTCTTTACTAGTCGCGTTGAAGACAAATACACATATAGTTACAGAAACAAACATATGGAACATACAGATACAATAAACAATTGGTGTCGAAGACAAACAGCTGACCGCGTTGGAGCACATGGTACGCTGGCATAGCGCACACACACACAATCAACTAGCGTCCTCAAATACAGCTGGCACGCCAGCCGATTGGCAGAACCTCATGACGTCAGAATGATGATTGGCAGTCGAGTCAGCCAATAAACACCAACCTAGAAGTGGAGCAGAAAGGAACACAGAAAAGACAGAAGGCGAGAAACAGTACCGTGTACACAAAACACACACGGAACATAACAATGTGATAGAATTGAGAGTTTTTCTGTATTTATCAGCGGAGTTAACTAGTGTATAGATGCTTTTAACAGTATTTACTTTGGTTACTATCAGTGTTTACTATAGTTAGGTTCATAAACACCTACAGGGGCGTCTCACAGAATCTCGGGCCCTGTGGAAAAGCAATGTTTGGGGTCTCAATAAATTGTTATATTTATTTATAATACAGCACTGAATCTCATTTCTGTATGAACTCTGATAAACTTAAATCTTAATAGATCACCTCTGTTTCCCATTAAACATGAATTGACAGTTTAACTATATTTAATTTGAATTGTGTTTCATTGATAGAGACACTGTGCAGTGTAGTCCAACACATTGAACTCTTGAACAGTAAAACATCTAGTGCTAGTACTGCTTACATGGTAGTAATAATGTCACTTCATGACTCTAACTGCGATTGACGATTAATATTTCTAAAAAGTTTAATACCAAGTTGTGTATGTCAAGAAACATTGTGTCCCCTCTTGCCAATCTTTATTAAAAATAAAAATACACTAGCAGCACATCTTTTTATTACCGTTGAAAACACTAGCATATGCTGGTTAGGTAGGTATGGAAGCATGATAGCTGGTTTGTGGTGGTTTAAGCTGGTCATGTGCTAGTTTAGGACTAGTTTAGGACCATCTTAAACCAGCACAAACCAGCTACCATGCTTCCAAACCTAGCTAACCAGCATATGCTAGTAACTGATCTTTTTCTACTGATTATTTTAATGGAATGTCTATATATTATTAGGGAAGAATGTATATGTCAGAAGAACTGCCTCAACGCCGTACATATCCAAAGTTTTCCTCAATACCCAGATAAAAACTAAAAGCGCAAGATCTTTGTCCCTTTATGTGCTCTGTACATGTTTTCAAATGATTGTTTTGAAATAAGCAGCCTGCTCTGTATATTCAATTTCAACTGGTTTTTGGGTTGTCTGCTGAGTTTAACTTCTCACGGTCTCCTGCTTAATTTTTGTGAAGGCTATGAACAGATTTCTTTGGTGTTCATTTGGACCATCGAGATCGATCTCAAACATTTAAGCGAGCTTCCATAAATACTGCCACTGCAGAAACAGAAACAATACATTTCTGAAACAAATAATAAAAACAAACTTTATCAGATCAAGCACTAGCTGTAAAGTGTGCTGCACTTCATCTACCTGTCGATGAGACTCTCCATCATCTGCTGTGAGCGGAGTCAGTGAACACGGAGACCTTGAGCGAGAAATGGAAAACCCAGAGCGGAATACACGGATCTCCAGCGGAGTGATAACAGAATGCCTTCAGCAGGGATGTGAGTCCATTCCACTTCACTCATGCAGCCTGTCTGTCGTGCAGTTCGCTGTTGCATGCGTGCTGTGCTATGGCGCGGGATCCGTGCCAAAACCTGACGTCCGATCAACCGACAGACCTACAGACCGTCTAATCGAACGTCTTGAGCTTTGAGCGTCTTACAGTGCGGGTACGACCAGACGTGACGTCAGCGCCCGTTTTTCAACCAGGTGAGAAGCCAAGTTTGACTGAAGAAATGTCAACATATGGCTGATTACTTCCAGACGGGAGACGGGCTAACTGAGAATGTACAGTATCACTCTAGCTCATTAAGCCATGTTGCAACTCCCCCACTTTGCAAGCGTCCCCGGCCCGCTCTCCACTATAAGGCCTACTAGGCAATTAGTTTTGTGCGTGTATTTTATGAATTGATTAAATATTTATTTTCATAAAAAAGTGGAAGAATAATATGTCGGTTGATTTTGCTAAGCTACATATAATATAAATAATCTTATGGGTTTATCGTTATGCTCCATTGTCACGCTTTATCAGCAGGGAAAACAGGAGATCGGATCCATGTGCAGTAAGTTCTTTTAATAAATCCCCAAAGTGAGTAAAATCCACAATTTAAACAAGGAACACGGCAAGGTAACATAATCACACAAAAGGCGGGACAACGATGGACAAAGTAGAACTGAACAACGGGGCAATATATATATGACAGAATGACAGAATATCCTCCCTCACGAAAAGTTACCATGTGGATGGTCATGGACACCATGGTCAACTGTGGTTATTGTATCGAAACGATAGTTGTTAATGAACAAAAAACTATAATCTGCATTTTGTGTGTGCGCGTGTGTGTGTACCAAAGAAGAATTCGGACAGGTCGATTTCCCTGTGTGCGTTTACACAAAAAAATTAGTGTCATTAGTTTTTGGATTTCTTTAATGTGCTTTTTACATGCCTTTTTATAAAATATTAAAAGATACACGTACAATAGAAAAGTCTAACATAAATGTAACCAGTTATAGTATGTAGTAAACGATCATACACAATTTTGTAACAATAGGCTACAGACAACAAATGGTAAGAGAACATTTCTGCTAATTTTAAGGCGCTGACGTCACGTCAGGTCGTCACGTGGGTCACCCGCACTGTAAGACGCTCAAAGCTCAAGACGTTCGGTCAGACGTTTGATTAGACGGTCTGTAGGTCGGTCGATCGCACGTTAGGTTTTGACGCGCAGTATAGGCACACAGTTGTAAAATAATAATAATTTCGGGAGTTTCAAGGCCCCTCACATGCCAGGGCCCTGTGTCCTCTGTCACCCTTTTCCCCCCACTTCCGACACTTCATTATTTTGCATCTGGGCGAAAACAATCTCCGTGTACGGCCCCCCAAAATACGGCCATACAATTACACTTGTCAGAGTATTGTAACAAACCTTAGGCATCACTAGGCCGCTTCAAATAATGTTGCTGCCACCACCTTTAATTCTAAACCTGGTCTGGAGGGAGCACTACAGAAACGCCAACCACTCAAGGAGACCAGAGAAAAATATTAAGTTTATTTCAATAAGAGCAGCTCTGCAGCATTTGTCATAACCTAATTCAAAAGAACACACACTGGTTATCTCCTAGCCAAGCACCATAAATTGGCCCATCGCACAGTAGAGATTCACAGCAAACAATTCATAGTGTAAACAAACAGCACAAGTCATAAATACCAGTTCGCACAGCACACGTTATAAATGTTCTTAAAACATGACCCGTGCACATTCGTGAACTTCACCATCCTATAAAACCAGCATATGGCATATGGCATATGACGTCACGTTCAGCATGCAGCCGTCTCACAGTCCGCCGGTGTCCACCTACAGTCCCTTGCCTCTCTCTCGCTACTGATTTCCCGCTCTCTACCTCCGGGCCAATAAGTGGACCGCCGGTTTTCTTCGGCGCCGGTGGTGCTAGCCAGCCACGAACGCAACAATTTGTTCCCCGTGGACTCTACCGGATAACTTTCCCTTGTCTCACAGTCTTGGCTCCTCCTCCTCTCTTTCTTTTTGATGCTCTTCTCTCTCCACCGCCCTCACTCATTGTCCACAGGTGCGTTCATCAATAACAGCCCCTCCTTCATTACGTCACTTCAACATGACATCACTATCACTCAGGTTAAATGCATTACAGTATCATGTTTATAAATAGTATGTAGTTATATGTATTTATCTATGTTGACTTTACTCACCTCTAATAGGACAATCATTGAAAGAAGTTGTTGCGCGAGGAAAGATCCGTTATTTTGATATTTGAACTCCCGCCTGTGTCGCGAGCGGAACGCCGGAGAGCACTCGTACCACAGACCGATGTTTGATCGCAGTCCGATCGACGTATGACATCAAAGTAAAGTGACGGCTACTGATGCTGCGACAACAGGCCAACAGCGCCACCGTACTGTGGAGGGCGGGACTGCACTACAAACACACAACAACGTTGACATTCTTCAACAGAATACAGTAACGTTAGGATCAACGTGCACAATGTTTTGTCTCTGATTATTGTAATCTCAATAGTAGTAAATAATGAATGGTGAAATCTTCATTTTAAATATAATTTAATTTAAAAAATAACGTCTAGCCTTTTCTAATCATATGCATGATTTTAATCACATAACAGTTGCCAAAAACCAAACTTTGTATTATTCTTATTCTCCTAAAACAGGTGTCACAACCCGTGGCGCTCGAGGCGCATGTGGCTCTTCTGACCCCAGCTGCGGCTCCATGCAGTCTTTATAAGGGCCCGTTTATGCCTGGTATTAAGATGCGTTTTGGTCGATAGGATCACAAGTGGACGAAGGAGGCAAATACCCGTTTACACCCGCTGCTGTAATCCGTATATTTTGTCCACTTTTGAACACTTCTGTCCTGATTCCGTCAAGAAATATATGAACAAACTTGCTTTTTCAGATATTTCATTCGAATAGACGAAATAAGTGCATGCAATGTACATATGAGCACGACCGGAGATGACAGAAAAAACGTACAGAGAGCAGCGGTTTTATTTCTGCTTTGACAGATGTGAGACAGCGCCGAACACTTGTTAGAAATGGAATGGTGAGAAAACATTCTCGGCACGTTTCTCGTCTTTAGACCAAACGTTAAAGTCTATAGCCGGCATAGTTTAAACCCTGTCTGGTTAGCGCGCTTCTCATGATGTTTACGCATGAAGTCCATTATGCGGAGAGTCGGTCGCTTGTGGATGTTCATCAAAACTGCAAAAACTAAAGTTCACAGAAAAAAGCTGAAGTCTAACTAAAGCAGCGCGTGCAACACCGCGACACTTCCGTCCTGAGTTTTCAAATGTGCAGCCAAAAGATTTGGTTCAAACTTTGTCAGCATTTACCCTCTGCTAGAGTCTACAGCGTGCACTGACCGAAAGTTTATTAAAGGAACTTTTTGGTAATGAATTCCACACTGTAAACATTTTCTATAGGAATTACTGGCAGAAATTTGCTTTACATGTAGATTTACATTTATGTAATTCACTGGCAACCGTTTGTTCAAAGAGAATCATTTACTGTAAGTGCAAAAAACATTTCGACCACTTATTTTCTTAAATAAAAAATCAATGATGCAATTCTGCCTTCTTACTCTTATCACAGTTTAATTTTGGTGAAATATTTTTAAGAAAACGTGAGCAATTGTTTTGTATAATCTTTCATTAAGTGAGATCTCGATGCTCTTACAACATTTTCACCCGTAGGTGGCGCCAGCACGCGATGTTTCAAACGCTATGAAACGTGAAATATTTTGCGATGCCATCGGTTCAAAGATTCAATATAGCTTCGTTTCTCCCATCGCTAATTCAACAGTGACAGGTCTTCATTCAACTAACACGATTCCAAACAAACAGTCAATGAAATGCACAGTTCCACATTGTGTGGCATAGCCTGACACAGGCAGCAATAGAGGAAAACAAATCTGTGTGCACCCGAGCTCCCTCCAACAACAGCAGAAGTTCCTATCTGTATTCTGCCATCAATTAAGCCACAGTGAGCCCTACTGGACACACATCCACATGAAATGAAAAGTAGACAAAAATGACAAAAAGGCTTCTTTGTTTGGACTGTGCTGCAAAGGACTCAGCCAGAAGTGTGAAACTGAATAACAGTTAGAAGTAAACGTAGAACTATAAAAAATAAATTAATACGTGAGTTTGCATTACTTTAGAGTGCACAAAAGAGCTCTGGAACAAACGAAAATAAAATGAGTCCAAAACACTCAAAAAGTGGACCCAAATTGTTCAATATTCTGAGAAAATCAGGCTCAATGAGTAAACATGAGCAATTTTAAATGAAATGTCAAACATCTTATTGGTGACACAAGAATTCATAACAGGTTCCTCCAATGTTATTAAATATATCCTGTATAATAATATCAAAACTGCAACAACGTGACGCTAAAGACAGCGAGGATATGCCATTTGACTAAGCTATAGGCAAGGAAACGAGACGCACAAATAATAATTGATCCTTTATCATCAAATACTAAATGAACAGAAACAGCTGCTGGTTCAATCAAATGCCTACAATTTATTGCGATATACATGTTTCATAAAGATATAATCTGAATAATTCTTGACTGATCTGAGCCGTATTGAGCAAGACTTTAATATGTTGAAGAAAAGCTCAGAAGACTGTAAGCAGGAGCTGAAGATGCAGCAGTGCAGCACACATCTGACAGACTTCACCACAGAAGACACACAACACCTGAGGATGATGATGTCACACTACTCGCATCACATCAAAACTACTCTACATGATATTATAAAGATGTAAAGTAATGTATAGATTGCTATATCGTTGTGGCAAAAACAATTACATTATTTGTATAATTTTAACAATGTTAAAATTAGCATGACTGTTTACTTTTACAATTTCGCTAAAAGAAAAGAGCAGATTTAAGCAATATAAAAAATAATCTAATGTAAATACAATTATGGGGAAATAAAAATCTCTGATCAAAGTTTTAAAAAGAGATACAAAAATAATGGAATGCTATGAAATTAATTTAATGATAAATATGATAAATTCATTGACCCACTACTTGAAATAAACTTGTTGTTCTCAAAACACTTTATCTCAGACTACGACACACAACTACACAACAAAAATCACACAAATATAGGAATCAGGACTATTATGGAATGAGTTTGCGGAAACGCAAATGCAAATAGATTTCGTTTGAGCTTTGGCAGGTTTACTACGCCACGCCACGCTTGCATTCACGTTTGAATTGTGTCACAGTTTTAACACAAACAAAAAGAAAACGCAATAGTCCGCAAAATAATTCCATAGACTATAGTGACGTTCAGCAGTGATGTGCACCACGTCATTAACAAGATCAATAATAGAGAAGAACAATAAGATTTAATCAAATCAACCAGCATTTGCATTGAAGATTCCGTTTGTGTCTCCAGATTAAAGATGTTTAACACAAGAACCTGAAAATAAAACAAAGATTCAGTCAATCACATTATATCATCTTAAAATATAAATTACACTTCATTGTGTTGACCAAAGGCAAGTTTCGTCTTTTCCAACATAGTATATCGATGATTTATTATTCATATTTGGTTGTAGTCACAAACTGTAGTGAAATACAATGAATATCTGAATGAAATGAACACACCAGCGTCTGAACTTCCTCTGTGCACCTTACAGATATCCGCGTGTTCAACACTAAAATCTATTAAAAGCCTTCGACTAACACAACTCATCCTCATGTGATTTCTACAATAAACTTAAGCTGTGCAAAATATCGATACATGTAAATACCGCAATCTTTTTTTTTTTGAGAGTGGTACCTCTACTATCGATACATTGTTTCAAATCATGTCATATACATACGGCTTAAAGTAAGTTGAGGCGAGCATGGAGAAAAATATAAGAACCCTTAGAGCTCAGAGCTGATGTGGGTGTGCTTTGGTTTTAAAAATATATTATGGAACAATGAGTTCTATCAATTAAATGCTGTTTGTGAGCTTTGCAAGTCATGACCCAACAAGTCACTTGGCCACTGCAGTGCATTAGACACAAAGTTTATTCCAAAAAGTCACGATTACATTTATTGTGCTTTCACGTGCATTTACAGCTCGGAGGAACCAGGGGTTTAAACTGTTCGTTTTTTTTAAATGTAATGCATCAAAACAGCCAGGGCTTCATTTGAGCCAGAAGAAGCCGGATCCGGATCCAGCACCTCCGAACTACGGTCCGACACGTCATTTGGCAAATCCCTCTCCTCAAGAGCTAATGGAAAACGTTCGTGCTGACCAGTTGCGTGCATATATTTAATTAAAAAGCACATATAACAGCTACAATTTATCATTGTGTGTGGGAATGTAGAGAGCTGCGAATATTTTGGAAGGAAATTCTTAACTTGATTTGTCAGTTAAATGAAGAAAATGTTCCCCTAGACCCCAAATTGTGTTTATTTCATATATACACAATACATGTGGTCGTAATTGCAAGACAACGCAAACTAATAGATTTGAGGTGCTTCAGGCCAAACGTGTCATAGCATTAAAATAGAAAGAGACTCAAAGACCCTCTCCCCTAATCACTGAAACAAGGAAATGTTCTGTAATCTTGTTTGGGAAAACTGACATTTGCGCTTAAAGGGAAGAAAAAAGACTTATAACATCTGGACTCCCTTTCTACACTTCTGCGATCAAGTTCAGAATAACTTGGAATTGTTTGAAACAATTAAGTTTAAAGAACATTGAATTGCTTCAAATAAATGTTTATTTATTATTATCTTTTTTACTTACTACCGAGCTAGCAATTGATTTTTCTTAATGTATTTATCTATGTAAAATCTTTAATTTAGTTTTATTATGTGTAACATGTTATTTTATTTAATACCATATATGGTGTTTTGTCTTCATGTTGGAAAAAAACACTGAAAAACAACTAAAAACTGGGGATTTTTGGTCAAACAGATTTGACTACGAGTACGTCATTAGATGTTGCAAAGGTATATAATATTCTATATTCTATTATATAAAATAATAATATTCTAATATTGCTATTACAACTATATATATGTCAAAAGAGTTTTTTTTTTAAAGCACAAACACTGACGTGTCTTCTACATCAAGCTTCGATAAAATGGTTAAGAGTTATTTTTAACACATATTAAAAACGTTTCTTTGCACTCCTTTAGTTTCTACAGAGGTTTAGCTAGCTGTGGAACAAGCTAAAGTAGCTTCGAATTATTCATAAAACAAGATATCGCGATAACAATATTTTGATCAGGCAATGAAACGAGTTTACCAGTCGGGGTCCTAAAGGGGACTCGATATCTCATGACACCGGCGCTGTTTTAATGTCAATAAATACATGTAATGTTTTAGTGCTACAAAATTATGGTTTAAATGTTATTAAATACCTTTAATGTTACTAAATCCAGACATTGCTTCCAGGTTTGTATTTAGAAAGTAAACATTATAATATTTAGCAGTGAACAATAAATGAAACATCAAATAAATTCGTTTTTATAAAAAGAAAATGTGATCACACATAATTTAGGAATTGTATATTTAAAGCGAAATAAGATACAAAACAACCGCTGTAAAATGTTGAAAAATTTCAACAAATTAAGTTTTAATTGTTTTGAGTAAAAAAAATCTATATTTACAAAACACACCAACTGCAAGCAACAGTAAATAACGAACAAACAAACGTTCTTCTCCTTCTTTCCTTTTAATGGCGGCTCGCAACCAACATGTTTAGGTGTATATCGCCACCTACGGTACCGGGGTGTATTACATCAGGGTTTTCAGTACTTCGGTGGATTATATAAAAAAATGGGTTTTCTACACCTGTGTTTTAAAGAAATTCTTGCAACATCAGATAACATTAGCGAGACATCAATATTGATCATCAGAAATATATAAATCCATCATGTTTATTTATGCTTTGTGCGTATTTCACGGAAGCCATATGCGTTGTGCTTGCATTGCACGTTAAGACAGCGTCAGTCTGCAAGTAGTGCAGGGATGCTGAGATAAAATGACCAGAGTTCAAGTTCAAACTTCGGAGAGCTCATGGCGCCATTTTACCCCTTCTTTATTATTGAGTGGAGGTGACGTATTTCCTGTTCGCTCCACCGGCTGCAGCTAGACCCCTCTCGCTTACGGTCTTCCTGAGTGCAACACTTAAACCAGTCCATCCTTATCAAGAACTTCGGTTCCTAGGACAGGCTTTTGTACATACAGGATGCGCTCTGGCATTTCCTTTCCTTTAACTTAAGCGCCTCACAATCTGAACCAAACTCAGCAACATAAATAATCACTGTTTTTACCCCTTTCGTTTTGTTAATCTGTTAATGGTCAAATATTGCACGTGTATATATTTTCGCGTCGTATGTTTTGCATTATGTATTGAAAGGAATTTGTTGTGATGGACACAACACACAACATTATATTAATACTCTGGTTTAATTCGCATTTTGAAGTTTTGCATCAGAAACAAGTGATGGAAACGCTAAATTTCGGATTAAAAACTTTTTTGCGAATTGAGGGTTTTTACACTTTGAGGTCGTTTTTCGTTTTTGTTAAAAAGGGTTAATGCAAATAATGGGAGATGGAAACGCATGCGGCAAAACATGTCTCCAAAAAGTCACGTTAATGCACTGAGACGGCCGGTGTAACCTGACTCACCAGAGTACTGATCTTGTGACACAGCATCATAAATGTTGTTATGGTCATCTAAAGTGCCGGAGGAAAGTCGCCATCGTATTTCTGTAACTGCCTCTTAGAATTATCTTACAACTGTGTTTCCCAAACAGCAGGCATCCACAAAAGCGCCGCATTTATTGTGTTATTATTATATATGATAATTATTATATTCACTGGCTTCTCTTACTTTTCTCACTGATATCTAGTGGCAGTTTATTTGGAAGTGACGGTTTACTAGTTGGATTGAAACGGTGCTTATTCTAAAATGTGTTATGCGATACTCCAATTTATACGCCGCGGGTCTCCTTGCATATAATTCGCCTTGTTCTGTCAGCCGGAAGGGGTGGAGTGAGTGGTTGGTTGCAGTTCACAACCTTGCAGATAGATGTGACTGTTACTTCTCATCACCCCACTAGCTTGCCGGATCTGCCACGGTTTTGGTTACCCAAACCTCTGATCTAAAGGTCCATGCATCGCACATCATGGCCATGGTAAGGGATGTTTTTACACTTGTTCTTACAGAAAACCCCCGTAATGCAGAGCATGTTGAATTTCTATAGCTATACTTTCTACATTTTCTATTTTAAGTATTGCAATGTATGTCAAATGTGTATCGTGACCCATCTATGGTGATATTTATCGTGTCGGGAGGCACTTGCCAATGCAAAGCCCTACAATAAACGCTCTACATTTGTTTGTCATAACAATTTTAGCTTTTAGAGTTTTTCTCTGTTGATCAGTGGAGTTATAAAGTGTGTGTACTCGCCTCCGTCCTCCTCCTGTTCTTCTTCTTTCTTGGGTAGTTGTGTCCAGGACAGTTTAAAAACAGAGATGTGTGATCCCAGAGCAGACTGGAGCTAAAATCCATCAAACATGTCAATCCACACATGAAACATACTGTCATTTCTCATTCTCTCATCATCTCTCATCTCATATATTTACACACATCAAACACTCTCATATCTCACTTCTCTCTTCAATCATCACATTTACTTTTGTATTTTAAGACTCTTTTTCTCACCTGATGGAGGATTTTGTCTCTCACAGCAGCTACATCACCGCTGGAGGAAAACTTCAGTCTCATTAATGTTTTTTTACAATAAACTATACGAGAAAAACAAAAATATTTAAAATTGTGAAAAAGTATACAATAAAAATTAGGCTACTCAAGTATCGAGTTATAATTACTTTATATGACATTTAATATTAATATAAAGTATTGATGTTAATAATAGTATAATTTACTCAGGTGTAACAGAGTAAATGTATTTCATTACTACAAACCTGAAACATTTTACAGAGGCATAATCCCAGAATAGAACCAGAATATGAAACATTACTTTTCCTGCCATAGAAAATCTCTATAGGAACACTTTTTAATCGCAGTAGCTGAATGCATTTTAAAATGCCACAATGCCTCGCATTACGCTTGCAGGTTATAAAGTTTATTGTAGCTACGTGGGGTCTGGGTTTTCTATTATTTTGCCAACATTTCGTTTTATAAAGAAGGTACTTCGCACAGGCTATTTAAGACAGTTTTTACTTTCACTCGACAACAAATGTCAGCTTGACAGTTTAAGGATCCAATTGGGTTTAGAAACTCACTCACAAGCTTGTTTATATACTTTTGTTTAAAAATGAGCAAAACCCACAGAAACGGTAAATGAATCATTTATGAAAAAAACATTCTGGTTTTAAAAAAGGGATATTTTTTGTATTTTTTTCAACAGTTACCACAACCAATCAAAACAGAATGTTCAAATAAAGTTCAAAACTGCAAACAGATGATTTTCTCCAGGTCATTATAGACCTTCTTCTTAAATCAGGAATTGAACTGAATCTGCTGATGTCACATACGTTGGTTCAGTCAGATTTGACACAGATGTAACACATCAATTTACAAGTTTGGATTGAAAATTAACACACGCGTGATCACAGAATCAGTTTAATTAATTAGTGATTCAAATAAAACAATTTCATGAAATGAATCAAGTTTACCTGTTCCATAGACTTCCACCTCACACAGAGAGAGACTCTGAGCTGTAGGCATGACCACATTCACATAACGTCCCACCATCCCATTACATGAGAAAGTTATCGATGAGCCGACTTGAAGATTAGGAAATACACCACATCTAGAGAGAAATCAGAGGACAGAGAATCAATGCACCTGTTCAAACAAATCAACCAATGAAAAGTGTTCAAGAGATTTCATGAATAACTTTACATGGGATTGTTGTTTCCATTGTTATTCAGTGAGTCTCCAATACGAATCTCTGCTCCACTGGTTTGATTAGCGTAGACATCTCGTCTGTTACTGATGATCACTTTACTGATCTTATAATGACCCAGAAGATCCAGCCTCCACCACGGGTTACTTTCATATGATGTAAGTGAGCAGGATGGGGCGGCATCAAGTCTATATCTCAGACCATCTCTGGCGTTTGCAGCTACAAAGGTGTAGATGGTAGATGACTGTGTAGCCGTTCCTTTGAATGCCAAATTCTCTAAAACAATTCACACAAATAATCACACGTATAAACACTGTGGTCATCTTAAATATATAGAAAATATGAATATATGAAAGTATCATTTACAACATGACTGTTTCTAGTCTTATGTGAACTGATTTCACTTCTCACTATCCATCATAAAAAGAATCCAGAATCTGAGACTGATCTGAATCTTATGTTACTAATAGTATTATTAACAATCCATGTAAAGCTGCTTTGCAACACTGACATTTGTGAAATCCCTAAATAAATAAAACTGAATTGATTTGGATCTCTACACATACTATATACTTTCATATAAAATATATGTATACTGATAAACAGAACACACATTGTCCTGCACTTCATCTTATAGAAAATCATCAATAGTGACTTCATCACAGAATCATATTTAATAAATGAGTCATTTAAAGGAACCAATTTGATGAACTGAATCCATTTACCTGTTCCATAGACCTCCACCTCACAGAGAGAGAGACGCTGAACTGTAGGCATGACCACATTCACATAACGTCCCACCATCCCATTACATGAGAAACTGACAGTAGATTTTACTGGAAGATCAGGAATTACAGCACATCTAGAGAGAAAATCATATAGATCAATCAATCATCAATCACTATCTATCTATATCTCTATCTCTATCTATCTCATATCTCTCTATCATCTATCTATCTATCTATCTATCTATCTACTTACCTATCGATCGATCAATGAAAAGAGTTCATGAATAACTTTACATGGGATTGTTGTTTCCATTGTTCCAGTGAGTTTCCAATACGAATCTCTGCTCCATTGGTTTGTTCAGCACCGACATCGCCTCTGTTACTGATGATCACTGTACTGATCTCATATTCATCCATAAGATCCAAACTCCACCACGAGTTCATTTCAGGTAATGTTATGGAGCAGGATGCTAAACCAGGTCCATATCTTACACCATCTATGGCATTTGGAGCTACATAGGGGTTGTGGGTAGATGATTGTGTAGCCGTTCCATTCAATGCAAAATTCTCTAAAAAGAAATTCACATAGTTGATCATTCATATAAACACTTCTGTGGTCATCTAATAACCATGAATCTCTTTAACCCAGTATGAAAAGATTCAATGCTGAGATTTTTGGAGCCACCATGCCACTATATTGATTGTAGTCCTTCTTAACTATACGTTTTTTAATTGAATTTTACTCACAGACATATAGTTTCACATTGGATGACATTTATTACCCCTTGAGGTCATAGTACTTTTATGATGGATATGCTGTATGTGCTTTCTGAAGCTACAAAACCTGAAGTGCCATTCAATGGCATTACAGAGCTATGTTTCTATGTGGCATTACAGAGCTATGTGGATGCCTCTGATTGTTCAGGTCTCCAAAGTCCAGGTTTGTGATTTGTATTGAATCTGTCACGAACAGCCGAAAGAAAAACAAGGAGCGGATCCATTTGCAGTAAATAGTATTTAATAATTATTCCAGAAGGCATACAGAGGGGTAAATCCAGGCAGAGGACCACGAGGGAAACATACATGCATACAATAATCCGTACCAGACAACTGAACACAAGGGCTATATATACCCAGATGAAGGGACAAACAGGTAATGAGACACAGGTGAAAACAAGACATGATGACGAGACAAAGCATGATGGGAACTGGAGTCCTTACAAAACATAGACAGAACACAGAGTGGAATGGCACTTTCAGGTGGTGAACAGAGGTGCCAGCACCAGGGCGTGACAGAATCTGTGACATGATGAACTAATAAAGATAAAGGCCTACACCTTGCTTGTTTTAAACTCTGTCCAGGAAACCGACCGATCACATTTACATTTTAAATATAAAAAACACTTGCTGCAAGAGCCTCATCAATCAGTGGAAATGCACATTAATAATGTAATGTGGGCACGCGACATACGTTCTGCAAGACTCACGTGTTCTCTCATAACATTACAAAAGAAAAACATAATGTCATTCCAAAATGTTCTGTTTCAGAGTTTCTAGTCCTGAAAACTTCGTAAGAACAACGTTCAACGTTCTCGTTTCACGAGTTCACCTGAGCAGATAATGAAGATAGCAGGGGTAGTTAAAGTATGCGTGTTTGGCGTGCTGTTCGGGGAGCGGGTTCCGAGCTCGCCGGTTCAATCCGATCCCGGAACGCTCCCGCCCCCCAATAGGGGCGAGTGCGCTGAGCTCGGAAACGGCCAAACCTAGAACTCACCCCCAAAAGTGCAAGGATATAAGTTGGACAGCAGCCAGGTTGCGCATACTCCCCAAAAACAAACCGCTGAGAGAAAGGCTTCCTGGATGGTGGCTTGCGGTCGCCATGGGCTTGTGGGTCGTGCAGGTCCTGATGTAGCAGATGTTGTCATGGCCGCTGGATGTAGATTTCCGAGGAAGTTCTTCTGTGAATGTGAATCGGGATCCTGTTCTGAATCGGGAGCACATTCTGCTGGCAGAGCGAAGTATGAAGCACGGGCCCCTGCGGGGGCGATCGCTGCGGCGATACTGGCTTCTGGCATGGGGGGGAGGGAAGACATTCGTAGAGTGATTGAAGCAGCACAATACTTCAGGGGAAGGGGTAAAGGAAACATGCGAGGGATTCTATTGGAGGGAAGGAAAGACGTTCCGCAGCGGCAGAGTGAGGGATGAAGCACGGGCCTCTGCGGGGGCTGTCGCGTGGTGCGACGCTGGCTTCTGGGGAAGAGGATGGGGTAAGGGAAGCATATAAGGGAAATTAGGGTAGGGAGGACGTTCTGCTGCGGCAGAGTGAGGGAGGAAGCACCTTCTGGGGGAAGAAGAAGGGGAATACTTCCTGGAAGAGATAAGGGAAGTATGCAGGGGATTCTGCTAAGGGGAGGAGAGACGTTCTGCTGCGGCAGAGTGAGGGATGAAGCGCGGTTGCACAATGCGATGCCGGCTTCTGGGCTTCTGGGAAGGGGAGCATGCGAGGGAAGAAAGTACTGGGGGAAAAGTGTGTTCTGCTTCGGCAGAGCATGGGAGGGAGCACCTGTACATCGTGGCATGGAGTGCGGGCGCCTCTGATGAAGGGAGGTGCAGTGATGCTGCTTCATCTTGCTGGAGATGCTTGGTGGGTGGATGATGGTTGGTGCTGAACGAGGTGGTAGGAGGGTCCAGTGTGCTTATCTGATGAGGGCTCGATCGGTCCTGATGTAGCGCTTGAATGCATCAGAAGACCAACCGCCAAGTGCTTGGATCTGGGTCTTTTGGGGCCGCCGTGGTTGCCGCGCCAATGCGGAATGAATGGGTGGAGAATAGATCCGCTGGGATGCCCGATTGTGGCAGAAAGGATTCGAGAGTTTTTGGAGCCAGAAAGGTGATGCTGGGTGATTTGAATCGTCCGTGAAGAGAGGGTCAGATGAAGATGAAGCCTGTGACGTCCTGGAGCGGAAGTATGCTGCTAGGGTTTGGAACAGCTGGATTGGTTAATGAAATGACCACGTCTGGCCTGGTCTGTCTTGCTTTGCTTAATCAGAAATGAGCTGGTGTCCGAATCGAGCACTGATAAGTCTAAAATGGTAGGGTGAACTGAGGGATCGAAGTTCGACATGGTGGGGAATTACGAACCTCTGTGGAATCCATAGAAAGCCAGGATGAACATGGCATTGAGTGTCATAGGTTTGATAGCCTCCGCAGAGAGTGGTAGTGCATTGTCAGAACTTCTATGGTGATGGGTTGTCTTGCGTCTGGGTTGGTGGGTTGTTCTCTCTGGATGCCCTTGATTATCATGGATGCTTGAGAACTGGCTATGGCTTGGGAGGGTACATTATAAATTAACTTGTGAAATGCTGTTATATCTTCAAGTTGCTGTGTGCACTGTATGGGTCGAAAACAATTGATTATTTCAGAGTAACATTGCGACTGGGTTGCGATTCCAAGATGTGGTTGTGTTCAGGTTTGCAGACAAGAAACGATGTAGATCTTGCGGTTAAGCAACCGGTAAATATACTGTTGCGTGCCACTGTTTGTGTAGCTTAAAGACACAGTTTGTAACGACCACGGCTATAGGGCGCACGATCAAAACAACAATGCCGTAGCTTGATGACGCTGTCAAGGCGCGTGGAATGATGGGATCTGTTGTCTTCAACTCCACCGCTGACGGCCATCAATCCGACGGGAACGTGAAATCACGTAAGCGGACGAAGTAGAGCAATACAATGTTTTAAACATTGCGTATATTTGTGGTCAATTAATAAATGCCTGCTCGAAACAAGCGAGTTGGCTAACTAGACGACACTGTTATGATTCGGTTTCTACGTCAGTAAAGGGGGTAACAAAGGGTAGCTGCAAAGCTCTGTGTCACTGTTTAGAATGGTGATTTTCTCACGATTTACAAGTAGATAGAAGCATTTGAGATATTGTAAGTACTCCGCTGAACAAATTATATAACACTTGGCTAGTGGTTTTTGGATATTTTTGTGCGGAATTGTTACAAACTGCCCCATTAAAGGTAACGGGTGCATGCGTTATTTGGGCAAGATGTAAATGAGAACGCAACCTGTGTATAAACGTATCCCGTTGGATGATACGGACAATTTTTGTTAACTAGCATTCCTTTTCGGAAGTGCCGATTATGTTACTAATCTCCGGTAGTTTTACGTTTGTTTGACTGACGTTCGCTGAACGGCACGGCGCCGAGTAAGTGCGCCCTTGCTACCCAGGGATATCCCAATCTTGAGTGCAGTGGCGCCGCGGCATGACAGTGAATAAAGCTAAATGTATTATCAAAAGATTGTACTCACCCAGCTTCTTGTGTGACAGCGAGTTTCGGCGGTTCAAACCGTTACTGCATGGAACGACAGAATGAATCGTTTCCCCCAAAATGATTGTATAGCCTTTGAAACGTTAATGTGTTGGCATTGAGCGTATCGTTATTGGATTGGGTCGAAATACGGCGATCTTGTGAGCCGTACTAGCCTATGTTTACTGGTGCCGGCGTCTGAACACTCGTTTCCCGTTAGCGGTGAGCTAGCGCTAGCAGCGAGCCAGCGTTAGCAGCGAGCTAGCGTTTGCAATGAGCCGGCGTTTAACAGCGAGCTAGCCTGCCGGCAGCAATTGCATTTGTGAACGAACAAGGTGATGACCGCAACGTAAACAAGCGGGGAAATGGAATCACTTCTCAAATCTGCGGGGAAGAAGTATTTGGAAATATTGCTTTATAGATCAGGCCTGATGTGTGGCTGCATCGTTTTAAATCCGTATGATTTCTTAAAAACCTAACGCTCTTCCTGTGAAGTGTAATCCTTTAGCGATGACTTCAGGTTAGAATCCTTGTCTACTTATGTGCTGGTTCGCTTGAGCTTAATTATATGCTCTGGCTTCTCCCGAACTTTGTTAATCGATAGTCAACCATTACCATCATGTGTAAGAGCGCTGATAGTAACACTGACCTGAACTGCTACTCAACATCAGTGATATGAATCAATGCATTTGAATAAACTTCTGAAATGCTTGACAAAACTCAACCGAATCACTCTTTTGATTTATTGGTTGAAATTGAACAGTAACAGAAAACATGACATGTTTAGTGTGACATAAAGGCTTCTGGGAACATTTTTGAATACTGAATCATTTTGGATAACTCATGCAAATGTACAGTAAATAAACACATACTTTGTTAAACTAATGAATTTATCCAGTGCTGGTTACCAGTATAGAGTTAAAGATCTTCTTACCAGTTCCATAGACCTCCACCTCACACAGAGCGAGATACTGAGCTGTAGGCATGACCACATTCACATAACGTCCCACCATCCCATTACATGATAATATAATTGATGAGCCGCCTTGAAGATTAGGAATAACAACACATCTAGAGAGAAATCAGAAAACTAAGAATCAATGCACCTGTTCAAACAAATCAACCAATGAAGAGTGTTCAAGTGATTTCATGAATAACTTTACATGGGATTGTTGTTTCCATTGTTGCCCAGTGAGTTTCCAATACGAATCTCTGCTCCGTTGGTGTATTGAGCCAAACCGTCTATGTTAGTGATGATCACTGTGCCAATCTCATATTCACTCAGAAGATCCAGCCTCCACCATGAGTTCATTTGATATGATGTATGTGAGCAGTAATCAACTTTATCTATTACACCATCCATGGCACGTTCAGCTACCCAGGAGTTGAGATGTGTGGAGGACTGTGTGACTGTTCCTTTAAGTGCTACATTCTCTAAAAGAACATTCAAAGACAGTTGATCAGTCAGTCTGGAGATGTAAAGACACCTGGGATAATCTATAAATAACCATTTAAATCTCTTCAACCCTTACCTTGAGTTTGTAGTTTGATAATTTAACATAAGTTAACAGTGTAACATAAGTTAAATTTCAAGTTAACAGTGTGTCTTTAGATTGAAAACCCAATGTTAACTTTTTCTGAAAGTGCACGTCTACGTTGAAGTAGAACTGATAGGTTCACTACTAATGTCAACACCAAATTCACAATTTACATTTAGTCATTTAGCAGACGCTTTTATCCAAAGTGCTATGTCCAGAGGACAATAATTCAATCAGAAATTTAACACAGAATTAAACTTTAATCTAACCAGGAACTTTAACAAAATATCACAACTTCACATTATTCTACTTTTGTGTGAGACTTATGTAAATATTTTCTAACCTTCTGAAGTGCCTAAGGTGCTCTGAGTGAAAACAAGACCTGTGGAAAAAACAATTAAATGAAGCTGTTAGGGCTATATTTCTTAACTTTTAAAGAATACTTTTAAAGATTTGAATGAAGAATGACTGACAGCATGTATAATGTTGAGATGTTTGTGTGTTCTATGAGATAATGATGTGAGGTGCACTCACCAGAAAGTAAAATCAGATAAATGAGTTTCTCCATGTCTCTGCTGAAGAAAAGGAATATGAGAATAGAGAAGAGAAGAGAATTGAGTTTCTTATGGGTTATGAGCAGAACTTACCTCTGGGGTTACAGATGAAGATTTCACTCAGTGTGAGAGTCCTCCTCTCTTCTTCACTCTTCTAGCAACACATCAGTACATCCCTCTGGACATTTGACTGTCACTCTCTCCACCCTCATCATGACGTCACCACTCAACGTATGTGGAGATGTCAAATATTTCTCAAACTTCTTTGTTCCAGTACTCACATAGACAGGTATAATCTACATTAAGACCCCACAAAATGTTTTGTAAAAATGTTGTTATATTAATAAAGAATGAAACAATAAAAAATACATTTGTTATATTAATGAATACAAATGAATACAAATACATGTAATTGTTTTAGATATAAGGGGATAACACACATTCATCTTCAGGATAGTTTTTATTTTTCTTGTCATTACATAAATAAAATGTAAGTTAAACTGTAATACCAAAATATTTAATGGTGAGTTATTAAAACTATTGTCACTGATAGTCATTCATTGTAATAAACTGTTTATTATATGATTCATCACAACAGTCAAATGATTTTCAGTGATCGACATCATCCCACTGTGAGGGTCCAAACCCACCGTTTGAGAAGTCCAGCCCGATAAACCTTAATTCACCTTTATCTGTTATTTCAAGTCTTATTTACAAATCAAATCCAGTGGAAATAAGGATCTTGTGTTGGTACCAGGAAACCAGCAGATAAACAAAGGAAGACAAACTTTTGATTAATTTCATCAATGAAAGACTGACAGAATGTTTGATTTCTTCTGAACTCACAGCAGTGTTTTCTCTTCCTGAAAATCTTTCTCATCATGTTTTGTGCTATGACTTCAAAATAAAGACACTTTCATAGAGACAATTTAAACCCAGAGATCATGAACTGAACGCTGAACTCAACTGACTGATGTTGACCTCATTCTCTACATGAGTCTAAACCGTGTGTATTTAACTTCACTTAACTTGTTGCTCTTACATTTTTAAGCATTTGGATTTTGTGGTGTTATGGGTCCAAAAGGCAAATTTTAAATATGATTTACTTGTGAAATAATGTTTTCATGATTGTTGTGCTTAGTTAAACTTTTCAACATTGAGCCTTTCGTAAATCTATAACTCTTGAAAACTAGTATTACAATCTTCCGTTTGCTCTCTGAATCTGTCCAGTGTTTGTTTTCACCTGCTGTGCTCGCCATCGCTTATATGATTTGGATACACAAATGAGGTTGCCTGGATTTTGTGGTGTAATGACTCAACAACCCACACGTGTAAGTCATGTTTGGTCGTGATATAATGATTTCATGATCTCAATCATCAATTGTTTTGTTCATATTTTCAACATTGCTGCCATTTGTAGACCTATAATTCCTGAAAACTAATATTACAATCTTTTGTTTTCGTTCTAAAATGTTCCAGTCTTTGTTTTTACGTGGAAAATCCTGCTGTGCTCAACTCAGAGTCTTCAATTATATGTTTTGGATACACAAATTTTTCTGGCCAGTATTTGTGAACGAGTGACCTGAAATGATCTCAAGACAGTCCAATCATTTCCGAATCTTGAATCTTGAGGTCAGAGATGGAAAGTGGTGTCCTGTTTTGGTTTTGTTTGGATCGCAATGTCTTCAAATGACCTCACTGCTGTTCTGCATACTTCTTCATCTCTTCTCTTCTGTCTCGGTAATTCAACAAACATGTTATTGTACATAACTAACCATGAAATGACTCTTGAGAACAGCTCAGGCTGGTGCTTGATTCTGATTGGTTGTGTAATGTTTAACATCGACTCAGAACACAATACAACCAATCAGATTCAAGCACCACTGTATGCTGCTGTCTCTGTGTTGCCTGGCAACCTCTTTGGTGTGTCGTCTTCTGGAGAACTACATTGTATATATTATTAGTATCATTAATAACCACATTCATAATTAATAACGGTTTATAGAAGCACCATGAAGCCTTGGTTCTGCTGCACGCAGGGCCTAACAACAGCCCCAAGAGCACTGTAAACCACGGTCCCTTGGCATTTCATCTTGTGTATGTATTATGGAAACTCATAGAACCAGGAAAACATAGAATTAACACAAACAGAGATCAATGAAAAATGATTTGCTTAATTTCTTTAGAAAATGAAGCACTGAAGAAACAGAGAATAAGAGTGACGTAAAGAAACATAACTTTGAATTCTCCTATGGGCGACAGAGGTGGCAAAGATGTATTTTAGGATGCCAGCTTTGTTCCCACCATTATATTTACCTCAACATTTGAACACGTCAGTCATTATGAAACATTTAATAGCAAGTCTCAGTGATGATCTCATCTTAATGACTTTTTATGGCAGTTGAAGACTGGAAACATATGCCAACACGTCATTGGGGACTGTTGTCTTTACTTCCACATGAAATACTAAAGAAGACAGTCTAGACTCAAGTCTTTCAACAACACAGCATGTTTAAAAATCTCTGGGCTGATATAGTACATGAAAAAAATGAGAATTATTTAATCAGTTGTGATGTGATCTGGGAAAACCCGTCGGATGTCGCACTGGGAAATTTTCAGGAATATAAAAGATAGGTAGAAAGTAAAATTTTGGTAAAAATTGGGCTTTCGTTAAATTATTAAAACATCTCGTCTGTCATCTCTGAAAACATCTGGGCTAAAATTGCTTGTTTAAAAAATAGCGATTTATAGTGGCAAGCTGATGTTTAGGACATCCCAGCGGAGGTGAAATGGCTTGGTCACTGATGATCTTGAGAACCTATCATCTCTTAATGTACTTTTAAAAGGCCAATGAACTTGGCGAATGGCATGGCATGCCAGTCTCCGCCCCGTACATACGGGTATAAAAGGAAGATGGCGTGCCCATTCATTCACCTTTGGGCTGAGGGACCTGAGCGGGCGCTGCAGCGGGCGAAGCGTTGTGGCATTAAGGACAGGTCTCTCGACGTTGTGTCGAACTGACAGAATGGGATTCCTATACGAAACACAACGGCGTTGCACCGCTTCACGACTTCCAGCAGAGCGACACTGACTGGCCTGGACGAGTCACAAGTGAGCGTAAAGGCACATACAGTCCGAAATTTTCGTGTGCTTTTTTTCGTATTTGGCGCTCGTTTGTACGGTGTCTCTGAAATGTTAAAAAGGCCTCTCAAAATACTTGCTACGGATGTGAAAAACACAGAAAGTCGAACCCAGTTTTTTATGACGGAAGAAAATATCGGAGACCGTGTGTAACTGTGATAGACACAAAGTGAGGTTGTATTTATTTTTTAACATGCAAAAATTTTGAATGCAAATTTCGGGCTCTATGTGCAATGGGCTTAAGTCCGGGAGATCAGAGTCAAACGAAATGTCCATAAAGTTGAATATGGTCCTCGAGGTTACGGTTACCTGCCGCATGCCGACGAGGGCTTCTGCTGGAAACATTGTGGTTGGTCTTTCTGTAACGATGAGATATCCAGGTAGAGAAGCGGATCCACGTGCAGTACACATTTAATTAAATAAAAAATGACAAAAACAAATCAAGGTAATCCACATACTGATGAAGCATGAAACAAAGACTGACACCAAACAAAGGAAACACTAGGGCTTAAATACATTGGGGTAACAAAGGAAACAAGAAACACCTGGGGAAACTAATGTGCCACAAAAGTGTCTAGCGATGGATGAAGCGCTTATACTTCATCCAGCTACAAACAAAGCTGGAACGGCGCACTGACTCACCTGATGAAGGCGCTTCGCAGGCGTACGCCCTTTCTTTCACTTGTGTTCATGATACTAATAATATATACAATGTAGTTCCTCAGAAGACGACACACCAAAGCGGTTGCCAGGCAACACTGAGACAGCAGCATACAGTGGTGCACTGATACTTGTGTAATGTTTCAGCTGTATGTTTTTACAGAGAGTTTAACATCGACTCAACCGATCAGAATCAAGCACCAGCCTGAGCTGTTCTCAAGAGTCATTTCATGGTTAGTTGTGTACAATAACATGTTTGTTGAATTACTGAACTTAGTGTCTATAAATCACTCTGAAAGTGTCTGATCCGAGATCTGATGAAGCTGGACTTCAACTCGATACGTCTCTAATGGTAAGACAAATAATATAGACTGATGGGTTTATTTACGTGTTTATTCTTTTAAAGCTGTGATCTGTCATTTCTGTCTATCTTCATCTCTGTTTGAAACATAATATCGCAGGATATTTTCTCTACTTCTCTTTTCAGGTTCTCCAGACATCTCAATTTATAAATCATTATTATAAACTTACTGTTGTGAATCTGGGTAAGGTATGAGAGTTTTCAACACATTTTTTTCTTTGTACAGCTTACATTACAATTACATTATTACTTACAGTTGGAAAAGTATTTCAACATGTTTTAGTCAGCATTTATTCTGTAATCTCTAGTGGAATATATTTTAATATTGATTTACACTATGACATGATCTTCAGTTTTGAATCACAGATGAGCTGAGAGAAGAGACGATGAACTATGCAAAACAGCAGTGAGGTCATTTGAAGACATTGCAATCCAAACAAGACCAAAACAGGACACCACTTTCCATCTCTGACCTCAAGATTCAAGATTCGAGAAATGATTAGACTGTCTTAAGATCATCTCACGTCACTCATTATGGGAATTCTGGGCAGCAACATTTGAGTATCCAAAACATATAAGTAAAGACTCTGAGATGAGCACAACAGGATTTTCCTGCTGAAAACAAACACTGAAACATTTCAGAACGAAAAGAAAAGATTGTAATACTGGTTTAAAAGAATGAAAGATTTACAAAAGGCAGCAATGTTAAAAGATGAATGAAGCACAACAATTAATCATTGAGGTCATGGAATCATTATATCATGACTAAACATCACTTGAACATTAAGGACACAGAACACAACAAAAACTATACACTTAAATTCAAGAGCAATGAACTTAAAATGATCAGGAATACTCATAAGCACTGGAATGATCTTTGATTGAAGAATAAGAACTCTTTTTTTCATTGAAACTTTTACTATTTCAAGTTGTTTTAATATCAATGTAATACGGTTCAATAAAAGAAAGGAAGGAGGCGGGAACCGGCAAACGTTTAAACATTTAATTAAAGAAAAACAAAGTAAATAAACAGCCGGCAGCCCCTCACGGACGACTGCCGGCAACACAAACATAAATATAAACTTAACATGTGTCAGGGCCCGGTCTTCTCTCGGTGACGGTCCGGTCGCTCGTTCTCTTATGCTCCCAATATATCCCCTAGAATTCATAACGGTTGACAAAGTGTTCGTCATAAATTCTTTCAATACTTTGTGCTATAATAGCAATAATCGCATTAAATAAGCATCATGTTAAGTGAAATAAGTACACTTTTAAGGCTTAAGATAGTCTCAGACGAAGATGTACGTTTGTGTTTTTGAAAAAAGCGACTTAAATATCCAAATTTAACTAAGGCCTGGTCCTGGCTTCAGCTTACTGTGTATCAAACTGGGCCTGAGAGACTTCATGACTCAATAACATGTAGAGAATGAGTTGAGTTTTCATTTCATGATCTCTGAGTTTAAATGGTCTGTATGAAAGTGTCTTTATTCTGAAGTCATGACACAAAACATGATGCGAGTGATTATCAGGAAGAGAAAACACTGCTGTGAGTTCAGAAGAAATGTGTTGAAGAAATAAAACATTCTGTCAGTCTTTCATTCACTTGTGTTCATGATTTAAATTAATCCAGCAAGAAATGATCAAAAATGAATCAACACAAAAGTTGTTTATGTCTTGTTTATCTTTTGGTTTCCAGGTAACAGCACAAGATTTCCATGTAAGATTGGTGATTCACACAATGTTCGTGGCACCAGATTTGATTTGTAAATAAGTCTTAAAACAACAGCTTAAGTGACGTTGCAAAGATTTTTCCACGTAAAATATGCATCTCAGTTTCACATATTAAAGTTATGTTTGTTAAGTTTCATATTGTGATTGAAAGTTCTCAACTGTAATACAGTATATATATTTTGTGTTAATATGACATACCTCTTTCAAGAAGACATTAAGGCAGTGGAGCTCAACAGAAAATCAAGTATAGAGATGTAACCTTCCAGAGCCCAAGCAAGGCAGCACTCTTCTGAACAATGGTAACCAATCTTCGAAAATAAAAGAAAAAATAAAAATAACTATTAAATGACTTTTCAAATTCAGACTTACGCAGAGCATACTGGGAACTGGGAATCTTCTGCCAGTTTGAACATTTTTATGTTAACATGTGTTATTATTAGTCTAGGATTTTTTATAACACAAAAAGTAGTATACGCAATGGTGGTAACAGAAAGATTACCGAAAAAGACAGACAACCAGCCAGCAACTCAGTTATACAAATTTAATTATAACTCGTAAGATAAAGTAAGAGAATGAGAAAGTAGATATATACAATATACAGTAAAGAAGATTATGAAAATAATAAGTTTAATCAATAACAATCTGGTGGAGAGGAGAGAGTGGTGCTTAAATCAAAGAACAAAATATACCCAAAAGTAAGCTAACTAATATCAAGGATCTAACTGACTAACAACCGAAAATGTAGAAAGAAACATCTTCAGCGTACAAGACGCTATAACTAAATTAAACTCACTAACAAAACGAAACATACATTTTAGCACCACTCCTACTTCTAGTGTGTCTAATACATTGATGTTCAATCTACGTGCATAAATGTAGGTCGCGACCTGCTTACCTGACTCACAACCTCTCCAGCCAAGATAATTGATTGAAACCCAGTACAACGGCTGAAGCTTCCACACGTATATCCATGGCGAAATGGTCAACCGCACAAGCACACAAACAAACACCAACACGAACAACGAAACGAGAGAGCATTGATCCGGCTACAAACAGCAAAACACCTCAAAGCCCAAAGCACGGAACAATCTCTAAGACTGGTCTCAAATGAGAAAACAGTCCGCAAAGAGCATGCACTCTGCCCAAACCAGAGTCTCTTTAACTCTGCCGTCATCCATATTTAAACCCCTCCGGAAGCCGCTCTGTAACTGACAATTGGTGGAGCGATCTCTGACGTCAGAACCCCACGCCTGCAGATTGACAGACGGATCAGCCAATAGATTCCCAAATCTGAAACAGAGTACAGACACACAAACGCAACTATACATTGCAAACAAAAGTACATATAAGAGCGTTCGTAACAACAACACAAACAGTCATGTAGCCTCTACTTGAACATTGATGCCAAAATATAAAAAAAATAAGTTAATTGGGTTTATTGCAATGAATGACACTTTTGATATCTTACCCATAGATATATATAACTAGATGCCGCGTTCAAGCGCTCCAGGCACATAGACGTGTCCGCCATCTTGGAACGGTCCACTGACGTCACTCACAGTTTGCCATAATGCCCCAACACATGGCTTTGAAAACCACTGGGATTTAAATTTGATTGTTATATGTCATTTGCCTTTATCTTTGATGTACAAATAATTTTTCCGTCAGGACAGTCCTGTATAGTGCTGTCGCCACATTGTTGTTGAAATTTTCATGGTGTCAATCCATAAATATTGATCGTTCTTTCTTCTCAGATAATGGAAATTGCCTAATATTTTGGATCTGTATTCAGTGGTGGACAGGAGGCTACAGTTTATTCAGTTAAACTTTAAGTGATTTAAAACTGTAATTCGGTCGACTGATCTTGAACTACTTCATAGGTGTGCGTTTGACTGAAAAATAATGCGCAGCCGTAGGTCGTTCGTCAGCCAATCAGAATGAAGCATTCCACAGCGCCATGGTATACTACACTAGTTTCATGTCTTAAAACAAATAATAAAATAAACTGTCGGTGGTGCTTGCTTTACAGAACACTTTCCAAGATAGCTGAAAGTGATTTTTCAGAATCAGAAGGTTCTATCTGCAATTGACCGGATACAAAAATCCCCATTTACAAATTTGAGAGGATTTTGATATAGTAGCATTACATTTAGAATACATTTAGGATCTCCGTGTTTTTCATGTGTGAAAGAGAAATGTTCCCCACATAATGTTTGCTATATGAAATGCAAAAACTAAATATCTCAATAACTCAAAACTATTCAAAAATGTTTACCTCGTTTGTAAGTGCCTTTGGATAAAAGCGTCTGCTAAATGACTTAATGTAAATGTAAATGTACCTTATAAGATAGAACCTTATAATTCCAACGTGAGAAAGTTACACACACTCTAAAAAGTGGTGGTAAATAGCAATAAAAGTGGTGGTTTGGCTCGTGATCATAAAGAAATCACTTGAGTGCTGTGTAGAACCATAAGAGGAGCCATATAGCGCTTCAACAAAAATGGTACTTACTTACTGTAGACTGTGAAAAGGTTCTATTATTTAACCTTCTAGGGTGCCATATTTGTCCTTTATTGAAAATATAATGTAAGTGAATCCAGTATTTTTGACGTGTTAAACAACCACAGTTATTTTGAAATAAAAATATTGAATACTTTGATTTTTAAACATTAACAGATTTTAATGACTCTAAGCACGACACGCATATCACCCAGAAATAGTACAAAAATAGCATCTAAACTATATAAGAATGGTTACTATTAAAACAACTCTAAAAGAAAGACTAATATAAAATACTTGAACAATGAACAAATCTTTAGTTCTGTCAGCAGGCATATCACCCTTTAGCTCTTGACTGGTCGCCCACTGAAGCTAAGCAGGGCTGGGCCTGGTCAGTACCTGGATGGGAGACCTCCTGGGAAGACAAGGTTGCTGCTGGGAGAGGTGTTAGTGGGACCAGCAGGAGGGGCTCATCCTGTGGTCTGTATGGGTCCTGCCCCAGTACAGTGACGGCGACACTATACTGTCAAAAGCACCGTCCTTCAGATGAGATCCCTGTGGTCGTTAAAGATCCCTGGCACTTCTCGTAAGGAGTATTAGTGTAACCCTGGTGTCCTGGCCAGATTCCCCCCACTGGCCCTTCTCAACCATGGCCTCCTGGGCCGTTTCTCAATATGCGTTCTTGTTTGTATCCCCGGATGCGTCCTTGATCCGCCCCTTTTATTGAGGATTCATTGGGAGGTGACTTTTGTGGACTTATGACACTATATTTCCCGACATGCATTGGGCAGCAACGCAGTGGAGCAGTAAAACAGCTAAATGCTTATAATATTACGGTTATTTTGTCACAAAATGTAGTTTTAAGCAAGGGTGCCTGCAGCCAGACGGATAAGAGGGCGCTAGTTATAATTTTATTTATATGTTTAAATATTTAAAAAGTATTTAAAATTGATATTTGATGACATATTGAGAAAGCAAGAGAGAACGAGAGTAAATAAATAAAATAAATAGTGTGTATGTTGTAAAATCAAATGTGTGTATGATTCGCCGTTCTCACGATCTGGTAAAGTAACATGTTGCCAGATCTTCATAGATAAAAACAACCTACAAAGACTAACTGTAAATAAACCAAAAAAATCCAAATAGGTGATATTTTACAAGACTACAAAAACTCAAATATCCGAAACTGAGCATTTTTTTTTACAAATAAAGTGCCGAGCTTGATGAGCTAAAGATAAATGAACATGGCAACACTTCAAAGGAGTGCTCCATGATACAGCCTTCGAGCATTAACAAAGCAAAGCACGATTCTCTGTCATGACTCATGGGTGTGTTTTGGGTTCAAAAAGCCGATCAGAGTCTCATCTCACATGGCGGATTTGCTATTTACATCGCGGAATTTGCAAGAGCAAAGACTGAAAAGTTTAACCTTGCGCACGAGCAGACCATTGGATTATCCTTTTGTACACAATAATAATCATTTACAGTGATCCTTTCCTTTTTATATTTGGCATGTTTGTGTGCTCCTACACGTCCCTGTGTGTGTAATAAACAGAGTGTACACACAATGTGCACCCGCTCATGTAACCCGTCCTAGAAAAAAGACTGCATATTTGAAAATAGCAACGCTCCAACAAAGCGCTTGAACAACTTGTTTTCAGACCAGCTCATGAGCCGAACAGATGAGCACAAGTGCATTTGCTATTTAAACAATGTGGCGCATGATGTGAAAATAATAACTGCTTCGAGCTGAAACTAGCAAAAAAAACATGAGCGGCATGCCTGGTGTCAAAGTAAGTGTGTTTACATGCAGTCTTTCTCCGATTATGCTTAATAATCTGATAACGTGTAAGTCATGTAAACGTGTAAAGCGGTTTTCTTTTATCGGGTAAAGCTCATAAACGGCGTAAGCAAAACCCGCTCGGCAGAGGTAGTTTTTTATTGACGGCGCAATAGTAAAAGTCCCAAACGGAAGTAATAGTAAATTAACAACCTCTCAAAACTAATAACACACGGTAACGCAGATGCAGCAATTAATTTTGATAGGTTTTTGACAAATTAAATATAAATATCTCTTTTAATAACTTTTATATTTACAAATTATTAAACCTAATTGCCTGACATTTGAATGTCGAAACTAAACTAAACGGCTTTTCCTAGCTAATCAAATATTTTCAATTCACATTTCATGTCCATTTTTTTCTCATGTGGCAAGTAGACGTGTAATAAGCAGGATAATGTACAAGCAGCCGGCTGTTATCGCAGTGTGATACAAGACCCTCCGCTTTCTATCCTGATCACACTGTCAGCAGTGGCGGAGCCAGGGATTTATTATAGGGGGGGCCGTAGGGGTTGTGATCAGAATGAAGCATTCCAACGAGCCGTGTAATAAAACCCTTTAACGCACGGCTAGCTGTGGATTATCCCTTGGCTAGTCCATAGGTGTGTTTTGAGGTGCTCTGAGCTTAGTGGAGACTTTTAAACGTCGAAGATTTTGGGGTACGCACACTCTACGATCAAATCTGTACGTACGCACACTTCATAAATGAGGCCCCTCGTGATGGAAGATATGTGACCGTGTCTCATTCAAAAACGATTACAGCTATGGGTGGAAAATGATGATAATAACGTCACCATACAAACCGAGAAAACACAGCAGATACAAAAGAACGTCCAAGATGATCGAGAACTCTACGAGAACGATAATTTTCACAGAATGACCTTTACGTTATGCGGTATGATTTTATGAAGTAAATCACCCCAAAATAGCTGGCTTTTCAAATTATGTTTAATATTTGGTCATACGTGAAACAAATTTGATTAATATCAAGAAACCTGTTTCTACTTTCAAACACAAAACAAAAGGTTTAATGTTGTCGATCCTGTCGATCAGCACTGTTTGACCTGCGATTTCTCCTGTACGGGACAGATGGTCATGGTGTCAGAGGCTTTATCGCAGCAGTAGAGATAACAGAATGGGAAGAGTTTCTCTTTGAACGAGTCCATAAAGGTGTAGATGTGACTTCTGGCCCGTACGTCATAAAACGACACCTGTCCTTCCTCATAATCCACGTACACGCCCACTTTTCTCAGCTTGGGCTCGATGGAGAGCAGGACGGGCGGCGAGGAGGACACGCGATATTCCTGACCTTTCTTCATGGCTAGAGCCCAGTAACCGTGAAGAGTGCTCACTGAAATCCGGCCCTTTCTGTTGACGGACGCCCGGGCCACACCCAGATACCAGTCGTCCTTCTCGCCCACCTGGACCTCCCAGTACCTGCGTCCGGAGGAGAAGCCCTGGCGGCCGAGAGCGATGACCACTGTATCAAAGCGCTCGGGTGTGTCGGGCAGGTCTTGCCACGCCCCCAGGTGACGCAGCTGACGCCCGTCCTCTGACAGCTGCAGCCAGGGGTTAGCCGTGTCCGGGTCAAAGGTTACGTCGACTTTAAAAGGACAAAAAAGAGAGATTTTGTGGAATTCACAGGCGACTTTATACACAGCATTCAGAATTGATTACGCACCCAAAGCAACATTACCTGAATACTTTTGAATCTTCCTCAGCTCTGTTTACAACACAAATAAATAAGGAAAATAATTTAAAAAAAGGTGATCAGTCCAACACTTTCAACACGTTTTCAAAACGTTAACGCACACCAAATGCACAACGTGAGTCATATTCTACATTAAAAAAAGGTTGTATGTTATTAACATATACAGTCTCAGTGTTTTTAAAAAATATGAGAATATACGCTAAAGGGTCTTTTGACCTATTTCAACAAGTTTGTCTGTTTCTTCAGTAAGCGTCTGGTCCAGTTTGAGCACAGCTCTTCTTGTGGTACCCACACACTGATCTGCAGGAACACAGATCTCAGACCAGTCCTTAGTGTGTGGATGAGACATTAATGATGAGAAGTTCTGTCAGAATAACAAACAGAAATCAGAAACATGACTTATGTCTTATGATGTTATTTTTATGTTTCACATCAGGGTCTGAGCAGACATACGCACTTTTGCTTGTTTGACTGCTGCAGGTTTTTGGAAATATAAGTAATTCTTGCCGCTCGTATAGGATTTGGACGCTGACAGGTGCTCTTTCACATATCAATGACATTAATTAGACATCGGTAAAAGAAGAAGGTCTGAAACGGTTAGCTGTGCGCAATTTCACGATCGTTTACGATTCATAGATTTCACATATGATAGAGAGGCGTACACACGTTTTCAGTGCGTAAGTTCGATTTATTAATCACACATATGCACTTTGAGAAACTAACGTAAAATCTCATTTATAAATGAGGCCCGGATTTGCCGATATTTTATTTAGTTATTGAAGTAAATGGCTTAAATAACCAAAGACTTCAACACAGTATAGAGCATTTAAAGCAAATATTTATCGTCAATCATGATCTTTAAGCTTAACATTATATTCTTGTCTTACCACATGCCGTATGTTCAGCGAGATATCTGTGCCACATGAATTACAGATGTGGAAAGGTCATTTCTTAATCACATGAGGTCCCCAGACAATAATCCCGTGAGAATAGGGCTCTCGTCTTGTTATTTTTGAGTTTTGAGATATTCATTAAGTTATCTTTTTATCTGTTTTTAATGTAAGTTGTTTGTACTAGTAGTACTACTGTCAGGGTTTTTGAAAATGGCTTGTAAATTCGCAGATGTTATATTTTTTGCACTTGAAATAAAATGTTATTGGGGATTAACTCACAACGTTTTCCGAGGACATGGCCACAATGTTTCTGGGACTTCGGCCAAAATAAAATTAGGGTTAAAAGTAATGACAAGCTGACTCAATGAAGACTAACTGCAGATTGTTCATGAGTAAAATCATACGGCAGAATGTACATTTTGCACTGAAGTGTGTGAAGCAGTGATGGTCGCGCACCTGTAGAAAATGGATGTGGTCTTCAGTGTGCGCGAGATACTCCAACTCTGTGTTTCTCATCTTTAACACATCGATTTCGCTCTTCAGTTCTTCGATTTGAGCGTTGGCCCAGCTCTCCGTCTTCCTCTGTTTCTCCTCGATGTCCAACACCAGCTCAGCCTGGGCTTTCTGGAGCGCTCGGATCAGATCTGAGAACACCTGCATGCTGTCCTCCATCTCTTTCTGACCGCTGGCCTGTGCTCAGTTTAAGATTCAGAAAATTAAATGTGAAAGGATGAGTGAAGCTATTGGAGAGAAACTAAGACTAATGTTGAAAGATTTCTTCAGTCATTTTTGCACCGATTATATATTTGAGCTTGTTAGAGTGACGTACTGAACTCACTTTGTTGAGCTCTATTGAGTGTTTGAAATCTTCGACTTTCTTCATACGCTCCTGGATCATCTGCTGAACTTCAGCTTCAGTTTTACGCAGCAGAGCCTGTCAACCACAACACTTTTCTCTTAAGCAACAAACGACTCTGCCATAAAATCTATTTTAATGTCCATTTTTAAACATTTCTGGTACTTTTTCCTTTTTTTCGCCTCTTATTTTTACAAATACAATGAAAATACCCCATATTAACTACTTCCCGCTAACTAACTGCTAACCACCTTTTGCAACTAGCTTGTCTTCCAACACAATGGCTACATCCGAAATGGCATTCTGTGACAGTACGTACTGAATGTGAATAAGTACCTGTCGGCCGTTAAAACAGTACACTCATATAGTGTGTGTGGGAGTAGAACGAATACATTTCGGACACACTGCGTCCGCCATGTCTTATGGTCCTGTCACCCGTATGCTCTTTGACCTATGATGCATTAACAACATCCTACATGCGAGCGTTGATAAAAACATCATTTAGTCACCAGAAAGTCGTTTTTTGGCACTTACATTAAAAAAGGACGTCCGCCTTAAAGTTTTCCGCTATAGTTATTTGATTTACTTTTGAAATTTGACCGTTGCTCAGCTCTTGTGGCATCATGGGATAGAAAAGTGTCCAGTATGTCCGAAATCTATACATACTACTCCCACTTTAGGGAGATGTAAGAATACAACGTACTGTTTTAATGGCCGATGGGTAGGTATTTCAAATTAAAATTACGTTACATTCAGTACGTACTGTCACAGTACGCCATTTCGGAAGCAGCGCCGGATTCTTTGTTTCTCCTATTGAGAGCAGCCATTTTGCCGAGTATTTTACCACTCAAGGGAGCGTGTCCTGGCATGTTCACGTGCGTCTATGGAGTGGCTCAGAGATGACGTATTTTTGTAGGCTAACCCAGAAGTAAGCGCTAAAATGCTAACTCGCTTCCGGGGTTTTAATACAAAAACACGTAATCTCTGAGCCTCGCCATACCTACACTCTATAATCTGGTTTGACAGCGATGGTTAAATTTAGTGTGGGGCCTCATTATTGCTTTTTTTACCTTGTGTGAATCAGCCATCTCATAAAATAGTTTTGAAAGACGTAACTAGCTAACTAATCATAAAGGTCGTATATTCACTATAAATCCTTTTAATATTCGACATTTCATATAAAAAACCAAATGTCCTAATCCCTGTTGTTTTTTGATGTCTTCACCTTCTTCTCGCTCCACTCTCGTTCGACCGGTACGGTGTAATGAGCCCTGTGCTCCATCTCGGTGCACAGAACACACACTATGGTCTGATCTTTCTTACAGAACAGCTCCAGCAGCCTCTCGTGTTTCGTGCACATGCGCTCGTCCAGGTTGCGCACCGGCTCGATCAGTTTGTGTTTGGTGAAGCGAGCGGCGTGGCTCTTCAGATGCTCCGCGCAGTAAGACGTCAAGCAAACCAGGCACGACTTCGCCGCCCGTTGTGGAGGGCCGGTGCACACGTCGCAGGGCACCCCCTGTATCCACAGCCCGTCGGGAGGAATGAGCTCGGGCAGCTCGTCGGGGGTTTGTCCGGGTCGCGGCTGCGTGATTCTCCGAAGGTTGTTGACTGGGTTGGCTTTCATCTCCGTGAACTTTTCAGCGATTTCTCTCAGCACTGTGTTTATGCTGATCTCGGGCTGTCTGAGAAAGGTCTTTTTGCACATAGGGCACATAAAGAGAGCGCTGGACTTCCAGTAGCTGCCGATGCATGCCATACAAAAGTTGTGTCCGCAGGGGATGGAGACCGGGTTGGTAAACACATCCAGACAGATGGAACAGTGCACCTGCTCTTCTGCTAACACACCGGTGGGTGATGCCATTCCCGTCTGCACAGAAAAAAAATACATATCCAAACAGCTGCTTGGTTTAACTCTGAAGAAGAGACTTAGACAGAAAACGCTAAAACTCTTTACTGTGGATTTTCTCGTTATCTTCAAATCATTTTAAGACCTACAGATATGATCTTTTTAATTTCACAATGATTTCTCCTAGACATCAACGCTTGTAAATTTTGTCTCAGATATTTCTCCGGAGAGTCAGAAATCTGACAAATGTCTCGGAGTTTGAGACATTTTTCATTTTTTAATGAAAAACAACTGAGAACTCCATCAAACTACCAAAGCTATGAAAGTGCCACATCTGAGCAATGACATTCTTCTCGGGATTCCTTTGCATTAGTTGGGTCCCTAAACACAAGACAGATTTTTTGGGGCTCACTTAAATAAGAAACCTGGCTGCCTTAAAAGCCTTTAGTTTATTAAAACTAAAAAAGTTTATCCAACTTAAAACTATTAGTTAACACAACAAGTTTGTAAGCTAATATTTTGAGGCAGACATGTTACTTCTCTTTTTAAGTTGAACCATCGTTTCTTTTTTCACAGTTGAAATGTCTGGGGACCCCTGAAGAACGTCTGAGGCCAGACCTTTGGCATGATTGTTGCTCGCTCCGTGTGCTAAATATACAGCGAGTCATTTGGTTTTGATTAGCAATGCGCCTGTTGATCTCAACTCTTCTTCTCATACAGAGACACTTCAGGAATATGTGAAGCCCGGCTATTCATAGAAGCCAAGATTATCATCTTGCCAAAAATACTGCAGGCTAACCAGACACGTGCTACATAAACGACATATGCGGGAGAGTTCAGAGCCCAAACATCATTTCTAATCGAAATGTTAAGGGTGAAAAGCAAACAGTTTAGTCGAGTCTTCAGCAAGTCTTGATGTTATTCAGCACCAGATGAGTTTGTTGTTTTGCATTTTAAACACGCACACACCGGTTATGTATAAACATGCAGTTTCTGTCATCGTGAATCCTCGACTGTATTCATGTTGTAATAAAAGTGTTTTAATGGACACTCACCAGTGCTCTGTTGTAGATGAATGACAGTGAACACAATGAGCGTTCAGCTCTGGACAGAAGTGACATGAAGCACAGCTGACGGCGGTCGCCTGCCCCGAAATATCCCCCATCCCCCCTCCCCTCGCCTTAACCCAGTTTCACTTTAACTCTACACCCCACACTGGCCTTAACAACAACCATTCACATGCGCTGCACTCATTCTTCTCATCTCTATATATTTATCTGTCTATATATCTGCCTGCATATCTCCCCATTTATCCATCTATCTGTTTACCAGTAACCAGTAAAAGTAATTAGTTACTAGTTATTAGTTACTGATTAAATATTCAAGAGTGTAATTAAATTACTGTACAATGACTCTCTCCAAAAAGTATTTAATGGCTTATTACTAATCCTAATGACTTTTTATATCCTTTATATCAACCTTGATTAGTCAAGCGATTCAAGGCTAGACATGAAACGGCTCTTTTAATTTATTCAAATAAATAATAAAAACTGCATAAAGTGTTATTATTAACTGATCGATGTATTACAAATGTGAGAATTATACAATAAAGCACAGATTTAAAGTAAGACTTTGAATATTGATGTCAATTCCACTATTGCGCACAAATATTACACACAAGTATTTAGTTTAAATACATCAGAAGTAACTTATTAAATTACAGAAAAAATAAGAGTAATCCCTTACTTTAATTTTAAAAGGGAAAAGTTCAATTTCAGTAACTAATGACTTAGTAACTAGTTACAACCAACCCTGCTGTCTACACATTTGTGAATTTATGACAGAGTGTTTCTGGCAATAGCACAAATGCAGTTTTATTAAAACGTTCTGGAAAGTTCATACAAAAACTTTGAAAAACAATGACACCCTGAGCAAAATCATTATAATAATCAACATATCGAATACAGAATTGGTCCAATATATAAAGTCGATATATTTTCCATTTAACATGTTTCTAGTATCAAAGCACAATCGGATGAAAATCTTATAAAATAAAAGTCTTCCACAGCATTCTGGGCCCGTATTCACAAATCATCCTATCTGACCTCTTTTATCTCTTAAGTGTAGAAGTTTTTCGTCAAGAGTTTCCTCTTAAAACCCATTCACAACTTTTACTAAGAAGTCTTAGTGAAATTAAAAATAACATGAAATATTGCAGTGTTTATGGTAAATAGTTTATCAATGCGAGTCGTTCTCTTTTAAAAAATGTGCGCGCCCTCATAATCTTCAGTAAAAATCGGAAAACGCACTTCCATCCTGTAATGACTATCCATCTTAAATGTGTGTTAGACGGCTTGGGTGGAGCCTCCGTTAACTCCTCCCCATCAACTGTCGGTCCCATTTCAGACTGTTTTATTGATCCAATCAAATCGCAGAGAAAGCCGAAAGCAACGCCCACTGTTTTTCACTTGGAAATGCATCAAATTACAGAAGTAAAAGCTAAGAGAAAGGGCGGGGTTGACCTTGTTGCTATGGATGAGGTCAGCAAGCTCACCGACTCATCATGGGTCATATTCAAAAAAATGCTCAAAAAAATGCTAAAATTAGGCCCATTATTCTTAAGAGTTTCTTCAAAGGAGCTAATTTGAGCCTAAAGTTGTTTTGTGAATACTGGCCCTGTAAAACAAAACCGTCACTATTTCTGATACTTCCATTCCACCGCTATATAACATTATATTACAGTATTGGCACACATTTTGGAACAGTCCGCGTTATTTGACGGAAGTTCAGTCTTTTTGTCCCTAAAAGTATTCAGACACCTGTGGAATGTTTTGATAAAACTCCGGGACATTTATCCACAGAGTAAATAATGCGATTTTAATGATAAAGGTCTGAAAGGTCTTTGCTTTAAAACAATACCCCCTATCCGATGTGCGTTTTTTTCAGAGACAGAATAATTGCTTTATTTTTGGATGCTGCACACGATCCGAAAACAAGTAATAGCGCCACCTACTGTGTGACATTAAAAAAGGATCAAACTGTACTGTAAAATTAAACTGTACGTGTGACGTATGCTCGCAGTTGTAAAATCTGTGATGGCGTGTCCGTCATCACATTCAATCTTCATGATGCTGTAGACTGGCTAGCAGTGCTATGGCACCCCTGATGTGAGTACGAACAGTTCGTCCACTCGCTCAGCTGTGTTTGACCGGGCTGATGATGAGCGGTCCGGGGTTCTTTCCATCCTGATTGATGCAGGGGCTGAAGATGGGGTACAAACTCTCCGTGAACGAATCGCTGAACGTGTAAAGATGAGAACGTGCCCTCGCGTCGTAGAAGGACACCTGACCGGCTTCATAGTCTAGGAAGATGCCCATCCTCTGTGGCAGCGAGGTGAGATACACAGGAACCCTGTTGCCGGCGAGAGCCTTCACCTCGCCGTTTTTCAGCCACAAGCACCAGAAGCCTCCATCTGGACTGAGTCGGATCTCTCCTTTCCGTCGCACTGATCCGCGGGCCACGCCCAGGGTCCAGGCCGTCTTATGTCCCACCTCCACCTCCCAGTAGTGTCTGCCCGCCGACAGCCCCTCGCGGCCCAGCACGAACAGAGCTGGACTGAAGCGACGCGGCGTGTCGGAGTGAGATGAACTCTTGCGCTGCTCCTCATAACGCACCTGCCGTCCGTCCTCAGAAAGACACAGATCCCGCTGGGCTGTGGACGGATCCATGATCACCTCGCCTAGAAACAAAAACACACAATTTCAGCTCATAAAAGCCTATTCACAACACTGCTGTGAGCAACTTTAGCACAAAGAAGTCTTAAGCTAATAGAAAGGGCGGGTTGACCTTGTTGCTATGGATGATGTCAGCAAGCTTACTGACCATGCCCACAGTGATTGGCTGATAGAGGACTGGTCTCTGTCAGTCACACAATCATAGAAATAGTATAGAATGAGGTCTCATGCTGACATATGACAATATTTATATTTTAAAATCTTAATTGAAATATTCAAATAAAATATTTTTAAATATAAATGTTGTCATATTCAAATAAAATATCTTAAAATGTAAATGTCGTCATATTCAAATAAAATATTTTAAAGTGTAAATGTTGTTATATTCAAATAAAATATTTTTTAATATAAATGTTGTTATATTAAAATAAAATATAAATGTGTCATATTCAAATAAATATCTTAAAATGTAAATGTCAAATAAAATTGTCGTCATATTCAAATAAAATTTTAAAGTGTAAATGTTGTTATATTCAATAAATATTTTTTTATATAAATGTTGTTATATTCGTCATATTCAAATAAAATATAAATGTGTCATATTCAAATAAAATATAAATGTGTCATATTCAAATAAAATATAAATGTCGTCATATTCAGTAGTAAATGTTTTATATTCAAATAAAATATTTTTTTATATAAATGTTGTTATGTGTCATATTCAAATAAAATATAAATGTTGTAGTCTGTAAAACAAGTAGTCTGTTTATGCAAATAAACTTTGTTCATATAAAGTATATATATATATATATATGTTTTATTTTCAGCTAATTGTCAGCTTCTTGTCCGTCTGCATCTCATAAACAGTTAGTATATTAGTGGTCTTTATTTATAAGGTTAAGCTCATTGTCATGAAATCTTATACCGGTGTTAGGATTGTCATTTTAGGATTGTTGGTCTTGGTGTCCTCTTCACTTCCCCTAATGTCTCACAGGTTTAGTCGATAGTTTTAGCACGAAAACGCTTCGTGAAATAATTTTAGGAAATATTTGTGCTAAGAGTATGAGTCCTAAAATTAGGACAGACACTCCCGTTATATTTAAGAGCTTCTAAGTCGGCAAGTTACTTTTAGACTTAAGATGTTTTGTTAAATACGGCCCTAAAGTGCTCAAATGTTACTTTGGTCTGGGTCATAAGGAGTATTCAGTTAGGTGAAAGTCTACATAATAGGTACGAATTTAGTATGGAACTAAATTGAAATAAAGAGTCCTTTCTGCTAAGTAAACATCAAAATACTAAACGCTCTCATTTAACAAGTCATTTTTGAATCGGTACAGCAGATTATAATGGAGTCAAGGCTGCCCCCTAGTGTCCGTTATGAGCAGCAGACTGAGTTTCATGACTTCTAATAAAAACATGCTTGTATTTTCAAGGTACTAGAAACACTTACTGGCATAGTTCTGCAGTTTTCTGAGTTCTGCGGGGAAAACACATCAAAGTTCAGTTACATCATCCAGATTAAAACGAAAACGATGAACATGATTCAGGAGAGCATCTGGTTGGCTGGCCTGGGCAAACGCTCAATAGGATTGGCTAATCACCTTTCCCGTAAAGCCGTTTGACCTCCTGCTGGAATTTATCCACGAGTGAGCAGACGGACTTCCTGATGGTACTGATGTGAAGATCGGTGGTCACCGACACCGCTGACCAATCAGACGGCTCCGGCGCGGGAGGCAGAGAGGGAAGTAACTGCATGTAACACAGAGGTCGTTTCTAAACAATGAAACTACAAACAATGACCTGTTGTATTATTGATATGAATGAATGGTTCAGATGTGTGCGTTTACCTGCAGGAACATGACTCTGTCGTGTGTCTGAGCGAGCGCGTCCAGCTCACTGGATCTCCTCCGGAGCGCGTCCAGCTCCTGCTCCAGACCGTTGGCCAGATCTCGGCTCTGTTGCTCGGCTTGTTTCTGTTTGGCCGTGATGACGTCCAGCAGCTCGGCCTGAGACTGTTCCAAGAGCCGCTGGAGCTCGGCGTAAACCGCCCAACTCTCCTCCATCTCCCTCTGACTGTTCTCCTAAACACACGCCATGACGACGACAACAACACGTGTTGGGTAAAAGAAATGACATCAAACGATGAATTCCTCATTCATCTCAATTACACTGTCTGGAAACTAATTGGGTGATTCACACGAAACCACCGAAACATTGGGGCAGTAAAGAGTTGAATTAAATCAAATGAAAATATTGTGGAAAACTAGATTTGCTCTCAAATGACAAAAAAATTATTGACAGAATGTATAATAAAATGAAGAATTGCCCAGGACTGATATTCTCATCCTCTGTAACGGTTACACAAACACAAAGATATTTACATTCAGTTTGATTTTATGTGAAGAAACACATCTTCTTGTGCTTTTTAAATGGCTACAAGTTAATAAATTACTTGATATTTGTCTAGTTAAAAACGTAATATTCTGGCGTCACGCTGTGCACATGACTTTTTCTCTTCTCATGACTGATGCAGGTAGTTTTCCACATTTAAAGAAATTTGACATGTATAGCGTTCTATTAAAATGTACTTCATTAATGTCCTATAATGTGCGATTAATAAAAACTTGTTTAGGCATCACGGCTTCACTTGTTTTAGCAAACATGCTATGAGATTGACCCTTTAAATGGTTATGGTAATAAGAATATTTAAGGCCTTTTTGTAAAAAAAAAATCTAAAATTGTGTTAAAATAAAAGTTTTGAAATGAATGCCTTTTAAACGCGATGCCTTGTTTTAAATGAATATAAATGGAATTTGTTGATACAAGTGTTTTTAAGAAAATCATGTTTGACATCTTGAAAGCAAGATTTCGTGAGAATCACCCAATTACATGACTTACTATTTGCAAATTCTTTTATTTTCGGCTGCATATTTTGTGATTAATTTTGTTTGCTATAAATCATTATTGTTAGTCACCCTTTATGTTTGTCACTGGGTTTTGCAAATAATGTAACCAATAAAAGTATTAAATGCTTGTCAGCTTGGACAATACAGTATTTTTTTCCATATCCTGAAAAAAACGGCGAATCTGGACATCCAAGGTTTCAAAAGGATTTCAAGTTCAATTCGAACAATTACGCAAAGCTTTTTAAAAATCTGTCAGATTATAAATAAACCATTTTAATGTAAATGGTATAAACCTTTCTTAACATTAAGAACAACTAAAAGCAACTCGATGAGCCTTGATCACATAAAGCATACAAAAACACGTTAATGTACGACAAGTAAACGCTCAGCTCGTCAATTGTACATTTGCAAGTCCATCGTGAGTAACTTTGATGAAAACTTGAAACTGAAGAGCAATCGCTTTCCTTTTAACAGGGTAAAGTTATTTAACTACAGTAATTCACTGTGATCCACAGCCACCCACCCGACTATAAACAAACCCATCATGGTCAAACAAAAAGCCCAACTCCGATTGGCAGATAGGAATGTTGTTGTCACACATAAAGACACAGACAGACAGTGCGAGTCATGAGATGATGAGTAATCTGACCGGTCAGACCGGCCGAACACGTTTAAACTCACGGCTGTGAGTCTCGAACACAGTCATTCTGCCTCTGTGTGCAATGTTCAAATCTGGCTCAATTTACCGTTTTTGAACAAATATCTTATATCTTACACAGCATCATTCCATCTCAGAGTAAACACCACAGAAACCAAACAGTTTATTTGTGTGGACGAGGCTCAGTGTCGATGCACTTTCTGCAAATCAAAGATGAATTGAATGAAGCTTTCGCAAAACAAAAGGCTTTTGTTTTCCTTCAACCTGAAACGCTGGCGTCGTTTGCTGGAAACTTCCTGGCTTAAAGAGGGCGTGATATTTAATATTTGCAGCGCTCCTATTGGCTGCTTTGAATCAAACAGATATTTTCAACATGCAGCGTAACACGGTTTGGATATTTCCAGCATTCCCACATAAAACCATAAAAACTTTGGTTATTGAAAGAGGGAAAAGTTGGGAAATCAAACCTGAGGTCAACGTCAGACCCACATTATCAGATCAACGTGTGGTATTGACACCATGTTGATAATCACAATTATTAATATCATGACTATTGTCAATACAGGTCTACACGACACCTTAATCCTGAGGTTAAGGGACGGTTCAACCAAAAATAACATTCTGTCTCTTTTCGTTTATGACTTTCTTCAGCAGATTTTGAAGAATGTCATTAGCTGGCCCATTCACTTGTATTTGTTTTGAAGTAATTGTTTTTTCTGTGCTGTTCGGTTACTAACTATCTTGAAAATAGCTTCTTTTGTGTTCTGCGGAAAAAAGAAAAAAGAACAATACCACACTAGAGCGGTTTGGTATTGACACATTATTGGCTCAGAGGTGAACCTCTAGCATCACGTTTTCCCCCAGCAGAATGTCGTAAGAGGTCAACTTAAAAATAAAAAAATACTGTAATCATTTACATCAATCCTTTCCACACGAACGCAAAATATGATCTGCTTTTAAAGAAAAGCTTTCAGTAGACATGATCAGACAGGACTTACTTTCAGGACTTTGATGGAGTGTTTCATTTCCTCCAGCTTCTTTTCTCGCTCCTTGATCAGATGTTTCAGCTCCGAGCGTTTCTTCCCCAGTTGACTCTGAGAACACAACACACGTCACGTCACGTCAGATGCCGTCAGCATCTCTAAAGACAACCCAAGACACTTACCGCTACTTTCTTCCACTCTCGATCCACCGAGACCACGTTGTGCGTTTTGTGCGAGGTCTCGGCACACTCCTTACACACGCAAGTGTGTTCATTCCGGCAGTACGCATCCAGCAGACGCTCGTGTTTCTTGCACATCTTGTCTTCCAGGTTGCGTACGGGATCCAGCAGCTTGTGACCGCTCAGCGCCTTTCCCTTCTTGTGGGGTCGCATGTGAGCTTCGCAGAAAGACCCCGGGCAGTTCAGGCACGACTTCACGGCCTTCATCTTCCTCCCGATGCAGGCGTCGCAGGGTACGTCGCCTGCTTTAGCAAAGTCTCCGCAGTCGTCGTCCTTCGGTGCCGCCGGCGAGTTGGCGGTGGACAGACCCTGGAACTGCTGGGCGATCTCGGCCAGCACGAAGTTGACGTTGAGCTCAGGTTTTTTGGCGAAGGTTTTCTTGCACATGGGGCAAATGAACTTCTTGCTGTGGTTCCAGAAGCCCTGAAGACACGCCATGCAGAAGGAGTGACCACAGGGAGTGGAAACGGGCTCTACGAACACCTCCAGACAGATGGAACAGGAGAACTGCTCCTCTGAGAGAAGACGCCCGGGGGACTGTGGGCCTGTGACGGACACGCGAGGCGGGACAAAAGAGAAGAACATTTTGCTTAGGATAAACAAATCGGAGTGTAATTGCATGAAGGTGTAAATGAACGTAGAGTGAAGACATCAAATAATCTGGATCGAGTAAATTTGATGAGAAATCATTCGTATTGAGATCTTCAATTGACTTTTGATTACAGACTTAAAGCCTGATTTTTACTTCTGCGTCAGACCTACGCCATAGAAGTAGGCTAACGGCGTAAGTAGAGGCTACAGCCCTAGGGCGTTAACTTAGTTAAGCATTTTAAAGATGCTGTAAATATACACAACAATGACCACTACAATGATTTTATTTTGATTAAGCTACTCAGCAGAAGCAGATTTTAATTTTACATGACTCTATCGCAGAGTTTTTTTGGGGGGGTTCAAATAGACCAATCACTGCGCTTGCGGTCTGCGTTGAGTTGACACTTTTGCTGCGTCCCAATTCGTCCCAACTATGCCCTTAAAGCATGTACTGTTTTTGTTATGGAAAGTATAAATTTTAGTGCGTAGCAAAACCATATGGACGCATTGGGACATACTAATGCAAAAGTGAAGTGGCCGTTGTTGCCTAGATGACACGGTGATCCTAAACCGTCCCAAACATCAAAATACAGCTCTTCCTTGCATCCGAGTATTTATTCATTTATATGTATGGTTTACTGTATGCTTACATTTATTAATTAAGCGAAGCATCGTTTATTTCATTTTATTAATGCAGTGTAGCGTCACTAAACTCCGCCCTCTCGCGGTGAGTTGCGGGTAATATCAGCCGTTCAGTGTCCATGGATTCACACTTCGAACTTTCACCGGAAACAGAAGACCAATCCGGGTCCTTTGAGAGTACTCATTTCAGCACACTGTGATTTTCGAATACTATTTAGGACGGATAGTATGCGAATTGAGTACGCAGCATTGGTTACATTTTTGGAGAGGTGCGCGTCAGGTCCGTAGCAGAACCATAAATTGGACTTAAATCTGCGCTCAGTTTGACGCATTGTTGACATCTCTTCTCAATCTGTTAATAATGACATTTTCACATTTGGGTGAACTCTTCCTCGATCCTGTGATCGCTGATGTTCTTGTAATTCACAGCAGCAGCTCATTTATTTGAACTCTCAGCTTCTTTTCAGAGGCGTGTGAAGGTCGTGCAAATAAAACGGAGCTGACGTCATCACGCGGTCCGAAGAATGCCGTCAAACCGGACCAACATTCAAATCCAAACATACACCTGCTGCTGTTCTTATCTGATATACTTTGCTGGAAAGCACTTTTGTATTTCCACGTGCGTTTAAAGTTTCAAATCTACATCTCTTCACAGTGAGTTAAAGTCCAACCAGCGAACATTTGTGAAAATGATTTGCTTTTGTGTTGCAGTACAACGTCCTCTAAACCAACAGTAACGCGCTCCTAAAGCTAACTAACATATGTTTTTGGCTTGCTAGTCTTCATATGTTCAACAGAATGATACACTTTGAAGTAATACAACGCGTTTACTTACACTGCATAGTGGGAGATCCTGTCGTACTTTCCAAACGCTTTCGCAGTTTGTGATGGGTGTGTGAGTAGAAACCCTGTTCCTATTCTTTCTCTCTTTGTAGGCGTGTCTGGCACCTGTGCTAAAAGGTGTGCTCGGCGAATGACGTCAAAGAACAGCGAGCGCGAGTGGCCGCTGGATTGCGGGTCAACGGCGCCGCCATATTGGACAGGGCAAGAGAACCTTAAACACACATACAATTCAACGGGCTGCGGTTACAGTTATATTATACAAATCAAAATAAAATGTACATTTCGTAGTTGATTTCAACGGTTAACGATCTGCGTGGAGTACAATAACTTTGGTATCCAGTTACTTTGGACTTCTATAGATAGACTTACTTTTAGGCCTGATAAATGTGAACGAGCGCTTGTGTAGGTTCGCCTGAAACTTGCATTTAATAAAATAAGAAACGGATGGTCCATAACTCTTCTGGTTTATTAGTAGGGGCACACATGTGATCCATCAGCGATACAGTTTTAGTGCGCATGCCCACACCGCCAACTACGGCAACCCCGAGGGGAAAAACTGTATTGCGCACACACATGCTACAATGCGAATGCACTCAATATTACAAAATAAAACACTCACATTAAATCTGTTACACAAATATTCATGAAGTGATGTTAATACATATAAATGATGACATTGACTGTTTCTTTTTCTTTGTTTTTTTTACCTGACGTAAGAGAAACGGGTTTGGAATAAGAATAAAACACAGCTTCTGTTCTTAAATGCATTCTGGACTAACAGATGAGGATAGACGATGTCGATGTGATCTGCAGAGTGGCTTTACAGTGATTTAATCAGAAACATCACTGGATTAGATGAACAAACTCAAAACATATATGTGCATTCTGATTTTAAACCACGCTTATTAAAAATTAAATATTATAAAAGATTGGCTATATGGGGATGGTGTTGTACCTTCTTCACAGCGCCAGAGGGCAGCACTCAACCGTCTTCAATCCTGTCACAGGATTACTGCAGTCCTGTAAATCTGTGGAGTAAGAATTTCTACACAAAATAATGTATTGCAGAGCTGGATATAACTATAAAATAACACTAGACGGTGTCTTGATTTTTTTAAGCTATTTTTATGCAAACAAATTGCAAAAAAAAATGTTTTTGTGACATCAAAACCCCGGACAGATCTCAGTGCTTATGCCAGTTTCTCACTTGGTCGTATAGAGAATTTTCACATATATTACAAGTAACCTACTAACCAGACCTGACACGTTATTGACAAAGCAGGCTTTTATTATGTGATTCGTGAGGCTTAAATGAATGACACTGGTAGCAAATGAAAGGCGATTTAAACAGAACGCCACATCAAACCTGTTTTTACATCCCCATCCATGTTTTATTATCTCATGCTTTTCAATCCAGTCTGTCTCTTATTCTCCACTTGTTCTGTCGGTGTTCTCCTCCTCAATCATTGTGTTCCCTCTCAGAGTTATTAATAGAAGCTCTGTTCTCTCTCTCTCTCTTTATTTTCTCCCATCTCTCCACCCCCACACTATACAGCACGCACATTTTCCCCTTTCACATCCTGTGCCCATGCATAGATGTACACACACGCACACGACCCATTATGTCACCTCTCTCTCTCTCTCTCTCTCTCACTCACACCCACTATCAGCTTAAAAAAGAAAAGAAGGTACAGTGGAGATTTGGTTAGATATCACGTTGAGTCATACAGCTGCTTCAGAAAAACTGCATGATAATGAAACCTACAGCTCACGCTGGGCTCTTCTGCTCGCTGTCACAGATCAAACACACAATGAGTTAGAGCAGAAACACACTGTGCAGAGGAGAGCACAAGAGGTCAAGAGGACGTGTGCATTTGACTTCAAAGGGGAGGAGTCAAGAGTCAAGGTTCGGCCGGTTAGTTGTTTTTTTTATAAATATGTTTTGTCGTTTGGCAACTTTATTTCAGTTTATATTGGAAAGAAACAGAAAATGAGACTGGCTGACACCTGTTGTTCCAGGTGAGACACATGCCGAATGTCTTCAGTGAATGATCTGTATTTAAAGGGACAGTTCACCCAAAAATGACTCGCCCTCAAGTTGTTCCAAACCCGCATGAATGTCTTTGTTCTGATGAACACAAAGAAAGATATTTCAAAGAATGACATTTCTGGGACATCATTGAGTGCGTTTACATGCACAGTCTTAAGATCTTTGCACATACAGTCCGAAATTTTCGTATATGCGTTTTATCGTATTTGCCGCTCGTAAGGTGTCTCTGAATAATTAAAAAACGCCTCTCAAAATGCTTTCTACGGATGTGAAAAACGCAGAAATGTCCGAATTTTTTTATGACGGACGAAAATATCGGAGGCAGTGTGCAAATGTGATTGATACAACGAGAGGTCGTATTTATATTTTAACGTGCAGAAATTTCGGACGCAAATTTCGGACTCAATGTGCAATGGGCTTTACTCCGATTATTAAAGGGCTGATATGACACGGCTAAAACAAATATTATGGTTTATTTTAGATGTAATGTAATGTGTATACTTGATTTAAGGTTGAAAAACGCTGTATTTTCCACACACCGTGCATGTTTGTATCTCCTTTTTGCTCCGCCTCTCTGAAACGCGCTGATTTTGTACAAAGCTCATTGCTGTGAAAAGCGAGGTGTGCTATGATTGGCCAGTTAATCAGTGCGTAGTGATTGGTGGAATAATGCAAGCGTTTCACGGAAATGTAACGCCTCTTACCATATTCGGAACATCAGGTTCCCACACAATTCTCCTGACAGGTGATAAAATGTCATCGGTACTTACTTCTGATACGGAAAATGAAGATGATCAAGCCGATACATCAACTTTGCCAGCGCGACTTGAGCAGGATGTAAAGGATTGGTAAGGTTTTATTAAAAAAATATGATGTTAAATAATTAAAAACTATAGCTAACTGTTTTACATTTTATACACGAGGATATAAAGACTATAAACAAACAACAATAAACATCATACAGAGTTTGTGTGAGATAGAAACAAGCTCGCATTACAGCAGGGAATGGTAACATATTAAATAACGCCAGCGCTTTTGCTCTTCTCGGTCAACTAGTTTTACGCCACGTCTCATCACGACTCAACAAAAACAATAAACCCAAAATAAATACTGAATATAAAAAGACACCATATTTGTTGCCTCTAGTTGATCTGATTATTAGGACTTATGTTGTCTTTTTTCACGTTGTACGCGTGTCTGCATTTGCATTCGGATTGTACTTTCCTGGAACAGTGTTGTAAATAAAATGTAACCATTCATTTTTAGTTGTGTCATCTTTTGTCAGGGCAAACAAAGAGGCTTTCTTTCATGTCTCAACATACATGACGTACATTCGCAGGGGTGTGGTTACACGAGGTGTTTCAGGCAGGTCTGGGTTTACATTCGCTTTTAGATAGAATGCATCTTTTGTTCCGACACTTTAATTTTAGAAATTTTACGTGTCTAATACATGCACGGACAATTTATAACTCACCAAAGACACAGAAAAACACGTATTAAAAACACAAGTAGGTCATGCCGGTTAAACGGTTTTCTTTTATCGGGTAGAGCTCATAAACGGCGTAGGTACACTAAAAAAAAAAGTTACAACTTTTCCACAAATGTAATTACATTTCTCCAACACAATCTTATTGTATGAATTTAATTTCTTTAGTAGTCTGGATTAAATTAATGTGTGTCGTATACATGCATATTTGACATAAAACCAATATAAAAAAAATTATCGTTTCGATTGTTTAATGAAAGAACTCGAGATCTTTTTTTATATTATACATTTTTAACATTATTTAGACATTACTTCGATTAATGCCAATAAGAAGATATTGAGTTAATAGAACTCAACAGAAATGCAAATAAAGGATTGTAACCGCCCACCACCAAACCAAAGGCAATGCTTTCCTGAACAATGGTAACGCAAAACTCAAAAATATAACAAACTCTTCAAAACCTTAAAGAAAAATTAACATTAAACACTAATTTTTCTAAAGTTTCTTTTTACTGAAAAATGCATAAAATAACACTAGTTTAAGAAAATAATGCAGTTATACGCAAAGTATGCTGGGAAAGTCCTCCGCCCAAATGTAACTGTTTAATGTTAACACAACACAACTCCTTTATGTTGTCCCAACATGAATGGATTCAGTTATATGGCTAAACATAAAAAATCATGTTGTGACCAAATTTTCTAAAAGCTGTGTTGATTAAACTTTAGCAAGTTAGGTTAATTGAATGAGCAGCAAAACATTTTTTTTTGCTGTAAAATCCGCTCGGCAGAGGTAGTTTTTTGCACATTACTCTGATTTCTCGCTGCATGTAAACGCCTGCACCGGTTTTGTTGAAGTGCGCATGTCTGAAAGCTTAGTAGTAAAAGTCCCAATGGGAAGTAATAGTAAAATAATGCATAAAAGTCCTCTCTGGAGTCATGCAGTTGATGTGGAAGCGTCAAGTTGAAGAACTATTGTTGCATATGCAGGACATGAGAAGAGATATAAACATACAGCTTCTGACCGTATTCCCGCTGCATTTTAATGACTAAACAGACTATCGACGGTGACGTCACTGCACGCCAGAAACACGGCAAGTCTCAAACTTTCGTGTAAATGTCGTTTTTTGCGCAGCCCCTTATAACTATGCATGCAAACACGTGAAAACAGGTTTCTTTTTAAGCAGATTTTTGATAGATATCAGTTTATTTTGTGCATGTAAACGCACTCATCGACTACCATGGTAGAAAAAGTCAAATGATGGTGCCCTAGAACAGTTTGCTTTCCTAAATTCTTCAAAATATGTGTTAAAAAAACAACAAAAAAGATACAATAATAATTTCTACGACACTCTTGAAAAGAAAGGTGCAAAAAAATTCATATATAATATCATTCTTTGTGTTCAACCGATAAACAAATCAAGAAATGTATTTGGAACCACTTAAGTAATTCATGGCAGAATTTCCATTTTTGAGTGAACTGTCCCTTTAAAGCCTTTTGTTCGAGCTTCACACAGTCTGTGTTCCTCTAGCGCCTTTGAGCACTTCGCATGTCCTAAAAGAGTGTAATTAAGAGGTGTATGAGAGTTTCCATTTGCTCGGTGTCACCGGTCAAAACACTGAACTAATCTTAGTGAATTTTCCATGTCAGTGGTTTCTCTCTTCACCTCCGGAGCGCAGGAGAGAAGCTCCAGGGACGTTTCTGAGCAGCGTGTGATAAAGTGTCACGCGGTGTTTGATGTCAGCGTGACGGCCGCGAGGGGCTTCCGGAGCGTATCGTTGCTCGTTTCATGACATCATCGTCCTGATGGATCTTCTCCTCTAGGGCTCTTTTTGTACATACACAACAGCGCTCTGTGTTTGACTAAAGCTGTGAAACACTCGATGGAAGCTGAACAGACACTGTTTAGGTCAATATTTCATGATGCTTTTCAAATATGATGGTTATTCATGTCATACATGGCGCATCAAATCTTGAATGTCTGTGAATCCTGAATGAGAAAGATATAACTGACTCTTTTATCTCGGATCTCGAACAAACGTGTTGGTTTTAAAGGGCTGATATGGCACGGTTAAATTAATATAATGGTTTGTTTTTGATGTAATGTAATGTGTAAACATGATTTAAGGTTCAAACACGCTGTATTTTCCACACACTGTGCATGTTTGTATCTCCTCTTTGCTCCGCCTCTCTGAAACGCGCAGCTCATGGCTCTGAAAAGCGAGGTGTGCTCTGATTGGCCAGTTAACCAGTGCGTAGTGATTGGTGGAATAATCCAAGCGTGTGAGGGAAATGTAACGCCTCTGACCATATTTGGAACATCAGGTTCCTCTTCAGTTGTGCTGACAGGTGCACCACCTTACTTTCGTTTACATTTGGGCGGTCTTAGTCAAATCAGACCACCGTCTGACGTAGATTTGTGGGGGTGTGGCTACACGAGGTGTTTCAGGCAGGTCTGGGTGAGCTTCGCTTTTACATAGAACGCATCTTTTGTTCCCACACTTTCATTTTTGCATTTTTACGTGTCTAATACATGCATGAGCAACTTACACCAAAGACACAGAAAAACACGTGTTCGCGCCATATTTTCAGCGTCTTTGTCCGTGTCCAACATTAACCAAGGTTTGTGTGTGTGTGGGAAAAAGTGTAGTAACCGTGTTTTTTGGTACATTGATTACTATTGGCAAAACCATGGTTTTACTATAGTAATGGGCCTCATTTATTAAGTGCAGCGTAGGAACCGTCCTAAATTTAAACATTTCTAAAAGAGCCTACATGTGATTCATATAACGACCGTGCGCGCGCTCTCTTTCTGACGTGAAATCTATAGATTCTGAAACAGTTTCAGATCTGCGCATCGTCATGATTTCTAATGAATGTCATTAACATATAAAAGCTCACACCTGTCAAGGTCCAAAAGCTTTACGAGCACCAATATCCGAAAAACCTGCTGCACACAGACTTTTCCACGTCAAAGACCGTTTTATAAATATGGACACTCTACGATGATATCAGTGCGTACGCACGTTTTATAAACGAGGTCCGTGTTTTAACTCTGGTTTTTGAAATGGTCATTTTGTGGTAACCATGGTTTTACTATAGTAACCATGGTTGTGTGGTTTCAACTGTAGTAAAACCATGTTTTTTTGTTTTAAACCATAGTTCATTTTGGTAAGGAATATGGCTAAGTGTTTACTCACTGTGTTGTGCATCAGTTTGTATATTGCGAGTCAGCACAGCTCGATCCACGCTCTGCTTTTGGGAGTTAAGAGAGAGACATTCTGATGGGATGTCGGGCTCTGGAGAGCGCGGGTAATGAAGCTGAAGTCTACACTCATCAGCCGGGAAGCCAAACAGTTTCGCTCAGGGAACGAGGAGACGGAAACAAACCTCACCGGGGACAAACTTCACAAACCGAGTGGAAACGTTTTCTTAAGACTGATCCTGGACCAGCTCGCCCCGTTCAGGTCCGTGAAGCGATATCAAGACGCTGTTCTCGGATCAGATGGATAAGAAAGAACAGAAGGGAGCGCAGTGATGTCAGGACATGAATTAATGAGGACAGTGTTTTAACACAAAAACACCACAACAAATGACGATATAAACATTATTTGCAGATACTCTGATTATGTGTTGATGACACTTACATGAATAAAGCCTTAAATGCTTAACAAATAAACATTTTATTTCAGTGAAAGTTGAACCTTCATAAACACCTGGAAGTGATTCATTCGTGATGTTATTTTTAACCTTGCCACTCAAGACGCAATTGTGTTATGTATATATATTTTTGCCATAATCCTTATCCAGATGACTTCATAGTTGTGTTTCATTTACGTCTCAACTTAGTCTCAGATGAGACAGAATCAAAAGTGTGAAATTGTTGAGTATGGAGGTGTACATGAATGTAGATTGTAGAGGTCAAATTATCTGGATTTGAGTAAATTTGTTGAGAAATGTTTGAGTTCATATTGAGATCTTCAATCATGTTCATCATCAATGATGATGAATCAAATGCATAAATTCCTTTGTTCCGTTGAACACAAAGGAAGATATTTGGAAGAATGTCAGCAACCAAACAGATCTCATCCCCCATTCACTGCCATAGATGATATCCGGCATTCTTCCAAATATCTTCTTTTGTGTTTAGCAGAACAAAGAAATGTATACAGGTTTGGAACAATCTGTGAGTGAGTCAATGATGACAGGATTTTAGTTTTTGGGTGGAGTATCCCTTTAAATAAAACAGACACATTAAAAGAACCAGAAAAAAGCACCGTCAGGGGTTTTCTTAAGCAAGTTGCAGCAGTGCTTTATTAGTATGAATTGAAAAGAACAGCGCTGTGTTTGTGCGCTGTATCCACACGGAGTACAGATGGTTAAAATACAAAAAAGGTGAAAATACAGGGTTTTGTTTCTGTCTTACACACACACAAGCGTTTGCACATTTCTTCAAAAAGGACATTCCGTAAACAGCAGAAATCCCATCAGCAGATCAGTCTCAATCTCCATCCACCGTGAACCCAAGACAGATGTTTAAAAACAATGTGTAGATGCACCTTCAAATTCAACCAGAACGACCCGTGAAAGCCACATACACACTAGACACACCTAACAAAACGAGTACATTTCTTGTAAACTAAAAACCACGAAGTTCACACGTTATGTGCTTCTCAGAAGAAAAAAAAAACATTAGTTGTGTCAAACTCTAAGTTTACTACTGTTAATGATACTGATTCACAAACTACAAAAAGTACGCCAGTTAAGACCCAAGTAGTCATGAAATAGTACACTTGCAAGTATACTAGTACAAGTACTGAAAGTATACTTGTTAAATTTGCTAGCGTGTACTTAAAATCACAATGGCTATTATTTCATGAAATATTGCTGCGTTTATCTTTAATAGTTTATCAATGTGCGTCGTTCTCTTTTAAAAATGCGTGTGTCCTCACAATCTTCGGTTAAAATTTGAAAATGCACTTCTTTCCTGTAATGACTATCCATCTAAAATGACGTATGTTAGACGGCTTGGGCGGAGCACCCGTTAACCCCTCCCCTTCAACCGTCAGTCCCATTTCACACTGTTTTATTCATCCAATCAAGTCGCAGAGAAAGGCCAAAGCCACGCCCACTGTTTTTCCCTCGGAAATGCTTCAAAATACGGAAGTAAAAACGATCGCAACTTCCGGTTCACGGGGACTTCAATAAAATCACTTTTTTGTAAGAGAATGTGTTTGCCACTCCTCTCCTCAGTAAACAATCCCTCGTATGCTTGACATACAGCAGTCATATTGTCGTCATTTACAGTTGGTTTCCAAACAGGATTTCGCTTTCAGATCGAACACTAAAATGGCAACAGAAAGACGATGCGACCTGGTTTGTTTAAAGATGAGATTGGATGAGGATGGGACTGATATGGGAGTGAATTCCCTGCAGTGGATGTGGAGGTCGGGTGTCCGGCACTTTGGAGATGCTCGCGTCTTCTCGCCCGTCCCCGTTATTGCTGAAGGTTCCTGCCGTCACGAGACCCTCTCTGACCCCCGGCTGGTGGAAAACACTCATTTCTAAGAGCGGATTAATGCAGACGGCGGACGAATTGGGACAAGAATGATGACGCGAGGATCAGTTTGTGAAATCTCAGTGGTTTCCTCATACAGCTGCATGCTATGAGTTTGGATATACATTTCATCTCTACTGTTGAAAATAATATATTCTTTAATATTTGGTCTATGACATCCGTCATGTATTCTATCAAGTTCTAAAAGAGGCTTTGAAATCCCGGCATAGTTGACATGTCACACAAGAGAGAATAAGATTTAAAATGCCTTCGGGGGGCGAAATTAGGCCACGCTTAAACCGGGCCGTACAGAGACAAACCAAAGGGATTTTGTGGGTAAAATGTATGAACGAGAGAGGGAAACCGGTCATACTCTCATACAGGGTTGTGCATTATATCGATGGGGATTTTGAATGTAAGTTTGCCGGATGGATGCCGGGAAACGTTCAAACCCCAGCCGCGTCTCAGCCACGAGACGTTATCCTTTAAACAGAAAACGAGGTTACAGTCCAATAATAATTCACAGAGCATTAATGAGTTTGAGAAGAGAGATGGAGGGCTGGATTCTCAGAGCGGGTCAGTGTGTCACATGCAGCGGAGGGATCTGAACTCAATACACACGGAACGCCCGAAATACCAAACGCAGTCTAACGGCAATCCGTAACTATTTTACCAGGTGTCTAATTTGTACGATTTACTACGAGCTGCTTTCACGACAGGTTCAGGGGCAGGGCTTTATTATTGCTGTCATGTCTAATAATTGTACATTTTTGTGTTATTCGTTATAGAAATTTAAACGGATGTGTTTTACACCTTGTGTGCTTTTGTTTTCTTCCATCACTTCAGAAGAGTTGATCTTCGATCTCTACAATGTCTCTCTTTACAAAACGACACGGACAGAAACAATTTTTATTTTAAGAATAGGAAACAAAAATAATAGGTCTTTGTGGCCTATAGGTTTGTGGTCATCTATACGCTAGTGCAGCTGTTCTCAAACTGGGGGCCCAACCTGGATCCAGGGGGGCCACAGATGCCGTGGCATTTTCTAAAATATTGAAATTGATTAAACATTTAATGCAATCAGACATCAGAAAAATACCACCAGCCAAAAGAGTTGAGTTTCCAGCATTGTATAACCGAATATGTTTTGCTTTATTGAAATTTTAGGTTTAAGATTGTAATTCTTTATTTGGGGGGTGGGGGCGCAAAGCAACAGCTTTACACAAAGGGGGCCTTACAACGAAAAACTTTGAGAACCACTGCCAAAAAATTTACAAATGAAATTTGACAAGACGACCTTCAAAAATGTATTTCCCGACGTATATTAAGCCTCAAAAACTCAAAAGAATTCGACAACGTAGACCAAAAAGACAGATCTTGAATTCTCCTAAAACGTTTTCCTCACTTTCTAAAGAGTAAATAAATAGTTCAATTTAAAGTGTGAAGTAAACAAAGGATGTTTATACAGAATATAGCATTTACAGAAAGACAACACAAATACTCTTCAATGAGTTTGATGTTTACATTGTGAAGTGAAGGGAGTGTAGATTGTGTTTCACCTGCAGTAATGTCACATTATCAGACTCAGATCCGCTCAGAATTGATCAGTGATTTTATTTCACTCTTGCTACTATTTTGATCAGATGCCACAAGGAGACAAAAAATCGATTGCTTATCATCTTTGGCCGAGGCTGAGAGCAAGGACAGGGGCAAAGTTTTCTGCCGACGATGGCATTTTATTTATTAGATGCATCCGCTGAGACACTTATTCCTCGCGTGTCAGTCAAAGGTTAGATTCCGCTTTTCTCGCTATGACCACAGGCGCATTAATAATTTACTGCGGTACGGATATCGCACACCTTTACGAACTCAAGTGTGTTAGTGAGGGATGACAGATGTGACGTCAGGCTTGTCACTCAGATGGGGCTCTTTCACAGCTCAGGAGATCTGATGGACTTCTCCGTTGTGTTTCATTTAAGGAGAAATAAACACGTGAAGAGCAAGGAGGTGTAAAATGAATGTAGATTGTAGAGGTCGAATCATTTGGATTTGGGTCAATTTGATGAGAAATGTTTGAGTTCGTATGGAGATCTTCTGAGACACGTCTGACTCTCGGGAGAAATATCTGAGACGCTGATGAGACTTCATTGGCCCTCCTTGATGTCTAGGAGAAAATAATGGAGATATTCGAGAGGTCTGGATAACTGTGTTGCTCACAGGTGGGTGAAACATTTGAGAACAGTTTGAGACGTCGTCGAGATCTCTTTTGAGGAGACGCGGGTGAGATTACTGAGGTCTTTTTCGCAGGTGAAACATCAGGAGACTTTCTGTTTGCTCACTGTCTAATGTCATTATACACTCCAAACCATAGCCAGAAAACGAAAAGAGAGACAACAACGAGACCGACATGAGACAATGTGCTTTTTAAACTAATAGTGTGCTGTGCTTTACTCTATATGTGTGAGAGAAGAAGATCTTCTCGTGATGGCTTCTCTCGTACGGGGTATCTGTAGATAAAGCGGGAGGTTACAGGTGTAGATATGTGCCTTTAAGAGCAGCAGACGGGAGATTACATACGTTTCATGCTCGATTATAAAGTTATGCTTCTCGCTCTTCTTTCGGTTCTTCGTGTTAGATGTCCTAGTTGTGGAAGTCTCTCTATTTCTTCTTCTTTTGAAAGCGTCTGAACTGATTTTGGATGGCCAGGGCCGCCTTCTCTGTCTCCGGGGCCTCCAGGTCGATATCGACCTCCTCCTCCTGCTCTGGTTTTCCCGCGCAGTGTCGGGCGCTTTCTCTAGAACACAGTGACCAGACCAGACAATGAGTCACCTGTTTCAGACAGATGGACCTCTACATCTTCGTCTTCTTTAAACGTTGCCGTGACAAGAATTTGGGACAATAGAGTGACAGTGATGCTCACCTTAGAATACTAATAGCTAATGTACCGCTGCGTCATTTAACATCAAATTGGGTTTGAATGACCACTGACATGTGCAAGAGAGAGACGCTGCGTCCGAAATCGCCTACTTCCATACTACATAGTCGGTGAAAATGAGTATGAGTCATGAATAGTATGTCCGAAACACCTGAGATTCATGACGGACGTCCCTTCTTATTGTAAGTGCCAAAAAATGCATTTCTCATGACTAAATTATGTTGTTTTTAATATGTCACAGGTCAAAGAGCATACGGGTCACATGGACCGAAATATATGATGCTATATGAACGTCCTGTTTTAACGGCCGATAGGTAGGAACTTATTCAGATTCAGTACGTACTGTCAGAGTATGCGATTTCAGACGCAGCGAGAGAGAGAGAGAGAGAGAGAGAGAGAGAAAGAGATGATAGAGAGAGAGAAGAGAGAGAGAGATAGAGAGAGACTAGAGAGACATAGAGAGAGAGAGCGATCTCTCGATATCGCTCTCCATCAGCTCTCTCTCCTCGCGCTCTCTCTCCTCTTCGCGCTCTCGCTCTCTCGCTCCGCGCATTCTCTCTCTCTCTCTCGCTCGTCTCTCTTCCGCTCTTCTCTCTCTCTCTCTCTCTCCTCTCATCGCTCGAGCTCTCTTCTCCGCCTACTCTCTCTCGCTCTCTCTCTCTCTCTCTCGCGCTTCTCTCGCTCTCGCGCCGCTCTCTCTTCTCTCTCTCTCTCTCCTCTTCTGCTCTCTCGCTCTCGCGCGCGCTCGCGCGCGTTCTCTCTCCGCGCTCGCGTATCGAGATAGGCTCTCCTCTCGCTTGTTGGTCTGTGGAGGGGTGTTTGGCTGCCTGTTTGGCTCGAGGCTCGCGACTGATTTTTTTCTAACCGAAGAATAGAGATTTTGTTTAGCCTAACAACCCTGAACCTTTTTACACTCAATCAATAATCTGTAAAGGCTGACGCTGCTGAAAGAAGAGGAAAACAACTCTTGGATCAGTTGCTCACCATCACAATCTCCAAACCCACACAGCCTCCATTACACAACACAGAGACAAGATGTCCCTTTTAAAACCTTTCTTTCATGGAAGAAGTGCATGATGGGATGTACCGGATGAAGTAAACAACGAGTATCGCGTTAGCTTGTTGCTCGTGTATAATGAGTGACAAGAGTATCTCAATAACTGTTCTACCATTTTTTTGCATTTATTTTCCAACGGACGTTTTCCAGAGAGATCCGGACATGTCTACGTTCTCCCTGATATCAGACATACATCTGGAAGACGTCCTTCACATGTCTGCATTTACATCTGCAAGACGTATTTTTGAGATGTCTCTCGTCAGATGTCATAGATACATCTAGAAGACGTCTGTAAGATGTCAGTGGTTTAGAATCTGTGTAAAACGGCCTTTTCATAGATGTTCATCAGATGTTTAACACCGCAGATCTTCAGCAGACGTCTTACAGACGTACTGTCATGGCCATTACATGTGAGATTTTAGGTGTAAGTCTCTAACATGCAATCCTGTGTTAATATAAACATACAATATTGTTGAATCTTTCTGAACAAAACGGTCATGGCTAACAGAGAACTGTAACATCCACAATGACATTTTTTTTCTCATTAATATGACAAAAATTGGTCCTACAAAGTGAATCATCTACAGTATACGTTTCTTGTCAAGTTAAATTTCACCGAAAATGTAAGATGCTTTATCCAAAAAGATTTACAAAAGTGAGGAAAGCAATGAAGCAATTCAGCCTTAACCATGTGACTCATTCTAAAATAACGTTTATTTTTAACCCATTCTCATAAGTCGCGAATAAATAACAAAGTTCAATTGTGCGTGCATACAATACGCCTATTTTTGATATGCCAATTTTAGCGTGCATGTATATTAAACTGCAATTTGTCAAATTAATCTTCTACTCAACCCATTAACTCTGCGTACATGTTAATATAACCTCTAAATACCCCCTTACATCCCAAACTTCTCCCACCTAACCCTTACCTAACGCTATTATATCATTATTTCAGTGTTTTCCGTTTCAAAACGGCTCTCCACCGAGGTGCACGCAAACATTGGCGTATCATGTACATGCACAAGTGAACTTTGGCGTATGTATCACACGATATTGCAACAGCGTGTTATTTATCGCAGATCGATGAAAACGCATAGTTATTTTATTTAAAGGTGCAAATGTGTGAGATTAAGGAGGAGCTATTGACAGAAATGCAATATAATAAACATAACTATGTGTTCAGAGGTGTATAAAGACCTCACATAATGAAACAATACCTTAGAATGAGATTTCTATTGTTGTTTCTACAGTAGCCCTAACGCACAAACTGCTTACAGAACGCATTTCATGAATAGTTATCTACTTCAGCAAAGAAGCCACCGTAGCGCTTCAAAATCTTCACTAGATGCCACAAAGCTTCCGCTAAAAAACACAGACCTTTAAATTCAAACCTATAAAAACGGTTAATATGTTACAAACATGTTATTAAATATTGAGGAGCATTTTTTTCTTTTTCGTGTGTAGAATTAAACACATTCGTAATTTGTTTTTCATATAATTCTGTAATACATCAGGTGGGATGTGTTAACCAACGTCATTTTCTCACATAATACTACAACAACAAAAAATATTACAAACGTTGCTTTGGATAAAAATGCATTAATGTGCAATTAGCGTGCAATAATGAATATAACATTTGATGAGGAATACAGAAAGGTCACTGAGCAGATGTACTGTCTGTATCTCTGAAGTTCAGATGCAATCCTGTGTCTGATTAAACACAGCTCAACACGTTTGAGATCGCTGCAGTTTGTTTTATTCTGTTCTGTGTAGCGAGAGAGAGAGAGAGAGAGAGACTGAGCTCCAGGCAGTTTACTGCTCTTTACCAGTACAGTCCATCTTCATTATATAATATATTAAACAGATGTACAATAACTTAGACATTTAAATAAATGATATCTTTTAATCTTTTTCGATGTATTTTTAAAATAATTGTATTGTTTCCTATTCTATTATGTTTTCTATTTGTATTTGACAAATGTAGTTCATAAGTCTTCAACTGCTCATAAAATAAGCTGATATTTGGACACCTGTTTAAACTCAATATGTTGCGACTTTGCTTGGCATCTGTAACTCCAGTTTATCACGTCTACATTCTGAAACAATAAACGTGTAGAATGCACCGTGAGTCGGATCAAATGTCTACATCAGACATGAGTGCGTTGTAATTTTTCGCAGGAAATTCACTCACTGATGTACACTAGAGTATAGAAAAAATCTATACTTGACTCATTTCAACAGTTCCACAGTACATGCCGCATGATGATTCCTCTGACTAAACAACAAACCCTTTGAGTCATTTCAATACCAAGATAAAGAAATCAAATATAATCCAGGATTGGAGTCGGCCGCCTCCGTCAAATGTTGTGCCGGGTGTCATTTGTTCCAGTAGTTGCGACATTACGTCACAGTGGCGGCGCTGTTTCGTTGTCAGCACTGAGGCGCTAAGAAGAGTTGCAGAACAAGAGCTGGCTGTGTTTGTTTTACATCCAAGTACGTTTAATTTCTTGAAATGTCTTAAATTAACATGACGTCCATCATTGTCACGTCTTTAGCTGTGCAGTTGGATCGTTGAATCAGCGTTTACTGTACACAGCGAGTTCGCCAGTATGAACGCACATTGCGTTCAGAACGACTCGCACACGAATGACTCATTTGAACAGATTCATTTAAACTATTGAACTTTTCAGTCACTAATGAACATAAGAGATCATTGAATCATTTAAAGTGAACCACAGAGAATGCAAGATGTGAATGAGCTTTGCTCGTTTAGTAAGACTGGTTAACTCAGTTGGCTGAAAAGTTGGTTAAAAATTATAGAAAACCTTTATTTGATTAAAATATTTGAATGAAACGTAAATATTTTTTAATTTTTATATAACTTAATAATTGTCATTTTCATCAAATTTATTAGAACTTTTCATATGTCAAAGTCACTTTGGTTAAGTCACTTAAAGGTACGGTAGGCCTACGTGTGTGTACAAGATGAGGATGGCTCCGCCTCCGCCTCCGCCTCATCTTGAGTCAGGGAAAACCCTGTAATCATTCTTTTATCTTTGTCAGCAATTTACTCTCAACACATCATTGTCGGTTCCGCAGAGGAGAACCCAGGAAAGCAGGAAGATCTCTGAGACTGAGTCAGTGTTGCCAACCGTAAGCAACATCTGGGCAACATTGGCACAACGTTACTATAATGACATCCATTACATTACATTACATTTAGCCATTTGGCAGACGCTTTTATCCAATGCATTATCCTATACATTTATACATATGTATTTGCAATCCCCTGGGATCGAACCCACAACCTTGCGTTGTTAACACAATGCTCTTACCACTGAGATACAGGAAAGCTATACATCCCTGTAATGACTGCAGCGTTTCACTGGAGATTTGCAGCGGAGCGGCAATAACCTCTGGAAAGCGTTTGTTTCTCATTCGCCTCCTCTATCTTTCTATTCTTTAGCCCGGAGGGACGGCAGTTTATTTGCCACTTTTTTTCTTCCTATTAAAACGCAAGACAGCGGAAGAGACATCTATGGAGCAGCTGCACTGAAGGGGGGCACATCTGTGTTTTGAAAGACGATATGAATTAAATAAAGATGGAGGGAGGGAGGGAGGGAGGAAGCTCAGGGGATGGAAGAAGAAAAGCAAGGTCACAGACTGAGCGAAAGAATGGAAGAGCAGCCCACGCCATTACCGCCTTCACACCCGGCCTCCATCTCCCCCTCGACTCTCTCTCTCACACATCTTAACCCTGACTCGCTGTCTCTCTCCCTTTACACATTTAAGTCGGTGTTGTATGAGAGTTGGACGTCTCTCAGCGGTGAAAAGGGTCATCCCGGGATCCTTCGTCCAGCCCAATGTAATAAATTCTTAAAGGTAAGTACTTCCCGAAAGCGATGACAGTGAGAGTACTCTGCAATATGATACAAATCCGATGATGTGCGATCACGTGACGGGAAGGAGAGGTGAGCGCCCTGAAACTCAGATTACACACTCAAACGGTATATCGCACGCACAGGTGGATCAGGACTCGCACGAGATCATTCAGGTGATTAAACATGCGTCCTGACCTTACACCAGACCGGATCTCTACGCTGACAAGATGAACTGAATATCAAACTTGTCCCGTCGGTGAACATCACTTATGCATTCTGTGTCCAAAAGCCAACGCGTTAAACTACAAGATAGTGTCCATCAGGGTTTGGTTGTAACTAGTTACTAAGTAATTAGTTACTGTAATTGTATTACATTTCCCCCTGAAAAGGTAAAGTAAGGGATTACTTTTATTTTTACTATATTTTAATTACAGTTACTTCTGATGTAATTGACCTTAATACTGTGTAATATATACAATAGTGGAATTGACATCAAAATTCAAAGTCTAATTTTAAATCTGTGCCCTCTAATGTATAATTCTCACATTTGTAATGCTTCGATCAGTTAATAATATTACTTTATGTAGTTTTATATCATTTATTTGAATGAATTGGGGCCTCATTTATAGAATGTTGCGTAGAAACCGTCCTAAATGTGATTTTACGATCATTTCTCAAAAACTAATCTAATTGATATATGAAAGAGCACCTGTCAACGTCCAAATCCTTTACGAGCGGCAAGAATGACTTGTATTTCCAAAAACCTGCAGCACTCGGACAAGCAAAAGTGCGTACGTCTGCTCAGACCCTGACGTGGCGCTAAGCACTTATCCACGTCAAAGACCGTTTTTATAAATATGAACTTTGCCGTGGATTTTTGCGTACGCATGCTTTAAGATCAAATCTGGGCGTACACAAGTTTTTATAAATAAGGCACCTGGTTTAGTAACATTCTCTGATATTTGTGTCAAGAGTTTGACTTGTATTTTAAGGACCAATAAGTAAGCTTATTTGGCGATAACAGCCGGCTGCTTGTACATTTCTATATATAGAAAAAAATTGGACATAAAATGTGAATTTGAAATATTTTATTAGCTCATTTTTACCGAATGCAGATCTTCCGCAAGTAAAAACCGTTTAGTTTCGGTTTTAAAGTAAGAAACGACGTTCAAAACGTCACGAACAGGCATATTGGTTAATCATTTGTAAATATAATTATAATAGTGTAATATTGAATTGCCCCTCTCAAAATGATTTGCCTCATCCGGGTTACAGGGTGTTATTAGTTTTGAAAATAACAACCCTTGGAATGTCGCAACTGGCCAATCAGAATCAAGCATTCAAATGAGCCGTGTAATAAATTAAGAGCTTTTTTCCAAAATGAGATACATCAGTTAAAAAAAATGTTTTGATTCAAGCCATAATAACTAAACAAATACAGCTAACTAACACCATAAAACTGATTTTAAATGGCCCTATAGCTTATAAAGATATGCTGCATCACCTCATGATTTCACACAGCGTTCACTTTCAATCTCCTTCTGCTTTTCTCAGCTGATTCACTAACAATAAAAAAAACGGTTTTATTCTGTAAGAACTGCAGGGGAACAGGTGAAATGATGGTGAGAGGGTGGGAACAGAGCGGGCGAGCGAGAGAGAGAGAGAGAGAGAGAGAGCGAGAGACGCATGTGAGACAGAGACAGATTGCTGCATTTAAGTGCCGCCCCAGGGAGCTGCTGGAAGCGGAGAGAGATGAGAGAGAGATAGGAGAGAGAGAGAGAGAGAGAGAGAGAGATAGAGAGAGAGAGAGAGAGTGAGTGAGAGCAATAGAGATCGGAGAGAGAGAGAGATGAGAGTCTCTCTGACTCTCTTCGCTCTCGATCGCTCTTCTCTCTCTTCTCTTCTCTCTCTCTCTCTCTCTCTCTCTCTCGCTCTCTCCTCTCTCTCTCTCTCTCTCTCTCTCTCTCTCTCTCTCTCTCTCTCTCTCTCTCTCTCTCTCTCTCTCTCTCTCTCTCTTTCTCCTCTCTCTCTCTCTCTCTTCTCTCTCTCTCTCTCTCTCTCTCTCTCTCTCGCTCTCTCTCCTCTCTCTCTCTCTCTCTCTCTCTCTCTCTCTCTCTCTCTCTCTCTCTCTCTCTCTCTCTCCTCTCTCTCTCTCGCTCTCTCTCTCTCTCTCTCTCTCTCTCTCTCTCTTCTCTCTGCTCTCTCTCTTCTCTCTCTCTCTCTCCCTCCTTCTCTCTTCTCTCTCTCTCGCTCTGCTGCTCTGCTCTCTCTTGCTCTGTCTCACCCTCTGCTCTGTTCCCAGTGTGTGTTATTTTCCCCATGCTCTCATCTACTCTCTCTCCGGCTCTCTCCTCTCTCTCTCTCTAGTCTCTCATCTCTCGTCTCCGATCTCTCGCATCCTCGCTCTCTCTCTCTTCTCTCTCTCTGGTCATCTCTGCTGCTGTCTTGGACTGTGTGTGTGGCTGTCAGTGGCCAAAATATTTACTAAAAAAACAGTCATTAATGTGAAAATACAGAGATGTGTCCCAAACTAGGCAGATTTTGTTGTTTAGGGGTTCTGATATGGAAAGAAAGTTGAGCGGTGACGGTTGCCGAGCACTGCTGCAGAAGAGTCCAACGGATGTGCGGTCGCAGGTGTACAGCTTCAATTTATTTGACTAAATCAATTATGAACTAAAGAGTGGAGAGGCCTTGCTGGACTTAACAAAGACATGTATGTGACAATACACACGTGTACACATATACACAAAAAACAAAAAAATGCAAAATAATGCTCGTTCTACCACATGACTTACTTAAAAGTAGATATTTTGAGGTGATCATTTGATTTCAGCAATTTTGTGCATTGCATTGCATATCGTTACTAAAATTGTTTTATTAGTTTATAATGAATATTAGCAAGACACTACATCACATCAGTTATTGCTTATTGAAAAAAACGATTCTGTTTTAGAGTGTGGTATTAGGGGTTAAACATCACATGAATCTGCCCCTCACAAAACCCTCCTGGATTGTTTTTCCTCCACTTTTCCACTCTACTATAGTTTATGATGTCACAAAGTCAACATGGTAAAAGTGTCATGATGTCATGGCGACGTATTGTGCTGCTGCACTTTGTACTTTAATACTCTTATTTATAACACACTTTAAAATGACGTTCGTTGTAATATTGCACTCGAATATTTGATTCAGTAAAATTAGCCTAAATAATATTTAGAATTAAAGCAATGAATTTAGCCACATTTTTTAACATATCTTTTCCGTATTTGACTAGACTGTCTTCTCATCTTGTGTTTTGTTTAATCATAGAGTAACAGGAAACGAGCCATTTAAGGCGGGAAGCTCGCGCCGCATCTGAGGTAATGTCGCCTTGTTGCTGAGGAGAAACACTGGTAACAAAACGACTTAAAAGAACCAAAGAGTCTTAAATAAACGACTCCGTAGCATCGCTTGAAATGCATGCGAATAAACAAAAATAAACAAAACGATTCCCTAAAACTAAAGGTGTTTTTTTCAAGCAACTTTTTCTGACAGCTGTCTCCCGCGGATGAGGTAAGCGATCCTTAAATACTTCATTAAATTGATCTTTGAAACTGTCAGACACTTCTCAAGTTACACTATATTACACCATCTGAGAATACAGTCGGCTATACAAAAGAGCATTTCAAACGCTTTGAATGGGAAAAGTCGGCTAAATGAATTCACGAGACACCTGTTTTCTTTGACTGTCACGAGGAAATGTAAAACATACATGTAGAGGAATTAAAACACACTTTTGGCGGAGGTGAGCTGGAGCTAGTACACAGCGCGACGCAACGCGTTGAGTTTCCCGCACCGCACCTACAGAACTGCGGCGGATGGGGGCGGGGACACCGCGCATCTCTAGCTTTATACATAACGTTCCGCACATCTGTACTGTGTGTCCAAAAGACGACTTATGAACACCGTCCTTTCAGTTTAAATACTGAGTGGTCGCACCTCTGGCAATGTTTTCCCCGCAGGAGAGTCATGAGCAGCCCTGCAGCAGGTTCACCTGCAGTCAATGATGCATCTCATGCAATGACTGACAAGAGGCCGTTATTCGTTCACTAACCTCACTCATGTCGACGAAGGCTCGGTGGAGTTTCCTCTCTCTTCGTCGCTCTGTTGCGTTCCCGTCGCGGGTGCGAGTATGACAGCGATACGCGGAGATCTGAAGTCTGTAGATCCAGCGCGCGACGCGGCGTGTGCGGCTGAGAGCAGTGCGGCTGTGTGTGAGTGAGTGACAGAGCGAGAGAGAGAGAGAGAGAGAGAGAGAGAGAGCACAGGTGAAGCACACAAGGGTTGTAAAACCCCAGAGAAGCTAAACAAACTTAATGATAGACATTTGACGGGTTAGGGGACACAGTATACCATTAGATCAGTATAAACAAGTCCCCAAAAGCATAACATGTGTGTTGAATGTGTGTGATTTCTCAATTCTTGCTCACCCAATCTCACTGTACTGCACTGCGAGAAACTGATGCACGTGCGTGAAGGAACAGAAAACGAAGCACGTGGATTGCAGATGAGTCGATTAACAAATCATTATTGACTGAGGTTGGTATAACGTTACGAACACATTCATCATAAAATCTAACAAATCAAACTCTTGAATTGTGGAGAGCTAAATTAATCATATCAAAGCTACAATTTTCAACATTTAACATTTATTGAGAACTATTTTTAAGCAAACAAAAAATGTACCGAAACGCAAAGGCCTTTATACAGCAACTGTATGACAGTGAACAGCGGAGCACAGAAGTCTGATCCCGATTGGCTGAGAGTGAGCGCCCTCTTCCGGTCGAATACACTTACTGTTCAAGATTTTTATTGTCACATACATAATTACATTACGTACAAAAACCTTCAGCGACATGTGCCCATTGAACTAACAGGTTTATTTTAATATATGAACTAAGGGATTATGTGCCCCCTCTAAATATACAAACAAATGTAATAAAAAAGCATGAAAACTTCACTTACAAAATAAACAATGACATTACACTTTTATGCATTTATAAGGCTGCGAATAAACATGGTTGTATATTTCAATTCACTCATTATTTTATAATTGAAAGGGTAATATGAAAAAAATGTCAGATTTGTAGTTTTAATTTTTTATATTTGAACTATTCAATAAGCAACGTTCAGTCGATTATATTTGGCTTTACAACTTCACGTCCACAATTTAAATTAAGTAATGTGTGTATGTAACCTTGAATATTTCAGAATGAAAAGGAATGAGTGTCATGCACCCACTTCACCCGCTCGCCAGCCGATGGCACTGCGAGACCCCACAAAACAAAACATATCCAGAAAGGTCACAGCGTAAAACCGTGCTGCTGCTTTTTGCCTTTTTTAATGTGACCTATAATAAGTAAAACAATAAACTGATAGAAAGACATTTCGTAAAAATGTAGGGTTTGCAGAACAATAGGACTAGATTTTTTATTTTAAATGTGGTTGTTCAACATATCCGATATTCTGAGAGTTGTGTATGTTACAATTTCCTGTTTTATTATTCAGTTTCATCTGTTTTTCTTATAATACGCATTCATTATTTCCGTCTTTTACAATTTTGTTTTGTTCACACATCTCGTAGCTTTATCAAGACATTTGAGTCGATAACATGAGGGTTCACAAATGACACTATAATGACAGAAATCAACATCTATAATATTAATAGCTCCCATTCGTCCAATCATATACTGTATATGTTAATAATATTCAATTTCATTTTATTCATATTTACATTTATTTAAAAAGCATGAGGAAGTTTAATATTCATTGTAGATTTTTCTACATGTTTGCCTTGGTGTGTGGTTTATTTGACAACAACCCACAAGCTGTTATGTCTGTAAGATGTTCATTTCTTGGGCAATAAAGCTATCAGTCGCACAGGATTAACATGTCAGGTTTCGCCAACCATTGGATTTTTGTATAATGAAACAATCCACAAATATGGAAGTAATTCAATGACAAAGACAAACATTCGGCTGTATACTGTACACACAGCTGCAGGTACACTGCTGGAACAAACACTGGTACTGCAACTGCGGCGTGTGTCCCACTGGAATCCCCACACATCCTCAACAAACACACTAACATGACCAGCGTCAATTATATCACACAGTTTCAGTGTCATGCACCCATTGTTTTTAAGGGGGCACAGTGCGCAAAACACAGAAACATGTCCTATATGTACAAATACATACATTTAAAGCAATATTACAGAATATATCTTAAGCGTATTCAAAACATTGCACAAATCCTTGGGAGAATTAAATGTAAACACTATCTGATTGATACATGAATCTTCATCCCAGTAAATGTTTTTTACATTTTTAAGGTAAATGCATCAGTCTGGTGTGGTTTGTATATCTTGTATACAATTCTGAGCTATATTAGTTAAAGAGTCAATGTTTGCATACAAATGAAGATAGAGCACAAAAGAAAAATGAAGCAAAATGGTTACCCTTTGTTAAACTGCCTATAATACAGATTCATTATCCATTACGAAATTCCTTCCATTATGAAATGAAAAATATAATGCAATATATTACATAATACATTAATTTAAGTGCATCTTAATATTTGATTGAGTGTCAATTCTTTATATATTATTTAAAATGTTGTATATATTATTTGAACTAATATACCACTCTATTTATTTCCAAATCTATATTCAATTATTTAATATATTATTTATGGTTTATTTAGAAGGAAATACATTTTTTTTACTAAAGAGTATTGTCAGTTGTTGCACCCTGAAACTGAACTGTAACATAAAGGTTATTCACTTTAAACAATGCTACCTGTATGCAAAATCTCAAAAAGATGACCTGGGTGCAGCTCATAACTGATACAGTTTCTTCCTATAGAATCTACAACTGATAAGTAGACGTCTAACTCGTCATTTGGAGGTTGCGAGCAAAGCGGACTATTCAAAAATCTGAGGGGGCTCGTGCCTCTGCAGTGCAGAGTCTGCACGGTATAAACAAGATCTTTTCATTATGCGCTCCTTTATCTGTGGTCCCTAAACCCATAACAGCTACCCCAGAGTCTGTTCTCTCTATTGAAAGGAAACAAACATTTTACTTTTGTGACAGAAAAAAATCTTTTATCATTTTATCATAAACGAGGACGATGAAAAGGCCAAAACACTTTAGTCAGTTAATAATATTACTTATTAATGTTGTTTATATTATTGATTTGAATGAATGAAAAGAGCCGTTTCATGTCTGTCCTTGAATCACTGAACTAATGGAGGTTGATGTAGGATATAGAAAGTCATTAGTAATAAGTCATTAAACACTTTTTGGAGAGAGTCATCTGTACAGTAATCTAACTACACTATTGAATATTTAATCAGTAACTAGTAATGAATGACTTTTTCAGAATAACTCACCCAACACTGTCCAGATCATATAATTTACGTGCGTAAAAATCATGTTAATGTTATTGTATACTGTTAAAAATAAAGGTTCCCAAAAATGTTTTTTGGTCCAGGCTGTAGCTATCGTTCCGAAAAGAGTCTTTAACATCCCCAGCACATTATTATCAGTTATTTGTTGTGGGAAAGTTCATCGGACTATTAAAATGTAAGAAAGAGATCTTATAATTAAGGTCATTTTGGAAACCAAGTCATCGCTTTGTTTTCGGTCAGTTTGTTCAGGATTAACCAGAGCCATTGAGAGAGAGAGTTCTGCCAACGGAAGTCCAAAACGCTGGAGCGTCACGTGATTCATGGAGCCTTCAGATAGTTCCAGGAAGTGATGTTTTCTCTTTAAATGCTTTTTCTTTCATTTTTTAAATGGCTTTCGTCTTTAAATGGGTTAGAAGTTGACCTCAGTTGGTCTGTTTAGTCGCAGCTCCATGTGTTACTAGTAACTTCCGGGAACAATTGAAACTGACAAAACTGTTCCATTGTGGTCAACGGAGAAGACGCGACTCTCTCTATCAATGGCTCTGGGATTAACACGATACTGTGAACTAAACTACAAAATCCACACATATCTTCATAAAACGCCATTGTATTATTCTAATTACTCAGACACCATTTCACAGGATGTTAAAGTGGACATATGAGTGCGGCACATAATAATAAATATATCAGGAAATGTGATGCAGAAAAACACACTGTAACGCTATAACAAGCAATCGTTTCGTTTTTTTGTATTTTATTGATTCTTCTCTACTTTTTTTTCAATCCACGATTTCATATTAGTCACTACAATGTTAAATCAGCTTCCCCTGACATCAATAACAGTCAGCTACTGAGAAGATCAAACCGGCACCTTCTCTCCATCTCTCACTGGATGAACATTCATCACCGAAAGCAACACGCAGGTCACATGTGAATGTCTGAGCAGCGTATCCCTGTTCGGAAATACTTGAATGCAAGCGGTACTTTTTTTCACAGTGTCAGTTTATTTCTACGGAATAATCCTCCTAATGCACACACACACACACACACACAGATGGAGTGATTGAGAACAGGTGCCATGGTTTGATCTCTCATTAGAAACACAACATTTCTATTTCTATCTATACAACATTCAAGAGACAGTTTTAGTTTTTTCTTTGCTTACATTTTTTTTTGCTCCATGAAACAAAACAAACAATGATCAGAATAATAATTATGAGCAGAAGAGCTTGATGTCATCTCATCGGTGTTAAAGCAACATCATAGAAATTAAAATACCAAAAGGCCTCCGCGACTAACTACTACGTCAGCTTTCAGCGATGCACATGCTAAAGGGAGGGGAAACCGCACACAGCCATGAATGATGGAACGGCACGACATGACGAGGACCCCACGCACATCCGACATCTCCACAAAACAGACGCTCAGACGGCGGGTCGTCAAATAAAAACGCCAGATACAGTAGGGGCTAAGTGCTTTTGGTGAACTTACAAAATACTTGAGGAAGTGGGACAGGGGGGAAGGACGAAATGCAAAAAGGAAACTGGGAAAAACAAGGAGAAACAATAAGGAACAAAAAAAGTTTTGAGTTCGGATACTGGTCTGTCCAATGATAAAAGTGAGACGACTCGATGATTTCACAGAGCTGGACTAGGAAAGTACATCATCCTTTGTGCACATTTAGATAAACGCGAATTTGGCGAACAGATCAGTCGAACTGACGACGTCGATACCGCGACACGTCTTGGACGTGATGTCGGCATGAACGTATAAATATATTAGCAATCGCTGAACGATCCTTAACATTGATTGTGTATCCAAATGATTGATTTGCTGATTGATTGATTCGTTGATTGAAGGGCTTGTGAATTGAACCTGCAGCATTATTAAAAATATGTTTTTTTGGGATGGGGGAGAAACAAAAGTGTGGTCGAACGAAAGCTAGTCGGGGAAATAAACTCTGCACAGTGCTCTTGGGACGTTCTCATTCATGTCTTCACTCATAATTATTATAATACGTATTACTCTTTTCCATTAACACTTCTTAGAAGAACAACGACATCTTTTTTTTGTCCTCTCTTTTTCATCTGGTATCTTTACAAAAGCTACATACTCTCTACTGGGATGTCTGGATTGTTAGTGTGGGTTTTTTTATATGTAAAGAAAACGGTCTACTTGCTATCTAAAAAATGACACACAGTCTACGTTTGTCCACCCTCGAGTCAGTCGTACGAGGAACAGGAATGTCATATTGCCGAGTCTCCCTTTCTAGACGATTTGTTTCAAACCCTGAAATCTGAACTCGGACGGTCGCATTTTTCGTAGCAATGGCAGTCCAACGATCCTGGTGGTTTGTGTAATGTAAACACATCTGGCCCGCGTCAAACGGCCGGCTGTTTTCACACGTGGCGTTCTGGGTTCAGTTCACGGTTTCATTCACCATCACACGAACTGCCGACATACTGATACAGAACTCTACGCTCTAGTACAAGGACGCGTATACTGTTTATACTCTATATATTCGCTGCGACTATATTCCTGTGTTGCTGGATCTGCTAAAAACCATTTACATCGACAGGCACTGAGAGAGAAATAGCATATAGAAGAGGCAGAAACTCTGTTTTATAGAACATCTGAAGAAGACCCGTTGGAGCAGACAGGCAGTGTGGATATCTGGTCATATAATCTTTACTCTGTCCAGTTTTGTCAGAGGTGATTCAGAAGTACCATTCGGTTATCACAGCATTCTGTTTAGAGTCGGTAAGAAGTGCTGGAGACGCACGTTCATGTGGAAGTAGCATTGTCGGCTTTTCTCTCTTGTCGTGATAAAGGATAGCGTCCGTGTGCCTCTCCCGCTTGACATTCCAAGTTTTTGTTTTGTTTTAAGCAAGAGATTCATGAAAGCAAAGAACTTGGCAATCACGTTCCCTGACAAGAAGACAGGAACACAGTGTTGGAGAAGGCCCGGAGACTCCTCGACTGGCAGGCTGAGACTGGCATACAATACTGGATATCTCTGTGATGTAGAGTCTTTGTGTGTGTAGAGGTAATCGATCGCTAACTTAAGGGGGTACATTATGGGCAATCCTTTTTTAATTATTATTGAGTGTGTCGATGACTCACGTAGCGTCTAAATGATATGGGTGCTCATGGACAACTCCCAATATGTCTGACGTCTCCCCTGCCTCCGTCTCCAGATCGCTCTCATTTACCCTTGTCCTCCATGAGCAGATCCTCCATCGTGAGGTCTGAGGAAACAGACTGAGCCCTTCTGTTCGGATGCTCGGGGAAATTTCCGAAGCTGCCGTTCGATTCCAGTTCACTCTCCTCCTCATCCAGTTCCTCGTCTTCCTCATCCAGGTCCTTTTCCGTTCCCGCAGGTTCGGGTGCCAGTTCAAAACCCTCCTCCCCTTGTCTGTTTTCTGGACTCCGCCCGTTCTCAAGTCTTGCCTTTGATGAAAGCCAATCGTCAGGGGACATCATTCCATCTTCTACATCGAGGAACTTCCACAGAGTCAGCGGGTCGCGGTCCGACCCGGGCGAGGTGAGTCTTGGGACATGGTTTGCTGGGATGCCCCGCTTGCGCCGAGACTTGCTGGTGTGATTGACCTGAAGGTGCATAGCCATCAGCTCAACCGAAGAGGTCCGGAACGGACAGAACACACACTGATTAAGGATGTCACTACTTCCTTTAGGACCGCCAGACGTTCCACCTCCGGAAGCACTCGCTGCTACCTCATCTTGCAAAGGGCGGCGGGAAAGGTCCAGGGGTTCAAAGACTCCTTCGTGGGACGTTATTCCACCCTGGTACCCGTTTGGAGACACCATGCGACTCGTGGTAAGGGGCTTTCGTCGGGACACTTTGGGCATTTTGCGGGGAGGTGCCTCGCCCTTCCAACCTGCTTCTAGACCACCAGGGAAGAGTGCACCCATCATTCCCGACAAACTGCAATACTGACTGTCTACGTCTCCCTCTCTTTGACGTCCGTCCTTCTTCTCTGAAGTGCCTACAGCCCATGACTGACCGTGTCTGGAGGAAGACGCTTCTCCAGGAACCCTCCCAAAAGAAGAGCGGGACATGGAGGGGAGCCGACGATGTTTTTTCACCCCCTCAAGAGGAGAGCCGGTGAGAGAGGGGAGGCTCGGGGAAGGGGAGTTTGGGGAGGTCGCCATGGCGTTCCTTTGCTCGCGATGATGACGCTGCAGGTGATACTTGAGGGAGCCGGACTGAGTGCCAGCATAATCACAGTGAGGGCATTTGTACGGTCTCTCCCCTAAGAGAAATGATAACAAACATTTGTTTCATTGCATCCGTATCCTAGGCATTTTATAGTTTCATTTTAACAACAGAAGAAATAACCTTAATCGCTCAATTGAAAAATCATAAGATTTGAGAAAATTAGATCATTTGAAAAACTGCCTACAGTACATGAAAAAATATTGTAAAATTTTAAGAAATTGTTAAATATTAAAAAGTGAAAAAATGTCTACTACTTTGTAAGAATGGTTTCTGTTTTGTAAAAATGTATACACGTAATTAAAGGATATAGAAACTGGAGTACCATAAACCAGTCTGTATGACTTGTGTGCTATGATTAGATCCAGATTTATGCTAACAAGCAGTACAACTTGGCACATAAGGGTTTTTGTTAAATATATAAAAACATCTTTGTGCTCCCAGGGCTCCATTCTGTGACTAAATGGTCTAATTTTGCAAACTGTTTTCTAGACAGCGCAAGCTTTTTTACAAGTACTCGCACATGTGCAACCTGCAAATTTGGAATTTCTTTTAGTTGTTATTTCATGAGGAAAGACGAGTAGAATGCACGTGTCACTGATGTTTCCCGCTACCACGCACAATCCAGGTCGTCATTGACACGTTTACACACAACGTGAGCGCATTACAACGAGTCGCTGTTTGCTGTGACGGATTTCTTGAGCTCGAGGACGAAAAGTTTGATATACGAGATGTTTAAAGCGAAACTATACGCGGTGTGGTTCAGGAAACGTCATTTACCTGTGGATTATTTGAGACAGCGCTGGATCATTTCAAATCCGTTCACAGCAAGAACAAACGACTGGCGAATGCTTTTGATAAGTTATATTTGACGTTATATTTACATGTGTTGTGTGAACATGAGGAAAAGTGTCCTTAATACACGGTAAAATCATCGTAAGAACGTAATAACACGAGTCCTTTCATTTTGCATTAATGGGTAACACTGTTAACAATTAAATATATACTTTTTGACAAGCAGTCATCAAGTAACTTGACTAAATTGTTTGCTACCGCTACTAAACATGTCAGTCAGGGGCTACAGTGCTCCTAGTTAAAAAAGTTAGTCTGGAGCCCTGGCTCCACTTAAAAAAGACATATGGACAACAAAACCAGACTTAAGGGTGAATTTTTCGAAATTGAGACTTTAACATCACCTGAAAGCTGAAGAAATAAGCTAAGCTTTTCGTTGATAAATGGATGGTTAGGATAGGACGATATTTGGCCAAGATACAACTATTTGAAAAAAATCTAAATAGTGAGAAAATCGCCTTTAAAGTTGTCCAAATCAAGTCCTTAGCATAGCATATTACTCCAAAAAATAAAGTTTTGATATATTTACGGTAGGAAATTTACAAAGTATATTCATGGAACATGATCTTCACTTAATATCCTAATGATTTTTGCCATAAAAGAAAAATCAATCATTTTGAACCATCCAATGTATTTTTGCATTTTACTAAAAATGTTCCCGTGCTACTTAAGACTGGTTTTGTGCTCCAGGGTCACATACATGTGTTTTGAATATTAAGAAAACGTTTATTATGTGTTTGGAAGCACACTCATATAACTGAATGTAGAATGATCAAAGCAAGTGATATTTATTTTTAAGACAAATAGCCAAAGCACACTTTTTTACCATTTTACAAACATTAATCTTTAAATAATTGAATATGCGTAATTTAATATAAAATACAATGAGTGTAATGTTTAAAATTAAGAAAAAATGTTCCAAGATATTTTTGCTTATTAAACAAGTACCTTGAAAAAGAAAACAGATCCAGTCAGTATGTGCGAACACTGCAGTTACGCACAGTTACAGATAGGTGTCAGTGTTTGTCATCATATGTAACATCTGCAGTTCTCAGTACATTACAGTTAAATTAGGGCATTCCTTCTCTCATCAACCGTGAGAGCTCTGCTTTCCTAGAGGACATTTTGTGGAAAAACATGATAGGCAGCAAATGGCTTCAATCAAGCTAAAGCGAGAATATAATCGCATGAGGATGTAATAAGAATTGGTATGAACATGAATAACTGGCATAACAATATAGCCATCCTAACCACCATCACAATAATAATCACTGAAATTTCTCACGTAATGAATTTAGCTGAAACGTTTTACATCTATGATTGTAAAATGTAAGAAATCAGCAACAAATACAACCAAAAATTGCTTGAGTCAAAAATCATTGTTTCTGTGTGATTTCTTACACATACATCGTTTCTCTTTACCTGTGTGTACACGAAGATGCACTTTAAGATGATGGGAAGAGCGGAAAGCTTTACCACAGTAAGGGCAATCCTTCACCCCTGTTCCCCGGACACGCTCCCTTGGAACTGAAGAGCTCGTTGAGGTTGATCCCCTCAGACCATTCTGACCTGTAATGGAGTTAAGGTACAATAAATGAATAAAGCTTTGATATACAGTACGATCAGATATTGGAAAATATTTCAAAACCAAGCAGTGAAATCTTCAGTGAAAACTAAACTTCTGCAGTGTAATAGTCCCTGAAGCATGTTAACAGCTCAGAAATACTGTCCTGATGAAATCAGCTGCTGGTTGATTCTTACCGGAGAGATGCGATATGACAGAATGGAAGCTCCCAGCGGCCTCCTCTCCTGATGTAAGCTGCTTTGCCTCCTGTCTGCCTTCGCTGTCGCTAACTCTTCGCCCTCCGCCTACTCCGCTGGCAACTGGAGTTCCACCCATTCTGTTTATAATATCCTCTTCTCTTAATGTGCCTCCCCGGGCACTTTGACCTTTCTGGGGTTTCTGAACATGTACACGGGCGTGAGCGACCACCTGCTGAAGGCTTCGAAACAGCTTGCCGCAATCTGGACACTCCCAGGGTGCACCAGAGGCCTCCAGCTCCTCTCTAGAACTGAACCCACCCAGGTAGGCCCTCATTTGTTTGGTCTCCCCAGCAACCGTGCCCTGTGAGGAAGGAGGCTGTGAGTGGGATCGTTGGTGCTGCTGCTGGTGTTGTTGGTTGTTCTGTGCTGCTGCCAGACTGCGAGCAACCAGCTGCCACATGGCCGCCTGGTCTGCCCCGTCTGCTGCTTCGCCTCCCCTTCCACCTCCGTTACCCATTTCTGCCACCTGTGCCACAGCCTGAAGGCGCTCCATGCAGCTTCCATTGCTGTTGTCTTTGGGAAATCCCAGGTACCCCAGGACTGAGGATTTACTTAAGGCCGCACCACCATCCGACCTCTCTGTGCGACTTCCCGACCCTCCACCACCCGCCATACTACGAGCCAGGAGCAGGTTGGAATAAAGAGCACCTAGTACTTGTGTGCTAGCAGGACCTTTGACTTGCTCAGATCCAGCGGGCCCCAGATTTCCCAGCCCAGCCTTGAGTCCCAGCTTATTGAGATGCACCTTCATGTGGTTCTTAAGAAACCAAGGTTCCTTAAAGCCACGGCCACACACCTGGCACTTGTGGTCCAATGAGTCCTTGTGCTTCCGCATATGTCCCTTCAGAAACCAGGACTGAGTGACGCTGGCCACATGTCTCACAGCGGAATGCTGGGACAACTGGCACTGGGGGAGGGGTTTCTGGTGGTTCTGTTACGGGGTGAGAAGGGAAAACGGTTGCAGCCACAGGATCTTCAGGTGGGTGGCTCTCCTGCAGATGGGCAGCCAGTCTTTCCTCCTGACTGGCCGAGAAGGGACACATTGTACATTTGTAGGGGTTGTGGAGGATTCGCACGTGCCGTGCCAGCTCTGAAGCGGTACGGAACTTACCCTTACAAGCATGGCAACGGAACGTGGGAGCAACTGTGGAGGGGGGGCTTTCTTCCAAATGGGCATGGCCAAGTGGAGAAAAGGACGTCGAGATCGGTGCCTCCTCTGTTAGAGGTGGAGTCAGAGCTGTGGTTCCTACAAAGAGGAACTGAGGGCTGCTAGCAGTTTGAAGAGGTTCCTCAGGAACTGTTTCTTCATCCATATTCTTCTGTAATGAGCCAGATAACGGACTCTGTTTCAGGCCTAGATCTCTGTTGTTGAGATTCTGGATTACACCGCCACTCACATGGTTCTGCTGCAACTTGGTGTGTGCGGTTCGGTAGAGCGCTGAAGCCCGGCGGTCCCTATCCAAACTGTGAGCTCGAGCATGCAATGACAGAATACTCTGGAAGCGGAACCTCTTTCCACAGACGTGGCATGGAAACTTCAGGGCAGGTCCGGAGCTGGTGCCTCCTGGAAAAGCCATCCCTTCATTGTTGAAAAGCTGAAGATCCAATTCATCACTGCAGGCGGTGCTCTGACCAGAGGAGATGGCCTGCTCCAGAGCTCCAAATCCAGAGAAGGATGCTGACGGTGTGGCTGGAGGGCTGCTCTCTGATGAGGGACTGCCGAGGTCACCAGGAAACAGTGCCACTGCTGGGGTGGGCGATGGAGGTGCCGACAACTCCTCATTCTCTTCATCTTGGAGGCCGGCACCAGGAAGGGGGCAGGGCGAGGCAGGGGCATAGAGTTCGGTTTGAGGAGTAGAAGAGGTAGACTGGGGACTCTGGGCCAGGCCTTGGGGACTGTGGTCCAGGGAGGGCATGGACGTAGGAGACAGTGGGGGCTCACAGGAAAGAGCCAGCATACACTCTGGTGGGGAATCCATATTCTGGGAAAGTAACGAAGCAAAACAGAGAACATCGTAAGTGAAACTAAAGTAAACACACTGTATTGTATATTTGCGCAATTCACTCACACTAGGCTATACCTTGATTTCAGTTGTATTTTGATCAACTATGCACTCTTAACAAACACATATGGACATACACTATATGGCCAAAGGTATATGGACACCTAAACACCACACATATGTTGTACATGTTGGATATATGTCAAACCTATGGACAGAGTAGGTTCAGTCTTTGCTTTGGAAAGTCATTCCACTAGATGATGTGACATCCCATCATTGAGATCAGGTACTGATATTGAATATTACAGCCGTATGATCATATAGCCAATTATCTTTGTATACACACATGCAAACTCACCAGTGATTTGTCTAAGCCATGCTTCACTTCCTTGACTGAGAGGTGTGCTCTGAAGGTGGCAATCTGCCCGTCCACCTCCAACAGTCCCCTGTCAAGAACAACACAGAATAAAACTGAGTGTGCACACATTTGGTCCTGTGTATGGGTCGAAGGGCAGAGCAGGACACAGACTGTCCCAAACAGGATGGGCGCGAGATGTTTTGACTTCCCCACACACCCTTCCTGCACATACACGTACTGTAGCTGCTTAATGCAGAATCAAAACATACAAAGAGCCTCTAACCTCCCCTTCCACCTTACACGTGTTAACCCAAGACAAAGGCTAAACATGACGCATACAAGTCAACAGGACCTTGTGGACAAACCCACACACACCTGCTTCATTGGTATATAACAGAAAATGAATTTCATTGATGATTACGGCGAGACAATCTGCTAAACAGCTGCGAGGGTGCAGGCATGTGTGGATGTGTGTCACGATGCTTATGTGGCTTTACACCGCTGTGAACTGTATGCGTGTTTGTGTTTATCTGTGACATAAGACTTGGATGTTATGGTGGATAAGAGAGCCAGTTGACATCCGATCAGCTGTGACTCCGAAGGATATCACACTATATCACTTAGTCTGCCCCCTTCTTTCTTTCTCGCCATTATTGTTCCTTTTCTTTTTTAATCCCCCCACACTCTTCTCCCTCATTGCTTCCCTTTCTCTGTTCTTCTCTGGTTGTCTTTCATTCCGTCTGTCTCTCCGTCTCTCTGCAGCCCTGCCAGTTGGCACGGTGCCAGGGAATGCTGATATCAGCTGGTAGATTGGGGCCTGCCAACATGGCGAAGAGAGAAGAAGAGCGACAGACAGGCGAGAGAAAAGGCAGAACGAGGGGAGGGGGGGCATTATAAATGAATAACGCCAATACGCTCTGAATGAAGCATATTTGATGAGTAAATCTGTGAAGAAAAGGGACACAGTGTTCTGCTCCGAGGATCCCGCGATCTGTTTGGTCTGCTGCCGTTATTATCATATGAATATCGTCATGGCGATGTTCGTGTCCGACCAACCCCGTCACGCCAATAAAGCGTCTCCAAATTTGGATAGATGGAGAGAGTGATAAGGTGCTAGACGGAGGGGGGAGGGGAGAGATGAAGGCAGGGGAGCGATAGAGCAGCATGCGCAAATAATGCACACAAACACACACACACACACACTCGTTCAATATGGCACCTAGTCACTGGATGATTCATGCATGCTAAACACCTTTGTCTGAATGGCCACATGCCACGCTCCCTGTACAATCACACACAAATGCAAGAACGACGACGCGCTTTTAGTGTCTTCACGAAGTGAGTGTCCTGGAACACATATAACTAATTCATGCTTCGTATGCAGTGGAATGAATATATAATCATCATAAACAAAAGAACGACAAAAAAGATTTAGGTCGTTTGGATGAGTTGCATTTCACTCATTCAAATTAAGCTTTTGTACGTAAGTGCTATGAATTAATAAATAAATCTTCAATTTGAAATTTCATGTACTGTATTAAGTGCTTAAAAAGCGATCATGTTTTCAAGAATAATAACACGTTTACATAACACGCCTTTATAAATACAACTCAAGCCGCTCTGAGAAACCTTTGATAAACCTCTACATGAGTGAACAAGCACTTGAGTCGTCTGTAATGAAATGTCCTCGCCTCACATCTTCTTCTGTAGCCTTGAGCACCTGAAACGACGTCTCCTGCCTTGCGTAAGAACACGTCGAGCCTCCGAAAGTGTTGCCATGAAATGCATCTAAAGACTGAGAAGAGATGGTTTCTACATACTGAAAGAGTTCACACTCGTGGAGATCAATCCAAGCCGAGCCGTCCTTTGAGACGTGAAGAAAGAGAACCAGGGTGTAAGAACTGCACTTCACCGTTCTCCGAGTGGGATTTCGAGGGGTCAATGTGTGTTTGTGCAGGTCATATGATAACTCCCCAAAGACTAAATGAATTTCCTGATTCTGACCTCGGCGAGAACTTTCTCTCTTCTAGCACCCCCCTCAAACACACACGATCCCCATGATGACCCCTTAATGTCCAACATTCTCTGCCCCTTTAATGCCCCCATCAAAATGACGCTATATCTTTAACCTTCAGCTGTTCTCCCGTAGCGTTCACTTCTGAGCGCATCACTGCGGCTTGGACGCTGAAAAACTCATTGAGATTTCTTGAGTCGGTCACCTTGTGGTGTCTTGTTGGGACAGTGTTTCTGTAAGAACCGAACATCACAATCCCATCCGCTATAGTGTGACACAGAGCGCGCAAGTCTGCTGTAGATCAACCTGCACCTACTAAAACCTCCTTCTAGATTTGACAGTCAAGTTGAAATCAGCAGTTTCTCTGTGACGCGTTCGCTGTGTGCAACAGGTGTTACTGTGGGATGTCTGACTCCTATCTGAGCACAGAGAGAACGCTGAACTACTCCATGTATGTAGGAATAAATGTCTGAACTTGAGTCGGACGTATACATGATCGTTTCTCCACCAAGCTGTTCTTAAAACTGGACAATTCTCACACACGGACACTATATGCAGCGATCAGTCAGAATTGTAGTTTATGAAATGCGTTCAATAGCGCGACGTCACATTAAAACAAGCAGAATGTTTAATGATTATAATAACGTGTTGTGTTGCTTCACATCTATGTATACTGATACTAGTGCAAAAATTCATTTCTTTAAGAGATTTTTTATTAAGAGTTTCAAACTATCAGCGGCCAAGAGTTCCTTCACAGAAAAAACATCAGGTGCACAAATAACGGTCCACCTGCTAAATTCTACATTAAAACGTACAGTTTGTCTCATGGGCATGTCTCTCTAATGTTGAAATGAGTTTGGTCTATCACATCAAAAGCATGTTTATACATTTGATAAAGAATTACTGTAACAGCTCATCTCTCTGTGCTGCCAGTGAACAGATCTGCGTGTAAAAGTTGTTCACAGGGCTCTGCGACACCACCCAGCCCTCTGCCCCCTTATCCTTCAGACTGTCACACTTCGACTGCCGCGCGCGCACCTTCAGAAAATAAAGCGCGTCGTGTCGACGTCCCACAGCTGCGCGCGAAATTAACGCCTTTTCATTTAAAAATAAAGAAGTATTTTTAGTAGGGATGTATTTGTAGGACATGAAATGACCTGGGAGTCTCTCGTCTGAAGCCTTCCCCTCCTCGCGTGACGCGCGTCATTAACGCGCAACCATTTTCAGTCGCCTCTCTCTCGCGGCCATCTCAATTAAAACGCCACATTAATGAAATAAATAATCACGCACAAACAAAATGCGCGCACGTTCATCCAGCACATATGGCGTTAATGTGTATAAGTAACGGCAGCGTTTCGGTCGGACAGGGGCAGGGTTGTAGTTTTTTAGGAGCGGATGTTGCGCGCCACCGCATCCCGCTCCATTTTCTTCCCGATACTCTTTCGACAAAAGATAAAGAGAGGTGGAGGAGGAGGAGGGGTTGCAGCCGAAAAGTGCCATCGTGAGCTCTCATCTTGAATTTCCCTGCCAATCTCGACACCATCGCGACCAAAAAGCGCACGCTTGTCAAACTGTGTTTGCCAAACTAGTTGAGATTGAATGGCGATAGTGAGTTATGAACGCGCATCTGTGAGGTGACGTTAGGACACGCGCCGTGACATTCTATACGAGTTTGGTACTCATATGATTCATATGCTTTCTGTCATGCCTAAAGTTAAGAAGCACACAAACCCACGCAACAGTTTTATAGGCAGAGTCCGACAAACTCGCGGTCGAGTAGCGAGTTACGCATTCAACTAAAACGCGAAATTTACTTCAAACGGGGAGCGCAAAGAACAAAATACAAGCTTTCATCAGCGTGTTCAACTTCAGAAAGAGATTCATGTCGAAATGTGTCATTTGTGCAGACAGAAACCGTTGTTTCGTGGCCGTTTAAGACGCGTTTTGAGTAACAAAAAAAAGTTCAAAGCTCCAGCATCTCTGTGACTTACACGCGTGACTCTGGACATTTTCAAGGCCTTTAAAAGCGAAAGTTGCATTTTCATGCTCGAGTCTCGCATCTCTTTTCAGGAACACGCGCGCGCGCGCGCGCTCACACACACACACCGGCGACACACACTGCACGAGACAAAAGTGATGAAGTGTGTATGTGCACATGAACATGTATGATGAGACGCGCGAGACACCGGTCAATGTGTCCCGGTGTGTGTTTGAGTAGCGCGATGTTTTTCCGTATCAATGGCGCTTCATTACCCGGATCAGCTCCCCCAAAAAAGTCGTCGTCGGATATTTGTTGTTTACGAAGGCGACAACAATCGCTCTCTATATGCGCGGAACTGCACACGCAACGGCACACACTCGCCTACAATCGCTATAACGTTTGAAAAGAGATGATGTGAATAATGTGAGATTATTGTGAGATATATTTAGTGATGAAAGTAAAGCTGATGTACTTACGGGAGAGGCGGCGAGGAGATTAATGACAACACACGTCATGATTACGTTTCACTTGAATTAAATACATTACGAGTTACAGGGAAAAAAATGGAAATCGGGGGCAGTTGTATACAAGCCCCCCCTCCCTCTGCCCCCCTCTCTATCTTCTCCTCCCTCCTCTCCTCACACGTCTCTCTCTCTCTCTCTCTCTCTCTCCTCACACACACACAAACGATTTTTTTCTCCAAATATCCATTTATTGTGCAGTCGTGAGTGAGTGAATGTGTGAAGAAGAGAGAGAGTGATGGAGTGTGTGTGTAGGAGAGAGAGAGGCGGGGTCTGTGTTGTAAATGTAATTATAATATCTCCGGCACCATTTTAAAACGATCTACAGATTTGGAGGATTGACTGTGACGCGCGCCGCGCGCTCACGCGTCATGTTTAAAATTCTTAATCAAACCCATCGGCTTCAAATGGACGAAAAGTAAACAAAGTTTGAAAGAAGTGAGAAAACTTCAATGTTTAGGTTTGTCAGACGGGGATTTTATCGAAGAACTCGCGCTCCACGTGCGCGCTGCACAGGTGCGCGCGGGTCACTCTCCCAAACTCTGCGTCTACAAGCTTCCCACCATAAAAGATACAAAAGTCCGACAATGATTACACATGCGAACGATCTCCCTCTATCATAAGACAACAGTAATAATAGTTCATGATATTTTCAAGGATCTTTCCATCACTACACAAGTGCACGTCTGAATGTATGTCAGCGGTGACAGAGTGAAGGTGTGTGTTTGTTGTTGTGTGTGCGGTGACAGAGTGAAGGTGTGTGTGTTTGTGTGTCAAGTGTGTGTTTGTTGTTGTGTGTGCGGTGACAGAGTGAAGGTGTGTGTTTGTTGTTGTGTGTGCGATGACAGAGTGAAGGTGTGTGTTTGTTGTTGTGTGTTTGTTGTTGTGTGTGCGGTGTTTGGTACAGTGGTATCATCACCCGCCCCCAACACTTTGATTGTCTTCTGCGCCGCAGCACAAATGCAGCAATTAATATGCAGAGAGTGAGTGAGACAAAAAACATGCAGAGGTGAGGGGGAGAGATGGCACGGAGAAGAGAGAGAGAGAGAGAGGAGAGAGAGAGAGAGAGAGAGAGATGAAATGACAGACAGAGGAGAAAACAAGAAAGATGGGAGGCGAAATCTGATAGATATCAGAGAGAAAGAAAGGAATGGATGGATAGATGAAGGGAAAGAGAGAGAGAGAGAGCAGAGGGAGAGCCATCCCCGAATATATTCTCAGGGGGATGGATCGCGAGAGAGAGAGAGAGAGGGGGTTAAAGGGGTGGAGTGATGTGGCATTGGCTGCTGTCTCTTTGTCGCAGTGTCAGGGTATTGATACTGTAATATCGCCATGACAATAGCACCGAGGCGACGGCCACGACGACGCCCGGCAGCACAATGCAGCTGCAGTACTGAGGGCGCTGAGGCATCACACAGGGTAGAGCGGGCCAGAGACGGGGGCAGAGAGAGGGCAGGTGCACGTCTGTGGCTTTCGTCAATGTTTATAAAATGACTTCAGAAGACACACGTGAACACACAGCTGCTAGAATGAAAACATGCACTCGAGTTCCGCTGGACTCCGAATAAAAGTTCAATCCATTGTAGCGCATCCTCATATTGATGAAAGAAACATCTTTGAAATCACACAACACACAGGAATGTTACGTAGGACATAGAAGAAAAACACGACAGAATATTTACATACATTTACTTCTAAATGAATAATGGAATATAGATCACGGCTGTCAGACTGAAACCTCATTTCTCCTGATTTGAAATCATTTCTATTGTTCATTCTTTGGTTTTGCAAAGTATTGAGACATAAGGTTTTTCCTCTACTAACAGCACAGATGTCAACATTTGGTGCTTCAAATACCCATATGAGGTCAAGTTTTTAAAGCGTCAGTTTTATGTTTAGTTCATGGTTTTTCACAGATAAAAATAAAGTAACTATTATACAGTGTTGGGTGAGTTACTCTGGAAAAGTAATGAATTACTAGTTACTAATGACAAATTTAATAATGTAATCAGATTACTGTACAGATGACTCTCTCCAAAAAGTGTTTAAAAGTATTACTAATGACTTTCTATCTCCTACATCAACCTCCATCAGATTTAAATCAAGGACAGACATGAAGCGCTTCATTCACCTCTATGATATAAGATGAGCGGAACGGGACATAACACAGGAAAGTGCACAAAACGAGAAGTGTTTGTCACGTCATGATGCGTACGCTCTGTTCCACAGATCAGACAGATCAGACAGACCATTGTAATCAGATTATTATTTGTTGCAATATTTCAAAATATTCATTTATGACGTGATTGTGATTGTTGTACTTTTCCTCTTTTCTGTACAATGTGTGATGTTGAGAAGACAAACGGCCGCTTGTCAGCCCATAAGTCAGTCTGAGTGACCGCCGTCTCTCTCTCTTTCTCTCTCTTCATGATGTACGCTTCCCCTCGCTCGCCCCGTCCCTCCTTAATATGATGTAAAAGCTAATCGCATGCAAATGTCTGTTGTCCCGGTAACACGGCCGAAAAATCCCTTTGATGTTTCACCCAACTCATTCTCTCCACGTTCTCTTTGTTCGCGCAAGTCTCGCTGCCTCGTCAACACCCCCCCACACCTCTAATCCTCACACTATCTCTCTCTCTCTCTCTCTCTCTCTCACTGGATCTCTCCGAACCCTTGACTTTCCTTCTCACAGTTCTCTTTCTCTCTCAGACCATAAATCTGATCTTCTCTCTCTCTCTCTCTCTCTATATCTCTATTATCACCTATCTGTCTCTACAAATCTCTCTCTGGCCTCTAGACAGCCCTGCGATCGGATGTATATCTCTCTCTCTCTCTCTCTCTCGTCTCTCTTCTCTCTCTCTCTCTCTCTCTCTCTCAAATTTGTCCAAGACTCTATTGGAAATGGACAGCCTGGAAATGGCTTCTCTCTCTCTCTCTCTCTCTCTCGACATGCCCCCTCACTCGTCCGTCTCATTCTTTCGCTCTTGTTCTCTGTATCCCCTCTCTGTGCCTCTCTGTCTGTCCCTCCTTCATTTCCCATCATACCATCTACTGTCTTTGGCCCCCCTTCTCTCTCTCTCTCATGCACTCTTTTCATCTCTGGCCCCTCTTTCTTTTTTCTTGAAAAAATGCAATCCTTTCTGCCGGTCACTGCGGCTGCCATTTTCAGCGTGTCAGTAATGTTGTCAAGTGCGTATCCCATAATGCTCTCATGTGCACTAAATGTCATCACGCTCTAAAATGGCTGCAGGAAGAAAAGAGAGACAACTTCATTTTCGTCACGTGCATTATTCACACACAAACAAACGACAGGACAGAAACGGATCAGGTACAAAGTTAAACATAGTTTAATGTAACATGCAATATTTGACACTTTAAGACATTGAACATGTAAACAATAATGGGCGATTCTTCAACTAGTGGAGATCTTGAGATTTGGACTGGGATTGCCAGTTAGATTTTTTGTTTTATTTGACATTAATGGATTTTTTGTAAAACACAAATCAATTCGGCCATGACACCTAATGCACCTGTCAGATCACAATACAGAAACTGTTGAAATAATCACGCTTCTTATCTTTATTCTGCCGTACTCAATGACTACCAAATGTGATCTTTTATTTGTAAACAAATAAACATTTGCATAAGTGCCAAGTGGGAATATGATGGTAATAAAAAAACTCAAATATGTTTTGGAAACAATTTCAGAACTTATCGCTTCAGAAATGTATCATGGAAGAGAAAACCAACCCTAAATGAATGTGTTTTCACGCTTTTTTGTTGTTTAAGCGCAAATATTTAAAGGGACAGTTCACCCTAAAATGAAAATGACGTCATCAAAGACTCTCTCTGGAATTGTTCCAAATCTGTAAGCAAAGATTTTTTCTCATTGAACACAGAGAAAGATATAATCCTTGTAACCAAACAGTTCTCAGACCCCATTGACTCCCATAGTAGGAAAAAATACAATGATTGTCAAAAGTGCCCCAGAACTGTTTATATACTGTATGTATAAATATCTTCATAACAGAATGAAGAAATGTATAAAGGAGTTTTCCTACCATGGGAGTCAATGGGGTCCAAGAACTGTCTGCTTATAAGCATTCTTCCAAATATCTTTCTATGTGTTCATCAGAACAAAGGCATTTATACCCATTCAGAACTTTCATTCTAGGGTGAACTGTCCCTTTAACTGGTGAACACCAGTTCTTTTTGACATCCTGGAAGATTTCCCTGATCGAAGAATCACTGTGATGTGTTATAACAGAGGCTTTATAAAGACAGCTTGTTTCTTTGGCACGCAATCCTGTTTACAATCAAAACTGTGAATCACGCCAAGGTATTTCTGGTTTGGACGGTACGCGCGGCCGCGGCGGAGAGTATTTTCGGCCGGAATGTGGGTTTGTGATGTAGATACGGTACATTCCTCCCACAGGTTTGAGATCCTCAACAAATCACAGACACCAAGCTTATTACACGTGCAAACGTGGCACATTTGTATTGCTCTTTTAATAGCCCGTTAAGTGATAAAAAAATCAAAAATTCTGTCATTATTTAGTCATTTCAAACCTGTATGACTTTCTTCTGCAGAACACAAAAGAAGATATTTTGAAGAATGGCGTTAACTGGACCCCATTCTCTTCGCGAAGAAGCGAATGGTTTTCCAGTGCTGTTCAACTTTCTTCGAAATATCTTCTTTTGTGTTCTGCGGAAGAAAGAAAGTCGCAAAGGTTGGATTTTTATTTTTGGGTGAACTATCACTTTAACACAGTGAGAGTTTAGTTAACGTGGACGTAAGAACTCTAATTGAGATCCCGTCTGAAACTCTGACATCAGGTTAGCAAACTGTACGCATTTGTGTTTCAGCACGTGGAGCTCAATACACATACGTGGTTCACGACCTTCCTGAAGCGGAAGTAAAGCTTCCAACGGATGATTTTCCCGAGTCGGAGCTCATAAATTCAGAAGTGGATTACAGTTGCTGGGTCATTTTTCAACTCCGTTGAAGCAGATTAGCGCTCCAGCATCTAATGCCGTTTAAGACCCGACAGAATCTTGCTAATGAAAAAGCCGAGGGCGGAGTCAACTCATTACATAACACACAACGTATAAAACACATCCACGCACAGCGTCTCTGGGTTTGACCCTGGCAATTAAACACAGCTGCTTCGTAATAGGAAGAAACTCTGAGATGGAGCTCGGCCCAAATTCCACAAAACACACAAGAGCCCGAGTCTGATATATAAATCTCTTCGTACGTTATACTCGGATACCATATCACAAAGTGCTACACGGAATATGCTGCAGTGCAGATTTAAAGAGTTTGCGTTTGGTCCGCGTTGACAGCACAAAGAAAAGCAAGAACATCCATGTACTGTAGAAACACATCTACACCTTTTGTCTTTGTGTCAAACATGTCATTTGAAATTAAGACGAAACTTTTCCGTCCGTGGGTGATTTTATTTGGGACAAGACGAGGTGAAAAGTTCTTTCAGAGGTGGAGGAAAACCCAGCGTAGACCAGATCACGGAGTTGACGTCTTTATAATCTCTGGCTGTAGTTTTAGGTGCTGATGTATCTGAGACATGAAATCCACTTTAATTCAGTACCTGAACGTCACTAAACAAGAGCAAGCGACACACGAGCTTTGACACGTGAAGATCCGTCTCCAGGTTTTGTGTTGATGTTGTGTTGAGCAGCACACGTTTCATCTGAGAAAAGAAGAGCACACACAAATTTGCGTTTGAAATCTAGCAAAAATGAAGCTTTTATCGTTATTATTATTTAGCTTGCTAAAATTACAATTTTGAAAATGTTTCCGTTTCTTGAAATCAAGTAAAATATTGACCTAAAATTATTGGAAAATGTTAACTTCATGAAAAATTGAAATGTTGCCTCAATAAGTTTAAAGCACTAAAATTATAATAATAAACAACAAAAACTCAAATAAAACAAAAAAGGATGAATTTATAGCAACATAAATAAAATCAAACAAAGAAATGATCAAATGACAGAAACATACAGCACAATTGCTAAAAGTTTAACTAAAATTAACATTTACAAAATATGAATAAAACTAAGATCACAACTATACTAACTCTTCTTTGAATGAAGAGTCCGTGGACAGTGATGTTTAAGGAACGGTCGCATAAAAACGAGTGGCTCAATTGGCAAAATGTTAGCCATCATCTCTCCGATGAAAAACATCATTACAATCAGATTCAGATTAAATGCGGTCCATGTTCCTGCGAGTGGCGGTTGTGTTTTTCTTGTTTTGCTGAACGCATAAACCTTTTCCCTCCACGGATTCATTCCCACCATCATGAAAGCATCCAATAACAGGCAGGAAGTCGTATTTTAGCAGGTCATGTGATCTGAAACTCTGACATCATCTCAAGTGAGTATCGTTATGTAATGTTTATGAACATGACTTACGTGTTTAAAGTTGAGATGATTCAGACAGAGGTGGAGGGTGAAGAGCTCTAGAGAAACACAGATACGCATCATCATCACGCTCATCTTTAAATCACCTGTGTGTGTGCGTGACTCACCTGAGCGTGTGCCGTCTGCTCAGCGCTTCTCTTCGAGTCTCGTGCGGATGCGGGCGAGTCGCCCTCTTTCAGACTGCCAACAGACGATGAGTCTGAACAACTGCTTTGAACTGGCAGAGAAAGAGCAAAACGACATAAACATGTTTACAAACACCTGTCAAGGACACGGCTGGGTCATATCCACTGCTAACAAAAACAGATACTACATTATATAAAAGAATATATTTTTAAAGATTTTTGATTATTTCCATAAAAACATCTGAAATATAATTATTGTAATTCTTTCAAACGCGGTAGTCTCGAACACCGGCTTCGTTATATTTATTCAAAATACAATATACAGTTTTTATTGTTTTTCTTTTGAGAGTAAATATGAGGTTTTCATGAAGTTCACCTTTAGAAATGAGGAATAAGGCGACATCTGGTGGACATCAGGAGTATAACAACCAAGGTTATTTTAGTTTAATAACATTTTGAAATCGTCTCTGTTCATTGAAATCAAATCAAATATTGACCTAAAAATAATAGGAAAAACTTAACTTAAGGAAAATTTGAAATGTTCCCTCAAAAATAAACTGAAATAAGTTTAAAGCACTAAAATGATAAAAATAAACAAAAACTAACGTAAAATAGAAATCAATTAATATTATATAGCAACATAAAAAAAATAAAAACCTTAAAGGAAATAGCAAAATTGCAACAAAACTAATATAAAAACTAAAGTTCTATAAATAAAAGCTAAATTAAAATATGAATAAAACCAATTAGAACTATAATAACTCCGATAACAACCACACTTTACAGTACAGGACTAGACACAAGTGTGTGTGCATGGTTTAAAAGGACACAAATGTGTATAACCACATGTGTGTAACAATGGTTTACCGTTCACTTCCTGTTTACTTGTAAACAAACCTGCTTGAAAAACATACCAAGTATGATTTTTTATTTAAAAAAATGCCAACCGTTTTCTATGATGGTTCGTGCAGGAAGGTTTTTTTAATTTACTAAAATATAAATATTTTTAAATGTTTCTGTTTATTGAAATCAAGTAAAATATTGACCTAAAATGATGTTCAGCTTAATGACAAATGTAAATGTTGCCTCAAACATAAACTGATGTAAGTTTAAAGCACTAAAATTATAATAATAAACAAAAATATTTGTATTAATCTTATATAGCAACATAACAAATCAACAAATACATGATAAAATGACAAAAGCATACGGCACAATTGCTAAAACTTTAACTAAAATTAACATTTAAACTAAAAGTCTAAAAATAAAAGCTCATTTAAAATATAAATAGAACTAAAATCAAAACTATAATAACTAGTTGTAAAGTATAAAATCATGATGTCATTGTGTTTCTCATAAACCGCGTGTGTGTGTGTGTGTGTGTACCTCTGTCGTTCAGGCTGAAGCTGGAGTCCAGTTCTGAGGTTTGAGCTCCTGTCACATCCAGCAACAGTTTACTGGAAACTCCCATACACAGAGACTCCCTTAAACACAACTCTACACACACACACACACACACACACAAACACTTTACTCTCAAAGTATTTGAAGTCTCACTTGAATGCATGAAAAGTGTGATCAAACGATGCTGCTGGAGATGCTCGAGACTCGACAGAACAACCAAAGTCTTCATGGCTACATGGGAAAATGTTTTCTCTGAATATTGCGTGAAGGAAAACAAATCCCAATTACCCATAATGCATTACAGATACACATTTCACACAGAAAGCACGTCATTCATACATGACCATGAATGGCCAAGGTATAGAAAACACAGTTAAACATGGCATCATGCTAATGGCAAAGAGAATTGTGTATTCATGAATGTCATTTAAAAGTTTCCATTAAGAAATGAACCCCCCCCCACACACACACACACACACACACACACAGACAGACACATGCAGATAAAAACATTAAGCAACCCACACAGACACTGAAACTGAATCTCCGTGGGGACAGTCCATAGGCGTAATATTTTTATACCGCACAAGCTGTATATTTTATCCCCAAACCCCTAAACCTAAAGATCATAGAAAACTTTTAGCATTTTTACATTTAAAAAAATATTGTTCTGTACAAGTTATAAGCTTTTTGTGCCCATGAGGACCTCAATTCTGGTCCCCACAGTGACACGAGTCCCCATGTGTTGTGTGCATTCAGGTTTAGGTCCCCACCGGGATAGAAAAACATGTACACACACACACACACACACACACACACAGATGATGCCTAATCAAACTGCCTTTTAGTGTTGTGTTAATAACGCACAAATAAGTGGGTCAATAACTTGAAAGCGTGTGTATTTAAGAGCTCATTCATTAGGGAGGACGGGCACTTTCTTAACTAAGCAGAACTTTCTGCCGTTTATTTAACGGTCTCGAGTCGACCGTCGCCATAAACCTTGCGCACAGAATTAAAAAAGCACAAACATCAGCTGTGTTTCAAGACACCGTAGACGTGCTCGTGACACTGAGCTCCTCCACACGGTACATGACGCCATGACACCGAGATGCCTCGTTTGAACCAAAGACAGCAATCCCAGAATGCACCGTGACAAGCTCCGCACGCTGCTCTAGATTTCACGTTTGTTAACTTAACGGGGTGCGAGGTTAAAGGTCAAGCGCTCTGACCGGTGTTGTGCATGGCGTGAGTCCAGAGGAGCTGAGCGACGTCATGGGTCCAAGCCTCTCTCTCCTGCACACTGGACGTCTGGAGAGTGAGACAGTCTCTGGTGCGAGACGCCTGTCTCACCCACACCTCGAACCTCAGTCCATCCTCGCCCACGCTCTGAGTGAGACCCATTTCACCCGTCTGTAGACACACAGAGAGAGAGAGAGACACAATATGTCCCGTACCGCTGCTTTAAATGTGTGTGTGTGTGTGTGTGTACCTTTATGCTGTGTTTGAAGCTGAACGCACTGCACCCTGGGTTGGGCGTTTTGTGTTTGGTGAAGATGATGTAGTTTTGATAGAGGAAGACATTTCTCACGCCCGTCTTCTTGCGTCTGCCTCCGCTGCACACGCACAACTCACCCTGACGCAGCAGATCCCCGCGATCCAACACAGCGATCTGACACACACACACACACACACACACACAATGTAAACAGAATTTGTTTTGTTAATTCAGATGAAGACTGAGACTCGGTGTAAATAACAATAAGCTTTCCGAGAAGAAGCGTCTCAGTTGAGAATCATGTCTCTGATTAAAAGCACCATCACGATATAAACAACGCTCATTTGTCATCCGCAGAAGCTTATTGTTAGTTTACTCAAATTAAAACCTTGAAAATGTTTCCGTGGATTGAAATTAAATATATTGACCTGAAAATGATTGGAAATGCTTAACTTAAGACAACATTTTAATGTTGCCTCAAAAATAGACTAAAATAAGCACTAAAATTATACTAATAATCTAAAAAAAAAAGAATTAATATTTATATAGCAACATTAAACAAAAACTAAATAAATCAACTATAAGATGACAAAAGCATATACCAAAATTGCTAAGACGTTAACTAAAATGAACATGAAAACTAAACATCTTAAAATAAAAGCATTTTAAAATAACATCAAATAACAATCATTTTTAGTCAAAGTTTGATGCGCATTCTCACCGGACACCCTGTGATGAGGTCACTGGCTCGCAGATCCTCTCCGTGCCGCTGGGCGTGTCTGAGAATGGAGAGGGCGGAGTCAGAGGTGGGGTTAAGACCGCCCAGCTCCTCCAGCGTCTGGCAGTACTGATCCAGTCTCTGAATGGGAGCGGTGAGACACTGAGGAAACGGAGGAGCGGGAACGAGAGAGGACGACAGCTTGACCTGGACAGAGACGGACAGACAGAGTCACACGTGAGAGAGAAGAATTTCTTTTAGGGTGAACCGTCACTTTAACCTTGGACTGGGGTTCATTAAAAGTGCACTAATCTGCGGTTAGGGGACAAATTTGGGCACTTTGTGATTTCATTTATATTTTTCATAAATGTCATAAAACTATCTTTTTCTCTTTATAATAAATGTAAAATCTTTGAAGTCATGCATTTATTTGGTGATTTTTATGTTCTTTTTTTACCTCAATTACATTTATTTTAATGTTAAATAAGCAGTTTTTATGTTTTTCACCCAAAAACATGATTTTCATTAAACACTTCATTCCACGAATTAAAACACAAATAAAAAACCTTTAAAATGAACGATGCTTCAGTTTTTTGTGACATCTGATGGACTTCAGGTTGCAATTACATGAATTATCAATGTCAATATAAAAACAAGCATTTTTTATGTTCAAATTGGCCTAAAATTCACATAAAAATCTTCATTCCACTTATTAAAACACAATGAAAACCCCCAAAACATGTCCCACTTTTGTTTTTGGTGACATCTGATTGAATCAAAATGGCATTTCAATGGCAGTTCTACTCACTGGTTGCATAGGCTCAAATCTATAAACCAATGTTGTGACAAACTTAACGTCTTAAGTTCTAGATTTTTTAATTGTAGAATTAAAACAAAAAATGTTGCAAAGATGTCATAAATGCCGTATGTGTAAGTAGCTGTTTTTATTTGACAAGATAATAAAAAATGCATTCTGTTATAGGCTCTTTCAGTTCTGGTTTCAATAGATGTGTGTGTGTTTGCGTGGTTGTGTGTGTGTGTGTGTTTGTGTGAATGTTGGTCACAGTGAGGATGTTGTATAGGCTCGCCCCCTTCATTTATGTGTATGTATGATCTGCACTGTGTTGGAGTTATTGATGGTTATTGAACAAATGAAACAATAATTGTAGTCATTTCCCATTCGTTTCCTATGGGTGCCCACAAATGGGCACGAAGAGCTAAATAAGGAGGGTTTTTTTTCACCAACTTAACATTGTCCAATGAAGTCCAACTTTTTTGGGTATGCTAACGTGGCAAACTTAGGTAAAGTAGCCGAGTTTTGTACCGATCAGATCAAAAGGTTATTTAAGAAAACACAATAATTTTGCCCACATTTGTCCCCTACATCACTTTAGGGTTCAGAAGCGTTGCCATTCTTCGTTGACGTTTCTTCTTTTGTGTTAGAAAGAATTAATCCATTTTTGGTTTCTCACCCTGAAGAAGTCGGCAGCCTGACCGATGAGCGGAGCGTCTGGCTCGAGCCTCATGCGGAAGAAATGGGAGTACAGCAGGAACTGATCCTTCTGCGAGACACACGGAGCGTTTACATGGGCACGGTTGACATCACTACAGGGGGATGTTGTGTTACTCACGTGTTTACTGAAACAGTCGGTCTGCTGTAGCGTCTGTGAGAGAGCGCCCTCCATGGCAGGGAGGAGTAACTGCGTGTGGAAGGCACAGAGACTTTTCCAGTTACAGAAGAGTGCCTCAGTTTTACCCCGCAGTGCAGACGGGGCGTCCGGCGACTCCAGCAGGGGCAGATAATTCTCCTCTACGCCTTTAAGAACAGCCACGTACTGACGCTCTGTGCTGACCAGACGACACCACTGCAAATACAGTTTACTGACAGAAAGAGAGAAACCAGGTCAAATGACTTCATTCAGTTGTTTTATTTGTGTTCTGAACGCACACGCACCTCTGCGCGGTGGCTCCTGATCTCTCCAGTCCCGTCTCTCTCTCGGTTCGGTGGTGGAGCAGCACGTGTTGTCGCGTGAGGCCGGTGTGATCGGCCACCTCCTTACTGCTGACCTCCACTCCTCTGATGAGCACTCCGCCCCCTCCAGCCGAATCCTTCCATCCCGGGACGGCCGTAGCCACACCCGCCGCGAGGACGGGGTCCGTCAGCGCCCGCCGGCCCAGCCAGGACAGCGGGGAGGACTGAGACGCCGCCGGCTCGGCTGGTTTAGACACGGCGGCCGAACGACGCGGGGCCAGCAGAGCCTGGAGGTCAAAACTGGGGTGACGCTTGCGGGGGGGTTTGGGAGGCAGGGGGGCATCTGTGGGCTACAGGACGGACATCAATAATGAAGGTCAATATTTGTGTACAAACAAACACACAGAGATCGTGCGGTACACACACACACTTCTGAATCTGGGTTCTCCAACTTTGATTCAACTGAACCACTCAAATGATTCAGTGATTCAGAATCAAGTGCACACTGAGGTCATCTGCTGGTCAAACTTTGTCACTGCGGTGAAAAGACACAATGTCTGTCATGCACTTAACTGTTCTACAGCATCCAAACACACACAGATCCGTCTGAACACGTCACGCAGAAGTGAGATTATTGAGTGCAGATGAGTTTTGTGTTTTTAAAGACAAGTGGAGCATTGATGGCTCATGGAGTTGATTTTGTTTTCACGAGTACTTGAGAAGAATGTCAGTGGATCTGGAAAGTGTTTCAGCGTGACCGGATGTCTGTTTGAGTGTATGGTATATATTGTGTGTGTGTGTGTGTGTGTGTGTGTGTGTGTGTGTCATACCTCATACTTGAGTCCGTGTGCTGTATATACACTACAGTTCAAAAGTTCACGGCCATTTGAGTAAGATTTCTCATGATCCTAACAAACTTCATCTGAAGGCGCAGTTGTTATAGTTTAGCTTTTAGTTTTATTCATATTTTAAATGAGCTTTTTTTTATGTTAATTTTAGTTAAATTTCTAGCAATTGTGTTATAAGCTTTTGTCCTTTTATTATTGCGATATAAGATTTATACATTTTTATAAATAATGGGAATTTGTTTATGTTGCTTTATAAGATTAATATATTTTTTATAAATTATGGGATTTTATTTTTTGTTTATGTTTCTACTTAAGAATTTACTTCCTTAAAGTTATTTCAGTTTATTTCTAAGGCACCATTTAAATTTTCAAGTTTTCCAATATTTTTGAGGCCAATATTTTCAAGTTTTAAAGAGTAACTATTACAATATCATTAAAATGACATGTCATGCGGTGTGTAATGTTGCTGTGTGTGAATGTAAGCAGTCTGCCGAGTTGAAAACAGAAAGTGAACGAATAACAAAGTTATTGGCTTGTGAAAAAGGAGTCCACTGTGAATCATGCGAATGAGTCGTCTGTCGTATTTCTGTCACTCGGACGCTGTACGCGGTAGACCAATCACAGCAGACTAGACCATCTGACCAATCAGATCAGAGTAGGCTGACAGAAAACGAATCATTTGAGAGTCAGTCAAGTAGTAAGAAAAATGTAAACAATTTTACAACATGAAAGCGTTTTAGTAATAAAAAAATTAAGGAGAACCGTGTAACAACACTACCAGGGCAGATCACACACTCACGTTCTTCTTGGCGGTGTGCAGCAGGTTCTGCAGGAACTTTCCTCCTCCTGCATTCACTCCCTCTTTCTTCTTCTCCTCTCCGATCTTCAGCGTGGAGCAGTTCTGCGGCCGAAAGAGAGACGCCAGCGAGCCCCAGGACTGCACACCCCCCTCACCCCCCGCGCCGGGACACCAGTCCGGCTCGATCTCGCCCTCTAGCTCCCCGAGGCTGGACGTGCTGAGCGCGGGAGTTCTGGGCTCGGCCTGCAGGATCCGGCTCTTAAAGTGAGCTAGAGTTTTCTGATAGCGCTCCAGAGTCTGAGACCAGAGGTCCAGTAAAGGCCCGCCGCCCAGATCCAGAGCCAGAGCACGGGCGTCCTGGAAACGTGACGGAGGGATGGGAGGGAGGGAGGAGAGAGGAGACGAGGACGAGGAGGGTGATGAAGATGACACCACGTCACACCACTGAGACGCCTGCGGGAGGAAAGACGGACACGAGTCACTCCTGCACTCCCAAAACCATTCCCATCCACATGTGTGTGTGTGTTTACTTCAGTAAGTGTGGACAGCAGTCTCTGTGTGTTGTCCAGTTGTGTCCAGCAGTCAGACAGACAGTGCGACATGTCTCGCACTTTCTCTCTAATCGGAGGCAGTTTGTCCAGCACTGTACTGAAACCGGTCCAGTCCAGCTCAGACCAGCTCTCCACTTCTCCCAGCAACACCAGAGTCTCGCTGTGAAGCTCCTAAAAGCACACAAACAGGTCATAGGTCATGTAGGCAGCGAGTCGACTCTAAACACTCAAACACACTCACCATAGCAGATTCTCTGAAGCTCTTGAACTTGTGCTGTTTGAGAGACAGTCTGCTGAGAGACAGCGGTGGATGTTTATAATCCTCTAACTGTTCCTGGACCTGCTCTATCTCACGCTCACACTGCACCAAACAGAGAGAGAGAGAGTTAATATATTTTACAAATCAAATTGTCATATGTCTTATGAAAATATACAGTATAAGGACCAAACTGATAAACAGGTCGATGTTAAGCAAAAGTTCAGCAACTGGATATGTGAAGAGTTAAAAACGCGATAAAAGCCATTTAAAAAAATGAGTTTCCGCCTAAATCAGTGTCATGATGTAGAGTTTGAAACCACTGGCGCTCTTAAAGCAAAACTTAAAACAGGTGCTGAATTATTTGTGATATTTGTAGAATTAACACGGCAGCGATATTTATGTTTTTACTTTCATGGATATTGTGACACCCCTAATACATATTCGCAAATTATAAAGCACCAACGTTAGCATACACTTGTTTCCGCTCTCCATTGCTGCCGTTGTTTTTTTAATTGCACTTGAATCTTTTAACTGTCCTCATGCTGACCTTCTCCAGTTTATCCACAAGCGTGGCCAATCGTCCCAGAGCGTCCAGATCAAACCCCCTCCGATTGGACACGCGCACCAGTCGATGAAGCGCATCATCCACGCCGTCATACAGGTCAGAGGTCACTGCCAAAGCAGCCCTACAGAAAGATCACACATAAAGCTTCAGAAAGACGGACTTACAAAACAAAACAAAACTCGGTTCTTAACCTGAATAGTTAACATTATCGATCGGTGTCGTACTTGCAGTCTGGAGATTTCTGTGCCAGCCCTGACATCCCGTTGGCCAGACCTGCCAGCCAAGTCCCGCCCCTCTGCTGCAGCTGTGTCAGCCGTTGGTCGGTGAGGATGCTCGTCATTAACTGTCTGTGTTTGTCAGCACCGAGGGCAACATTCTGGAGACGGAGGCAGAAATGTAATATGACTAATATGACTAATAAAGACAGATGAACTGATACCTGTAGGTGCTGTGGTACCTTGATGCAGTCGGGCAGAGGCTCTGTGTCCATAGACTGCAGTGCATCTCCCAGCAGGGTGAGGGCGCTCTCACAGCGCTCAGTCAACTCCTCCAGACTCTGAGGAGAGAAGCGGGAGCGCGTCGGCAACCTGATAATGCGCTGCAGCTGTGACCTCAGGCTTGCGGTCATTTATAAAACCATTATTTGTATGTTTATTGGTGCTTTTGATGAGTCTAGAGTCTAAATGTAAAAGACGTTTTGTTGTGGGAGAAGTTTTTAATCTATTTGACCAAAGTGCTAAGTTTACACACAATTCAAACATGATGGATTTTCGCTACACTAGCAACATGTCTGACGGGTGGCTCTCTCTTGGATCATGGGTAATGCGGTACCAGAGTTTTTATCATTTTGATTTTAGTTTTTTTCATATTTTAAATGAGCTTTTATTTTTAGACTTTTCATTTAAATGTTCATTTTAGCTCAATTTTAGCAATTGTGCCGTATGCTTTTGTCATTTTATCATTTATTTGTTATGTTGCTATATAAGATTTATTCATGTTATTTTTGTTTTGTTTATTATTATAATTGTAGTGCTTTAAACTTACATCAGTTTATTTTTGAGGCAACATTTACATTTTTCATTAAGTTTAACATTTCCAATCATTTTATGTCAACATTTTACTTGATTTCAATAAACAGAAACTTTTTCAAAATTGTAATTTAAGTAAACTAAAGTTCCTAAAGCTTTACACCTTGGTCTATATAAGGCCCAGCCTTTTCTTTACGGTTTGGTTGTTCGTCCACACGCACACACAGATTCAGGTCACTGAAAACTAATGTTTTTGAAAACTTCTGGCAGGGTGAAGATTTTCAGAAACTCGGGTTGTGGCGTTGTCGTGTAGCCACAAAACACCGAGTTTTAATCCTACCGCAAAAAAGGCTTTTGATTGGCCAACGTGGCTTTACAGGTAGAGTTGAATCACAGACTCGAGGGCACTATCTCAGGACCTTTTCCTGTTCTTGGCTAATGCGTGTTTTGTGTTGTTCTTCATATTGAAAACAGACCTATGCACTGCTGGTTTGATGTGCTCTTGACAGCGCTGTGTATGACAGAAAAACTATCCGTGTATGTGTGGACGAGGCCTAAGATTCAAGCTTTTATTAGTCACATGCAAAGTTATATAAGGACACTTATATAACTTTGAACTTTGAAATATAAAAGAGGTGGGAAAAAAAATGACAATCAAATAAAACGCAACAAATGAAATGAAATATAAAAGGGAATGAAATATAAATATTTTTAGGTTATTTCCATGAGCCATTATTTCCAGTAAACAACAATGCCGACTATAATTCTGTTAAGAGCTGCGTCAATGACTCAACGTTCGCACTACAGACACCACATTCTTGACGGATATTTACATTTTTCTACTGATGTTTTTTAATTATCGAGCCAACTAAGAAAGGGCACTGACTGGTGGGTCTCAAAAAACATGACCATTAGTCGTTCTCCGCTGGTGGAATTTAAGTCGATTCGGAGCTTGTGGGAAATTTGGAGGTGCAACTTTTTTGCCCAACGCACAAGACAGCACAAGAAAGCTTTTTGGTGTCGGTTTGATGTGACTTGGGCTCAAAGCCGAAAAAATGATGTTGCACAACTGTGCGTTCAACAGGAGACTTCTGTGTTTATTACCGTACGCCTTCTGTATTATTATATCATTTCAGTCGTTGATGTTCAGGTGAGAAATGCTTTTATAAAATGCTATAATTGTACAAAATTCTCGATATAACCCAAAAACAATAAGAATAAGTAAAACTAGCTAGCTAACGATTCCCATTCAATCAAATTCACAGTGTTTCTTTTTTCTTAATTCAGTTCTGTTGAGACTCATTTCATTGTGTTTTCAACTTCTGTTTGCTTGGCTAATATATTGTCGTGTTGTGCGCCACTGTATGAAACTCAAGATATTTTTGAAATGCCAACAGATGGAAAATTACAAGGAAACTCGGCTAAGCTTCACTTTATTGCACAACGTCATGACTTACCAATCTGAACGCCAGCCAGTCGGAGTGGGAGTGGTTGAAATCTCCACCCATTTCTCTGGGTAACTGCTGCTTGTCCACAAACTGCTGAAGGATTGCTGTACCTCGCACTGTGTGCACCTGAGAGAGAGAGAGAGAGAGTACATCTGTTAATGTAGCTAATGAGAGTCATCATCTACTGTAATGCTTGAGTGACCGGCAGATTGCTGAATTCTCCCATATGAACTGAAAAAAACCTCTCTGGGGAAAAGCCATTCGTCTCTGTGATGACTACAGAGCGTCTATAGCGCACACACCGTGGGTTCTCGCATGATATCTGTGCTGTTTAATACTGTTTGCCAAAGTACAAATGCGTTAGATTGTTGGCCGTTGCTTCAATGTCGAAAGTCCTATTACACATTTGAAGTGATACATTTAAACTTGAATATTTATACCAGTTGACACATTTCTACATTGCACACCGCCATTACGCTAAACAACAATCTGATCGGCTGTTCAACGATTAATCGCATCCAGAATAAAAGTTTGCGTAAAATATGTATATTCATTTTATATTTATTACACATACATGTACATATTTAGGAAAAATACAAAATATAAAAAATAAATAACTAAGGGATAATCCACAGCTAGCCGTGCGTTAAGTAAGGGATAATGTACAGGCAGCCGGTTGTTATCAAACTTCACGAACAGGCAAATTGGTTTAATCATTCGTAAATATAATGTCATATATGTTATTAAAAGACATATTTATAATACTTTTTTGTGTAATATTAAACTGCCCCTCTCAAAATGATTTGCAGTATCCGGGTTACAGGGTGTTATTAGATTTGAGCGGTTGTTATTTGAAAAGAACAACCCTTGGAATGACGCGACTGGCCAATCAGAATCAAGCATTCAAATGAGCCGTGCAATAAAGGGTTTTAATGGACGACGTGGAGGCCAAGAACCACCCGACGCAAAGCGGAGCTTCCGCTTTTATTGATGTTTACAGTGTCATTTTAGGTCAAACAGGCGAAAATGACTGGAGCTACCCGTGCCTTACAGGGTTCTGACCTTCCAGCCAATCAGAAACGAGTATTCAAACAGATCATGGTATTAAGTATTTTAATGCACGATGTGGAGGCCAAGAACTCCTTTAGATGATCCCGCTTATCTTCGTAATTATATACAAATATTAATATATACATGCAAATATTTATTGTATAAATATATATACGCACGTATGTTATGCATGGTATAAATATGCATGTTACACAGTCATCTATTACTATGTAAACACAAACGTTTATTCTTGATGCGATTAATCGTTGAACAGCCCTAAATTCAATGTATGAACATGCACCTCTATTCCATCCAGACACGGTTGGATTGTTTCATCTTGATCTTCAGAAAGAATAAGAACCGAGTCAAGCCCTGCTGCCATTCGTCCCTGTTAAACACAACCAAACACACAAAACACATTTAAAAATCGATCCACAACACATTTCCGCACCAAGAACACACACACAGCATTTACCTTGAACGCCATCAGTGCAGAGAAACAGAGTTCAGATGAAGAGGACTTGCTGCTGTCCACGATCACAGTAAGGCCTTTCTCTCTGGCCATAGGTCTGTTTTCAAAATGAAGAACAACACAAAACACGCATTAGCCAAGAACAGGAAAAGGTCATGAGATAGTGCCCTCGAGTCTGTGATTCAACTCAACGCCCAGGGGTTTACCCACAAGAAACTCCGGCCAACTACTAACTTTGCTGGGTAAACATCAATCTGTTCTGTCATATTCGTACACATATACGTGGTGACGGTCTGTTACACGGGCCAAGTAACAAACCTGGTGATGGTGTAATAACACGACAACACTTTGATCATTTCATCCTCATTCCAGCCGTCCTCCGGGAGGTGACTCTCTGTGACGACCAACGCTCGCCCCAATCGGTCCATAGTACCTACATTACAGATGGCTGAATGTTTAATAGAGAAGGGAATGTTTTGTCAACCTTCAAGAACATTCACATTTACCTGTTAGCATTAGCTTTCCTGACTGCAGGAGATTGAAATCGAGGTCCCTCAGACGGGGTGATTTGAGCTTCAACTCTGCAGCAGATTCGGTGCTCAATCCCATCTCCTGAGGTTGTTCCAGAAAGGATGTGGGAGACTGTTCCTCTGTAATACATGATGGATCTGGATGGGAATATAATTCAGTATGACGTAAGCAAAGATGAATGCATAGAAGGCATCAATCTGGAACTGTATTGATCAGAACTTACCTCCATCTTTGGCGTCTGTGTCTCTGCATGTGTTTCTGTGTTTGTGGCTGTTGAGCAGCTGTTGCAAACGTCTGAAGGATGAGGAGTGTCCTCTGATTGGCTAGAAATGCTCTTTGGTGATTTAGTTGAGTCAGTTTGGTGGGTTGCTTTGGTCTGGTGCTTTGAAGCAGTGGGGTCAACTTTGGCTTTTTGTTGCCCACGGCCATTTGATTTGACCTTCCCTTTCCCTCCTTTGCCCTTCCTTTTCCTCCTGTAGAAAGACAACACATCATCTGTATGACTGCTTCCACAGACTTGAAACTGTTCATATTTAAAACTATAAACTCTGGAATGACCTTACCTGGGTGCTCTGAGTCCTCCAGGTTTGACTTCTTTTCCCCTGGGACCGATGCACATCTCTGACTTCCAATCATGCTTTTCTCCTGATGGTGACAGAATTGCATCCGTCTTCAGATCTTTGATGTCATCTGATTGTTCTATGGTACTTTGAGCACAGCTCGATGAGTCCAGTTCATTGTTTAGGAGGGAATCTGAGAGGGATTTTGCTTCTTGTCTCAGTTCCATCATCCAGTTGCTTATTTATGTTTTCTGGGGGGGATTCATTGCATGCCCCTTTAGAGGGATTTGCTAATGGTGCAATTTCATTTCCGCAGTCCAAAGTGCCGGCCAACGTTGTATTATCACAAACACTCTGTAATCTTTGATTGTGGTCCTCCGCTCCAATATTCTTCGCTTTGTTGTTTGCAACATCATCAACATCTGTAGAACAATGCCTTCTCTGGCTTTCCTCCCAGGAAAGCGTACACCCATTCCCATCTCTCTCTTTTCCCACCCCTGGCCTCCTCTCTTTGGCCGTGCTTTCTCTAGTCCTACTTTCCAGACCTAATGTGTCTCTAGCACCTTCATCAAAGTGCTGGAACAAAGGATATGACCTCCTCTCACGACCCAAATCAATGACGCGAGGCAAAGGTCGTGAGCTAGCTTGATCTCTGGAAGACACTACACCATCCTTACCATTGTTGTTGCTGTCCCTTCGTACCAGACCGCCTGCCCTTCCACCGGGTTCGGTCCTCCCGTAACCTCTCGCCTTCCCTTTGCGCAACCGGAAAGCTTTACCTCTTCTGCACAGAGGCAAGGTTTTGGTCTTACAGATCCCATGCATCTCCAGGTATCGTTGTTTAGGATCGGCACCGCCGTCAGGGCCTCCCCGAGGCTCCAGCAGTTCCACGTAATCTCCTGCGCCATCGCCAAGGGGGGTGCCACTGCTTCTTCGCAGCCGTTCTAACGCAGTCTCAGTTTCTGCCTCGTCCCCATCTGGGGGCAAGTCATCTTCTTCATCCCAGGACCAGGAATCGTGCTCTCCTGAGGAGGAGACCCAACCGAGGCCCAGACCCCCGGAAGTGCTGGACAGGCCAGTTGGGTCGGGATTGTCTTGGAGTGGGTCAGAGGGATTGTGCAGGAGTTTGGGATAGACCACCTCTTCCCATGGAATACGGACCACTCCGTCAGGTGTACTCACCAGACAGGTGTCCAAACATCCTCCACCACCTAAACAGCAAGAATGTTCCAGAACTGAGTTTATAACCAATCTGCCATTTTGGTATTGCTTTACCTATCATGAAGAATTGAACGATCCATCCCCCCCATTGGTCTCTTCACTTTTCATACTTTTGCCTTACCTTCTCTTTTGCAGCCACGCTCCTTGTTGATGCAATGCAGCCACTCGGCGGTGAACACTAGCGGGTGTTGTGACTCCTGCACTAAGACCTCCTGTACATTGCGTCCACCAGGTGCAAGGCACTTAAGAGCAAGGCGAGGGCAACGTGTCGAGAAAGGCACCACCTGCAGGTAGAAGTCGGTACTACGCAGGAGTCTCCAATCCAAGGTAGAGAGTTGTACTACTACCTTCTCTCCCAAACACAGAGGCCAACCGGAGTGCAAGAAGAGACAGCCCAGATACTGAGACTGAGAGAGGAGGAGAGAGATGTCTTACAAAGATAACCTGTCTAACACAGTTGTTCTCTGATCACATGCCTCAACTTGTACAAAAAATAATGCGGGTCTTTGAAGAACAAACATCGAACATCACATAAAACTGCATATAACACACTTTGAGCACAACAACTGCATATAGCACAACAGAAGTTAACAAATCACTATTACACAAAAGACCATTTCAATTCTTGCTTGCTTGCTTACACCTTACATGCACAACAAAAGTAATGTGTCTGTCTATAGCACAGGTGTCAAACTTAGTTCCTGGAGGGCCGCAGCTCTGCACAGTTTAGCTCCAACCCTAATCAAACACACCTGATTCAGCTAATCAACATCTTCCGGATTACTAGAAACTTCCAAGCAGGTGTGCTTTAGAGCTGGTTGGAGCTAAACTGTGCAGAGCTGCGGCCCTCCAGGAGAGTTTGACACCCCTGGATAGCGAAAGAAGAAATGTGGATTTTTTTTCTATATTTTTAAACAACAATTGGAAAAAAATGCTATCTTCTGTATGACATGTGTATAGCGTTTGAAGTCTATTTAATGGATAATAGATAGAAATCCTCTAGATTTCACATTTTGTCTCATTCTTTAGCTGAACAAAAAACATAAAAATGCTCTTTAACTGTTTCCAATGATATTGTTCCTCTGTATCGTTATAGGTATAATTGTGGTGTGATTTTTAACAATTTTATAGTTATCGCCCTTGTTGTGAACAAGCCTTTACAGAGAACAAAACAAGTTACCGACCCAAGTTACAGTACACATGAATCTCCTGTATCACACATGTTTTTTCTCAGCTTCTCTGTGGGAAAGCGTGGACTAACCTCATAAATAAAAGTCTAAAAGTAGATTAAGATGCTCTCTTTTTAGTTTGAAATGCATTCCCCTCCACCCATGCCCCCTCACAGGACCATGATCGAATTTGAGCGATTCATGCCCCTCCCCTTTCTCTAAAGCCCCCCCCTTTCATTTCAAAAGATATAGAAGTATCTTCAGCAAAACTCAAGAATGATTCCTTCTTTCAGTTACCACCCCTCAGTTTTCTCACTGGAACGTTTCCTTTCAACCTCTTTCTCAATGTGCCCCAGTGTTCTGTCTGTCCCTCCAACCCCCCCACATTTCTTCACCGAAATCTCCCTTAGCATTCTCTCTCTCTCTCATAACACACATGTGGTAAGAATTAAAATCATGACTCAGACTCTTGTCCCTGGCAGCTTCTCATAGCGACAATGAAAACAAAGTCGGCTGGGAATGTGTATGTTTATGTGAGAGAGTTGAGTCTCAGAGTGAAACATTATACTTGGTTGTGTGTGAGTGCATATGAATGCTTACTCTGTGCGTTTGGAGTAAAGGGGGTGACATAGCGGTGCGTGTTATTACATCAGCAACTAGACTTTGTCATTTTTAAAGAAATGTAGGCAGTGCCTGACCATGCTACCACGATTCTCTGTGGTTGCTAGGGTGCTTTAAGTGGTTGCTAGGGTACTCTGCACAGTCTAGGAAGTCGCTGCCTGAAGTCATAAGAGTCTCTATTATGTTGTGGTCTACGTATATGGCTCAAGTTCCTCCTTTTTTAGCCCAACATAATTCCAATGAGCTCAACGCTCTTTCAATTTGAGGTATGACTAATGTACACTTACATGTTAAGTCACAGTTTAATATTTCAGAATATTGGTTAGTTTAGACAAAGAAAGCTAGTAACGTAAATTGCAAACATTTCCTAGTACGTGAGCACTTACACACGCGTGCTGCTGTAACTTGTGCAGAAGGTGTTTGGCAGGAATGAAGAAATCCAGCAGATACCTCAAGCTGTCATGCTGATATGTTGACTCGAGTACAGAGAACACCTGGCACACGTAAACAAACTTTGCAAAAACTTTACGGCAACTTTGTACGATAACAGCATGCTAGCTTGACTACCGTTACTGGGGACAAAATGAAGAGAGACACTGAAGATCTCACCTGAGAGAGCAGAGGAGGAGCGGTGCTTTCAAACGGGGGGTAGAGAGAGGAGAGCGCCCCCTGTACGCAGTCCTCTACCGCCTCTGTACCCTGAAATATACACAGTTCATGACATGAGACGTGTGTGTTCATCATTATAGTCGACAGCTGCTTCTTCTCCCTTCTTTTGTGATAACATAACAATTTACACAAACATTTGTTTTCTTTAAAACTTTGCGTAGATTTCATCCCGAACAGAGGTTGACAATAGTGATGTATTTTTACTCGCGTACATTTCTCAAGTATAAGAGTGGTTCTACTTTGGAAATATTTACATCACCACAATACAAAGCATGTATCATACTTTTTACTCCACTATACATTTCAAAATACATTTTATTAAGTTACATAGATTTACTTTTTTTGACCTTTATTACTGTAGTAAAACCATGGTTTAGCCCTAAGTAATCATTGCACCAAAAAAACACGGTTACTACACCTGTACCCCAAAAAAAAGGTTGCTTGTGTAATTTCTTCAAAATATCTCATTTTGTGTTCAAGAGAAGAAAAAAAACCGCAACAATTGTTTCTATATGGTTCCACAATGGTAGAACACTTAAAATCAAGTACACATAAATGTCATTAAAAGTACATCACTACTGTCCAGCTCTGATCCAATACACACAGTCAAGTGTGCACAAATTCACACCAAGTTTATTTTGATGAATATCGATATTGTTGCATACGCACAAAATGGCCATTGAAATGTGCAAACTTTCATGCAACATTTATACATCAGACCCCAGGATCCTCAACTCGACCAATAAACACACACACACGACTGCTTATGTTTATTGTGCTGTCATGGCAACACAGAACATTTTCCTCTCGTTTCCCTCTTTTTTTTGTACTCGTCGTTCCTCCATCTCCCCGTTCGCTGGTTAAACACGCCTCCCTCTTAAGAACTACCGCTAAACATCATCTGACAACAATTACACCGCAGCGTCTTCACAAAACACACATTATGCTCTGAAAGTTTCCCACCCATCGAGTAGAAGGAGGATTAACAGAAGACGAGAGAGGGATGTCTGGGGAAAGTGAGCCAGAAAGTTCGGCACGGTGGGGAGGGCGAGGAAAGAAAAACAAACGCTGAAGGAAAATGGCAGGAAAGAAAGTCAAATGAAAAGAATGCCAGAGCGACGGACTGAAAGACAAAACGAGGAAGAAATACAGATGATTGTGAGAAACAGGACGGCAACAACAAGCTCTGCTCTACTGTCTGAATGCTCTTTAGTTGCTACATTTTGTCCATTTAAACAATGACTGTCTGAGAGCTGGAAGAAGGAGAAGAGAAACATTTCAAACACTGTGTTCAGATAGTACAAACACCCAAAGCAAAAACTTTAACAAAGACAGACCTGCCGTCTAACAGTACAGCGATCGATCACAATTCATACAGTTTGTTTTACAATAAATAAAATCTTAATGCAATATGCATAAGATGTTAAAGGGGGGGTGCAACAGTGTTTCATGCACTCGGACTTCTTTACACTGTTAAAGCTTTCCTGTAGCTCAGTGGTAAGAGCGTTGCGTTAACAACACAAGGTTGTCGGTTGATCCCAGGGGGAAATCTATTTCACGGATATTTCATGAAACAATCTCTCATTATAATTATATACCTTATAATAATTTTTTCTTAGATTGATTTAACTCATTTATTTATTACAGGTCATTTAAATGCTCACCATAGTTAAAATGTAGGCAGTTATGAAAATGTACTCAAGATACCAAATTAAGTTCTGATAATTAGATGTCTTACTTATTTATATTTATCTTATGGCTATATCATATGTATACAGTAGGAAGATAGACATCATGTATAACAATGAAGTATGAATATGAACAATGAGAGTACAGTATATAGCGTTATAAACTGGTGTTCATGGGGTCTGTACCGTTGGTCTTTATCGTTCTTCACTCTATCAGACGAGCGGTTTAAGTGTGTTGTGACTCTCTGTCTTTAGGTTTGTTTTTGCACTGCGAGTCTCTGGTGACTCCTCACGCGTCTCCCAAAGCTGGAGTTAGAAGCGGGTCACATCAAAGCGCTCACGCGGCGAGCATCATCGCACATTTCAACGCAAGTTTCACCTCGGCTCGTCTGAAGTTAAACTTTATTAAAACTATTAACAGCTTTACAAAACAACTGGACTTCTGAAATACGTGTTGAGAATGAGCTGTTTTATAGACTGGAGCGGATCACTAAACTACGGACTGAAAGAAGGTCAAAAGAAGGTTTGATACATTAATTTGTTACAGGTGGATTAATTCATTCGTTTTTTCAGTATAGCGCCCAATTTGCAGAGCGCCGAGTTAACCACACCTACTTATTTACATTCCGCATTTACAATCCGTCGTCGAATTGAAAGGGGTCATATGGCACGAATACGTGTTGTTCTGTGTCTTTGGTGTGTTATAAGTTGCCCATCCCTAATTAGTAGTGCTGTCAAGCGATTACATTTCTTAATCTAATTAATCGCACATACATACAGACATTACAAGAAGCAGATTTTTTTACCATTTATTATTGAATTACAAGCCTATAATGTCAGTTCCGACGGTGGTCACATTTTCTAGGACGCCCCAGTCTTCGGCCACTGCTAGAAACTGTTCGGCACACACATCAGAATAGTGCCGTGTGACTGACATCAGCACAGTTAACGCGAAGGATTGACGTCTCCAGTCACAAGCGATGATGTGCGCTGTAACACCTAGATAGTTATGATTACTGATCGACGTCCAGTGATCTCCAGTTAGGGCGACATGTTTAGCTTGAGCTAAATTGTCGCGTTTAGGTTTTTTTCTGTGTCATACAGCTGATTTATTATTATTTACTGTACCTCTTGACGGTGGTGTGTAGGTTGTATCGGAGGAAGCAATTCGAAATGCATCCATAAGCCCCTTGTCTTCCACGACATTAATAGGCCTACAGTCCATTGCAATCCATTTAGATATCGCATTTGTTAATGATTTTGATGTAGACTTACTTAATTTGTGACAACTCGTCTCAGGAAGCGTGGTTTGCCGGAGCTTGCTGACTGTCGCAGCCGGGGGTGAGGTGACCGCCAAGCTCGCTAAAACATGCTTCGAGTTTAGGTGGTATTTCAAGCTAGAACTGCTTCGATGATAGGCAAATTCCTTGCCACAGATAACGCAAATGACTATGCTTTTGTCAATGGCTCCGTTGGGATCTCTTTTGTACTTAAAGTTGCCATTCAGCAAGCCATGCAGTTCTTCGTCCTTTACGTTTTGCATCTTGATCGATTTGTTACTAGGTAGCAGCAATTCTAAAAAGTGTACAGGTCTGTAGAAGGGCGGGGCGCGTTAATTGCGTTAGAAATATGAATGCATTATTTTTTCCTGTGATTAATTTATCAAATGAACGCGTTAAATTCCCAGCCCTACTAATTAGACACGTAAAATTGCACGTAAAAGTGTGGGAACAAATGATGCCCACCCAGACCTGCCTGAAACGCCTCGTGTAGCCACACCCCTGAAAAATCTGCGCATTTCAGAGAGGCGGAGCAAAGAGGAGATGCATACATGTACAGCATGTGGAAAATACTGCGTTTTTAACCTTAAATCGTGTTTACACATTACATTACATCTAAAACAAATAATAATATTCATTATAGCCGTGTCATATGACCCCTTTAACATCACCTTCACATAAAAGGCAGCGGTTCATATGATTTCAGCCTCTCTTTACAGCTAATTTTGAAAACTGGTGTTTGTTTTATCTTAAATGTAAAGTAACCTGACCCTGTTTGATCGAGGTGTGACTGTTCTGTTTCAATATACCCAAGTGTACCAAAACATAACGTTTAAAATACAGGTTTGTGGCTCTTCATTTCTTTTTTTTAATCCACCATTGGTATCTGATCTTTTTGAGAAATATCTCTAGGATTTGTATTAAATATATAACCGCAATGATGCGCAATCGGTGCGTATGTGCATAATCTAAACAACACAAACTTATAGTGAATCAACAGTTATGCAGGGATAATGCAATGATGTATTGTGTGCTCGTGCTTTAGTTCCGTCATTGTGTGATTGTGTGAAAATGACAGTGACAGCACAAGCATACGGTTATAATAAGATATACTTCTGCAGATTTATTTCTGTACATGAGTCCAGCACGGCCAGCCAGCGGTATGTCATTCATCTGCTGAACTTCCTCAGAGACACGAGACTGTTGAAAAACGCAACGATAGAATCCAGATGCAGGCGTGAAAGAGAGAGAGAGCACCAGCGAGCTTCTTTCCTCTTCCAATGAGGAACTTCACACAATAAAAATGTCTGATCCAGCAGTTTCGACTGTCCAAAACCATGAAGTCATGTCTCTCAGATTCAACATGGTCACAATTATTGTTCTGAAATAGTTCTACAGCACGGCTGTGCAGTGACACATGCTACAAAAAATCGGTCTGCGCTACGAATAAATGTAATAGTTTAGCACGCGTGCGATGAACTTTGGCAGGTGCATTAGACAGAGCCGCTTGTTTGTGTGAAGTGCGTTTGTCGTTGTGCTTGTTCATGTGTGAGGTTAACTAATGGCGCACCACTATTGGTTTTCGTTTTTATTTTTATATATTATATTTATGCAAATATTTATTGGGGGCACGGTTTGTTTACAGGTTGATCTTTGTGAGGATTCGTGTATTGGGCCTGTATGAAAAAAACAATGGATATTCTCAGTAATATGCAGCATAAAGAAACAAAGGTGTGTGTGTTAATGTGTTTTTCCATTCACCCTCACGTCTCCCTGCAGAAAGTGAATCATCTCTGTCTCTCTATTTCAGCTTCAATGTGGAAAATACAAAATCACCCAAACCACCATCACAACAAAATCTCTCTCTGTCTCTCTGCCAGACGGCTCCACCCTGCTCCACACACAGATGAAATCTGTCTTCATCTTCTTCACACACTTTGGTGCTGTGACGTCACCGCAAACACCGAAGAACATCTCACGGCCAGTGTTGGCCTGGTAACTTTTGAAAAAGTCATTCATTACTAGTTACTGATTAAATATTCAATAGTGTCATCAGATTACTGTACAAATGACTCTCTCCAAAAAGTATTTAATGACTTATTACTAATGACTTTCTATATCCTACATCAACCTCCATTAGTTCAGTGATTCAAGAATAGACATGAAACGGCTCTTAATTCATTCAAATCAATAATATAAACTTAATAAAGTATTATTAACTGACCAAAGTATTACAAATAAATCTGTGCCCTAATGTATAATTCTCACAAAGTTATAATTTTGATGTCAATTCCACTATTGTATATATTACACAGTATGTAGTTAAATTACATCAGAAGTAACTGTAATTCAATTACAGAAAAATAAGAGTAATCCCTTACTTTACCCTTTCCAGGGAAAAGTAATTAAATTACAGTAACTCGTTACTGAGTAAGTAGTTACACCCAACACTGCCCACGGCCTGCATTTGTGTGTTAAAACACACGATCTGTTCATGCTCGTTTGGGATTCAGACTTAATAAATGTACGAAAAAAAGAGATGCTAACTTGTAATTTCCTAAAGCATTATAAGCATCGCTTCTATGTTACTAACTTTCGTACTATACTGTAAGTTTAATTTCACTTCTATTAGGTTAGTTTGCTTCAGTGAGTGTTAATAAACCCGTCTGTTTGTCGTGTTTGTTCAGTCTTGACATCATCGGTGTCCAGCGGTTTCCTCACACGAGTCTTGACGGGATGAGGGGAATTCCCTCGCTCACATTTACCTCAGTGTTCGCCAAAATAACCGCTGCAAACACTGCAAACCCCAAACTGTTCGTGAAGCTGGTCGTTCTGTATTCTGACGGTTTTAAACACAACGATAACCGTTTGTGTTATGTCTTTCACGATATTATTGGCTAATAGCGAGTTTCCACAGTTGTCTCTGACGGCTGACATGAATACAGCAGTGTGTTCAGACAAACACTTCTTCACTGTCACGATCTCCGCCACGGTTTAGACTTTCGCGCTAACTGTGCAACTTTCACGATTGGCGTTATTATTATTATTATTGCTTTTTAGAAGAAATTCTCATGTCGCGCGTTAAGTTTATGAGATTTAGTTTGTTTAAAAGCACGATGTAAAATGAATAACGGTCTCCTGTATGTGTGTAAAAGCAAAGACTCACCATGACTTCAACTGTTCGGACTGACTGACTACATCTCTCCTGATTCTGTACAACATCCACAAGAAAGAACCAAAATATCACCGTCGACTGAAGTGATTCACTAACCACAGTTTTCTGAACGAGTGAAATGCGTGAGAGAGAGAGAGAGAGAGACGGCGCGCGCGCGCACGAGCTCTCCCTATACAGATCTCAATTGAGTCGCAACCGAACGTAGTTCTTCATACTCAAATTCTGTTGATAAATTAAGTTTCAATATTTTTTAAATAATTCTAATAGTCAAATTTTAAAAGAATAAATAACGATCTTGTGACACACAACACATGAAAGTGTTCTTCGAATATGACATATGCAAATGTCTCCATCTGCTGGTCAAGATCACGTACTGAGAAAAGCGCCTCCAGTGTTTACGCCCTCTGAAGTGATTTATGTTATTTAGGAACGTCATTTATCTCCTTTAAAAGGAATAACTCGCCTGAAAAATGATTAACTATTTGTTCACATTAATGTCATCCTTTATCTTAACATAATATATAACACGTAGTGTTTTGGTTTCAGTTTCACTAAATAAAATAAAAATATCAATGCTAATTTTATTACACACTCTTGCAACTAAAGAAATGAAGTCATGTACAACTGTGATGGTATGCGAGTTCATTTTCATATTCACTAAAAATAACAATACCGATGAAGATGTTTTTCAAGGTTTGTTCACATTTGTTCAGTTAAGCAATATGAAAAAGAAGATTTAGATGATTGTCTTTAGATTCTTTTCGATTGACGAACGTTCACTTTCCTCCGGGTTATGAAATCTGTGATGTCTCTATAAACGATTTGATTGATGTGCTTTTAGTATGAGAAACACTTACTGTGTGTATACAATGTGAACGTATAAATTATTTCTTTGGATATATAAACAACAACAAACAGATGAACTTCATTTGTGTGTACAACTCATTTACTTTATTCGCAAGATGACACACCGCTTTATAGAACTGTTCACACGCACGCGATAAATTAGTAAACGGACGATAATAATAATTAATATATCCACCATTTTTTGAACTGAAATGCGCCTAACAATCAAAGGATGGATGGAGTGCAACCCACGCAGGGCAACACACACTCATTCACTCACGCACTTACGGACAATTTTTCCAGAGATGCCAGTCAACCTACCATGCATGTCTTTCAGGGCCGGAGTACCCGGATCCCCGAGGCACGTGCAAACTCGTCGGAAGCGGGAATCGAACCCCAACCCTGGAGGTGTGAGGCGAAGTGCTAACCACTAAGCCAATAATTAATAATTATAACTAATAATTAAAAGTTATAGACAGAGATAATAATTATAAGAAAAAAATGCCTCAATTACGACAAATTCTAAACGTAAGACAAGAAATATGTTATTGACACGGACACGGATCCTCTACATTTAAAGCGGCGGTCCTGTTATTACCGTAAACCATCCAATATCCGCGCATCGGAATCCAGTGTGTTTCGCAGCGATTAACCGCCCATGGCCTTGTTTGTCAAGGGTCAAGGGTCAGGTCTCTTAAAGAAGCAAACAGTAATGGTCGCACGTTTGTATGTTTTCTGTGCAAACCAAAAATTAAAACTGTCGGCATCGAAGACTTCGAGCACAAATCTAAGGAAACGCTTCCCGGTGAGTAATTTGGCCCTTTGCAAAATATATAAGTTGCATACATTTGTTCTTTTTGTTGATTTAATGATTCACATTGTCTACATTTTGCAAACCGTTAACTTAAGATAAATTTGAGTATTCAACTTCACTGTTTAACTTTAACTTGAGTACTGTGTAGTTTACAAAATAAAACAACACTGCAATCATAACTGTATTGTATTACACTGTTTTAAACAGTGTTTTCTTATAATATTTTTCATTAACATTGATTCAGTTGCTATTAATATACGACACTCTAAAATCAAAGTAGTTTCAATGTAGCTAACTACTTTTTTATAGTAACCTGTAGTGTGGCTAACTACTTTTTTATAGTAACTAACTACTGTAGGCTAACTACTTTTTTATAGTAACCTGTGTAGGTACTAACTACTTTGTACCTGTAGTAACCTGTAGTGTAGCTAACTACTTTTTTACCTGTAGTAGCTAACTACTTTTTTATAGTAACCTGTAGTAGCTAACTACTTTTTTATAGTAACCTGTAGAGCTAGTAACTACTTTTTTATAGTAACCTGTAGTGTAGCTAACTACTGTACCTGTAGAGTAGCTAGTAGTAGCTAACCCTACTAACTACTTTTTATAGTAACCTGTAGTGTAGCTAACTACTTTTTTATAGTAACCTGTAGTGTAGCTAACTACTTTTTTATAGTAACCTGTAGTGTAGCTAACTACTTTTTTATAGTAACCTGTAGTGTAGCTAACTACTTTTTTATAGTGTAGTAGTTTTTTATAGTAACCTGTAGTGTAGCTAACTACTTTTTTATAGTAACCTGTAGAGTAGCTAACTACTTTTTTATAGTAACCTGTAGTGTGGTAACTACTTTTTTATAGTAACCTGTAGTGTAGCTAACTACTTTTTATAGTAACCTGTAGCTAACTACTTTTTTATAGTAACCTGTAGTGTAGCTAACTACTTTTTTATAGTAACCTGTAGTACTTTTTTATAGTAACCTGTAGTGTAGCTAACTACTTTTTTATAGTAACCTGTAGTGTAGCTAACTACTTTTTTATAGTAACCTGTAGTGTAGCTAACTACTTTTTTATAGTAAGTGTGCTAACTACTTTTTTTATAGTAACCTGTAGAGTAGCTAACTACTTTTTTATAGTAACCTGTAGTGTAGCTAACTACTTTTTTATAGTAACCTGTAGAGTAGCTAACTACTTTTTTATAGTAACCTGTAGTGTAGCTAACTACTTTTTTATAGTACCTGTTTATAGTAGTAGCTAACTACTTTTTTATAGTAACCTGTAGTGTAGCTAACTACTTTTTTAGTAGTGTAGCTAACTACTTTTTTATGTAACCTGTAGTAGCTAGTAGTAGTAACTACTTTTTTATAGTAACCTGTAGAGTAGCTAACTACTTTTTTATAGTAACCTGTAGTGTAGCTAACTACTTTTTTATAGTAACCTGTAGAGTAGCTAACTACTTTTTTATAGTAACCTGTAGTGTGGCTAACTACTTTTTTATAGTAACCTGTAGTGTAGCTAACTACTTTTTTATAGTAACCTGACTACTTTTTTTATAGTAACCTGTAGTGTGCTAACTACTTTTTATAGTAACCTGTAGTGTACTAACTACTTTTTTATAGTAACCTGTAGTAGCTAACTACTTTTTTATAGTAACCTGTAGTGTAGCTAACTACTTTTTTATAGTAACCTGTAGTGTGGCTAACTACTTTTTTATAGTAACCTGTAGTGTGGCTAACTACTTTTTTATAGTAACCTGTAGGTTGAGCATACAACAGATCAGAACACTCATCATCACACAAACCTCAAGAATCATCAACATAAAGCTGCAATGCATGCTGGGAGTGATTCAATGGTGAGCTTTGCTCTAGCTTGCACCCAGCATGCATTGCAGCTTTTGTTGTTGTTTTTTGTGTTGTCACCATTGTTGAGTTGAGTTTCATTCTGGAGTTATTTCAGAGAGGAGTCAACGTGATTCTGCTTTATCTTCACAAATCCAATTACCTGTAGTTTGGCCAGAGATTTGTCTGGAACCAGCGCTCGATCCTAAAGCAGATGAATGTCAAACAGTTACTGACACCTCTACACCGGGGAAAGGGCTCATATCTCTAAAAGATGTAACCATAAGGTGACCATAAACGTGACCCTGAGTAATGTCACGTCAAAGATTAAAATCACAATGACATCAATGCTTGAAATCAAACTTTGCTTCTCATCTCATGCAGAGTGCCTCTGTATGTTGTTTAGTCCAGTTATAATAATACGAGCGTGTGCATCCGTGTGTTATTAGTTTAGAACGGCTATCTGGGGACTCAAATCGTGGGATGTTGTAGTCGGTCAGAATCAAGTATGATAAAACTGATTTTAAAATGAGTATTTACAAGACTCACATCAGCCTTAAAACAACACATTAAGCGCCTGGAGTCCATTAACCTTGCCGTTAGATTTAAAGACGAACACATTAAAACATTAAGAGGAATAAAATAGAGTAAAATGGCAACATGTAAAACTAGTAATACAGGAAATGGTGGATGTTACTTGTAGTCGAGGTTGGTGTGGAATAACTGTAGGGTCCTAAAGCAGACATGTCAAACAGGCACTGACACCTCTACACTTCATATTAATGTAATGTTAATATAATAAATGTAACTATAAAACTAATGTGATCTCATGCGTAACATGGCTGTTCTTACCTGAGAAAGAATAAACGAACGTTCCTAAAGGACACAAACACAATATATATGTATATATCCACCGTTTATATTACATTATTCTCTGAAATACAGTGAGCAAACAAACAGAGCTAAACTTCCGTCAGCCGAGTGAAGCGGCACTGATGGGCGTGCAGTTCTCATGCTGGCTGGTTGACGCGTATGCGTGCTTTTCCACTCGGTTGATGGCGCGTGGGCCTGCTTTTCCGGGAGGATGGCCAATAAAAGGAATAGGAATACAGACTTACACTATGAAAACCTTTCCGAAACAAGTTTGAGTGCTGGCAGAGTGTATCGAGCACAGAAATACTACGTCATACGTCCGACTCGTTTTTTTAACAAGTTGCCCATGTTAAGTAAGATGATATTATAACACTGGCGTGATGCGGAAACACATGGAGTGTTTAATACAGGTTTGTAGCTGAATCATTGTTCACGTACTGTACCTAAAAGTGCAGTGAGAAAAGCCGGCGTCCACATCTTACTTCTGCACAGCTGCTGCCCTATAACACACATCAGATATAAATCAACAACACAAATGTGCTCACGTGATGAACTCTTCAGCGCAATCATTTCTTCTTCTTACAACATTCAACTCATGTGACTGAAATCCAGGTTTAAGTCTCCAAATCTAATTCTGAGATTATGAGCGTCCCAGTTTCACTGTATTCTCACAGAATGTCCTTTACATTATGAATCATGATGTTATGTTGAAAACAGTAAATCGCAAAAGAAAGTCACAAATTTTCTATAATAATAATAACAGATACATTCTTTGAGAAAAGTCTATAATAAATAATACCATATGTCAACACAATAAATCATCGTGAATGTTCTGTTTATTTACAAATTTAACCGGGCCTGCTCGTACAGTTTGAGCAGTTTTGGGGGTCTTCTGAAGGGCAGATTCAAAACACTTGTGCCATTGAGACTATTCGACAGCTACACATTAACATACCTGAAAAACTCATTCAAGTAAAATAAAATAGGAGATCAACTAAAGATGTTCAGCTGCCACCTCAAAAAAAGTCTCAGATACGTATTGGAACATATTCTCATCCATGATTGGTTTACTACTGACAAATGTATATTAAGGATTATTTTCCATATGTTTGTTTAGACCGGAACCAATACTGAAATAAACAAAACAAAACATACCTTGGTTCTTTCATAAGAAGGTTTGCTCCTGTTGAATCAACTGTTCTGTGTTCTCTGTTGCGTGACCAGATGTTAATGTTCATGTCCTTTAGTCCGTCCCATGTGCATTTCATGCAAAGCAGCATTAAGATGCTCATTTGTGAAGCAAAACGTACCAGTGGCTTTAAGGTAATTACTAGAATCCTCAAAATAAACATCATTTTAGTGCTGGGAGCGACTCTGATATCTCATGTCAGACATCTGCCACCAAACACAAACAAACTACAGCATTCTCCACTGGCTCCCGGTCACGGCACAGTCCCCATCACACACTGCACTGTCGTCACTTTCTCTTTCACAGTTACATCCAGAATCACAAAAGTGCAGGACACAATCTCTTCTAGATTAGATTTTCTGCAACAATGCCCAAATGAAACTACACAGATGAGCCAAACATGTTTCTTAAAGGGACACTTCACCCAAAAAATGAAAATTCCGTCATCATTTCCTCACCTTCCAGTTGTTCCAAATGTGTATAAAAGTCTTTGTTCTGATGAACACAGAGAAAGATATTTGGAAGAATGCTTGTAACCAGACAGATTTTGACCCCCATAGTAGGAAAAACACAATGGTAGTCAAAAGTGCCCCAGAAGGGTTTGCTGTCCCACATTCTTCAAAATATCTTCTTTTGTGTTCAACAGAACAAAAATAATGATTAAGTCATTTTTCCTACAGTGGGAGTCAATGGGGGAAAAGTATGTCTGGTTATACGCATTCTTCCAAATATCTTTCTCTGTGTTCATCAGAACAAACTCGAAGGTGAGTAAATGATGACAGAATTGTCATTTTTGGGTGAAGTGTCCCTTTAAGCATCTATTCATTCAAATGAAAATATAAACTTGAAAAACCACACATCTTTTCAAGCCAACATTTGGTCAAAAAGAGACAAAGCCTGTTTTGCATTTGTAAAGCTCATGACATAGTAATTTACATATGATAGGCCAAGGTGAAAGGAAGCATGGGGGGGTCAACTGCCGAGCCTATTCCACGTCAATATTTGGCAGTTGCCGACAATTGTCTGTGCTGCCTGCACATCCCGTGAGCAGTCGTTAACCTGAAACTTCCATGGGAATTAACTGTGGCGTTAACGGCTGAAAATCCCACTTCTAAAATCCCACATTGTGGGTTAAATGAACCCAGAACATTATATTTGACCCAACAACCAAGCATTGAGTTGGCTCATTTATAACCCAATGGCTGGTTTGTCCCGTTTTGACCCACACTTGGTTAAAATAACCCAGTTTTTTACAGAACATTAAATGAGCCAGATGGCCAAAACAAATATTGATTTGAAAGGTCTGGATATTTGTACCGTGTATAATTTGCTATGAATTTGCGCTCCATGCATTGAGACTCACCATCTGTCTCTACTGTAAGAGCGTCAATGACCGCAAACAAACTACAGGCAATCTTTCCAGCGCTTTGCATTCATTTCATTTGCAAGTTGGGTGGAAATATAGCCATTAGGGCATCCTCCTGTTTTTTTTTTATCACAACCCCGAATTTGAGACGTCTACAAATGAAGAGTTCAGTTCCAAAATGAGACAACTCTGTTTTAAAAAAAGTCTAAAATCATGTTTTTATTGTGTTAGTTAGCTGTATTTTTTTAGTTATTTTGGCTTAAATCAAAACAAACCAACTGCAGTTTAATTGATATTAATTGGAATGCACAATAAAAAAAGAGTTATCTCATTTTGGAACCAAACTCTTCAAATATTCCGCTTTGACGGTTCAGAACACAACAAATACCAGGAAAACAAATACGGCTGTTGTGGGATTGATGCGGTTGTTTATGAACGACTTTTCTAGACATGAAGGATTCTGAATCTGGCCAGACAGATCTCATCTTTATCTCATTTGTAAGTCAAACATGCCAGTGAATGTCAGCATACACACATATTGATAGAAAAAACTACTGTACACACAACACGCAAAATGATTAGACTTGTACACACAAAAATACACATGTAAAACATCACAAACGTAAAACAGACTGATTTGTAGATGTTGTATTTATTAATATTCCATTTATGGGATGGTTTGTTGGGTACTGAAGTACAGATGAGGGAATGTATCAGGGCCAAATGTTGTCACAGGCCGTCACTTTTGAATGTCTTCATAGTCAAATTAAGTCAGAGCATTGAAGCAAATGATTATTCAATAAATAAATTCCATCCTCTTTTTATTCGTCCTTCATAATGCCTTTCCTCAAGCATAAATCTGACATATACTTAAAGTCCGATTATGGAGCCAAAGTAGGGTCACATATATTTGCAACAACAAAAAAAAAGTTTGCAAACAAAAAAAAAGTTTTGCAAACAAAAAAAAAGTTTTGCAAATAATAAAAATAGGCTATTATCGCTCCTTTAAATTCGCGTTTCAGCCAATCGCTTCCTTGCGACACTGTTTTCTCTTTGCTCTTCACTTTTCTTTGCGCCTCGCTTTGTGTCCCTGATTTGACGTGGGGGAGGAGACAAGAGATTGGGGCGTGTACAAGCGACCTGAACCTGCCTCCCTTACGTAGCGCCATCAGCTTAAACTGCTGTGCAGACTGACGCCTGGGCCACACATACTCCGTGTGCATTACATATGCGGTGCGTAGAGCAACACGTATGCAGTACAGATCCGTCATGTGCCATTGTGTTTCCACACATACTACGTGATTCAGTCAACAATGGTTAAGTAACTTCCCAATGTTTGGAAGATTATTCGAAAAATAAAAGGTTTATGAAACGCTATTTTCGTCATTGTGATTCTTTCTTTTGTTTAGTGCGAGTTGTCGATAAAAGAAAGGCTATCGCGTTTATCTGTTGCTAAGAATGTTGCGGAGAAGAACGAGGTGCAGACTTTGTGTTCACTTCACACTCTATGAACCAGTGCAGAAGTCAACATGGATCACATTACAACATGCTTGTCACCTGATGGTCACTATCTGCGTGCACCTTCCCCATAAAATATAAACACTGTAGGATATTTGTACGACACAACATTTTCCGATTTATTGTTTTTACAACTCTTGTTTTGTTTTTATTGCTTAAAAAGGTCAAATAAAAAAGGTAGTAAACTTAATTTGTATGCATTTTTGGTGAAATTATTGCATTTCTATGTCAATTCGTGTTCATTTTGGGCATGATACGTGTGCTGCTGTACAGCAAAAATAGACTCGATGCGTAAACGATCGCTGCACTAACGCAACGCAACGCACCTGCAATGGACGTGCCGCACTTCATACGCGCGCTGTGTGAATGATCTAATCCGTTAACATGTGCACGTAAAAACGGACCGCACACGGAGTATGTGTGGAAACACAATGGCACATGACGGATCTGTACTGCATACGTGTTGCTCTACGCACCGCATATGTAATGCACACGGAGTATGTGTGGCCCAGGCGTCAGTCTGCACAGCAGTTTACGCTGATGGCGCTACGTAAGGGGAGGCAGGTTCAGGTCGCTTGTACACGCCCCAATCTCTTGTCTCCTCCCCCACGTCAAATCAGGGACACAAAGCGAGGCGCAAAGAAAAGTGAAGAGCAAAGAGAAAACAGTGTCGCAAGGAAGCGATTGGCTGAAACGCGAATTTAAAGGAGCGATAATAGCCTATTTTTATTTGCAAAACTTTTTTTTTGTTTGCAAAACTTTTTTTTGTTTGCAAACCATTTTTTGTTGTTGCAAATATATGTGACCCTACTTTGGCTCCATATCCGATCTTTAAATAGTTGTGTACCCAAGGCATACTACTATAGTTGCACACTTTACATTACTTGGCAGATCCACACGTTGTGCCAGTTGTCCACTAGATGGCGACATTGCCAACAATCTACAAACGGCCCGCTTAAGCAGTCAGGGTTGCCAGATCCCCGGTGTTCTCAATACATTCAGATCATTTTAAACTAGGCCTGTCAAATGATTAATCCCCATTAATCGCATCCAGAATAAAAGTCTGTGTTTACATAATATGTTTGTGTACTGTGCATTTAATTTAGTATTTATAAACACATGCATGTACACAAAATGTATTAAGAAAATGTTTACATGTATTTATTTATATTTGCCAATAATTTCAATTATATGTAAATGTTTATTTATTATTAAAATTGTATTTATTTCTTAAATAAATGCCTATTTTGATATATTTTGATATACCTTGAAGAACCGATATAGTATAAATTCTATATAGTAATATAATATTTTCTTTTCCTTCGGAGAACAGGAAAAATACTTGAGTAAAAGTGGAACACTACTACACTGACAGCTGGTTTTGTATAGAACAGCCTGTCAATCAGTGTCAGGAATAAGTGACTCATACCATAATAAATGACTACAGACTTTTCTACAAATCCTCATACGACAGACATCACAAGACACACGGGTTACAGATGCTAAAATGGAGATCATTAATGAAGGATTATGTGACGGTGCACAGTTTGACTTCCATCATTTGATTCATCATCCATTTTGGACTTTATTTTGCTTCCTTTAGTGTTTGGCTTCATGACTTACACTTATACTTTATACTTATATACTTGGATTAGACAATAGTGCAGAAAACTTTCTCCCAGAAAGACCAACAGGAATAACGAAGTAGAAACGTTTTTTATTCCCAGTAGAAAAAAAAATACTTTCTTTAAATTGTCAAGATGTACCTGTGGTGTTGTTACATTATTGCACCATTAGATGGCACTCAAGCTTCTTGAGTTGTAAAGATGTGTATAGGCAGGGGAGACGAGTGAGAAGAAATACTGAGCGTGTGCATGCATGTTATGCTGACCGTTAGTGCGACTTAATAAAGTTATAAGAAGGATTTACATTTCAAGTTTATTGTCTACATAAAGACATAACAGTACCCCTAGTTTGGAATATGAATAAAATAATTCCTCCATCAAGATATTGTTCATAAACTGTAGAATAGGTAACAAGTGTGCATTTTTTAATTTATATTTATTTATTAATCGTGTACAGCAACTACTGAATAGGGCACTTAGTAGGGGCCAGTCCATCACGGCTTTAATCTCAAACCCTAGAAAAACTATTGATCGACAACAAATCAGAACAAAACGACAAGAAAACAATTCCAGTTAAAGTACACCACCAAGCGCTTTACAATAACTTGAAACTATCGAACAAATATAATCGACACAATCTCACGAGAATTCCTAACTATTTTACAAGGTTGCTAATTCGTATGAATTTGTACGATCTTATTTGCACGTTTGGTTTAGAGGTGGGGTTATGGGAGGGGCTTCCGTATTGCTTTTTTCTAATAATCTTACGTTTTTGTACATTCACGTTGTCTGAATTCATACGAATTAGCCACCTCGTTACAAGTTCCTGTGACATCAGGTTTGATGATAATAATTAAATAAATCGATTTCATTATTCACTTCATTTCCTCGGGTTCTTTAACTCGTGGACCTGTAAATAAAGCAAGAAAGGCTTTCAATCATGTGTACCTCTTAAATAAAATAAATCCTGAAGACATTCAAATACTTTTTTACTCACTCTGCTTCACCTTCCGTCCTGTTTCACCTCCTGAGGAGGTTTTGTCCAGGTCAGAGTGAAATTAGAAAGTCCTTTAGAAGTCAGAACAGTCGATACCTGAAAGAATTAATTATGAAACGTGCAAAATGTGTCAAAAGATGCTGTGATGTTGGCTCAGACGGACGTTTTATAAATGTGAATGCAAAAGACACGTATGCCACCTCCCGGTCAACAGCCATGCAGAGCCCCCTGATTTTCTTCCCAGTCCAGCCCTGGCCACAAGACACATTTATTCATGTTTCTGACCTGATTCAGAAGTTCCCGGCTCACTGCTGGATCTGTCGCATTCACACTGGAGACAAACTTCATCATCACAAACGCTTGTTTCATATAATCTGGAAAATAAAAAGAAGAAAAACTGTTATGTTGTGTTTTAGATGGTCTCGTCCTCACTCTGAATCTGACTGTAAAGTCAAATGTGATTGACCCGTTGGTCAGCTGAGTGGACAGTGGGTGGAGTGAGTCCACTTGTTTCTGGATTTGGGTCTTGACACAGGAAACAGTTCACAAATACATATTTGGAAATTCCATTAAAATATATTTTCTCATCTCATGATTTATTTGTGAATTGCATTTTTGTTGTACTACTATTATATACAGCCACGGAAAAAGATTTATGAGACCATTCAAAACTATTTTAGGTTTTTCTGAGTTGAGGTTGTTTAGGTAAATAACAGAAAAGATGCAGATCACTGTTGGATGACTTTATGTCACTCCTGAGGTTTGATTTTTTTGTGTGGCGAGAATGTATTTGTTGGCATCGGCCTTCCACCAATTCGGTCGATGGGCGGGGGGGTTTGGTGTGTTGTATGTATGTGTGCATTGCGTTACATGCATACGTGTCCGACTCGCTAATGCCTTCGCGTAGCATGCATTCGCATTTCTAATACGTCTGCCAGTCCGCCCCTGGTCACAGCTGTGACAGAATGTTGTACTGGTCAGTACGCCCCTGGCCCCCCTCGAGATATGTCATCCATGCTCTTGATGCTTGACAGTACCTGCCTCATACACCTCCACCTCACACAGAGTGAGAACTTTAGAAGTTCCAGGTATAAAGACATTCACATATCGTCCCATCATATCACAGGACACCGACACGGACTCCCCCAGTGAAATACCGTTTAACACGGCACATCTAAAAGAGAAAAACATTCTGATGATCCCCTGCAAACTTCATCAAATAAACGCTTACATTTAGGCATTTAACAGACGCTTTATCCAAAGCCAGTGATTCCGCATGACCAACTCAACCTGGGATTATTGTTGCCGTTGTTCTCCAGAGAGTTTCCGATGTGAATTTCCGCTCCGTCGAGTCGATCGGCACAGCAGCCTGGTCTGTTAGTGACATTAACTCTAGAGATGAGGTAAGACTTCAGGAGGTCCAGCCTCCACCAGGGGTTGTCAGATTCGTCGGTATGGGTGCAAGAGTCAAGTGTTATACCGTCAATGGCATTTGCTGCTACCCAATCATAATCTGTAGATGACTGAACAGACCGTCCTCTTAACGCCAGATTCTCTTGAAAGGGTTTAAGAAAAGATGGAAAGAAGCTTTGTGAGTTCATGAAGGCTCTTTTTACGGTACACAATTTATTTTATAGTATGAAGCACACCACGAGGAACCAGTGGCGAGTGAGAATTTCTATTAAACAACGCTGCTTAACAAAAAGTCAGATTTTCGAAGATTTATGCTGCGTTCCCACCAGATGCGAATGAAGCGTTAAGCGCGGGTGATTTACACGTCAAGTCAATGCAACGATGCAATAGACATCCTGCGGCGCGAATGACCAGCCACGAATTGAGCGTTTCGGGCGTTTGATGTGCGTAACACCCCATTCAGACAGGCAGAGACTTTTTCCCCGTGTGTCGCTTGTCTATTGGTATGAGATCGTTTGAAGGCCTTCCTAGCACTGTTTGTCCTAGTAAAGTTTGAGCAAACCCTCCAGAAACTGACGAGAGACGGATGACGTGAGCTCCACTGCTTTACTTCTAATGGTAGTCGCTCGCGAAAGTCGCTCATCATTTGCATACAGTTGAACAATTCTCAACTTTTGTCGCTTGACTCCCGTCGCTGGACACGTTCACTTTCTGTCACCAACGGTCACTGTTGCTCGTGTCCCCTAAGTCGCCAGCTCTCGATTGAAATGAATGAGATCGCGTCGCTCTGTTGCTGCTAGTTTCTAGTTTCTGAATGGGGATTAACGCGCGAGTTGAAAATGTTTTACCTTGGCAAAAAATTGGGCCACGGTAACCAATCAGGAGCTTGCACTTTTAGTGACGTGATTATGACGTAGCGAGCGGAGGCAGAAATCTGAAACAACAATGGAGGACAAAATCATCGTCGCTGTATGTGGATACCTGGAGCTGTGCGATACATCTTCTTACTTTTATCGAAACAGGAATAAAAAGGATCTTGCTAGGAAGAAATTGAGTGAGTAGGTCGGACAATATGGTAAATCTCAACAAAATCTATATCAGCCCAAACCAATAACACTGCGCCTGCTGCGGCCATGTTACGGCAGCAAACTTCCTTGATTATTACACCGGAATGGGAGAATAGTTCCTAATCAAATCGGCCTAGAAAATCGCAGGTTTTCGTTTTCTGCCTGTCTTAGTACACGATATAACTACAGAAGAGTCAAGTTTTAAATAGGAAAAATATCAAAACTCTTTGGTCATTTCTGAACGCGATGCTACTGGTCTAATTGGATTCAATGATCTATGCTAAGCTAGGCTAAAAGTGGAGACTGGCAGAATACATTCCAAAACGGTAAATCTCAATTTATTAACTCTTGGGCAGTTGTAAAATTAGCAAATTTCCAAAAAAAAGTGGAATGTTCCTTTAAAGTAAAAGAATGTGTTCTGCATGCAAACCAGGCTTTAGTTGTGAAATGTTCCCAAAATCAGGAAGTAAAAGCGATATGTTAATCAGTAAACAGGTTGCCTCGGTTCACTTAAGAAACATGTAAACCCTGAACTGAACAACCATTAAAACACATAAGGCATTTGATCTAAAATACAAAACATACAAGAAACTAGTTCCTAACTTTAGTTCGGGTCTAGATTTGGTAGAACCGGTGTTCTGTCCTGAAGCAGAGAATTTAAACTATATAAACTATGAAAGTATAATAGCTTCTAGAAGGAATGATGGTTCTTACCTGCAGTTGGGATCAGGAATTGTGTGGAACCGGTGTTCGGTCCTAAAGTCGACAAAAGTCAAAGTGTCACTGACACATGTAGACTTGATGAAGTTTAATGGAACTATAAAACTGAAATATGAATTTGTTTATACAAGAAGTGGAACTATTTGCCAAATAGGTGGGAATAAACACCAGTTCGTAAAGTACACAACCACATCAACGTCAACATACGCCACACATATCACTTTCTTCAGATAAAAACTTCAATTGAAAATGTGACAGTGGGTTGTTTTCTCCTACAGTCTTTAAGCACCTCACACATGTACATCAAAAGCCTTTTGTAGGTACATACAGTAAGAACTTTGTTTGTGGATACGTTTTACAGTTTTATTCCATTGCAAATTCAAAAGCGTCTATAATTTGACTATAAATATGTCACGCTATACAGGATACCTTCTAGAAATAATGTTGTTAAATGGACAAAATCTGTTTGTGACTCACCTAAAAGTGCAAAGAGTAAAGCTAAGGTCCACATCTTGGAAAGCTGCTGTCCTATAATACACAAAACACACGCTAACCTCGCATTAAACAAAAAGATAAGCTGAGGTCAACGTTGTGGATCGAGTGGCCCATGGTGGCGGTGGGGTTATGGTATGGGCAGGCGTATGTTATGGACAACGAACACAGTTGCATTTTATTGATGTCATTTTGAATGCACAGACGAGATCCTGAGGCCCGTCGCTGTTCCATTCACCACGACCAACACCTCATGTTGCAGCATGATAATGCACGGCCCCATGTTGCAGGGATCTGTAATTCATGGAAGCTGAAAACATCCCAGCTCTTGCATGGCCAGCATATTCACCGGACATGTCACCCATTGAGCATGTTTGGGATGCTCTGGATCGGCGTATATAGTAATAAAGTCACAATTTCCTTGCCCGTGGGTTATGAGACGACCCACGCATCACAAGCGTATGCGACAGCGTGTTCCAGTTCCTGCCAATATCCAGCCACTTCGCACAGCCATTGAAGAGGAGTGGACCAACATTCCACAGGCCACAATCAACAACCTGATCAACTCTATGTGAAGGAGATGTGTTGGACTGCGTGAGGCAAACGGTGGTCACACCAGATACTGACTGGTTTTCGGACCCCCCCAATACAGTAAAACGGCACATTTGAGAGTGGCCTTTTATTGTGGCCGGCCTAAGGCACTCCTGTGCAATAGTCATCCTGTCTAATCAGCATCTTGATATGCCACACCTGTGAGGTGGATGGATTCTCTCGGAAAAAGAGAAGTGCTCACTAACACAGATTTAGACAGATTTGTGAACACCATTTGAGAGAAATAGGCCTTTTGTGTACATAGTACACTTATATCTATGAGTTCAGCTCATGAAAAATGGGGGCAAACACTAAAGTGTTGCGTTTATTAATTTGGTCAGTTAGTCACAAACTAACTCAGCTCTGTATACTGTGGTAGGCTTTGTCAAACCAGTTTTATTGCACTCATGCTTTTTGTTGTCCTTATGTTGTTCCGATTGCTTCCATTGTTAACCTCATTTGTAAGTCGCTTTGGATAAAAGCGTCTGCTAAATGACTAAATGTAAATGTTAATGTAAATGTATGGAGAAATCCAAAGTGAAAGAATCAGGGACTTTTCCTTAATGACTCCATAATTATATTTCCTAATCATACAAGAAAACTAAACTCTGCATTAAACACACTAGCAGCCCTCCTCCCAAGATGGCGCAACATTCAACACGGCGTGACGTCCATTAACAAGCTCTATTAATTTCCTTCCGCTTTATCATCAATATCAATAGCTGATGGGGGGGGGTTGGGTATATGCTCCGGGTTCAGGCACACCGGGCCTTGGGCCATCTCTCCAGTCAAGGGAGAATCACCGAGCCCTCGCCCCGGGACAGCACGCCGTTACGCATACTATCTGTCCCACTCAAATTATCTGCGAGGCGAACTCATGAAAGCAAATGTTAAATCCTTCACTGGTCAAGTTTATTTCTATAAGACTTTTAATGATCTCGCATTGTTGCAAAGCAGCTCTACAAAAAACGTGTTGTGAAACAACCAGACAATAAAAATAAACCAAATAGTAATTCATGTAAAATTGGGAAATGAAGGTAGAGTTGCAAATGATGGAAACATGTTAGACTGACAAATGTTTAATACATAACAGCTGTAAAAATCATGTGATTTGCTGGTGAATGAATGACATCACCAGAGTTGAGTTTGTCGTGTTGCTCTTCCTGAATGTATGTAGTCAAAGGTCATCCAGTGTTTTGTTGGTAGTATATGATGAACATTCACATTTCTCTACCACTCAACAAATAAGCAGCTGATAGCACTCATTTTGATAAATCACAAATGCACTACTGAAAGGTTAACTGGAAACCAATAGAGAAATAAATAAAAACCAAAACATACCTCTACTTGGTTAGATGTGAAGGTTTGCTGTTGCTTTTCCTCTGGCGTCTTTCTCAACTGTTGTGGGTTCTTTGACCATGAACGGATGTAAATGTCTTTCTCTTCCACACGTCCATATCAAGTTCATGCAAAGCACAACAAAAGATGCTCATTTGTAAAACAAAAACTAAAAGGGAGGAAACTATTTAAATTCCTAGGATAAGAGTGTCACGACTCTCCATCTAACGTATTTCAATACGCGCTATCTTTCATATGTATAAACATAAGTTAACGCAATCTGATGGGAATTCATACCTATTTTACGAGGTGGCTCATTCGTTGGATTTCTTATGCTCTCATTAGTATGTTTTGTTATGATTTGACTTTGCCTGTGACGTCAGGTTTAGGGGTGTAGTTCAGGTGGGCCTTTATCGATGCTTTGCCACCTCGTATAACTCGCGTTTTTAGCAACATTAGCCTTTGCGGCTGTGATTTTTGGGTGAGATAAAGTGTTGGTTAGCAACATCCTAAAATATGTTAGACTTCCTTTGAAATCAGGTTATACATATATACATGTACACTGTAAAAAACGAAATGTTACAGATTTTTTATTATTTTTTACAGAATGTTTTTCTTTTTTACAGATTTTCAACGTATAATGTAAAAAAACAAAAGTCACCTGAAAATTATTAATTTTTTAATGTATTTTTAAATACAGTAAAAAAAATAAACATACATTTGATTTAATTAAGTAAAAAAACATAAATTACCAAAAAGGACCACAAATGTACAAGAAAAACTGGAAAACCATGTCATTTTACAGGGAAAATTGATATTTTATAGTTGATTTTTGAGATACGGTCAAAAACTGAAAAATGACTTACTTGTTATTTATATATCTTTATATCCTGTAATTTTAGAGGATTTCAGGCTTTTTACAGTGGCGGTCTGTAAATTGTAAGTCCTGCTTGTGACACAAAAAAGTTTGTGCTGCCTGACACGATTAAAGGGGGGAATTCGTGTCCATGAACGAAAAATCAATAGATTCTACAATCTAGAATTGACTGAATCTCAGTAAATGTTCATTTTATCGTCATGTTACGGTATTATTGCAAATTCTTCAGGTATGTTTTATTTAGTAGCGTTGTTAACCACCACGCAAATGCGTAGGGCCCCGCAAGCTTGGGGGCCCCCTAGTGGCTACAAGCAGTAAAATCATTTGACGCTTGATTTAGACAGTCAGATATACGCAATGAAGTATCAAAGTGGTGCTCAAAAACTAAAGAAAGCAAAAGACAAGAAATCTAAAACTAGTTTTACGAATATAGCAAAACAATGCTATGAAAAGAAGAATCTTGCACCTTTTACTTTCTTATACTGTGGCTAAAAGCATTCTGTAGTATTCTGACCAACAAACAAAGGACACTTTTCATCCTGAAACTCAGAAGGTTGATTCTTATAACACACTGTAGAGAATTGTGTGCTGTTATGTGGTTCAACGTAAAATACATCCAGTTTATATTTGTGTGTATATATGTCTCATGATTCCATGTACTCAATACTGCTGTGCAATTCAAACAAAAACGTTAGGCCATGTGTGGGCGCCTCAGGTCTTGACTTTGCTTAGGGCCCCAAAATGGTAAACACGCCCCTGGTTATATTTTCCTCTTTTTATGGCATGTCTAATTAAATTTTATATCGGTCATGTTAAAAATGACTCCCAGTGTCAGTGAATTGTATACCGTCATGATCCATTGTCTTCTCATAAAACATTGAGATGAAGGAAAGATCATTCGTATGGATAGTCATTTTAGAGCTCACAGAGGCTGAGACAGAACCGAATGAGAGAGAATCCTGATGAGGAGAGTCAATACACCGGATCATTAAAGAAAGAAATGGTTCCGCTGGCATCCCTGTGAAGAACCTTTATTTATTTATTTAAGAGTGTATATTGTTTAATCCAGTGGTTCTCAAACTCTTCGTGGTGAAGAGCCGTTTGTGTAGGACGCATTGCTTTGTGCCCACTCTAAAACAAAATCTTTAAATCTTTCATTTATAATTTTAATTAAAGCAAAAACACATTCAGTTACACAGTGCTGGAAAATCAATTATTTTGGTTGGTGGGCTTATTTTTCACATGTTTGGTGCGTTAAATCTATTATATATTTCTATATGTCATACAATGGCACAAAATCTGTGCTCCCCCGGATCCATCTTGGGGACCCTAGTTTGAAAACCACTGGTTTAATCTCTTCAACATTTATTCTCCCTCCTACATTATAAATCTGTCAGTCTGACAAAAGAGAGCCACATTTCAACTCAACAGGTGTCAAGATGTGTGAAATCAAGTAAATGTTTGACTCTGACCCGTCAGCACTGACTCGGGATCAGCAGTTTATGTGCTTTCTGTTTAAACACGTTCTATTGGTTCTACTCCCTGATGATGTAACACATTTCTGTGTCAAATGGGAACAGGTTTGATAAGGACTGATATGCCGCCGAACGGGTTTGTTTGCGGTGACCTGGTGTTGCTTCGCTGTCCATTAGAGACATACATTCATGAAATGATGGTGTCCTTCACGAGCTCACGCTGAACACGTTATTACAGACAGAGATGGCAGGTGAGTGTGACTGCTCTTCATTCACATGTTCTGATCAGTTTTTCTACACGCTGCTCTCATAGGTTCGTCTTATACATACGTGACCAGTGTGTTTTTAAAACCGATTCACAACAGAAAGCTTATTACAAAGATTTAACATTTCAACTGTCAAAAGGATTTTGTGGGAAAAGTGAGTTTGACATCATTTGACTTCAACTGTGTTAAGATAAGCAGCTGTAAATACAAACAAACGACTTTCTTTATTCTTTGCTTCTCTCTCTCACTCAATTGAAATAGTCAAATGAAGTCTGGGCCGAGATGAAAGTGAAAGTGTTTACGCTCACACCCTTCACAATAAAACAAATAGCTCAACAGTTTTTAAAGGAATATTGTACATAATATATATCTGTGTACTGTGCATATAAATGTTGTATTTATAAACACAAGAAATACTTAGGAAATATTTAAATGTATTAATTTATATTTACTTATAATTGAAATTCTAAATAAACGTTTACTAATTGTTATATTTTATATTTGTATTAAATATATGCATTTATGTGTATGTAAACCACATTTATGTCACTTTAATGATGCTTTTGCATAAATTAAACCTGTGACGTGTGGTCTTCGTTCTGTGTAGTGCATGAAACAAAGTTTGATTCAACTTGATGGTGAGAAAATAATAATAGAAATGTCATTTTTGGGCAAATATTGAATATGTTTCCTTCTGCTCATGTTTATATGAAGATAACAAGAACTCCAAGGAACTGGAACGTCTTTTGAAAACGTATGTTGACAAATTACTGGAGCTGTGTCGTGTCTGTGCCGTCACACCAGAGAGGTATCAGTCTTTTCTGTAATGTTTCATGACTAAGTAACTAATTACTGCTAGTGTATTACATTTCCACTGAAAAAGTCAAGCAAGGGATTACACTGTAAACTTTATTTTTATAAATATTTTTGGTTAAATCAAATTAGATTTATGAGTCAATTGAACTTAAATTATATTGTACTGACTTAAAAAAAACAAATACAACTAGATTTTTTAAGTCAGTTCAATATCATTTAAGTTGAATTGACTCATTAAGGTAATTTGATTTAACTTAAACCTTTAAGGCAGCTAAAATTTGTGAATTGTTTTACAGTGCAATCTTCGTATTATATTAGGGCTGTCAAACGATTAATCGTGATAAATCGCATCCAGAATAAAAGTTTGTGTTTACGTAATATATGTCGTTGTACTGTGAATATTATTTTGTATTCATGAACACATACACATAAATGCAAATATTTATTAAAAATATAAAATATAACAATTAGTAAACGTTTATTTAGAATTTCAATTATTGGTAGATACAATTTAATACATTTAAATATTTCCTAAATATATAGACACGTATGTGTATGTTTTGTGTTTATAAATACAACATTAATATGCACAGTACACAGATATATATTATGTAAACACAAACCTTTATTCTGGATGCGATTAATCACGATGAATCGTTTGACAGCCCTAGATTCAGTTATTTTATTACAGCTACTTGTGGTGTTTTTTGCATGACATCATTTATATATATTCAACGAATCTGTATTAAACATGTTTGAATTAAAGATTTATTTTTAGGCAAGTCTGCGTTACAAATACATTACTGGTGAGTTTATTTTGTTGAAATGTATATAAAAAACATAAATTGTAATTATGTTACAGGTGATGTTTAATTTCTTTGTTAACTAAACTGGAATACTGTTTGAAAGTACATGTGCAGTCGTGCGGTTGTGTTGAAACACGGAAGCTACAGTTTTCACAGAAGGATTCTCTTTCTGATTTCGGAGATGTCATTGTTGTCCTTCACTGTCACTATTTTTATTTCCAGCGGCTTCACTAAGAAAAGTCAGACAATTAAAAAAACAGCAGAATCGCTGATGAACTCCTCTGATTTCTCAACGATATCCAGCATCATCCAGTCAGGAATCAAATTAATCCAAAACACAAATCAAGCATTGAAAAAGGATGTATGTCCTGTTCAGCCGTGTGCCTCGAGCGGTAAGACTTCTGCTTTACCGGTGAAGAACCATTAGGCCCAGTTTCAAAGGCACATCTTAAAGGAGCAGTTCACTTTAAAATAAGCCCCCGTTGGACTTCCATAGTAGGAATAAAAATGACTATGGAAGGTCAATGGGGGCTTATTTTGGCCTGAAACCGCCCTTAGTATTTTTATAATATTTCAGTATATGTTTGTTCTTGGGTTTCAGTGTCTGCACCGCGCATAATCGATGTCCTCAGACGGGAAGGTATTGAGCCGTCCGTGTGTACAAACAAGTCACCTTAAGAATATTTCACTCAAAAGGAACAACTAGTTGTTAAAAGTAGTTATTGTCTGTCGTGTTGTTCTAAACCCGTATGACAGAAAGCCATACAGGATGACATAAAACACATTCACTTATATCAACCTGTGTATTCATTTATTTTTTAATTACTTTGCAGTAGTTGTCTTAAAATTTATTAACCATTAAAAACATGAAATATAGACCTTACAGAACTCATCAAGCACCGCAAAGAAATGACAGGAATATGTTCAGGAGATTGGATAGAATGTCTCGACATTCTTAAAGAGTTGGAAAAAATCATACCTGATGATGTTCAATCACAAGGTAATGAAAATGCACCGTGTAAATGTAATTCATTTTGAACAGAATTTAGTTTTTGAAAACGAAATGCAACATAAATATCTAGAGCTTAATTCTATGCGTTTTTTTATTGTTAACTCACAGTTAAAACTGAAAGAAGAAGCATGAATTAAAAATGGATTTCTGGTGACTCATGTTCACTGTTGACTTTTCTTCTGCTTTGATTTTTTTGTTTTTTCAGCTTCAGATATTGATTGTGTTGAAATCCGCTGTGAGACCTGTTCAGAGTTTGAAGTGAGTGATGAGCATCACAGCCTGATTTCAGACATTTACATACAAAGCTATAGAATTAAATAGTTTGGTGAAATTCTAGTTGTTTGAAAAAGTAAAAAGATCATTTTTAAAACATACAGAATGTTAATAACATCTTTGTCTGCACACTGTGTTCTTTTCTCTGCTTTATAGTCAGTGTTGGGTGTAACTGGTTACTAAGTAATGAGTTACTGTAATGTAGTTACTTTTCCCTTGAAAAGTTAAAGTAAGGGATTACTCTTTCTGTAGTATGATTACAGTTATTTCTAATGTAATAAACTAAATACTTTGTGTAATATATGTGTTTGCAATAGTGGAAGTGGAAGTCTAACTTTAAAATCTGTGCTGTAATGTATAATTCTCACATTTGTAATGAATAATATTACTTTATGTTGTTTTATATCATTGATTTGAATGAATTTAAAGAGGCGTTTCATGCCTGTCCTTGAATCACTGAACTTTTCAAGGATATAGAAAGTCATTAGTAATAAGTCATTAAACACTTTTTGGAGAGAGTCATCTGTACAGTAATCTAATAACACTATTGAATATGTCATTAGTAACTAGTAATCACTTTTCCAGAGTAACTCACCCAACACTGTTTATAGATTTCGGCTATTAGTCCTCCTTGCTCTTTCAATCGCAATACATTCTGTTTTCAATCTCTGTAACCACTCCAGATGTGAAATTTTCAGATCGCTTTTTTTGCTTTTAAACGTGTCAGTTTATCTGACCAACATGACACAGATTATACTTTGACAGGATTCATGTGCATGGAAACTGACTGACCCCTCGGAGATGTCAGATGATCTCCAGATGAAGTACAGGTGCTGGATTGTTATTATTTCACATCCTTCATCAGGTCTTTAAATGATGGTGTTGTGTGTGGAAGCACATGGCCATTGTTTGTTTCTGGTGTGCCATGTGCTCTCCTGTCTCGTTTCCTCATGAATTATCTTGTCATTGTTTCATGTCCTAGTTTAGTCCTGTCATTTTGTTGTTCTGTTTTCCTAATTCTGTGTTGTTTTACCTGCTCATGGGCTTTGTTTTCCCTGCTTTTTTGTTAAGTAAAGTCTTTTGTTACCCTCAAGCTGCGCACACAGGGTTCTGTCTCCTGCTTTGCCTGACATGATGATTGTAATAATCGTCTTTGGCTTGTTTTCTGTCAGAATGAAGCTTGCATCAGGCTGTTATGAGTGCAGGAGAACTGGTCTTCGTGTTGAATGCTCTGGGGATGTCGAGCTGGAATATCACACGCGTGACTGGGACTCTGTGAGTGAGGATCTACATCAAGAGAATTTAACACCCTGCGGCCCTTTGATTGACATCACGCTCATCTCAGGAGAACCCAACGCAGTCTATCTACCTCACTTTCTCTGTTTAGGTACGCTCTTACTAAATGTACGAATTTTCAACACTTTACGTAAAATACAATTGAAGAGTGATACCTTTCAGATGGAGGTAACGTCGAGAGTGCAGTGACAGTTCTTCACATTGAGGACGGTGCAGTTTCGTTCGAGAAGTGCGTGTTGACTCGATTCCACGCTAAACTTTTAGACAACACATTTTCAGCAAAAGGTCTTGTGATGAGGATTTTCAACCTTCTTGTGAAACTTCACTGTAAAACACTGATCTATCAGACCGTCAAAGCTCACCTGACCCTTCACGTCTACCTGATCCCAGATGATAAACACATGAGAAAGGTGCGTCCCATTTCAACTGAACGCGTCAGGGATGGTCAGATGTCTGATGTTTTATGAAATGTGTAATATTTCTGCTCTGTAGACTGTTATTGAAGAAGAGCATGGAAGTACCTTCATCATAAAGCCAGGACCTGTGCGCTCACTTCAGATGAATAACTGGTTTACACTCAGCACGCTGAGGAAAGGGAAGAAATCTGAACGTCGTTCTGAAATCACACCCGAGGTAACTTACTGCGTCACCTTACAAATGCACTGCCCTTGTTTGGGTTTTAATTTCACTTCAATTTCTAGCAATTCTATGATGTTTTTCTTACATTTGACTATTTATGTTGTTTGAAATATACAAATTTCAATTCATTTCATTTTGCTATGGCTCTTGATGAGTTTTTCAGATAATATTTAGGCGGATGTTTTATTTCTTTTCAATAAAATTTCATTTTTTGCACATTACATTTCATTTGCATATAATTTATGACAAATTTGTATATTTCATAATGCCATAAAATCGGTGCCCCCCCTGGATCCATCCTGGGGCCCCCAGTTTGAAAACCACTGCCCTAAAGGAGTCACAATTATTTTACTTCACATACAAAATATGTTTTAAGACTTTATAGTCGAAATAGCAAAACATGTTATCTTCAATAAAACACCTGCGCCGTTTTCACCACAAAGCATCAAACCTTTTCTTTTATTCTCCATCAGATGTTACAGCTCACACGCAATCTGAATTTCTTTGAAATATTTATTAAATCTCCAAAAGAGGAATTCTCCCTGCAGCTAAAAAAACAGAAAAGTGATATTGTTTGGAACGCCACAATACGCAAAGGTCAGATTCATTCATTCATTCATCCTCAATTTCCATCTGAACCTCAGAGGCGCCTGTTGTTCATCATGAACATTTGAGGCGGTCACCCCAATGTGTTTTGCAAAGTTTGCTGCGTCTGTTTTGTAGATTCGTTGGTGTGCTGGATAGCTTAAGTGTTAAAGGCGTTTATTGGCAAAAACATAATGTATGCAAAGAGTCAATATTTGAAGTGTTGGGCCTTGTCATAACCTCTGTGATTGGCTCTGGCACGCTGGATGTCAAATCCTGACTGATGCCGAACCTTTCTTGCCTTATTAGGGCTCTGAGATGATCACAATTTGTGGGCTTCTGCTTGTCCGCTCACTTTTTGAGGATCGACCACAGCTTCTCTATATGGGGTTGACATCTGGGGAGTTGCTTTTTTGCAATTATTTAAAATGCATCGGACACCCTGTATAATAATCTTTAAACAACGTGAATGAACACCACAGCAGCTTCAGCAGAAACGTTTAATGTCGCTGCATATACTTTTGGCCACGATTGTTCGCCAGACGTGAGCGCCATGACAGCACATGACAAACCCAATAGAAACAAGGCATTTGTTGTGGAAGCAAACTGACTCTGATATATCTGATCGTGTAATTGATGCAAAATGATACTGTAGTGTTGTCCCATCTTGTTAATACACAAAAACTGATAGATGTAACTATCCTGCAAATAATCTCTGGGGAATGCAAAAGTTTTGCAAAGGAATGCTTGGAGAGAGCAAAAGATTTAAAATATTTTCAGTCCCTTTCCTATTTTTTCCACCACCCATATGTCCCCTTAGTTGCTAAGAAACGGGTTGCATCTTATTTTTCAGATAAAAATGTCATTTTAATTTGCGTCTTGTGAAATTTGGACAAATAACGGACAACAGTGTTTTGTTTTAGCGTGATAATTTGTCAAAGATAATTTGGGGTTTTTAGTAGTCTAGTTTAAATGGAAAACCGGGGGACCTCCAAATTCATTATTTTAGACCCCCCTGATTAGAGGTTAAGATCACAGGAGAATATTTTTCAAATCTTTTCTTCTTTGATTCTAGGTGATTACAAACAGAAGGCGTCTGCAGCCGGTAAGCAATAACGTTCACATGTAATTGTTAGAAATATCACATTGATAGAAAATCCAGATTTCATACGACTTTTCATTTGCACTGAATTATTTGGCAGATTTTACAGATGGAGGCAAAGGACCTTACAGCTCAAGTGGTAAGAAAAGACTGTAATTGTGATGATTAAATGATGTAAAACAGCATGATCCTGAATGATCGACATGTATTTGACACTGCGGGACAACACTAGACTGTCAGGGTTCCGTCCTTCCTTCTTTGAGCTTTCATGCATTGTGGACAGGACCGTGACAGTACAATGTCTTGTATATATGTTTTGTTATTTGTGGAGACACGCGGCTGTATGTTTTGATAATTCGCCGCGTGTCCTCCTGTCCGTGTAGCTCCGCCCCTTGTTTCTCTGTTAGTCTCCCATTAGTGTTTTACCTCCGTCACCTGTCTCCCTTTAATGTTTAGCCTTGTTACGCCTCCTGTCTCATTATCCCTGGTTAGTATTCCCTTCTTAAACCCTGTGTTTCCCGAGTTCGGGGTCGGTTCGTTGTATGCTGTTCGTTGTTTGGTTGCAAGTTTTATGCTTGTATGTTTTAGGTTTGTTCTGGTTCATGCTGTGGTTTACCTGTGCGCACTGGATTATTTTCCCCCGCCTTTTCGTGTGGGAATGTTCGTGTAGTCTTCGTGTGGCATTATCCCCCGTATGTTCTGGATTATTTTTCCCAGCCTTGTGGGTTTTGTTTTCACTATTTTGTTCATTAAATATTTTTACTCGCTGTACTGCATCTGGGTCCTGTTTCCCTATCACACCCATTATTCGTGACATAGACTCTCTGTTCACAGCTGACGCTCAAACCACCAGCAACTTTTTCTCCTGTGTGATGCACATGAGTTCATAACGCACTATATCATTATTTCATTTGATTTAGTTTATGTCGCACCCTGAGCTTGAATTAGTTGAATAAGGTAACAACCGTCATTCTATAAAAAAGGTGTTGTTTAAGCGTCTCATTCTTCATAATCTGCTTCTGCAGGTGAAAGATCTGTGCCTGAGATCCTTCTCAAGTATCTTGATGATCTGAAATCAGAGGATCTCAGACGATTCACATGGCATTTGACTCAAGGCGACCGTGAGTCCAAAAATCCCCAAAAGCAAGCTGGAGACTAAGGCGCCGTGTGATGTTGTGAGTTGTATGATTGATCGATATCAAGATGACGGTGCTGGAAGAGAAACTCTGAGGATTTTGAAGAAGATGAATCAAAACAAACTTGCCGATGAACTGCAGGAGGAGCTCGCCTCGATGTGAAACTAACTATGAAACACACGTCTGTCTCACAGCACCTGATGTACAACGATTGATGTGAATATTACAAACTCGTGCTTCTGTTTTATTTCTACAGATGGTTATATCAGTCACCAACCGTTTGTCACAATGTGTTTTCTTCAAATCGGCTTTGCCCTATAGAAATATATTTAAATGAATTAAAGAGATGTGCATGGATGATGATTGGCTTTGCCGCCCCTCCTAGCCCTTATAAACCACATAAATAAAGAAACAGAGCTGCTCTGAAATGACAAACATGTGCAAAGAGAAAAGTGGACATCCACCCCTTACTTCTCAATAGACGTACAGCTGCTAACCTATAATACACATCAGGTGCACAGTAAATGAACAAAACATAGGCACACGTGACTTTAACACACTTAAACAGAGCATGCATCTTAAAGGGCTTATTTTATAACCTCATTAAACATAAATGTGAAAATGATGTTGTTGCCGTCTATATACGGTTTCTTCAGACACGTGCGAACCTGACCCCTGCTTAACCTCCGGTTTGTGTTTGGCTAGTGTCTAATAATAGAACTATTTATATTTTATTTAATTGATATTAATATTTATGTATTTGATTATTTTATTGTATAATAATTGTATTAAATAAACTAGATTTGTTGAATGGGTCCTGTAGTTCGGTCGCATTTAAAGAAACCGTCTGGTACACTGACATCTAGTGGTTGAGCTTGGTATCACAGTCTAAATTCATAATATTGGAGAGACAAGTTTAGCCAAGTAACTTCTTCTCAGTTTCTTTTGCTTGTTATCAGTAATAATCTACAGGCGCTCTATTGTTTGTGAATGTGTATCGGAAGTTAAGGGCCGTCCACAAACGCACGCATGCGCAGTAACGTTAGTTTATGTTGTGGCTTTGAAACTGTCTACACTGTAAAAAGTCGTTCTGTGGGTTTGTAGATTTCATGAAATTGAATAAGTAAACGTTATTTAACTAAATTAATTTCTTGCATTTTTGTTAGTTTTTTACATAAAAATTATTTAAAAATGACTGGAATACAATCTACTTAAATTGCTTGTTAAACAGTTAGTTATTATTTTTGAATAATTCCAAATAGAGAGATTATTGAATGAATTCAACGTAATGCAATTGAGTTGTTTTCAATTTACAAACATTTCCTGTTAAAACTCCACTGGAATTACTCATCTTATAATAATAATAATTAAGGCCTATTATTATTATTATTAGCACTGACATTCATCAGTTCCGTCCAACAGGATTGTGTAAAACATGCATGCGGTGAACTTTTTAAAACTTCTCTTATGGGATTCATGTGATTGCTACCAAACCAAGTGTTAAATTGTGAACAGACTTCTGATATCTTGATCGATCTGTGTTGCCATGGTGAGGCACTGCCGTAGTGCCCATCCTCACTGCTTGCAGCTAGTATTTTATTATTATTATTAATAACCATTATGGCTATTCTGCTAAACTAATTACATTTTGGATAATAATAATAACACATTGGTGGCCTACGAAATTCAATCTGCCATGAAACAGGAAGTTGCTCTAACTCAAACACACAATGTCCACCCCAAACTGTCCATGTTTGATAGAAGTCCTGGCCTGAAGACATTTATAATTACTAACAGTCATAGTGCAGCTTTAAGTTTTATTGTCTTATTATAAAGGAACATTAACAGTAGACCTACCGTCAGGCGTTACTCCAAATCCAAAGAGAAGTCCTGGCATGGGATCATCGGGTTTATTCCAGATGATGCTTCATATTCACAGTCCAGAAAGAAAATCCATAATAAACAAATTATTACTTGATAAACATGAACAATTACGTTAGTAGTTACATACAGATAAAAGACATCCACATGTGTTACAATGGGTTCATTTTGATCAGTCCACTTGCAGCCAGTCATGCAAAAGTCAAATCACATCACAACGATTTGATGATGACTGCAGTTACCAACATATAAAACCATCAGATGGCTCTCAAACCCAAGAAGAATGAGCTTTTACATTATTTCTCAGTAGTTTGTTAAACTGTAACTAATGGCAGGACAGGCAGCGGATCCGCGAGCAGTAAAGATTTTATTAAACAAAAACCAAAGTAATAAAAGAACAAGGAACTAAAATAATCCCCCACAAACACAAGTAACAAGACTAAACATGCAACAACTCACTAAAGACAAAGAACACACTGGGGCTTAAACCTACTGAGAACTAATAGATAACAAGAAACATCTTGGAGAAACAATTAACAAGAACCAATGAAAAAAAAGAACTACATAAGACTACAACATAAAACGGGAACAGGAAATGCAATACAAAATAAAAGGCCGAACCAACGATGGAAACGCACACTGAATCGTGACACAAACATTCATGTGACAGTGGCTCAATGGGTAAAGCATTGTGTTAGCAGTTAAAGGGTCGTAGGTTTGAGTCCTGATAACATTGAATGTCACTCAAATAAAAGCATCTCTCATGCATAAATGTAAAGTATCAGAGCGGACGATGCTGAGTTTGATTCAAATCTGACTGATGTCAAGTCCGTTCTACATTACAGGCCTTTGACATGATCAGAAAACACGTGTGACGTGTTCATATGTTGAAATCCTCCACACATTATCCAACTGTCAGATTAAAAACAGACACACAAACTCAAGAAAATCAAAGTGAACACATTACTGACTCTTTCTTGACGTCTCGCTCTTTTTTCTGAGTAAAATTGATTTAGTTTTCTGGAGATCTTCTGGAGAAGTTAAAAGAAATGTCAAGTTTGAGCGTGAAAGAGAAACACTGTTCACAAGCTATGTCTTGAAAAGCCTCTTGGCCGTCTCATGAGGCGATGCCTTCGGAGCAGCGTTTAGACATGAAGGTAGCTGGGAGTCTCCTAAAGAGTCTCTCATTGAGCCCCATATTAAAACGGCCAACTTTACAGCAGAAAAAACATGTTTACAGCCTGGTACAGTACAAACAATTATTTTGGTCTTTATAGCTAATTTTTTTTTTCTGCAAATTAGGTGCGTGGCCACTTGAGTGACAAGTGGTTTCAGCCAACCAGGCGCCTCGGCTCCAACCACGTCCCGCCTCTTTGCCCGATTATGCGTGAGTGACGCGGCGACGGCCGGCTACGCCCACTTTAAGCGTCAAAACTGCTCATCAGAAACGTACGGGTGACGTCACGGACACTACGTCCATATTTTATACAGTCTGTGGTTGTCACGTGTCTGTTTGGGAAGAAAGAAGTTCTTTTTGAATTTATTTGTTAAAAATAATTTGTAAATAAAGTGAGCGGTTACAAAAGTAACTTTTATAAATATATAAAAATAGGGCATTTCTCAATGTTTCCATGCGTGCTCTTGACCGTGTCGTTTGAAGTATCAACATCTTATTTTTAATACATTAATTTAGTCTTCATCTACTTTAACTTACATATAGAGTTTCCTCGGGATATGGACGATGCGTCAGATTGGCGTGGGCCATGACACAATAACAAATTGAGCTGCCAAAATAACTTTGCATGGTAGATAGTAAACCACAACTACTTAGTAATGTTGCTCAATTTTGTTTTCAAACACGTACATGATAAGGCAGCACGTGCTCTTCTATTGTGTATTAGCTGTAAGCGTTAAAAAGACTTCTAATAAAGGACAAAAACACATGTCCACGGAAGAGGTGATTTATTCATCTTTTTCGAGGCAATACAGAATCAGTTTATTGAATCGATGAATATTGCCATTTGTACAGAAAAACCGAGCGGGAAAGTAAATGGAAAGAAAGACAAAAGAGTGAAATAGGTGGTGGTTTGGAGACGATGGGTGGAGATGATGTTAAGCAGAAGACTGTGGTTGGCCCTCATACCCTCCCGTCACAGTTTGAGCTGTCCAATAAAATGTTGTATCATGAGGACGCGCAATCGGATTGGGCGCGAACTCTGTTGGAAATCAGCATAACCCAGTGCATAAATACCTCCACACGGCCACAGACCCTCACATACTTCAAATTGCTTCCGGTTTGCAGTCATGCCTGAACCCGCGAAGACAGCGCCTAAGAAAGGCTCCAAGAAAGCCGTCGTGAAGAGCGCCGCAAAGGGAGGAAAGAAGCGCAGAAAGTCTAGGAAGGAGAGTTACGCGATCTACGTGTACAAAGTGCTGAAGCAGGTTCATCCCGACACCGGCATCTCTTCGAAAGCGATGGGCATCATGAACTCCTTCGTCAACGACATCTTCGAGCGCATCGGCGGCGAGGCGTCGCGTCTCGCGCACTACAACAAGCGCTCGACCATCACATCGAGAGAGATTCAGACCGCCGTGCGTCTCCTGCTGCCCGGTGAACTCGCCAAACACGCCGTGTCTGAGGGCACCAAAGCCGTCACCAAATACACCAGCAGCAAATAAATCCTCATATGATCTGTTGTTCAACACAAAGGCCCTTTTAAGGGCCGCCCACTGTATCCATTTAAGAGCTTCCGGTATCTGTTCAAGCGAAATATCTTCTTGTGACAAGTATAGAATGTAATGCATATACAAATATTGTCGTGTTTTAAAGCGGCTGTTTCTTTAAATGTTGAAGTTCAGAGATGTCTTCAAATCTATGAATGAGTTCGGCTTGCTTTCTTTTTCCTTGAGCATATATGGTGCTTTCTATGCATTTATTGTGATTGTATATTACAAATTAAAAATGCTCAAGTTTGCAAATACTGGTTAATTTCTACAAAGTAAAGCACTACATATAAATGAAAACAATTTAAAATGGTATAATCACTGATGTTTATAACTTGTGTTCAGTTATATTTATATATAAATACATTGTGCACATTAATCATTGTGTCTTGATCATTTTATTTCCCGGAAAGATTACTAGTCTGGAAATAAGTTTAATCACACAGTTGAGACTGAGGGTCAGTGATGAATATGATGGTGGTTTTGTCTATAGATGAGTTATCAGAGTTTCAGTTCTGAAAGCCTTCATATAAAACCAACCTGACGACACTTTCAAAATGTGACGTATCCCCAAATAACATGTGTTCTCCCCCACATATATACTTGATCAGTTAGTATGCAATATTTTGTTTATAGTTCGGGTAAAATTGTATTTTGCAGACGGGACATGCAAGTCATGAAGCGTCTGGGCGAGGCGCGTGCTAAACAAATGCATTATTTAACACTGCGCGAGCCCCTATATTACATTTATTTGATTAAAATGTTAAAAGTGTTTCCTAAACAAACAGGTGACGCTCTTAGTGTTTCATCAAATATTCTGCTTAAAAATCTCATTTAAATCATAGGTGGATTCTTTCTGTGGCGGTAACTTCTCTTTTAAGAATCACCCAGCAAATCAAGAACGTGCAGCGTTACCGTGAATATAACTCTGTAATGTCAATAATAAACACAACAATTCAGATACGTGTGAAATCTGACGTTGTAATTCGAAAAGAATCTATTGGTCTTCTTGACACCAACTTCACTTTTTTCACGTCATGCTGATGTCTATTGTGTTTGATAACTTACACTTTTTAAATCATTTCTCTTGAATTGAGATTCGACGAAGCGCTTCCACATGAACCAGCAATACCAAAAGGAGGAAGACGAAAAGAAAGGGGTGTGGCTGGATGTTTGGTGATTGGTTTAAAAGTTTTACAGACTCCAACCAACAGAAGACTGACATGCACGGATAAATACTGGGAACTCCGTCAGACAGTTTCATTATTTCCACGCTGAAGTTAAGCTAAAGATGAGCGGCAGAGGTAAAACCGGCGGGAAGGCGAGAGCCAAGGCCAAGACTCGCTCATCACGAGCCGGACTTCAGTTCCCCGTCGGCCGCGTTCACAGACTTCTTCGTAAAGGGAACTACGCTCAGCGGGTCGGTGCCGGCGCTCCTGTGTATTTAGCCGCTGTGCTCGAGTACCTGACCGCTGAGATTCTCGAGTTGGCTGGAAACGCTGCCCGGGACAACAAGAAGACTCGCATCATTCCCCGTCACCTACAGCTGGCCGTGCGTAACGACGAGGAGCTCAACAAACTTATGGGTCGAGTGACCATCGCTCAGGGTGGAGTGTTGCCTAATATTCAGGCTGTGCTGCTGCCCAAGAAGACCGAGAAACCCGCCAAAACCAAGTGAACGGATTCGCGTTGATTTCCATGACACAAAGGCTCTTTTAAGAGCCACCCACTTACACTACCGGAGTGATTTTTACACAATATTTAACTTTGTTTGTGTGTTCGTCCTCGATTTAAGAACAATGAACAGTTTAAATGGTGCAAAGTCGTGCTGTCTCAAACACTATTGGATGGTCAGATCGATCACAGACATAGATGACGTGAACACACCAACGCAATTTATATATCCTGTCAACTGTTCCTTATATATGAAGATACACATCCATCTTACATTTGTTCCCCGTATTCGTTCTGCTCGTGCACTCGGAAAGCTGACTGTGTATCTGCAGACATATAAAGCACATTTGCAGTGTTCATTAATACCATGTCGACTTACACAAAGTGTGACTACACAACAAAGAATTTCGAGCGTGTATCACAAACTACTGCGGCGCTTGCTTGAAAACAGGAAACGCTCCTCTATTGGCTCAGACCTCACACGATGGCCAATCACATCTCGACACGCCATCACCACATTGAGCGCATGGTTTAAAAAGAGAAGCCGCTTTTCCACGCAGCTCAGTTTATTTTCAAGCGGGGACAAGCTAATAGCGCATCAATGGCAAGAACCAAGCAGACCGCTCGCAAGTCCACCGGTGGTAAAGCGCCGAGGAAGCAGCTCGCCACTAAAGCGGCTCGTAAGAGCGCTCCGGCCACCGGCGGAGTGAAGAAGCCTCATCGGTACAGGCCCGGTACCGTGGCGCTGAGAGAGATCCGCCGCTACCAGAAGTCCACCGAGCTGCTCATCCGCAAACTGCCTTTCCAGCGTCTGGTGAGAGAGATCGCTCAGGATTTCAAGACGGATCTGCGCTTCCAGAGCTCCGCAGTCATGGCTCTGCAGGAGGCCAGTGAGGCTTATCTGGTCGGTCTGTTCGAGGACACGAACCTGTGCGCCATCCACGCCAAGAGAGTCACCATCATGCCCAAAGACATTCAGCTGGCGCGCCGCATCCGCGGAGAGCGCGCTTAAACGTCAGCCACATCAGCCCCAAAGGCTCTTTTAAGAGCCACCACACAGCCACTGAACGACACAATTTCCGTTGTAATAGTGTTTTTTTTGCGCCAATAAGACAACCAAGATTGTGAATGTTCGCCTCTATTCCAAAATAGTTACTGTTTAGAAGTGCTGAAAGATGAATTAAAAGATACAGTCGGGATTTTATGCGTGTTAAGACAGTTTTGTTTTTCTATATGAATATAGAAACCAAAGTGGTCGTGTTAATGTTGTTCTTCATTTGTCCAAAGGGTAGAGGTTTGCGTCAAATAAGCGCTACGAACATTTAGATTTTCCAGTGAGGAAATGACGTGATGCAGATTTGAAAAACTTGACGGTCGGGAAATAGCAGAAGCACATCGAACACATATTCACACCGACACTGAAACTTGTAAAACGACTTTCACTTGTGTGGAGCGATTACTCACGAGTGTAAATAACGCAAACACAGATTCTAAATTCTCGCGAGAGCTTTGCCGCGTCTGGGAGATAAACATCGTTGGCTACTTTTCTGGGGCCTGTTGCACAAAACTAGGATAAGGGATTAAGCCAGGATATCTTGGTGATCCTGGCTCAATTGATCCGTAATCCGGTTGCACTAAAGCTGGATAGGGGGCAGGAGGATATGTTATGGTATAAATTACCATGGAGATTTATTCTGTGGAGCTAGCCTGCTCCAGACCAGGCTAAATTCCAGGATCTATTTAATCTCATCCCTAATGTCAGTCAGCAGTCACCACAAATGGAAACCAAGTTATTTCACTGATCACTATACATTGTTATCACATATAACTAGACCCACTGTCATTATTTAAACGTTTGTGATCATTAATTTCAATCATTTTGGATAAATGATTTTTAGATGATGTTGCTATCATTAGATAATTTACAGTTTCCCATAGACTATAAGGCTATATATAAAATGATAGAATATTAGGGCCACAGAGGGAAAAAAAAAGACAAGTCATAATATTGTAACCAGTTGTTTTAAAGGAGGACAGTTGTTAAAATGACAGATGTGGGGCATTTCGTGAAATTGTACTTCAGTATGGTTTCATAAAGAAAGACATGCTGATGTGCCAGAATATTAAGTATCACATTGTCATAAGTATCAAAACTGTAAAAAGAATATGTAGCTTTTCTGCAGAAAGAACCAGCCTCATAAATTTATGACTTTATCCTTTTTCCTCAGTGTGGCCCTAGTACTCTGTCATATAAACAAATACACATTCCATATGAATATAAAACACAATGTGTAACATTATGTTCCTTTATTGAATAAGGACAAAACAAAGCAGGTAAACCATCAGCTCCTTTCGAAACTGAAGTCACAGTGACTCTACAAGATGGAAAGCATATTATACAAAATGATACATACACATTCAAAGGTCTGTATATAACACACCCTGCATGTCTGCACACTAAAATAAAGCAGGACAAATCCATACACATCAACTGAACAGACAAATGAATGGATGCAGTAGCCTCCCTGCAGCCTTGTATTACACACAGTATACCGCACAAACATCATAAGAGGCCAAATTCGTAAAAAAACGAACCCAAAAAAACCCAAATTCCTCTGCCACCGCAGGACATATTTAACCAAAATTGAAAGCACACATACTAACTAAAATAATTCAACACATATTGGTCCCTCAGCAGCCGACCACTGTCGTCATCAGGGAAGATTGCCGGATTGTCCCAGTCCATGGCTGGTGGCACTCTGCGGGCCCTCTCCTTCTCAGGCAGGCCACATTGTGGAGGACAGCACAAGCCACAGTAATATCACATGCCCTAACAGGGCTGACCCTTAATTTAATTTGTGAAGGCAGTGAAAGCGTGCCTTCAGGAGGCCAAAGGTCATTTCAACTCTGGCCCTGGTCCTGGCATGGGCATGGTTGTAGGCCTGCTGTGCTTCCTGGGGGTCTGTGAAAGGTGTCAGGAGAAAAGGCTGGCAGCCATACCCCCTGTCTCCCAGCAACACACCAGAGAATTCACCCGTCAACACAAAATCTCATCATTACTACCTCATAAACACAGTGATATTCTTGACACGGCCATGATGGTTATAAATAGGGGTTGTGTGTCTTACCTTGTGATAGGCACTGATAGATTTCAGAGGCCCGAAAGATTCTGGAGTCATGGACTGAGCCAGGCCATTTTGCCACAACATTGCTGATCACACAGTCAGCATGCAGACCATCTGAAATCATAAGAGAGGAATATTACACCAATCAATGCACATCACTGGCAATGCAGAGTGTTCGTCAATGGACAATATCAAAAAGTTATGTTCACCTGAACATTAATGCTGTGAAAGGATTTCCTATTCACAAAAATCGGCCTCATGGGCACCTGAGGGGGCTTTTATCCTTATGTGTGTGCAGTCCACTGCACCAATGACATTGGGGAAACCTGTCACACAAAGTAATAATGAGTATCCTACTATGTGTTAACAGTTGTCCTGTAATTTAGATCCTCTTACCTGCAATCCTATAGAACTCCTCTTTGATGTCACAGAGTCTTCTGTGGCCAGGGAAGGAGATGAAGACATCTGCTAATGCTTTGATAGCCAGACACACACTCCTTATTGTGCGGCAAATTGTGGCCTTGTTCAGCTGTTCTGCATCCCCCACTGAGTACAGGAAGGCTCCACTAGCAAAAAAGCGCAAGGCCACACAAACCATTTGCTCCACACTCAGTGCATGGCTCCGTGCAGTGCGGTGCTTAATCCTGGGACCCAGTAGTCTGCATAGATACCTGATGCCATCTGCAGAAAACCTGTATCTTTCATATGGATGGTCATCAGGGAAGGCCAGTGGGTCCAACCGGTCCCTGAAGACCCTTTCTCGCCTGAAGGCTCTCCTCAGCACAAGTGCTTCTTCATCCACCACATCTCGCAAGAATGGGCATGCCATTGTCAGAGCAGAAAGGAACACACAATTTTGGGCCTTCATATAGGCTAGTGGCCACACCTGGTGCTGGGGGGGTGGGCAAAAGAGGCCGGTGCCTTATAACGATGACTTGGTTGTACTGATTGCTGGGAAAATAAAAAAAACCTTAGAAAGATGCCACCGTCCTGTGTGCTCACAATAAGAGCTCATATGTCATGGCTCACTTGACTTTACGAGAATATACCTAATTTTTATTTTGAGCTGTGTCATCTTCTTGGAGCTGGGGGAGGAAAGAAAAATAATGATTAATACATTTGTGTTACAGTTAGCATACAGTGTACATTGAAGGCATATCTCACCTCCCTCTCAAGTTTTTTTATTTCAAGGTCCAGTTTCCTAATTGTCCTCTTTTATTTCGGACTCCAGTGCAAGATTTTCCATCTGTTTCTTCTTGTACTGAATGTCTATGTCTGCCAGTTCTATTTGGCGCCGGAGGTGGTTGCCATACAACTTTCTGATAGCTTGTGAGCTCTGTGAACACAATACAATTAGCGCAGCTGGAATTTGGCAGGATGTGGTGTCCTTTTATTAATACGCACTATGTTGCCAGGCTGGTTTTCCCACTGTATAGCATCTGGGTCCTGTAAAAGAAATTAGATTTTTTGATTTTGATGAGGACTCCTCACCATTGTAGAGTAAATAGTACTTTCACAGTCTTAACATGATACCTCATGCCTTCTGGAATCCAGAGAGATGGTCTCCTCCTCATCATCGTCTCCATCATGTGCTGTTGCTGCTGCACTGGGGCTTTCACCCTATCACATTTAATCGGATTCATATTGAAGCTAGTAGACAAGACATGCCAGGCCTACAGTATGCCTTTGATGGAGTACTCACTGGATCAGCATCGTCTGGTGCTTGTGCTGGTGGCTCTAACAGGAACACAGTGCTGCCAGACACTGCAAGGCAATAGGTAAACCAAAGTCAGACAGTCCAAATTGATTCAATATGAATGTGGTTGTATCCCATGTAGAGATGGAAGGACATACCTTGAATGAAGCGGGTGGCATCTTGGGAGGAACCTATGCTCGTCTCTTTCCCCCCAGGGATCCCCTCTAAGACGGGCCTGCCTTTATTTAGCTCCAAGGCCATGTCCTCTGCTGGGGTAAGGTCAGCCTTTGGTGACCCACCACCCGTGCCTTGTCTGTGGGTATTCTTTTTCACTGCTAAAACAGTACAGACAATGTGTGAGCAGGCACCTTCTGGGTACAATATATGCTTGTGCTTTGTTAAATATTAGTCAGGGACCATACCATTCTGCAGAATGTTCTTGTATTTGATTTTGACCTGCTGCCATGTCCGTTTTGGCCCGTTCATGTTTAATCTACATCGCACGCGCACGCGCACTTTATCACAAGAACATTTAATGGAGTCACACTGCAAAAAATGACTTGGTATTTTTGTCTTGTTTTCAGTAAAAATATTAAAAAAAAAAAAATCTTAAATAAAGATGTATTTTCTTGATTTGCTAAATGACCTAGCAAAATAAAGTTTATATTTTTTGTCTAAACTATACTTAAGTAAATGTGTGCTTAAAACAAGCAAAAAAATAAAAAATCTGTCAATATAATAAGAAAAATTCTCTTGAAATAGTTTACTTTTTCCATAAACACTTAATTTTAGAAAAGTTCTCTTGTTTCACTGGCAGATTTTTTTGCTTATTTTCCTAGGTAATTTTGCTCAAGAAAATATTTAAGATATTTTTTTTTTAACTGAAAACAAGACAAAAATACTAAGTAAGAAAGACATTTTTGCAGTGCAGTGAGCAACCGACCTTGGGTCCTTTGAAAGGCGCTATATAAATTAAAGTGATTATTATTATAGCTATCTATTTTCAATTAAATTTTATTTATATAGCACTTTTCACAATTGTTTCATTCTGTCAAAGCAGCTTTACATTAATAAAAGCAGGAGAAACACAAAAAAAAACGGTGGACAACATAAGAAGCAGAGTACAACGGCTAAGATTAAACCGTACTGAGCGTAGTAACGTTAAATAATAATGTAAGGCTTTAATAATAATTTATCATAGCTTTATACAGTGTGATGGAGTTACTTTACACAATTTCACTCATATCTGCAGTGCATTTCAATTAAAAATTTAACCGTTTCATAATTACAGTACAACTGCGTTTTTGGAGATGTGAATTAAATATTTGAATTGTAATTGTGATGTTTCAGCGGAGCGGTGAGTGTGTAATTGTGCACTACTTACGCATTCAGGCGGTCTGCAATACTTTGCCACGCTTTTTCTCTTTGCTTTATCACTGTGGCGGTGTTGCCTTTCTTCTTAATTATATCTTTTACCTCCTCGTATGCCTCCATGAGGATTTGTGCTTCCGACGGGGAAAAGTACGCGGCTCTAGTTGCCATGGTAAATCAGTTAATCTGTGATCTGTGGCGGGGTCTATTTGAGTGAGCCGTGAGCGCGCACCTATCCAGGATTGGTTTCACCTGGCTTAATGAATCCGTGTCTGCTCATCCTGGCTTGGTCTTTGTGCAACCAATTAAGCCTGGACGCACATGTTTTGGCTTCATTGAGCTCAGCTGAGTCATTTATCCCGGATGTCTTAATTCTACTTTTGTGCAACAGGCCTCTGAGCTCTTACTAAATCCTTGTTGTTTCGAGCAAAGTGTTTGGCAATTTTAACAATTGTAGGCAGGTTAGATGGTTTATCTCGGCCTAAAAGTCAGCGTGTCGGGAGGTTTTGGTCTGGCAATGAATGTATGAAAGAGAAAGACGAGCGTTTTACGCCATCAAAGGCAGATTCACCAAAACAGATATTCCAGTTCCAGTCTGGTGTCAAATCTGTGAAAGTGTTATTATGCCTATCGCTCTATATGGCTGCGAGGTTTGGGGTCCACAGTGTCTGGCAGATTACTGCTCCAAATGGGATAAACACCCCATAGAATCCCTGCATGCTGAATTCTGTAAAAACATTTTAAGAGTTCAGAGAAGAACACCAGATAATGCATGCAGGGCCGAATTAGGCAGATACCCCCTGATAATACACATCCAAAAACATTCCCTCAAATTCTGGACTCACCTTAACTCAAGTCCTCCAGACACACTTCAATATGAAGCACTTAAAACCCAAGAGCTGAGACCTAAAGCCAGTCCCATCTGACACTTCAGACCGGCACAACCCAACAAAACCACATCAGAATAAACCAAAGGATCAAAGAAGGTCAAAATTCATATTTAGATCACTGGGAAAAAGAAAGTAAAAACCAAAGTAAACTAGAATGCTTAATCTACTACAGGAATAAATACACAATATTTTAGTGGTCATGAAAATGTATTCAGATTAGGCGTATTAATGATACATTCACGTGATAAATCATGACATTTCATCTACAGGAAAAAAGTAAATGTAAGTTCAAGTGAATGCTTCTAAAAGTAAAAAGCAATGGCCCTGCATTTACTTGGTGTCGGATCCATACCTAATTTTACAGTATCACCCACGGGTTGCCAGATCTGTGGAACAAATCCACACCAACAGTGGACACAGAGAGGAACACAGACAGTCATGCAGAAACAAATGGAGAAATAAAGACAAAACTAAGAAAACAAAGTAGGCCGTTAGTATATATAATTGTAAAATATGTGGAACAGAACATTCAGCATATAATTGCTGCTTTTGGTAAACAGTGTAGAAACGGTGAGAGATGATATTTGGCAACGATGACTCACTTGTTCACCCATTCACTAATCCCTATATAGCGAATGGTTAATAATCCACTATATGGGGAAGAACTGAACGAAAATGAGTGAACAATTTCGGACACTGACGTGATATATATCCTGCGTCTGACAGCACTGTCGCGGACATTCGTCATAACGATTATAATACACCTGTGTCGCTTTATGGATTGTTTTGTAAAATAATAAAGTTCATTCTTACATTATTTGTCAAGTTTATTATAATAGCTTTTAATAAAGAGAACAAAACAAATGTTGGCCACGTTTATTTACAATTACATTTTATTACGTTAAATAAAATTACTTAATATAATTAAAATAAAACACTGATATTTATAACATCCTTTTAATCTGTTTATTCTCAAAAAGTAGAAAATAACTGTCAACAAGAACAAACACAAGTGTATTAACGTACACTTGTGGCATTAAGGGTCACAGCTGATTCTAATCAGACAGTTGATTTGCATTGTATCATGGGAAATATGAGTGAGCGAGTGTACGTCGGATGTACACTCAAAATCAGAATGCATTGTGGGTAAAAGTAGTGAACAAATGTAGGGAATGAGTTGTTTACTCAGAATTTGGACAACACTACAAAATGGCGGACACCCGATATAGTGCACTATATAGGAGAGTGGGCGAATTCAGACACAGCTTCTGTGACAGAAAATGATGCCTCGGAACAGCGTGATGACATTTGTCGGAGGGATAAAGGCAGTGGAAGACAAAAATGAACAATGTGTGAACTTTAAACTTAATATTGATTCAAAAGCAAATATGTCATTCCTTACAGCCTTTTAGAAAACAAATGTGAAAAAGGAAGAATGAATAAACACGAAAGTGAAGCCGTTTACAATAATAACAAAAGAAAAAAGCAGTGGAAAAAACGTTAATGTGACTTGACATTAAATATAAAAATACAGTACGAGCCCTGCCCTTCTCTCGACCAGCATCTTTCACGGGTGTGCTTGAACAACACAAGAAATCGCTCATATATATTTCATCTGCAGAAGAAGATATTTTGTAGAATGTTGATCCAAAGGAACACAAAATCCACTGAGGCAGTACTCTCTCATTGTGTGTGTTTTTTACTGAAGAGAGAGTAACAGCAGGAATAAATGATTCATTCATGATTATTAACAACAGTCAGCAAATGTGTGTCTTTTATAACAATTGTGTATGAATCTCAGCATCATACTGTCAACATTGTTATGACCGAAACGTTAAAAATTAAACGTTAATAAAAATCATCAATGTAACATCGTCCGGTATTAGAAATCAAGCTTTTTGTGTGTGTTGTGGATTGTATATACATATCTGTTATGTGAAATAACTTTTTAGGGCAGATACTAAATTCAAAACAAACTGTAAATTTTATGATTTCTCAGGTTTGCCTTAAATGATCCACATTTTATTCTGCAAGGCGTGTATATATAAATTAGGGCTGTCAAACGAATAATCGCATCCAGAATAAAAGTTTATGTTTACATAATATATGTCTGTGTAATGTGCATATTAATGATGTATTTACTTATGCAAACATACACATACATATATATTTAATTAATGGTAAATATAAATAAATACATGTAAATATTTCCTAAATATGTATTCATATTTGTGTATGTGTTTATAAATAAAAAAATAAGTACAGTACACAGACATATATTGTGTCAACACAAACTTTTATTCTGGATGCGATTAATCGCTATTAACCTTTTGACAGCCCTAATATAAATGCATTGTGTTCTTTCTCCGATAATTTTTCTCTGCACTTTTACGTCTCTACTTGTTCACTCCGTTTCCAGTCCTTGTAAAAATAAATGTTAATTGTATTCACATGCTCATGTTGTAATGTGTAGTTCAGATCAAGTTCTGACTTGTATGCAAAAACAAAACAAGCAAATCATTAAAAAAGGCTTGGGAATAGGCAGATAAAAAGAAAAACGACTCATGTTTGCACGTCCTGTATCCCCTTCTAACTTCAAACAAACACTCACAAACACAAGACTGTTTTTTTTACTGTACAGTTTCAGGACATAATGCGAGCAGTTTCTTAGTCAGTGCTAAAACGAACAAAATCAAACAACACATCACCCCCGTGGTCCCAGCATTAAATATCAAACCCGTTTCTTCATCTCGCCGGCTTTCATGAGCGCTTTAATGGCCCTCGCTCTCATCTCCAGCTCCAGCAACTCCAGCTGCTGAGCAGACGGCTGCTCCGTCCGTCCTCTGTCTGGGACGGCCGGCGTCACATCTTTCTTGGTGACGGAGGGCGTCGGAGCCAGAATCTCACTGACGCTTCTGTCGATGTCTTGCTGAAGCTCCACCTTGGGCTCGGACGATTGGACAGTTGGGGTGGGAGGAGGAGCCACAAGCGGCGCTTCTTCAGGTTTGACGTCTTTATGACCCTCGATGTCGCTGTCGTCGATGTCGGCGTTGATGCTCAGAACATCACTGTCCTCTTCAGATCCTGAACCTGAGACGGGCGTAATCAAACGCCGAGTCAGATGATTTGAGAATAACGCGTGGAAATCCCTTTAAATTATCAAATCTTTACCTTGCTTTTCCTCGGTTTCTTTCAGACAGGAGGTGGAGTCCACGATGCTGTCCTGCCTGTACGTGCATAGATAAAAAATCATTCCTATTGCATGAGATTGGCTGCGAGATATTCATGATACACGAAAGCTTTGAACGTACTGGCCGTCTGTCGAGTTCTTCTCTTCAGGAGCCGCCGTGACAGTAAACTCTTTACCTTCACAAACAAAAACATAATCCGTCGTTCTTCAAATCGCAAGACAATAACAACAGTCACCTGTGGCATTACGGATGGAGAAAGTCACAGAGCACACGAAGCAAACACAGCGTGCATTTCATTCTCACCTTCCAAAATCTCCAGCAGATGAACGTCAGAAAGCTGCTGTAACTGATCCCAGCACAGCTTCTTAATCTCAGTTAAAGGACACTCCTGCAGACAAGAAGGACTGTGTGTAAGCAGTGGAGTTACCACGAGATCTAGTGTGAATGTCAGAGACGCACCTTGAGCTCATCGGGCAGCATGTTTTTGAGTTTCGTCTCCCCCAGCACATGAAAGCACTGTTCCAGCATCTCTTCACGGTCCTGCGCGTAAGCGCTGACGGGTTTGATGGACTTATTCAGGTCCAGGCCACCTTCCTCCACATCACTGGGTTCCTGAAGAACCTCCTGCGCTTCCGGCTTCTCGCTCACGTCCTTTAAGAAACACAGAGAACGAATGTCTGTTTGAACGATGCGATTGAATAACATTAGATACAAACTCACTGTTAGCTGTACGGCAACTTCTGACGTGTAACAAGAATACAATGATGTCGGGTTTCGATGTGTTGTGAGAGGAATCAGTAAATGAATGATGACGATAATGTTAAATAATAATCTCGCTTGCCAAGCCACTGTTATTGATTTAAATCAGACAAACTTGATCATTTCTATTGTCAGATTTCTCGCTGTGTGTGTAGGGTGGTGGATCTGATCTTTAAGCATAAACATCATCATGAAACTCTACGGTGACGTCACCGCGTTTAATATCGCTCTCACCTCCACGCGGGACTCAGCACTCTTCCTCATCTTCACCTCTCCATCAGCAGGCGCCCGTTCTGATCTCCTCTTCTTCTTTTCTTTCTCTCTTTTCTTTCCGTCCTCCTGCATCTTTCCATTCCTGCGACACTGCCGCCGTCGAGCGCCGATGACGTCAGACGTCGCCTCCAATCACGGAAGCGGAGCCGCAGCAAAACCGGAAATGTGTTCTCGTCACAAAACATAAAAGTTCTCGGCGGAGTGAAGAAAACGTGAAATGTGCTTTTCTTAAAACAATTGAAAATGAAATATTTAAATAAGAAGATCTGAGGTAGAGTCTTAGATCGGATAGGTTTTTTTGTCAGACTGCTAACGTTAAATGCAGTATAACACTGCACACCCCTGTAACTAACAAAAGAGTAATACTAACAATAATACTTTGCATTCTTCTTTTTTTTAACTCTTTCTTTTCTTTCTATTCTTTTATGGTTTTTCGTTTTTTTTCACAATTTGCATTGTCGCAAAGCAGTTTTATATTAAATTCATATCAGCAGATTCTTCGTGCTGATTGAAGTCTGCTGCTTTTGAATGCAAGAAATCTTCTGACCCCCCCTCGGCCAAAATCAAACGAACAATTAAATCCATTCACGAAGACTACTGTTCATTTCCAAAGGTTTATATAGTATCGAATTTACACCCTTTCTTTGAATTTTTCGAAATAATTGATTCATGTTTTTTTAGTGATAATATGCAAATCAAAATAAATGTCCCCGTTGATAACAGCCTTTCTGGCTTGGTGGCGAGATCATCGCACATTGCAGCAGGATTCGTGAGGCCCGCGCGTCGGGAGCGCGCCGAAGCTCGGGCAGGTGCGCGCGCAGGCGGGCGGATCTGCGTTCGGTCAGTCATGGCGGAGGGGGAGCTGGACGTGGATTCTCTGATCTCTAGACTGCTCGAGGGTGAGTGATTGACGGATATTATACATCTCTAGGCGTGTCTGTGTGTTATATGAGTTTATCTATCACTTATATGGGCCATTATCACACCGAATATGTGTGTTTGTGATTAGATGTGTGCGCGCTCGGCCTTCAGGCGCCTTCAACAATAACACACACACACGCACATCGCGATACACAATAACACACTTCGCTATATAATATAACACACTATCTCTCACGTACAATACATGTTCGTGTCGTGTCTGCGTGTTGTCGTCAGTTATTGACGGGTGTGTTGTTTGTTTGTTATTGTCTTAAGTGTGTGCTATAGAGTCTGTGTGTGTGTGTGTGTGTGTGTGTGTGTGTGTGTGTGTTCGTGTTTTTGTTTATTGTCTTAAGTTTGTGTTATAGGAGTTTGTGACTTTGTGTTATAGAAAGTGATGTATGTGTTATGGTATTTATGGTATTGTGTTATTGTTTTTTGGTGTGATATAACTGTAGGATAAACACTGAATGCGTCTTCGATTATCCATCGGATATTAAATATATAACAAAATCAAGTGAGTGTTTCGTATAATAATGTGAGGAAATGCGTCTGAAGGGCAGTTTCAGGATTGATAAACCATAAGAAATCCGCTCTCAACATAACTCAATTCCTTCATTAAAATATGAGATGATGGGATGCATTCAAGGCGCTCTGCAACAGGTGATCTGTGCAGTGTTTGTTGCTATGGCGATGCACTCTGATGGAAAGCGGTCCACTTTTAACAGTGTGCAGAATTCAATCCAGTTTCATATTCCGGCTTTGTGGTGTTTGTGAGATTGCTAATATAAAGACTAATTCGCTTGTTTTGCCGCACGTTGATGTTTATTGTGTCTTTGCTAGCATCTGTTCAAATGAGCGAAGAGCGACATCATCTTGATTTATATTAAATGTTTATTTATTAGGTCATTCTGTGTCGAATCAAACACATTTGTGAAACCTCCCCAGCAAAGAATTTAGATTTTTATCGCCTATTTTACTTACACGATGAAGAAAGCCGTGATATTGAATGTGATCTACTGTTTTGTAGACAATTTACACTTGAGATTTGGAGCCAAAATTACAGACGAAAAAATAAGTGTAATAACGTCCGTAGCATGATTATTCTTTTATTTTTATTTATGTATAATTCATTTTTATTATTTGATTACTATATTTGTGATATTTAATTTTTAAATTTTAAATATTAAGCTGATATACATATTACACATTTACTTTTCATTAATACTTGATGGGGGCGAGAACACTGTTCAGATCCATGACTACATGTGGGATGTATGTCATTTGCGTCACACGTTTGTCAGCATTTGTCGTCGTTTCGTGTGTACGTGTGTGTCGTTGATGTTTGCGCTGGGAATTGTCTGGAAAGCAGTGCTGAAAATTTTACTCGAGTCCTTATATGGTCATGTCCACTGCGGGGAAAAAGGCGCTGAAAATATCCAGGACTGTTTTTCATCAGAACACACACAGACACACACTCGGCCTTCGTAACACAAACACATTGGCTGGGACCTTTATGCTCTTATATAGCATCAGTGATAAAGGTGGAAGGAATTCATTGAGGAAGTTGTGTGTGTGCATGTGGCGTATTTTAAAGAAAGAAATCACTCGTAGAAGAAAATGTTGTTATTATTTGTTCATTGTCACGTCATTGTAAACCTGCATGAGATTCACATCTCTCTCTCATCGGGTTTTCTGTGTGTTTTTAAGTTCTCTTCATCTAAATCACACACACGCACACACGCACACACACACACACACACACTAGTGAATAATGAAGAAAAACTCAGTCAGTAAAGCATCACAATAAACATGAACTTGTGTTTGTAGATAAAAGTTTTTTATTGATAATGTCATTGAGATCTGTTCTGGGGAGTGTGTTTGTGTGACAGAGGTTAAATTGTGCGTTATGCCCATATAGGGTGTTGTGTGTGTCCGGCGGTGAGCAGTATGTATAAACACACACGGGTTTGTTCTTAAACGGGTTCTGTGTGTGTGACTCCGGTCTGACCTGATTCTCTAGATCACCACTTCTCAAAGTTTACATTGAAGGGTCCAAATCTGAATTCTCATCAATGTCAAAAGGTCCAGAATCATTTTTATTACAAAACTCGTTTTAATAAACATGCTTGTAATTTGATATAATAATAATAATTGAACTTTAAATATGCTATTTTATCTTATCCATGACTCATCAAGACGAGCTGCGTCGGGAAGGAAAAACCTTGCGCTCGCGGGGCTAACCCGGCGACATTTTTCTACTGAATGACAGATATGGTTTCTCCAAAATGTTGCTAGTTGCTGAGCGCTGCGTCTGATGAATAAATCCGTCAGTCAATCACTGGTTCGCGCGCCTCTGCGTGTTTGTGCCACGGAGGTCTTAAGAGAATGCACCTGAAGTATGAAACGGATGGATGTGGGCCCAGATCGACTTAAGTCCAGACTTTGAGAAGGGCTGCTCTAGATGAATGGCTTCAACTGTCAGGGATCATTGTGACACACTGGTGACCAGTAAACACATACGACTTCAGCCTCACACACACACATCAGAATCACTGCTTTACAACAACACTTATATACAGACTGCATTCATCAGCCATTGTAAAACTCTCTGTCTGTCTGTCTCTCTCAGACACTCTCCATTTGTCTCTCACGATATCTGTCTCTCTGACTCTGTCTGTCTGTCTCTCAGAATCACTCTGTCTGTCTGTCTCTCAGACTCTCTGTCTGTCTCTCAGACTCACTCCATCTGTCTGTCTCTCAAACTCTCTGTCTGTCTCTCAGACTCACTCCATCTGTCTGTCTCTCAGACTCACTCCATCTGTCTGTCTCTCAGACTCACTCCGTCTGTCTGTCTCTCAGATTCCGTCTGTCTGTCTCTCAGATTCCGTCTGTCTGTCTCTCAGACTCACTCCGTCTGTCTGTCTCTCAGATTCCGTCTGTCTGTCTCTCAGATTCCGTATGTCTGTCTCTCAGATTCCGTCTGTCTGTCTCTCAGTCTCTCTCTGTCTGTCTCTCAGATTTCGTCTGTCTGTCTCTCAGACTCACTCCATCTGTCTGTCTCTCAAACTCTCTGTCTGTCTCTCACTCTCTCTGTCTCTCTCAGACTCACTCCGTCTGTCTGTCTCTCAGACTCTGTCTGTCTGTCTCTTAGATTCCGTCTGTCTGTCTCTCAGACTCCGTCTGTCTGTCTCTCAGATTTCGTCTGTCTGTCTCTCATATTCCGTCTGTCTGTCTCTCAGACTCTGTCTGTCTCTTAGATTCTGTCTGTCTGTCTGTCTGTCTCTCAGTCTGTCCGTCTCTCTTCGTCTGTCTGTCTCTCAGATTTCGTCTGTCTCTCTCAGTCTGTCTGTCTCTCAGATTCTCTCTGTCTGTCTCTCAGATTTCGTCTGTCTGTCTCTCAGATTTCGTCTGTCTGTCTCTCAGATTTCGTCTGTCTGTCTCTCAGTCTCTCTCTGTCTGTCTCTCAGATTTCGTCTGTCTGTCTCTCAGACTCCGTCTGTCTGTCTCTCAGATTTCGTCTGTCTGTCTCTCATGTGTCTCTGTCTGTCTCTTAGATTCTGTCTGTCTGTCTCTCAGATTTCATCTGTCTGTCTCAGATTTCGTCTGTCTGTCTCTCAGATTTCGTCTGTCTGTCTCTCAGATTCGTCTGTCTGTCTCTCAGATGTCTGTCTGTCTCTCAGTCTCTCTCTGTCTGTCTCTCAGACTCAATCCGTCTGTCTGTCTCTCAGACTCTGTCTGTCTCTCAGATTCCGTCTGTCTCTCAGATTCCGTCTGTCTGTCTCTCAGTCTCTCTCTGTCTGTCTCTCAGACTCAATCCGTCTGTCTGTCTCTCAGACTCAATCCGTCTGTCTGTCTCTCAGTCTCTCTCTGTCTGTCTCTCAGACTCAATCCGTCTGTCTGTCTCTCTGTCTGTCTCTCAGATTCCTTCTGTCTGTATCTCACAATCTCTCTCTGTCTGTCTCTCTAACTCTCTCTGTCGGTCTGTCATGCTCTCTGTTCATTTGTTTCTAATATCTCAGTTCTGTCTCTTTGTGAGGCCATATTTGGGTCTGCTGTAGGTCTCTGAATGAACACACACACAGAACTCCATATATGACTTGTGTGTGTGTTAATCTCAGTAACGCTGCTGCTCCATATTAAAAAGTCATTCTTGTCTTAATTGGATGTTCACACATATTGTGTTCTTGTTGTGCGAGATCGACCTAAATGGGTTGTTGATGGTTGATTCTTCAACTTTGACATTTGGTCCTCAAAGGCATCCTGTTAACGTTCCTGCAGTGTTCAGCAGCACCTCAGATTGCTGACTATTTAGGAGTCATTCAGTGAAAGGGTCCAGACTGCAGTTTGTTGAGGAGATTCAATGTTTGAATGTTTTATAAAAGTTTTGTTCAAAGCCCTATTGGTATGGCATTAGGGCTTAATAATTGTATTTTGCCTTGTTGAGCTTAAACTGTCAATATAGTTTGGGTTGTAAATATATATTCTTAATATTGAAAATAAAAGACTTCTGATTTTATGTACACAAACCAATTCATCATTATGATGAGTAATGTTTTCATTCATGATAATAATATTTACGTGTCAGTGCGAGGATGCCGTCCAGGGAAGATTGTTCAGATGTCGGAGGCGGAGGTTCGAGGCCTGTGTATCAAATCCCGTGAGATTTTCCTCAGTCAGCCCATCCTTCTGGAGCTGGAGGCTCCGCTCAAAATCTGTGGTGAGTGTTTCACCCGCCACATACACGCATCTTACACCCAGCAAGCAGCCCTTACCTACACCAACTACACCTGCCCCACCCCTACGCCCCCACTGCCACCCTCAATCGTGCCCCCTGTCTCCCTCAATCGTGCCCCCTGTCTCCCTCAATCGTACCCCCTGTCTCCCTCAATCGTGCCCCCTGTCTCCCTCAATCGTGCCCCAATCCCCCCTCTCCCTCAATCGTGCCCCCTGTCTCCCTCAATGCCCCCGTCTCCCTCAATCGTACCCCCTGTCTCCCTCAATCGTGCCACCCTCAATCGTGCCCTTGTCCCCTCAATCGTCTCCTCAATCGCCCCCTGTCTCCCTCAATCGTGCCCCCTGTCTCCCTCAATCGTGCCCCCTGTCTCCTTCAATCGTGCCCCCTGTATCTTAGGTGACATTCACGGGCAGTACACGGATCTTCTAAGGCTCTTCGAGTACGGCGGTTTTCCTCCAGAGGCAAACTACCTGTTTCTGGGCGACTACGTGGATCGAGGTAAACAGTCGCTGGAGACCATCTGCCTCCTGCTGGCATACAAGATCAAGTACCCGGAGAACTTCTTCCTGCTGCGTGGGAACCACGAATGTGCCTCCATCAACCGAATCTACGGCTTCTACGACGAGTGTGAGCACGCAAACGCCCGGCGGCTTCATAACGTTCACCCTGTCAGAGCACTAGTGTTAACGGTGTGTTTTCCCTCTTCAGGCAAACGCAGATTCAACATCAAACTATGGAAAACCTTCACGGACTGTTTCAACTGTCTGCCCATCGCCGCTATCGTGGATGAGAAGATCTTCTGTTGCCATGGAGGCAGGTTTACGTGACATCGCTCCATCAAACCACTCGTGTTTGCAGAGACGATCTCACTCAGTGCTCTTTTTCCTTTCAAAGGTCTCTCTCCTGATCTTCAGTCGATGGAGCAGATCAGACGCATCATGAGACCTACAGATGTTCCCGACACAGGTGACATGCGTACAGCACAGTGTACACTGCATGCTGTCTAGTGTTGTCTGTATGTGACGTGACCTGTACTCTGAACTGAATTGTGTGTTTTTAGGACTCTTATGTGACCTGCTGTGGTCAGATCCAGATAAGGACGTTCAGGGCTGGGGCGAGAATGATCGTGGGGTTTCGTTCACGTTCGGTGCCGATGTGGTGAGCAAGTTCCTGAACCGTCACGACCTGGATCTCATCTGCCGGGCACATCAGGTAACGTCAGGGAAATAAACGTTCAAGTCATCTTGACATCAAAACTGACTATTTACTTTTATGAAATACTGCAGTTTGGTAACACTTTACAATGATCTGCTATTTGTTAACAATTAGTTAATGCATTAGTTAACATGAACTTACAATGAACGATACTAATTTATTCATTTATTCATATTAATTCATGTTAATTTCAGCATTGACTAATACATTATTGAACTCTAACGTTGTCACTGTTAACATTAGTTAAAGCACCATGAACTAACATAAAAAACGTTTTTGACTTAAACTAACATTGATAAGGATTAATAAAAGCTGAAAAACTAAATTGTTCATTGTTAGCTGATGCATTTATTAATGTTAATTAATAACATCTTATTGTAATGAGTTAATGAGTTTAATACATGTGCCTTCGTAATCTTTAATCGATCAATTCAAACCTCTGTTTGCCTGACTTATTCAACCGTTCACAATTTAGAAAAATGCTGAATTAAACTTTTTCCACATGTGTTATTGAAATTGATTGAGTTTTTAAATAACCGTTATAATGTTTCGACTGTAAAAAAAATATGCACGACGTGTCTTTACCTTCATCCACTGTAGAAAAGCTGTAATTTTCCAGAAAGGGCTGCTGACACCTCGCACTGATGTATAATGATGCTGTAATGATCGTAAAGACGTTCATAATCCCCCCTGAAGTAGACGGTTTTAGCGGCAACAATGTAAACAAACGTTACGTGGCCCAAACTTAACTTGCAGTACACCTCCGCAAAGAATCAATAACTGTTGGGTAGTTTCTAATTTCATTGAATACAATTAATATGCAATAGAAGATTAATATAACTTAAATCTAAAATAAATTGTTATATTATAACCAAATACAGACAGGCAATTCCAGCGTTATGGATGTAACATTTTGCTTTATGGATGTGACGTAAAAACGCTCTTAGAATGTTTTTGTTATAAAATGCTGAACCTTCTGTTTGTATTTGAATAAACCCTTGAGTTTAAACATCAGAGGAATATCGTCTATGTGCGAGTTTTCTATGGTAAAAAAGGGAAATAAACATGCGTTATAGATGTGACCAAAAAAGGACACGGTTCTTGGGAGACAACAAACTTTGTAGCATTTCTGTGAATGTATATGCACAAACCAGAAGCAATAATACCCAACAAATGGAGAAGACATGCCTCTTTATAGAACATCAAATAGTTACTTTATTAAAATTTTCATGTGTCCATTTATCAGGAGTAGTGTAGCATGTGACAATCCTGAAAATGGCACTTACCCGACAATGAAAAGACTAAAAATAAAACAAATACTTAAAAAACTTGAAGAGAGACCTCACATGGGTATCTGAACCGCCAAATGATGATATAAGCTTCACGGTAAAGTTGACATTTTCAAACATCTTTAGCAAAAATGATTTGAAGCGTAATTGGATATTTTTAGTTTGTTTATAGGAGAGGGAGGGGTTTATGACCTGTACTGCAGTCAGACACCAGGGGGCGACATGAGTACACACCTGATTATGACACTCTCTGACCAGTTCCACCAATAAAAGAATCGTTTTAATGCAAACTATCAATACATGTTTTATTAAATGACTTTATATGCACTGAAAGGAAACATGAGGGGAAATTCTTTATTGTGTTCATGTATTTGTGTGTGAATCATGATTTTCTCCAGAAATGCAGCGTGACATCACTTCCTCTGCTGACACCCGTGTCGTGTTTTGTTTGGCAGGTGGTTGAGGACGGTTATGAGTTCTTTGCGAAGCGGCAGCTGGTGACTTTGTTCTCGGCACCAAACTACTGCGGCGAGTTTGACAACGCCGGGGGGATGATGAGCGTCGATGAGACCCTGATGTGCTCCTTCCAGGTCAGACGCACACAAGACGCCATTTTCATTCTTAAGGCTGGATTACACTACATGATTTTTGCTCAGATTTTCAGTCTGGACTTGTTGCAGAAAGTCTGTGCTAGTCTGCAGATTTTATCGTGTAGTGTGTGAAACTTCAAAAAAGTCTGCAAGTGTGTGATGTCTAGTTTATTTGATCCGTTCAGATTTGATAAAGTTGTGTAGTGTGTTCCAGCCTTTACACGCATTTCTAGATCTAGATGAGTTCTTCTGTTCACACTCTTTGTTGTTGCGTTCTCAGATTCTGAAGCCGTCCGAAAAGGAAGCCAAGTATCAGTACGGAGGGATAACTCGGGGCCGTCCCCGTGACTCCGCCCCGGACGGCCACGTGGTCTGCAGACAGATGAGTGTTGAGACGAGAGCTGAGCTCTGTGAGGTCAAAGGTCAATGATGACTCGCTCAACCTTTCAGTAAATGATGAACACTCACAACACATTCTGTCTGCTGCTCGTTCACAGCGTCCAGACGTGTTTTAACATGTGCGAGTGTTGAGAAATCCACACGCTAATATCACTCACTCACACGCTCTCTCTCTCTCTTCTTACATCTGAATGAAGACAACGTGCTGCTCCAGAGGAAAGTGTTATTGCTCAGATGTTGATCGTATATTGTGCATTAGATAGCGAGCGGTTTCAGCTGTCAGTAAATGTGTGTGTGTGTGTGTGTTTGTCCTTCACAGATAAAAAGAAAAGTCAAGCGTGAACAAAACCATTGATGATGTTTTCAGTTCATGTGCTGCACTCATATCAATAATAAATGAACATGAACTTTAGTGTGTGAGGTCGACAATAATAAAGCAACCGCAAACAAACGTGTATCTGATGCTGGATGTGAAGTGTGGTGTTGTATTGGACAGCTGAAGATTCCACAAACTGTTTGATTTGACTGAACACGTGTTTAGAGACGCACAGAAGAGCAACACAATACACCCCTGTGACCCTGTAACAGTCACACAACTGCTCACACAGGTGCCTCCCTGCAGGGGTACACACACACAAAAATGATCACAAACGCACACTCACACAAACACACGCACACACACACACACACACTCACACTAACAGACAAACACACACACTCACACAAACAGACAAACACACACACACACACACACATACACACACTCACGCACAACAAACAGACAAACACACACACACACACACACACTACACAAATACACTCACGCACACACTCACACAAACAGACAAACACACACACACATACACACACACATGTGCACAACGCACACACATTCCAAAACAAACACATGTTTGTTCTGTGAAATCTTCTGAATGTCTGATGCACTTCTGCTATTTCCTGTTGATGACATCATCTCTAGAGGTCGTAGGTCATTTGTCTACATCACATCCAAGCCGTTTAAAAGAGTCAGAAAAGAGACGGCAAAAACAGAAAGATACGTGTTGTGAATATGATGTGTTGTACACAGTTGTCAGCTGTGATGGATCGGTGGAACACACATCGCCGGGTGCTCTGTTGAAACATGTTAAACTGGATCACAGTATCGTCTCGGAGCGCTGAAACATTTACATTTACATTTAGTCTTTAAGCAGACGCTTTTATCCAAAGAGACTTACAGATGAGATAAACAATCGAGGCCATTCGGACAACACAAGTGCAACAAAAAGCTTAAGTGCAATAAAACTGGTCTCATAAAGCCCACCACAGTATACAGAGCTGAGTATTTTTGAAACAATGACACACACTTATCAGAGCTTCAGATATCTGCTGCCTCACACACACACACACACCAGATAAAGACACAAAACCACTGAAATACCAGTTTAAAGATTATCAGTGGAAAAATGACATTACCAGTACATCACACAAAGTATTTGTTTGTTTGTGTGTGTGTGTGTGTGTGCACTTGTGAGTGTGTGCTGATGTATCCTCAGATTATTCAGTTTTTCCGCGCACACACACAGTCACATAATGTCACACACAAACACAGAGTCACACACACATACAGACACACAAATACACACAGAGTTTGGTGCACAGACTTACAAACACGCACACACATGCAAATATAGAAACACAGTCACATATAGAGACACACAAATACTCACAGAAACACTCACACCAGCGCGCACACACACACAGTCACATAATGTCACACACAAACACAGAGTCACACACAGACATTCAGAGACACAATCTCACACACATAGAGAAACACATAAATACACAAAGTTGCAAGCGCAGACACACAAACACGCACGCACAAATATGGAAACACATAGAGACACAGACGCCCGTACGTGCGCACACACACACATCCGCGAACACGCACGCACACACACAGCTCATTTGTGAAATCACAGAGGTGATGTTGTGTTTGATTTCAGGAACCTGACAGATGAGTTCAGAGAATGTTGTGTGATGTTTACTCAACGTCATGTGGGGATTGAACTCTGTATTGTGTGAAAGGAACATGTCCATGCGCGCAGCTCTTCTCCATGTGTGCATTAATACCGTTTACACCACCTGTTGAACGCTTCACTCTGATTGGCTGATGAGTTATTATGCTAATTATCTTTACTTGACGTCAGACGACGGGACTATTGTATCCATCGCTCATTTTCTCTTCCTTATTGTGAAAGATGTGATTTAATCTCTAGAAAGACGATCTCTACTGTGACAGAACCTAGTGAATGAGAATAAATAGCCACCTGTCGACCGTGAAAACAGTCCGATCTGATATAGTCTGAGTGGGAGTAGTGTGAATACAACATTTTGCCCTGCGTTCTATTTCGAAGGGCTCATCCCAACACCCTAAGCCCTTCGGAGGGTTCACTCTCCGGTGTTTGAGCTTCAGGGTGTAGGGGACCAAACAACTGCTTCTTGAAGTGCTCTTCTGCGTCATCATCCCGCAGCCGTAAGGAGGCACCGCCGCCACGCAAAAAATCTGCGCAGAGTTTGTCAGTGGTACCCTTCAAATCCTTCATTCCAAAGGGCCCTTTGAAGGGGCCAGTTATGAGCGCTTCAATATGGTGGCCATGATTGTTTTCACTCCAAAGGGCCCTTCGGAGGGCGACATAACCCATTTGGAATGCACTGTGAGACATACTGCGTCCGGCATGTTTTATTGTCATGTGACCCATATGCTCTTTGACCTTTGATGTAGTAACATCAACCTGTACGCCACGTTGAAAGAAGTCACGACAAATTCATTTATTGATCCGCCTTAAATGTTTCCGTACTTTTGAAAGTTGACCGTTGCTCAGCTCCCGTGGCATCATGGGATTGAGAAGTGTCCATCCATTCCACGCTCACAAATCTCGGCGGATGTAGTACATCATCCGGGTATTTCTCGCCTACTGGTCTTTTCCATACTGAGGTTTCAGACATACTACCCACGACTAGATAGTATGGAGATAGGTGATTTTGGACACAGGGAGGGAATATTTGCCCTTACCAATATGGCCGCCATCTGTGTATTTTCATTTTATTTACAACTCGGATGATTTCAGTTGATTTATTCATGTTTATGCATGCATGTATTTGGTTGTATAATGTAGCATCTGGATCCAGATTTTCCTGTTTGGCATTATGTCTGACTCGACGCCTCACATGTTCTTTCGACCTGTTAGAACACGGCGTCTCATTTTCTTCTGTACTTGTGGTTTTTTGGCTACTTAAGCTTAAATAATTACACCCATCTGAATGAATAATGGGCGGCAGGAGGTTTACCACAGAAATTGAGAGCGGTTACAGTAACGACATCTGATTTTTTACATTATTATTATAACAGAGAAAAGTGTCCGAATGCGTTTAAAGAGACGTCAGTGTTATTGCACAACATAAACTCAAGCCATTTCTGTCTTCACCTGTAAACTGGGTTTCACAGAGTATTTGATAAATACATTTTGTAACAATGTTCAGCTTTTAATTTGTTATACATCATTCCATGTGATTCTCCTGTAAATCTACATTCTCCGCCTCTCTGTGCACTTAAGAATCTGTGTAAACACACTTTAAAGCCACATGAAAGCTTTCTATAGATCATCCAGGTACATGTACAATAGAGTGGAGAAGGGCTATGTGAATCTATACTCGTCGGCCATCTTGGATGGGTCAACGTTTCGGTTGACCAATTCATCTGGTTATCAAGAAAAGATAAATCCACATTCAAGAGTGGTTTTTAGCCTGATGAAATCACAGCAATATTATCACGAAGAGAGATTTCTTAAAGGAAATGTCCCGGTCTGTCCATTAGGACATGTCTGATAAAAAGACTATGAGCTCTTTCAGTCTGTTAGCGTGGGGACGCACACATGAATAGACAGCTGTTGTCAATCCACCGCGTGTGTTCATGAGCGAGAGATTGTGAAACCGACTCTTTGTCTGATGAATGAATGATCCTCTGTGTGCCTGCAGACGGCACGGGTGGAAGCGGAGGACGGTGCATGTATAATCCACAGACCATCAACATTCCGTCTGACCGTCATTGCAAATCAACAAATGTGCCGAACTAACAGCAAATATTCTGCAGATCAGTCACAACACAAGCGGCACTAAAACCTAAAAGGGGAAACGTGTCATCTTGCTTGACCACTGATAAAAACAAACAGTTTCGTTACATATATGCAAATTACAAACGAGATATTATACGCACTGTACCCAAAGTTAAAGTCATTGAATCATTTACTGTCTCTCTGGTCCAGTACGGCAGATTATTGGTTATATTTATTCTTATGTGACTGTAAAAAGCTCCGCCCACCTTGAAATCTCATTGGCTTAATTGACACATATCACAGCAGAATAAGAAACAAGTTCCGGTTGATAGACAGTGCACGGAAATCATTCATCGTTTTATTCAAATTCCCTTTAGTTCATTTGGTCAACTTTAAAGATGTTGACACACTTAAAGAAACAAACAACACATTAAGACGAAATTAAATCAATCAAAGCTGCAATCCGTAACTTTGTTGTTTTATTCAAAATGAACAAAACTCAGTCATTAAGCAGGTACATCAACAAACTTACATCTCTTCATCCTGATTCACAACAGTACACTTATAATCATGATTCATACGTGGAGTCATTTCATGGGAAATGTCAGTTTGACATCATTTGAACACACAAGTTATGATGTCCCCATCAAAGACATTTACAAAAGTGATTTTATGTCACATTAAATGTGAGTTAAATCTCTACTCTATGGTTTTTGGAGATTAAGATGTCAAAATTTGGTTGAAATTGTAATTCGGTGTACACCAATATTTATGTACAAATTCAACATGCTCATTCTGATTTGTACATATTAAAATATATAAAACAATAAGGGAGAATATAACATAGTATTGTGCTTTAAATAAGTAAACAATTCTTATCGACAAAGCCTTGGATAGTGGCAAATTAAAAAACAACTACTGAGCATTCTAAGATAACTATTTAGCATTCGGGGTGAAAGTCATTTGTCTTTTAATGTCATAAATAGATTTTTTTGTAATAATGCCTGACAAGATAGTTACACTAAATGACATTTTAGTGTGCGTCTTCTGTAAACCAGGGGAAAATGTATGATATTTATTTTTTGCTCAGAAAAAACGAAAATGCAAAAACGTTTTTACATTTTTTACAACATGAATTTAAAGCAGTATTACATGCTTAAACCCTTTTTCGTCTTTGACCCATGTAAACTAACATGCAATTTCACAATTCAAACAGAGATGGAGACAAAATGTTACGGATTGCACCTTTACACACGGAAAAAAAAACTGCAGCACCACAAACAAAATTAAATTTCAACAACAACACAAAGTTATTGTTAAGTCAAAACCTGCTGCGGCTTTAGGGATGAGAAAATAATTGACATTTACAAAGTTACTAATGGAACGGCTGAAAACATCAAAGGTTCAAGTAACGACAAAATTCTCCATTAAATCTCTTATCCACGAGCCGTTGGCAGGACCAGAAATTGCACTTAAACACATGAAAAAAAGTTCAAGAACTTCACAGAATATAAACTGTAAATCATGTTAGAACTCACACGAGCCGAACTATCTACTGTATCAGTGCAGCGCAGGAGCACGTGATCAAATTAAACAAACAAAGAGAAGAATTTACCGTAGCGTGTGAAACATTAGCACTCATGATCCGTGAACGACGGAAATATAAAACCTGTAAACTTATACTTCCTTCCACAGTCAGAATGAATCAAACACTACCTGTATGACACAGGCACGCTTTTAAAAGCACAGCTAACCTGAGAGAGTTAAAGCCCTTACAGCAACTCATAACCTGTGAAACAATCCTCACATGTAGGTTAGATGACAGATCACGCCAAACCACACTGACAACACACGGACTGAGATTGAATTGTAACTTTAACGAAAATATCGGTTAAAATTCTCAACCTGAAGGTTTCTAACCAAACTAAGATGAATAGTGTTGACAGCAAGGCTAGGAAATAAGGCTGCACGATAACGGTCGAATAATAATCACGGTTATTTTGCACGCAACTTCCTGCGGTTGGTAATCGCAACTATTCTGTTAGTTTAGAAAGTGTTTTACTTCTTCACTTCTCGTTATGATTTGTTCTTGCCTTTGCGCATAATCCTGACAACATTAATGTGTTAATCAATCGCGGGAGGCAGAAATCGTCATCACGATTAAAATACGATTAATCGTGAGATTCTCTATTATAAACTCGTTCCATCTTCTCAAAGGTCCAGTAATCCAAACACGAGAAGGAGAAGAGTTTCACGAGCTACTTCACAACACTATGAACCATTGAGAACTTTCGTCTGTCTTTCAGAGAAGACGCTCCGTGTTATGCGAAGCAGTAGTACTCATCCGTGTCAACGCGAGGTCGTAGAGAAGGTTTTGTAAACATCTCCTCTTCAATAGCGGCTTTGCCGTTGGAACCGTCCAGCAGGTTTGAGGGCGAGGAACGATCCGGGTCGTCTTCGCCCAGCGTGTCCAGATAACTGCCCACTGAAATAGCATCCAATCCGTCGCTGCAGCTTCCGTGCTGGGAGGTGTCCTGGCTGTCTGATAGGCTGTACAAGCTGCCCGTGGAGCTGCTCTCCCGGCTGGCCACGCCCCCTCTCTCCTCCGTGACCCAGCGAATGGACTCGATTCCCTCGTTGATTGACAGCAGCTGTTGCATCAGTTTGACGTCAATGGCGCGGAGGTGAGCCTGTGTTTGGATAAAAAACGGTAATCAATACAAAATTAAACTTGGTAACACGTAAAGCTGGCAAACGAGTCACATGAAACGCAAAACAATAATGGTTGTAATGATTCACGGTGAGCCGGTTGAAAACCCCATTATAATACGTGACGTTTTAAGCCGGTTGAGATGTTATTTGAATCACAATACATGTTTTGAACAGCAGGGGCGCTGTGTTTACTATAAAACATGGATGTGCTGATATTTCTTGAATATAACAAGCACATCCAAAGCCTTTCAAAGAGAATTTTATTTTATTTGAAATTAGTTTTAAATTGCAGTTTAGTTTTGTTATTTGACATAAAATATATTTTTATTTTACAAAGACGTGCAGCATTTGACAAATAATAAAAGGCCATTTTTTATTTGTCAACAACGCAAAGACTTTGCAGTCGACAATTTGTTCTCTTAATTCAGTTACGTTAGTTATTCATATACTAAAAGAACACTTTTTTTTTGTTATGATGGCACAATTGCTGTCAAAGAATCTTTACTTACTTTGGTCGTTTCTGTATTATTAGAAGGAAAAGAAGTGTGCCAGAATCAGAGTAACAGCTGGCACGAGAGGAATGGAAACACAATCCTGCATTAACTGGAATTAAGTCGAGTCTCCCGGAATAATCTTATTATAGTCAAACTAACATACCGTCTGCTGCCAGAACCAGAAAATCAGCCTTTCTGTGATAAGTGAAAGAATCCGTTCTGGTTATGGTCAGCGTGTAGTAATGAATGTGACCTCACAGAAAACAGGCTTAGCACATGAGATCAGTCACGGGTCACGGGTTCAGTCACACACCAATGGCAGGTTTTATTCTGGACATTTAAAGAGACGGACGCGGTTTCTCGGGTCATGAATGAAGACTGGAGGGCTATTTCCAGGTCAAAACACACATTCACACAGTCATAAATAAACACATGCACACACTATACTCCCTTTCAAGGGTGTAAACTAAGACAAAAACCTCCTCCAGAGCTCATAAAATCGGACTATTTCGGACACTGAATGTGTGTTATCTCTTCACTTGTAAAATATTCAATAGTGACACACCATGAGAAAAACACTTGCTTAAAACCCTAATGATATTACACTAGCCTTTGCTCTGAATGACTAGAAATTACATCAGTAAATCCAAATAAAAGCTTCAAAAGGATGTGCGAAATGTGTGAATTTACAGTCAAAATGTATTAATAAATGTAAAAAGACATTTAATTTGATCATCGCTAGGGATGCACCGATATATCAGCCACGATATTGGATTAATTGAACACCATCGGCAACAGCATGAAAAAGGCCGATACAGATGGTTTATTAATGAACTGCATGGAGGCAATGAGTTGTATGTCTGAATAATCCAACGTTTTTCTCTGAGCAAATAATTAAATAGCAACAGCACAAGCTTTACTGAAGTTTATTAAAGAAATGTTCAATGTTACGTCAAATATAAGTTACTGATGTTAATAAAATAAATATTGGATAGCAAAAATCACCTTCGAAGATCATCATGTTGTCTTATTGTATTTTTATCTGAACTTGTGCATCTCTTAAAATGTTAAATGGACCCAGTTCATGTTCAGTAGAATTAATTTAATGCAGAAACACTAGCTTGAATTGTAAACCACTATGCAATTGACCAATATCGGTATCAGAAACGGATGATAGTTGTTTGTTACACTCGGAATCGTCCAAAAAAATCCTATCGGTGCATCCCTACTCATCGCTGTTAAAGGGCTCATATGGCGCGAACACGTGTTGTTCTGTGTCTTTGGTGTGTTATAAGTTGCCCATGCATGTACTAGACATGTAAAATTGCTAAATGAAAGTGTCGGAACAAAAGATGCGTTCTATCTAAAAGCGAATGCTCACCCAAAAAAACGAACACACACATTAAATACAATACGACACAAATCCAGAAGGTGTGAGACTCTGAAGCTAGTTTTGTTGAATGATAGTTTTGTCGAAGCTAACGCCATCATTTGCATGGCATTTGCGTAACACACCCGCACATTCATGCAAAACACAAGTCGTGTCGTGATGTCGTGCAAGCGAGACGAGAGAAACAGGCAGCGGTAACATGAAGCCGTCGCTGGCACATCATCAATTATTCCTCCTGCAGACACCCCATAATACTGACACTCATCCCCATGGTAACGACAGTCTGCCTCTGTTCAAGGTTTGTTTTCATGTTCTGAGTTTGCATTACTTTTGTTGGACGCTTTTGACCAAACTGAAGATGAGCATGTGATGGCTTTGTGTGGGAATATTGAGCTCCGATGTGTCATCGTGATGTTTACACACATAAAAAAAGAGTAGTGTGTGTGTATTTATGACTGTGTGAATGTGTGTGTTGACCTGGAAATAGCCCTCCAGTCTTCATTCATGACCTGAGAAACGGCGTCCGTCTCTTTAAAACACCAACCACAAAGCCAATCATCTTCTCTCGCTATGTGACTTTAACCGTTGAAACGTTCATTAAAGAGACGATTCGGCCAAAACTAAAACATCATTTACTCAGACCTGTATGACTTTCTTCTTCCGAACACACAACAATGTTGATAATCCAACAATGAACACCATGACTTCCATTGTATGAACAGACATTTCTCAAAATATCTAAGAAAGATTTACAACCACATGAGAGGGAATACATGACCGAATTCAGATTTTTGGCTGAACTATCCCTTTAATTCAGATGGACCAATCAAGACTGATTATTTGACGTTGTCTGATGTGGTGTAGGGATGACGTATTTTCATAGGCTAACCCGGAAGGCTTATGCATTTTCCCATGGACTTTTGGAAGACCACAAAAAGTAAGAGCTGTGCTAAACAAAGGTTTATGGTCACAGGTTATGCAGATAATCCGTTTCAAACCATCTCCAAATCCAGCGTTTATATAACATCCATCACTGAAATACAGACACAGCTCAACTTCTCTCACTATCGCAAGAGTAACGAGCTGCAGGCCCACAGCATGGGGTAGGCGGGTCTTCCCATCGCTCGTCGGGTGGGCGCTTTCTTTCGCCTTGCCGTGCTTTTCCGGGAGAATTGCCCGATAAAAGGAATAGGATCCCTGGTACGTCACAAGGGTCCAGACTGAAAAAACTTTCCGAAACAAGTTGGAGTGGTGGAGGAGTGTATCAAGCAGAGAAATACTACATCTTACGTCCAACAAGTTGACCATGTTAAGCCAACACGTCTGACAGTGTACAGACATCCGAATGCTTGACATAGCATGTTACCTCATCTTTAACAACCTCTACCTATACAAATATATACTAATAAAAAATGATATTATGAATCTATATTAATTAAACAATCTCTCTCTCTCTCTCGACCTCCTACTTGTAAATATCCCCTGAAACAGCGCTTAAAGTCAAACACAAGTGCTAGTTGACATTACAACCACCAAACTTTGAGTAAAGTGAAGTCATTTGACAACAGTCAGGACTCTCATCGCAGGTTGTGTTTATCGGTGAGCCTGTGAAACTTGACAATCAAAGGCGTCTACACACATCGGCTTAAAGAGGCTCATTAGCGGTGAAATTGCTCAAATATCCTGTTGTGGTGTTATGACTTTGAAACTAAGGAGCATGATTTATTTGGGTGTCGCTCATTTAAAACGAGTCATAATGTCCTGAATCTTTTCTCTTCTGATCGACACTCTCACCACAACTTCATTCTTGTTTTCTCATGATGACACATTTTTGTATAGTTGACATGGCTGCATTTATACAAATGAGGATTTTAAAATAATTCCTGTGGGAGCAGACTGGTTCAGATGACGTCATGGGGACAGAATCAGGAGCGTGTTTGATCATATTAAACCGGTTAACCGCCACAGTGTACTGTTGTATTTCTTTTGAAGTGGTTTAAGTGCGTTATTGGTGTTGTTGGGTAGCAGATCTTGCAGTGTGTGTTTAATGTTGTGTAGCTTTGACCATCTGCTAGTGCTGTTAATCACTCCGTGTGAGCCATTAACACCCAACTGACCGACCATCATCAAAGCCCATGAACACGACCCACACACGCACGCGCACGCACGCACACTTAATGCATTATGAATGACCTACAACCTGTTGTCTGATGATTGTGTTTAATTTCCTCTCATTTTGTTGATCGTGACGTAGTCGTTTAAAACAGCGTGACTTTATCAAACTTGCGTGTAAGCGCGTGTGTGTTTGATGACGTGTGGAGCACAGAATCAAATAAAACCGTCTTGCGGACGGTATTCTCTTTAACATAATAACGTATACTGCGGTCAATCCTACCACATAAAATACTGCAGTAATATCGGCTACTATAATAACAACAACACTTGATGAATGTATTCTTAAGTATTAACTATTGAAGACACTGCAGGCAAAGTAGTTTATTGAGTGAAACTCACCATCTGTTGTCTGAGGAAGATGATTTTACCGTTGAGCGCGTGGAGGTCGCGAGCGTGCGTTTCTGAAGATCGGATCTCTGTACACCTGATCTCAGATCCGCCTGTAAACGACCGCATCAGACTCTCCGGAACTTTACGGCCCAGTTTATGCTCGAGGTCTCTGAGGTCCGGCAGCTCGTCCATCGTCATCAATACTGAATGACTGCAGATCCACAGGTGATCACAGACGCCGTGCACGCGAGACACATCCGTCCGTGGATGACGCCTTGCTCGTCCGGAGCTGTCTCTTTCACACCAACGCTCCCGTCCGGTCCGATCTACACTGTTCCCCAGCGGCTCTCCGACTGACCGACGGGCCGCGCGCACATACAGGTGACTCCCGCCCTCATTCTCGCGCATGCGCACACGCTCTTCTTTCACCTCGTGTCTCTTTCCTCAGCATAAGACACACAAAACAGACACACACACACACACAGTGGTGGTGAAAACAACGTGTTCACGACTCGATTCCGTCTCTCTGTACTGTAATGTGTGATCTGTCTCACTGTTTCCACAGGATTACGCACTTTACTGTGGTAAAACACGTTCACCTGTGACGAGCTGTGAAGTGCTGGCGCCCTCTGCCGGTACATAACACACATTACACCTCATTTGTGCTTCGTTTTTAACATCTGGTCCACTGAAGCGCACTGAAAGGGATTTTCAACTAGAACGTAAAGTTAGGGTGGGCATATTGCGTGACTTCATTGCCTTTGAAATAGCCAATATTAATTATTTAGTTTACTCCAAAGACTGTAATTTTATGAGATGCTGAAGCGCAGGAAGGTGTCATAAATATTGCTGCGAGTGTTAAGTGTTAAATGCTTGAGTGTTAAGTGTTAAATGCTTGTGTTTTCTAAACGTGAATTATGTCAATGTTTTGGTGCCATATTCATATTGTTCTGGAAAAACCCGGATTACACATACAATTTCAAATAAGATGTGCTCTGTTGAAGAGAATGAAACACATTACACACTTTTTATTAGTTGTTTCTATCTCTTTATACTTAAATATTGACATATTTGCAATGTGCATCTCTGTCTTAAACCCCACCAAATAAAACATATGAAATAACTCAAACGAAACGACAGACAGACAACTTTCACAGAGACAGGTCTGATCAAATATGCATTCTATTCTTCCTATATTAGTAGCCTATAACATAATCAGGGTCGTCACAGTAAATAGATGCACCTGTCCTTTCAAAAACAATTCAACATGACACGACACATTTACACTACAGACTGTGTTTTATCATCGTAGCGTTGATAATGCTCTCCCAGCAACGGCTGTCGGCCCTCCATCCTGTACGAGCGCGAGCGGACCGCACACGTGGTGGCGGCGAAAATAACCGCAACGGCGATGAGAGCGGCGACCACACCGACGGTGATGATCTCGGTCAGAGTGAGAGCACGAGCTGCGATGAAATAAACAATCACACAAAGTCCAAACCAAATAGCAACTCTCAATATGATGTAGATGATGCTCACCTGGCCACTCCACCTCATAGGAGTACCCGAGGTTTTCAGACGCTGTGGCAAACATCTCTGCGTTTGTTACGGGTGGCCAGAAGGCAACCATATTAAACTCTCTGTTATGACCGATGGGGGCATTTTCCAGAGGATAGATGGAGGAATCTGGAGAAGGCACACAAACACGTTCCTACATTAACATTTGGTCAAATTTCATCAGACTGACGGCACAAACAGAGTAAATATTACCCGGACTGTGTCTGCGCAGCCATTCATCAAAGATGGCGTCGGTGAAGGTGTGGAGCAGGACAAAGATGGGGTCGTTAGGGGACAGGTGTGTCTGTCCGCCCGTTCCGTTTAGAAACAGGTGGGCCAGGTTATGCAGACTACGCACCACTGGATCATAATTCCCCTGAGGGGCGCTATAACCTGCAAACACAAAACAACACAAGGGTGATGTTCACCTGAGACAGATTCACAATCACTCTTTTTCACTGTAAAAAATAAATCCGTAAAAAACGGAAAGGTTCTGTAATCTGGAAAAACAGAAATATACTGTCAAATATTTCCCCTCTTTATTATAGGACATACGGATATATGTTAAATAGTTGTCCCTGTTTTTCATTTAAATTTGTTGTCTTTCACTTGTCACTGAAATTTTCTGGCAGTTGTTGGGGCGCGGCTGGATGGCAAGAAATAAACTGTAAAATTACAATTTCCACCGGTTTTTCTTGTAAATTTGCGGTCTTTTTTTCTGGATTTTACAGTTTTATGACCGTATTTCAAAAATAAACTGTAAAAAAAGAAATCTTGTTTAAAAAACGAAAAGTTTCTGGCAGTTGTTGGGGCGCAGCTAGAGAGCAAAAAATAAACTGTAAAATTACAATTTCCACCGGTTTTTCTTGTAAATTTGCAGTCTTTTTTTCTGGATTTTATGTTTTATTTGCCGTATTTCAAAAATACATAAATGGCAGTTTTTGGTGTGTGTGTGACCTTCAATGGTGTTTCTGAAACTGTCAGAGGACGTCGAGTAGAAAGGCGGCGTGTCAAACGTGTTGAGCTCTAAACACGCAGCCACGTCCTGCGGCTCCGGCAGACGCTGCACCATCGGGCGAGCAACATTACCCGCAGGGTTTCTTCTGATAGGACTGCTCTCCGAACCTCACACAGAGAAAAGAAAACAGAAAAGTTCACCCAAAATATAAATTCCTTCCTCATTTACCGAAACCTGTTTGAGTTTCTTGCTTCCTCAGAACACAAAAGAAGATATTTCGAAGAACGTCGATAAACCAAACAACACTGAACCCCATTGACTTCCATCGTATGAACACAAAACCACTGAGACATTTCTCAACATATCTTCTTTCGTGATGCACTGAAGACAGAGCCACACAGGGCCGATCAGAGATGACAGATCTTACTGTTGCAGATGGTACCGAGCGTGTTATACTCCTCCACACTCTCACATATGACTCTCCACTGGGAGAAGATGGAGTTGGAGCTGATGGAGTTCATGTCGAAGGAGCTGCGAGCGCCCAGCAGATCATCTGTACAGATGTCACACTCGCTGCCTCCGATCGCAAAGTTCCAGTACGGCAGAGCGAAGCTCGCGTTTCCTAACATGTCCTGAACGACACGTACAGAAAGTGAACATGACGTTAATGACAACTATACAGAAGAATTATATTTCCACAGAAAATGCCCACTTTAGTAGATGTGATGCTTGCGCTCTGGAGACAGACGTGTCTTTTGTAAGAGATTTTACAGATGAGCCGGACTCGTTACACACTTAACATGATTTAAAGTGGGACAGTTGTGTCTCTTTTTCCATTTCTCTGCATATTCATGTGTAAAAATCCTTTTAAAAAGCGGTTTATACAAATAGGCTATTCATAAAATCATTAAACAGGCTATCTAATGGGATTTCTTATATTAAAGCGTATGTTTTACGTCTAGTAAATGACGTTCGCGAAGGAAAATCATTCACTTTATGAATCAAAAGACACAGATTTGAATAAACAATTAACGTGAAAGAACTTATCAAATCCTTTCTAATGAAGAACTCGTCTCGAGCGCATGCGCAATCACGTCTGTTGATGACAGTACTGTAGCGCACCTGCATGTCTCGCTCCAGCTGCAGTAAATGGTACCGATGCCACGTGACGAAACCCGGGCCCCTCGTGACTGAAGTCCACCCCGCCGAAACTGTCCTCTCCGGGTCCGAGGAACGTCCTGCTCACGGAGTAATAATGCGTCCACACGAACAGATTATAGATGCTGGTGTTCTCGAACTGTACCGTGTTCCCGTCCGGACCGAAGATCTCCGCGTAACGGCGCGCCGCGATCACCAGGTCCGGGTGAGGAGTGCGCTTGGCCTGGTCCAGCGCGTTCACGAAGGCGCGTTTCTCCTCCGAGTTCAGCTGCATCACGTTCCTCCTGACTGAAGAACGCAGAGATAATACTTTCAAATGGATAATAACAGGTATAATGACTGTGATGGCGTCCAGGCACCAAAGGGTAAAAGCAACATTGATAAACACAAAAACAGACAGCGTCCTCCTGTTGGAAAGACCACCTCAGATCACCTCAGACCACCTCGCGTGATATAGGAGGGTCAGCGCTGGTTACGCTGTGTGGTTTTGCTGGTGAAACTGGTTGATCGGTGGTGAGGACACCTGTGGTCTTTCCAAAACGACATGGTTGGTTTTAAAGTGAATGGTTCTCTGACCCACGGGAACGCGCTGCTCGCACGCGTCTCCGGTAAATCCGTGTCTGCAGCGGCCGCAGTCAAAGCCGCTGAAGTTCCCGTTACACCGACACGCGCGCGCGAAGAAGCGCAGAGGCCAGCGCTCGCGGTCGTCTAGTCCGTCGTACGGGTACTGCGGCCCGTGCGCGCGCGCGTCTGCGCTCACGTCCGCGCACTGCCCGCGCCCGGAGCTCGCGCCGCACGGATCATTTTGCAGACCAGACGGAGACGGGCAGCACTGCGCGCTCCTGAGACCCTCCGGAGTCACGCACACGCGTGGGAACTGAGCGCGCACGGGCCCGAGCGCACAACCGAGAAGGAAAAAGGCATAAATTCTCCACATCTTCTCGGAATATAAAATATATATATAAAAAAAAGTTATAAAAAACCCCAGAAAAATCTCCAAAACTACAAAGCTTCACAGAACACCGAAACCATCTCTAAAACAGAACAGGCGTGCAATCAAGTTCAACTCCAGAAGCTACAGAACACCGCGGGCACGAGCCTAAGAATGACACAAACGATCTTGCTTTATGTTTGTCGTTCCCGTTTAGACAGAAATTTGTTCTGGACACAGAGTTTAAATAGCGCGTGAGCGCGTGACTGCAGGGATCTCCTCGTGACCACATCACATCTCCTCTAATCTCCCATTTCATTAACCATAAAACTGATTCTCCTCGAAGATCCGCATTTCTAACCTTTAAACAAATATTGTTCTTTTAAAGCAAATGAAATGAACCATGGTTTAAAAGTGTCATTAGCATTTAGACGAGCGACCATAATTCTGCTACGGTGTTTAAAGCGAGACCACAGTGCATTTACAAATACCACAGGGTAAGTGTATTATAAAACCATGGTTCATTTCAACTAGAAGTTTTCTTTTTTATCTAGATCTTTTAAAATAAAATATATTACTAAAAGCATTTGGATTCTGAGGGTATGTAAAGCCAGCTTTGATCCTGAAGGTGATTTTTCAGTATTCAATGCAATGCAATGCAAGTCTATAATTCGTCGTTTATTTATAATAAAATAAAGCATGCTTCTCGTGACTGTGCACGAGCACAGGTGTTGGACGCCGCATGCGCAGATCGACAGCGGGGACATGTTGAAGCTCAAACCGCTGTGCAACGTTTTGCTACGGTTTCCAGATTGAAGGACATGTCTCCTGGAAACGCTGTGAACAGGGTTTGAGATGCGTTTTCTCTTGTTTGGTGGGTGCGTCCAGAACGTCTGCCCAGTCAGCAGCAACATGTGTATAACCCACGCGGTGTTAAAGAGCAGCTCGCACGATGGGTCCAAGTAGAGTCGTTCAAATGTGTATACGCAACAATTGAAGATATTAGAACTGATGTATTTAGCAGTATTCAACACGTATTTATACCGATTTCAGGCTCTGAAAATACTTGACACTGAGAATGGCCTTCTCAGCTGCCATAGTTCATCTCTTGCGTCATCACAACAGTGTGTTCAACCGCACCACCGTTTCCGTTTAAAAGCGTTCTGTCGGGGCTGAACGCAGCCCTGGTGTTGGACGACGCATGCGCAGATCGACAGCTGGCCGCGTGACTCGTATCTCACACCGGTGATTTTACCGAGGGCTCCCATAAACGTGTTCATCTTTTCTCCTCCGGATGTAAACCGAGTCTCGGGTTGTTCAGAGTCCGGCTGCACGAGAACTGATGGCCATCCAGGTATGTTTCCATTATTTTAGGTATCAAACTGGTAGATTGTGCAGGTTTTTATTATGGCTGGACCAGTAAGCCTGAACAAGTGACGCAATACGTCACGGGGTTATTTTTCTTGGCCTCGCCTTAACCATTTAACTTTTATTTCAAGGTAAGGTGTTCAAAATCCTCGTAGTTTATAATGATTTTCAGGGGAGGAGTAAACCGATCTCATAGATGGTGCGGTGGCCTGTTGCCTATGACACGTCAATCATTCCGCCATGTTGCACAGGGCAAGACTGTCCGACAAACACAAGGAACGGGGAGCTGCACTTTTACATTTACATTTATGCATTTGGCAGATGCTTTTATCCAAAGCGACTTCCATTGCTTATCCTATACATTTATACATAGGTATTTGCAATCCCCTGGGATGAAACCCACAACCTTGCGTTGTTAACACAACGCTCTTACACTGAGCTACAGGAAAGCTTTTTTTTCAAATAAAAGCAGAACAATGTGTACGTTTCTTGACCGATTTCAATTTATGATCAAAAACATTTAGTTGGCAGTTGCTTAATATGTAAACGGGAAGTTCTTTGTCGAAAGGACTTTTGAAAAATGACTAAACTAAGTTCGGGATGGCTGGTCGGCTGTCAGCAATCGAGTGTCTATAAATAGTTGTCTCTAGCATTGGAGCATGTTTTCAGAGCCGGATTCGGAGCCCTCACCTACTTGAACGAGCTCGGAGCCCTCTTGGTGTAGGTGAACTCGTTATTTATTTGGTGATCATTTTAGAGACGTCCCTACACTAAAGCTGAAAAGTGAAAAGAGCTGTATTGTCTTTATTTGGTGATGAAACCGAGTGAGTTAACCGTGTTCACATTAGACGGGTTTAAGTGGAAAGAGCTATTCCACAGTTATACTACAAATACCACGGTTAACATAGTTACTATAGTAAACCCATGCCTTATTTTCGCTGATACGTTCTTGGGATTACAATGTAGGTTCATAGTCGAGTCATGTGAAGAAGCTAATCCATACTACGAAGTACACACACACACACACACACATGCTCTGATACACATGCACATCTCGTGATCGAACGCACACGTTTGCTACAATCCAACTATACAGTCTAATCTCCGCAAACTCAAGGAAAAACGTTGTTTCTTTAATTATGAATGTGCTAAAGTATTATTTAAACGTGTAATTTTCATGAGAAATAACATACTCGTTTCAAATAAATTGGAACTGATGACGTTGCTCGATTGTGTATCAGGGGATTTGTAAACTTTTGTAAAGCTGCTCTGGAACATTTATTGTAAGTGCTACAGAAATAAATCAACCTAAATAAAACTTATTTATCACATGATGGAGTGTGTTTGTTCAATGATTGTCTTTGTTTGGGTTGTTGACTGATGTTTTCAGCTTTAACTTTGATTGTGCAGATGATTTCGTGATGATGATGTAGCAGTAGACTCTTGTCATGTGATGCGTGTGCGTGCGCGTGTGCATGTGTGTGTGCGCGCGTCGTCATGTGAGTAGATGTGACTTAGTCTCTCTTAAAGTGATAGTTCACCCAAAAATAAACATTCTGTCATGACTTACTCACCCCTCATGTCATCGTTGGGATTTTTTTTCTTTAGATCACAAAATGAGATATTTGAAAGAACGTTGATCACTCGACAATGGCGGTACCCATTCACTTCTATTGTTTGGACACAAAACCAATGCAAGTCAATGGGCACCGGCACGGCTGTTGTTCAGTTGTTCGGAATTATTCTGTAAATAATTACAGAATTTTCATTTTTTGGGTAAACTATCACTTTAAACTTAAAGCTGGCGCATGGTAACCATAGTAACACTTCATAACCAAGAAGATTGTGGCACAACTGGTCGGATACTTGTGTTCAGTGGCATGCCATCGATGGCAAAACATGCATTCTTTGTGTTTAGATGTGTTAAAGCTTTAATTATCCATCAATTCTCCAGCGTGTGCGAGCGTGTGACGGGAAGTTTCTGGTTTGTTCTTCTGAAGTGTCACTGCTGGTGGAGGTGAGTAAACGTCGGATGTCTTATCTATGTCACGCCGCTTTCTCCTGGGTCCTGAAGTACATCCGGTTTCTCACAACACACGCAGACAGATGATTTGTGTTGTGTTTATATGAAAATCTGATTTACACACCTAAGGTTGTTTTTAATGGGATCAAGTAAACTTTTAGCCAGAGTTATTATAGTTTTGATTTGAGTTTGATTTGGTTTTATTAATTTATTATTGGGGCAGTCGTGGAGTAATGGTTGGAGAGTTGGACTCGTGATCAGAAGGTTCCCGGTTGGATTCTCAGGGTCACTTTCACTTACTAACTTTCACTTAATATTTAAAATTAGCTTTTATTTTTTCTATAAATTATTTTTTTGCAATTTTGGTATATGCTTTTGTGATTTTATAATTGATTTGTTTATTTTTTTGTTGCTATATAATATTAATTGATTTCTATTTTATTTGAGATTTTGTTTATTATGATCATTTTAGTGCTTTAAACTTATTTCAGTTTATTTTTCAGGCGACATTTCAAACTTTCCTTAAGTGAAGTTTGTCCAATAATGTTTAGGTCAATATTTGATTTGATTTCAATGAACACAGACGATTTCAAAGTTAGTACACTAAAATAACCTTGCCTTTAGCTCATGCCCCCAACGTGCCATTATGTTTTTGTACAAATCAATTATTTGTAAGTATTTGTAAATCAAACGAAAGTACATTTACAGGTAAACTCAACATAAGATTTGGTTTACATCAGTGCTTTTTTTACATTTCCAGAACATGTTAATAAAACCGTGATAATGCTGTTCACGATAACTGGGATCTGAAAAATGTTCACACTGTTACATGTGCTTGTTATCTATAATGACTCGGAGAGGAGATCTTTATTGCTCAGATGTTGCTCTTTCATATCTCAGGGACTTACATTTACATTTAGTCATTTAGCAGAGACTTTTATCCAAAGCCACTTACAGATGAGATAAACAATCGAAGCCATTCCAACAACATAAGTACAACAAAAAGCATAAGTGCAATAAAACTGGTTTCATAAAGCCCACCACAGTATACAGAGCTAAATTGGAAGGATATTTTTTTTTTTTGAAGAGTAGAAAATAAATGGAAGTCAGAACTGATCAGTCAGGTATAGACGGAAGAGATGTGTTTTCAGACGATTCTTAAAGATGGCTACAGAATCTGCAGATCTTGTTGCCGCGGGCAGATCGTTCCACAAAAGTGGAACCGATCCAGAGAAGGTTTGTGAGATCGATTTTTTACCTTTTTGGGATGGCACCACAAGACATCGTTCGTTTGCAGAGCGCAGAGATCTGGTGGGTACATACGTCTGCATTAGCGAAAGAAGATAAGGGGGAGCGGAGCCAGTGGTGGTCTTGTAGGCCAGGAGGAGGGATTTGAATTTGATGCGAGCCACAATAGGGAGCCAATGTAACTTTAAGAAGAGAGGAGTGACGTGCGCTCTCTTCAGTTCATTGAAAACCACTCTTGCCGCTGCATTCTGGATCATCTGGTTGTGCAAGCAGGAAGTCCAGCCAGTAGCGCATTGCAGTAGACTTCTTGAAGTTCTCAGAGGTGTTGTTTGAGCATCAACTTTGTCTCAGATGTTTCTCTTAACTCATTTCAGGTGAGGTGACGCTGTTGAGAACCTCGTGAAAACATTGGTGTTCATAGTCTCTCGTTTTCACGCAGTGATCAAGAGATGTAAACACTGACCCAACCCTTATATATCTAAAGCAGTTTGTGCCTGCAGTTCAGGTCATGGACACAAGATGTCAGTGCGTGTCTGGACTGATCTGGATGTGATAACAGTACAGCAGGACACAGATCTGAGCTGTGGTGTTCCGGCCGTGTACAGATTGACCTGACTGTGATCCTACAAGAGATTCATGTGTAGCTCATTTCATTAAACAACTTACAGAAGACACCGACACATCATCAGATTCCACGTAAAGCATCTGCTTCCAGCCAAAGAGACCTCGTCTCTCTATCGCTCTCTCTCTCTCGGTCTGACTCGCTCGTTCTGTCTCTGATGAATTGCTTGTCGCTGGCTAAGCACAGGCTGTGATAGATGACAGAGAAGTGTCTCTCTCTCTCCGTTTAAGAATATCGGCTTGCTGTCCACTTAGCAGTTCTTCCAGCTCCTTCAGCCGGCGCTCCGGCACTTGAGGAGATTTACATAGCAGTAATTTAGCCGAGCGAGCAGTAAACAGCTCAGATATACTGCCGCCAGCTCACTGGATTACACTTAAACACTCATTAAATTCCCCACAGTACCAACACACACACACACACTTCATCAGCCAGATATCCAGAAGATGATGTTGACCTCATGCATCTGGTCTCGTCACCGACTGTCAGAAATCGACACTGCTTCCATTAAATATATAGTGTTAGCCAATGACTACATGCATATTTCACGTGTCATGATTTTCCGTTTACGTTTGTCACTGCAGAACCAGATTTTAGTAGTCTGTTTAAAAGAGAGATTTACCTCTGTCATTCATCCTTTCAGTGTCGCTTCTCATATGTGTCCACAGAAAATGAAGACTTAAATCATGAAATAAAGAACATTATGAGTGAGACTGCTGCCGTTTGTTTTTTTCTGTAGTCAAACACCATCGTTTTAGAAAAACCCAACGGATATCACAGGAATTCGTATGAGGTAGCTAATTCGTATGTCAATTGTATAAAAATGTGTCATCGTTTCTCAGTGTTTTTTTGTTTTCACACGTACAATTTAGCATGAAAGATGTTCGTTTAACGTCGTATTTTAGCTCAACAATTTCTGTTGGTTGCACATGGGGGACAGTTTTGGGTCAGACTTCAGTATAGGGGGCGATTCTCGCTATTAACAAACCCTTAACTATGACTTTCCCCCCAATAAACTCTTAATTTGTTCCTTATTAATAGTAAGTACGGTAGTTGTTGGGTTTAGGTATTGGGTAGGATTAGGGATGTAGAGTATGGTCATGCAGAATATGTGCTTTATATGTACTATGCCAATAACAGGCATGCTTCTAGCAACTAGTTAATAGTGAGAGTTGCCCCCTATACTGAAGTGTTACACAGTTTTGTTCACATCTTACAAAATGTTACCCTGGACCACAAAACCAGTCTTATGCCAAGTTCACACTACATGATTTTAAGCCCGATTTGCAATTCGTTGAGCTCGCCGACAGGTCGGGCTGTGATCGGGGCAAAACAGTGTGCGCTCAGCGCTCGCCAATCATTACGTGTGAACTAGTAAACGACTCATCAAGGACAAATACCTAGCATGATAAATATCAGGAGCTGTCATCCGAGTCGACATCATGTCATGTCAAGTGACGCGACGAGCCACAGCCAATGACAGCAAGCCATGGGTTGACTTCACCGGAACTGCCCCCGTATGCTGATCCATTCTTTAACCCATATCATTTGCTTTTTCCCAGTTCTAGGTTTCTCTGAGCAGATCATCCAGCAAACAACTTGAAGCGCAAATTTCTTTCCGACTTCCATTTTCACATAAACAAGTCCCATGTCGCATGTTTTTGGTGTCATTTTCCGTTCCACTTCTCGCGTTTTTTCTTGACAAAACGTGGTTTGGGGGCCGGATTGAGGCGCTGGCTGAGTTGTTCACAGCTCGTGTAGCGTCTCACATCCTGTTGCAGATCATGTCACATAGTGTGAACACAGAACAACTTAAAGACTTCACAGAGAGCCAGTCATGTAGTCTGAACAGCGCAGCGATCGGCCGGCGTTTGGTTTGTTTAACGCTCTCTATTGGCTTACAGCTGTAATGACATCGTGGCGAGTAGATGCATTTCTAAACTTTACACAGATACCAAACTTGAGTGAGTAATTCCCAAAGCGCATCTTGACCCGTACAATGTATTCTTGGCCATTGCTACAAATGTTCCCGTGCCACTTATGACAAATGGTGACCTGGGGTCAGACGAGACCATAAAAAAAATCCTGTCGCGTTTACAAAACCTTTAGAGAGCTTCATAGTTCTGAAAGCCATTCAGTTTTCCTTTATGAAAAGTAGCCCCAGTATCTTTTCAAATGTCACGTGTGTTTGGCAAAAGAATGAACGTGTGTATGATTGACAGACATTTTCAGAGAGAAACTCTTTCATCCAGACACAAAGACAGTCTGTTCTTAATGTTAATAGAGATTTCATTTTTTACTTTTTGTCCTTTATTACATCATAAACGCTGCTTTGCCCTGTTTGGGTTTAAAGTCTCGGGTTCCCGAAGTCAATCCAAAGCTTAGATTTTTTTCTTCTCGTGTGTGTATTTTCTATAAATCTCTCAGTCTCAGTGTGAGTGATTGGGATGGATAGGGAGGTTCTCTCTTAATCTCTGGATTTCTTCAGGCGAGCGTCTGATCCTCAGAGAATGGCTGGCGTTCTTTTGAACGTCCCGCGCGTAGACGCAGACGGGGTTTGAAATCAGGTTGCAGTTTGAGCTCTTCAGATGAGTTGCTCCATGTCTGATCTGTGGCTCATCACTTCAGGTGTGAATAACACGTGACCTTTAACAGTGGCGTGCACGCACGGTAGCGCTTTTGCTGGAGCAGGGGCGGAAGGACCAAAAAGGGGTACTTGAAAATAAAGTACTATTACTGCAACGTAAACATTAACAAGTGTATATTACAATGTTTAAACAAATGCTGTAATGATTTATTATATATGAAATCAAAACAGGTAGATAAAATTACTATATAATTAAAATTAATATTAGTAACCTATATTTAACTGAACAAAACTGTAAGAATCAAGAGGGTGAGCAGGTTGAATTTGACGATATTTTATGGCTCTATATTATATATATATATATATATATATATATATATATATATGGAAGTGTTCATTGAAGAATATTTGATGGCATTTACGTTAGAGAGTTCACTTAGATGAATTTTCCTAAAACGTGCAACTTAGAAATAACACTTCCATTAAAGGCCAATATTTCCCCCTGGAATTAATTTGCCAACTTGCCAAAATAAAGACATCCTGAAAACAACTATAGAACCCGGACCAAAACGCAATAGAAAATGTAATGGATTCAATCGTAATAAATTGTGAATTGTACTGGTTTTCATTTAAACTGTAATGGTGTCCAATGGTATGTGATGGATTCTATTGGTGGGGTGTTATTTCCGTGCCGAAGAAAAACAGAAACCCAATAGAATCCATCACAGAAATTCTAATGGTTTCAATACAGCCAAAATTCCTTTTTGTTTCTGGCATTTTTCCAGTAGGATTTAACATCCCACCAATAGAATCCATCACATACCAGTAGACACCATTATAGTTTCAAATACAAATCTCTTTTAAACCATTACAATTTCTTTAAGGGTTCCCCTGCTGAAAAAAACAATAGAACCCAACATAAACCAATACAGAAATTCTAATTGTTTCCATTAAAATACCATTATGAACCATTAGCTTTTTCCATTAAAACCATTACAAAATTCCTTTTTGTAGTTTGTTAAGGGCATTTTTCCAGTAGGATTTAACATCCCTCCAATATAATCCATCACATACCAGTAGAACCATTACAGTTTCCATTAAAGCCCTTACAAATCCTTACAAACCATCAAAACCATAATAACTTTTTTTTTCAGCAGGGAATAGAAACCATTAAAGAAGTTGTAGTGGTTTTGATGGTTTTAAAAGGCATTGTATTGGTTTTAATGAAAACTATAATGGTTCTAGTGGTGTGTGATGGAATCTATTGGTGGCATGTTTAATTCTACTGGAATAATGCCCAAAACACACTAGAAAAACTCATTTTGTAATGGTTTTAATTGAAAAAGCTATTGGTTCATAATGGAAACCAATAGAATTTCTGTTATGGTTTCTATTGGGTTTCTATATTTTTTTCAGCAGGGTCTACATGGAATAATGCCCAAGACGCACTACAAAAAGGTGTACAAACTTAGTTTCAATGGTTTTCAATGGTTTTTAATGGTTCACAGTGATATTTTAATGGAAACCATTAGAATTTCTGTGATGGTTTCTATTGTTTTTTTCAGCAGAGATACTTCTAGACTGTTCATGTGAACATCAACAGAAGCTGCATGGCATTTGTTTATTTACACTTGTATTACATACAGAAATAGAAAGGTTCCCCATCACTAAAACGCTCAATGACTTGAGATAAATCCCACTTAAACTCCCGCAATAATCAATGAAATTGACTACACCGTTGTTTATACTGAACTCAGTCGGTGATAATCGCGCACTGCAACCGTGATTTATTGAGATGCCTCTGATTGGCCAGTATACATTTATAATCTCAACAGATCCTTCTGACACTGGTTGTAATGCTAAACGCAGCAAAAACACGTTAACTCGTGCAGATCGACATGTAATGCTGTAATCAACTGTTTCATTTATTTTCACAGTTTTTTTTTTTTCATTTCAGTCGTGACAGTTGTAATATATATTGTTTAATTTTGCATGGGGGCGTTTCTTCCTCATTTATCATATATTTGGGGGCATTTTAGTTCGTCTTGTACTTTGCCTCAATTCATTTCAGATCCTGCTAGTACCTAATAGAAAGAGCACATTGGGACGTTGAATTACCTTGAATTGATTTTTCCTAACCCGCACACTGCCGCATTAGCTACAGCAGTAAATTGGCGTAAATGCATTTCTTCTGTGTTACCTGTGGCTGGTGAAGTAACAGAAGAAACCTCTAAACAACCTCCACCTACTGCTACACCCCGCCGCAAATTATATCATTTTGTATTTTTTTTTTTCGTTCCGATGGTAGAAAGGTATTGTTATCTAGTATAATTATCACTTTTATAATTAATATAATTTTTTTTGGTATGACCAGAAGGGCACGTTTACATTTTGACAAAAGGGGCAGGGGCTTGGGCCCCCCTGACTCCCCACCTACCAACCCCCCCATGCACCCCACTGCCCTTTTACACCACACATTATTTCATCTCTAGTCGGATGTTCTGTCACATTTTCACTCTTTTGATCTTTCTTTCTTTTCCTTTCCCCCGATGCAAAGTCTAAAGATGAAAGACATTTTCTTGTTTCTCTGTGCAGCAGATGAGAAGTCGGAGCTGGTGGGATTTTTGGGGGTCTGACTCACAAATTCTGAGAACATCACTGATGACAACTCGGCATGTCACTGCTGCAAAAGACCTGGACTTCATTTATATCTAATGATACTCCAGCGTCTGAAATCGTTCCTGACAAAAATGTTCAAATTACGTCAGTTTAAAAAATTAAGCGGATATTTACACCCTTAAGCAAAGACTTGTGATTGAGACAAATGGGTCCACTCTCTATCTGTGACAGGATGACTCGTGAAATCTGTTCTGATGGTATCTGGTGGTCACTGCTTTACATCCTTTACACACGTCTGTTGGTCCTCCTCCAGCGGGAATCACATCCGAGTCGTTCAGGACGACAAGGATGAAAGCTTGTGTTTGCTCTGAGCCAGTTCGGTGTCATTGATGGAGAAACACAGGAAAACACAGATAAAGTCTTTCAGTGTTAATACTGTGTTCATAAGTGCACAAATCATCATGTGATCGTTTTAAACTAGTGCTGTCGAAAAAATATTCAAACGCAAAAAAGTTGGTAATTTCTGCAAGATGAAAATACATCTGTTATAATAATTATTTTAGGGCCAGTAGCTATAAAGTTGCTGAATGTAGTGTAAATGTCATGTCCGAGTGATTGTAATTCTAGTGTTCATGTGTTTGTCTGGTTACGCAGCTTCAAATTGCACAAATTAAAAACTGAGCATTGACAGTACACCCAATGGAAACATGTCTTTTTTTATGACTGCATGAGGTGTTCTTTTCAATCAATTAAAAAAGGGAACTTTTGCAATATTGCAATGTAAACAGATTTACAGATCACTTGACGTAAATACAAAAATGATCATCATTTTATAAAGATGTGAAATTGCGTAGAAACACCTCATGTGTGGCCGCTCCCAACTAACACTGTCAACCCAAATGCTCAAAATAATCAAACAAATTTAGTAATGTAAACTTAATTTTATCACAAAGTTTTACTTAAGTTCCTCAAACACGTTTTTACGTTTGAGTAAAGTATAATGATTATTTCTGATTACTTGAAACAAAAAAAATTTTGAATTTGCTCCTTGTTCAATGTACTTAATTTAAAGATGTAAATTGAACACAATTGGTCGATTTCCGCTTTGCGTCAGTCTGAATTGGGACAGTACATTTTTTAATATGATTGCTTTGTGTTTTTCAGTCAAGTTAAAGACTTGTTATTGTTTAATGTTCTCTTATCTTGGATATTTAGAAGAGTTCAGTTTCACATTTACATTTTACATTTATGCATTTGGCAGACGCTTTTATCCAAAGCGACTTACATTGCATTATCCTACACATTTATACATAGGTATTTGCAATCCCCTGGGATCCAACACACAACCTTGCGTTGTTAACGCAGTGCTCTTACCACTGAGCTACAGGAAAGCTAGAAGAGTGGTGCATGTGCTTATGCTGTGGGCGTGTTTACCATTTTGGGGGCCTTAAGCAAAGCCCCCCCACACATTACGTGACATTTTTGTTTGAATTACACAGCAGTATTGAGTACATGGCATTCATGAGACATATATACACACAAATATAAATTGGATTTTATAACCACATAACAGCACAAAATTCTCTACAGTTTGTTGTTAGAATCAACCTACTTAGTTTCGGGATGAAAAGTGTCCTTTGTTTGTTGGTCAGAATAATACAGAATTAGATTAGATTAGATTCAACTTTATTGTCATTACACATATACAAGTACAGTGTAACGAAATGTAGTTTAGGTCTAACCAGAAGTGCAATTAGCAAGTGCAGGATATACAGTGTTAATAAATACAGAATACAATATTAGGAAAATACTTTACAATGGGCATGTACTATGAAAATATGACAGTCGGTATGTACTAGAGCAATATAAACAGAAGGCTATATACTGTGAACATTAATGTACAGGTGGTTATGAACAGATAACAATATAGACTATACAATAGTGCAAGTGACTTGAGTGTGCATTAGTTACAGAGATTAGCTATTAAAGTTACAGTGCAGTAGATGAGTTGATGCGGTTATTAAAGGTACGGTGCAGTAGATGAGTTAATGCAGTTATTGAAGTTACAGTGCAGTAGATGCGTTAATGCAGTTATTGAAGTTTGCAGTAGATGCGTTAATGCAGTTATTAAAGTTACAGTGCAGTAGCAGTTATTGAAGTTACAGTGCAGTAGATGAGTTAATGCAGTTATTGAAGTTACAGTGCAGTGAGTTAATGCAGTTATTGAAGTTACAGTGCAGTGATGAGTTAATGCGTTATTGAAGTTACAGTGAGTAGATGAGTTAATGCAGTTATTAAGGTACAGTGCAGTAGATGAGTTAATGCAGTTATTGAAGTTATAGTCAGTAGATGGTTAATGCATTAAGGTTACAGTGCAGTAGATGAGTTAATGCAGTTATTGAAGTTATAGTTCAGTATCAGTATTGAAGTTATAGTTCAGTAGATGAGTTAATGCGGTTATTAAGGTTACAGTGTAGATGAGTTATGCAGTTATTGAAGTTATAGTCAGTAGATGAGTAATGCAATTAAGGTTACAGTGCAGTAGAGAGTTATGCAGTTATTGAAGTTATAGTTCAGTAGATGAGTTAATGCGGTTATTAAGGTTACAGTGCAGTAGATGAGTTAATGCAGTTATTGAAGTTATAGTGCAATAGATGAGTAGATGCAGTTAGTTATGCAATAGATGCAGTAATGCAATGGATGAGTTACAGTGCAGTAGAGAAGTTGGTGCCGTTTATTGAAGTTACAGTGCAGTAGATGAGGTAATGCAGTTATGAAAGTTACAGTGCAGTAGATGAGGTAATGCAGTTATGAGAGTAGTCCATTAGTGCAATGAGCATTCAGTGTAATATTCCTGGTGTGCAAGTGAGCAGTATAGAGTGCAAATGATGCTATGTGTGTGTAAACAGTCCGGTAGAGCAGATAACATGAAGTACTGGTGTGTACAGTTCAGTCATGCATGGCCAGCCCTGTAGTGCAATGTCAACTATGTAATAGCAGCATTACAGTGTAAGTTATGAGGGGTAGTGGAATCAGTGGGGAGCAGAGTTCAATAATGAAACAGTTCTGGGAAAAAAGCTGTTTCCTAGTCTGCTGGTTCTTGCCGGAGGCACCTGAAGCGTCTACGGAAGGCAGGAGAGTAAACAGTCTGTGAGCAGGGTGAGAGGAGTCCTTGAATGCTGCGAGCTCGACGCAGACAGCGTTTCTTCTGGATGTCCTCAATGGAAGAGAGTGTAGTTCCTGTGATGTGCTGGGCTGTTTTCACCACCCGCTGCAGTGCCTTGCGCTCAGCAACAGAACAGTTCCCGTACCAGACTGTGACACAGTTGGTCAGGATGCTCTCTATCGTGCAGCGATAGAAGTTCACCAGGATAGTTGAAGACAGTTGGTTCTTCTTCAGTGTCCTCAGAAAGAAGAGACGCTGGTGAGCCTTCTTGACCAGGCATGAGGTGTTGGTGGTCCAGGACAGGTCCTCCGAAATATGGGTCCCCAGGAACTTAAAACTGGAAACACGTTCAACAGCCATCCCATTAATGTGGATGGGGTCGTGTGTGCCTCCTTTCACCTTCCTGAAGTCCACGATGATCTCCTTTGTTTTGGAGGTGTTAAGGAGCAGGTTGTTGTTTGAGCACCATGTGGCCAGGTGCCGTACCTCCTCCCTGTAAGCAGTCTCATCGTTGTTGCTGATGAGACCAATCACTGTTGTATCGTCTGCAAACTTGATGAAGGAGTTAGGTCCATTCACAGGTCTGCAGTCGAGTGTGAAAAGGGAGTAGAGAAAGGGGCTCAGTACGCAGCCCTGTGGTACACCAGTGTTGAGGGTGATGGTGGTGGAGCAGATGTGGCCTAACCTAACAAGCTGAGGCCTGTTCGTCAGGAAGTCCATAATCCAGTTGCAGGTTGAATTGTTAATGCCTAGGTTTCCAAGTTTGATGATTATGCTTTTAGCCACTTTTAGCCACTTTTAGCCACAGTATAAGAAAGTAAAAGGTGCAAGATTCTTCTTTTCATAGCATTGTTTTGCTATATTCGTAAAACTAGTATTAGATTTCTTTTCTTTTGCTTTCTTTAGTTTTTGAGCACCGCTTTGATACATGCGCTTCATTGCATATTTCTGACTGTGTCTAAATCAAGCGTCAAATGATTTTACCGCTTGTAGCCACTAGGGGGCCCCCAAGCTTGTGGGGCCCTACGCATTTGCGTGGTTTACGTGGTGGTTAACAACGCTACTGGCTGTGGAAGGCTACATGTAACCTATAACATGTGTTTAGTTCACTTAAAAATTCATCTTTGCGTACTTATTTTTTAAAGTTCTGTCTGCTTAGTTTCACGAGAATGATGAATGAAATATATGTCACACTTACTGAGACTTATTAAGAACTTTAATTGAACATTAATCGAAATATATAAGTTCTGCTTACTTAAAAAAATGAAGGTTCAACTCTAGGTTCTTGGTGTGAGGATTGGCAGCTCATCCGTAAGAGGCTTTCCTCACCATAAATGCTTGAATAACATACCTTATTAGTAAACCAACAAACATCCAACAGCCATGGTTTTCACAAAAAAAGCTTTAATGCACGAGAAAAAAAAATCATTATAGTTGCATTACATCAGTCAATGAAAATAACGCCGTCATTTCATTCAAAAATTCTGCTCACGTTTTGTGCAAATCTGAAATGGAAATCAGCCAACAAGCTCCATCATTGACAGCATTCAAGTGTATTTGGTTCTTTTTGGTGCTTCTATGATCCACTTTGGTTGTATAGAAATCAGTTTGAGTTTGGAGTGACATGAGGGTGAATACAGTATAACTTAATGATGGACTGTTTGTTTTCTAGATTTAAGAGTGTTATTTTTGACCTTTAATCCTCGGTCAGAGCTCCTGTCACTCAGCCTAATAAAGATTCAGTAGATACACACATTTGACTTGAGTAATATTGGCAGAAAATGAAATGACGATTTATGCCTTGGAGTCATATGAAGGTGATGTGGATGTCACTGACGGAGGAGGATTGAGCGTAAAGGTCTCCAGCTGTTGATATTCAACATACGCATCTAAATGTCACGCAGATCAGAGGGTGGACTTTAATAGTGAAGAAAGTCGCATTGATGTTGAAAAGGTGCCGAGATTATGTGTCGTCTGTAATGAGAAATATTGGCCTTTCTCTGGGTTCCGTGAATCACATTGAACAGCGTAGGAAGAGACAACCAAACTATGAGATTCAAATAAAGACGACGTAGGAACACCCGTCCACCGGGACTCGGTATTTCTGTGAGAAAACATCTTCCAGGACGACACAACACGAGACACGCGGGTATTTTGGGTCCCTTTGATGCATTCTGGGACATTTGTCAAGTACATTAATGTTTGTCGTCAAACTTTTCACATCAGAGGACGGTCAAATATGTTTATTAAAACCTCTCCGGAATGCTTGATTGTGATTGGTCAACGGTAGCGGTCCGCAGTGACATCCTTCCTGTTATGTATCCTACAAGCAGTTTGAAGCATAGATATGTAACCGTAGATGCCACATTCAACTTACCGAACATCATTTAAAGTCTGTAAGGTCTTTCTAGATATCTCTGCCCATTACCTTGAGGCTTTTGACTGCATAACTATTAAAAATGATTTAGAATTTATGATCCTTTACATTACGTACATTCATAATGTTGTTTTGTGGAAGTTAAAGCATGGCTGAGCTCTCTGGTGATGCAAGTTTTTTTTTTTGAGTTCGGCAGGCCTCTTAAATGCCATCCAGACGATTGACTCTTGACAAATACCCTTTATGAGTCATGAAATACGATTTTCAGGTTTTATCAGCACTCGGGCGTTTGTAAATAGTGTTTTCAGCATGTGTGAGCAGGACGAATGTGTCAAAGCCATATTTCTCTGGAATAAAGAATTGGGCCATTATTAGCTTCCTCCAAACCCCTTTATCACATCTGTGTGTGTGTGCGTGAAAATGTTTCTTTTGATAGGTGAATTAATTCGACAGATACTGATCACGGCCTATAAAATTTAAGATTTATTAATGTATATACAAAGATTGTCAAGAGCTTTGTTGCGAAAATATTAACGATAATAATATCTGTTCATTTATATTTATTATACAGCAGAGACCACTAAATCGGTCTGAAATTATGTACTAAGATGTATTAGCGTTTATTTTATTATCAGCATATTTACTGTTTAACCAAAGTCAAAAAAATGTTGCATTTTGGCCATTATTTTACACAACACCGGCTTTCTTTGTGCCTGAAAACACATTTAAAAGTTCAAGTTTTATAAATGTTACCGTAAGAGTGTCTGTAAACTACAACAGCGTGCATTTGTAAAAGCGTGATATGATGTGCATGCGTGTTATAAGTTCAGAATGTGTTTTATTATTCCCTCTGAACAGGGATTCTTTTTCAATTTAAATATTTTTATTAGCGCATGATTGTCACGAAAATGTAACGTTAGAAAAACATTGTGATGTCATAGATGTGAGTGGAGTCTGGGCTCTATAGACCGTTTCACCGTACGCATGCACCTGGACTGCAGTCAACTTCCGGTCTGTCTAGTAATATAACTATTTGTATTTAATTTATGTAAATATTAATTTACAATATTAATATTATTTCTATCATGTTTTTATTGTATAATAATCTTATTAACTAAACTATTTTTGTTGAATGTTTATTTTTTTAAATAAACAATTTGTTGAATAGGTCATGTAGTTTGGTCGCATTTAAAGCAACTCTAGGAAACTCCTGCTATACGGCTCCCCCATGTGGTTCATAAGCGCAATTGTCTGTTAACGATGTTGTAAATAGTTTCACTGTATAAGCTTCCCTGTGGGCAGTGCAATTCACCTGAATTTGTTTAGTGAGCCAATGGAACCTGCGAATGCAGAAACAACGTTTAAAAAACATTTCGCACCTTTCACAGGCAGGGGATGGGCGGGGCTTTGTGTACCGATCCGAAACAAGAAATTTACGGAGTGTGATTTAAGGTGCTAGCAGGCTGCTCAGGCATCAGCGTCAGTAGAATTCGTACGGTTAACAGTTGTTTAAATACTGAAATAATTTTTGAGACGTTATTTTAAGTTAGAAAAACTACATAGTGTTGCTTTAAAGAAACCATACAGTTTACTATTGCAGTCTAAATTAAAAATATTGGAGAGACAATTTTAGCCTATTGACGGCTTGTTATCAGAAATAATCTACAGGGGCAGTTCACGAACGCACGCATGCGCAGTAACGCTTGTTTATGTTGTCACTTTGAAACCATCTATTCGCTGGATTAAAGATTAAAAAAACCTCTGGAATTGAGTTGAAGATCTGTTGGCGTCAATCCACAATTATTCTCTTGTAGTAGGAAAAAAGCGACCTGTTACCAAACTTCTAACCAAAGTTTCCAAACGTTTTGTGATGTCATGACTTTGTAAAGAAAGTGTTTCAGGAGCGGTTGTCATGGTGATGTTGTTTTATGGGCCGGGCTCTCGGTCGCCCCTGCATAAATCTGAGCCTCCATCATTAGGCGAGCGGAGAGGGATCATGTTAAAATCGAAGCGATATAAACCACGCCCTGCCGGTAATAAAGCATCTATTGGCCTTCAGCAGACGATTCAGTCATCACTCACGCACACACGTACATAACACAGAGTCCAAACGCTCTTAAAGAGACAGAGCAGACTTATTCCCACCCGCCGGTCAACTGCGCGTCTGAGAGCACATTACACACCCGCTGGTTTCTTTATTGAAATACAATATGTTTTTATTAAAAACTAAAAAAGTTGTGAGTTGCACACTCCTCAGGAACTGATATTGCGCTATAATCAAAACACATAAAGAATCATTTGCTGGCATCACTTATTGGAGGAATGATTGAGTTGATATTGAGATCTTTAAATGTCTTTGATGTAAAAAAAATAATTGAGATATACAGAGGCCTAATCGGAGTGATTTTCTTCCTGTTGGGAAGTTTTTTTTGAAAACTTTATTGCTGTGAGGTGTCATTGGACAATGTGACAGTAACAATTGGCCGTTTTACAAGTAATTACCCGTTAAAATGTGTATTGTTCTTCACGGTTAGTGTTGTAAAAGAGACCTGCTGGATTGATGGACTAACAACAGATGGCGCCAGTAAACCTTGGGTACCACTGCCCAGAGCTTCCTTCAGTTGAAGCACATTACGTCATTTAATAACCAACTCCATTAGTGCAACTGTTTGTCTTCCAAACGCTGTGTTTTTCACATGCAAAGTGAGAAAGAGAGAGAGAAAGAGAGTGAGACATGAGCAGGGAAGGCTGCTAGATGGTACCAGGGGAAGTGACATTTAAAAATGTGCCGGTGCCGTTGTTTGCGTGCCATCTGGAGTTCTCCTGCCATCAAAGCATCATCTAACCTCAGAGAGATCTCCTCCTTGCTCACTGAGATCTCCTCTCGGTCAACTGACACGTCTTATCCTCGCGGTTGCAGTCAAGAATGCGATCTGTGTGAACAGTCGTCTGATCAATGAGGTCAATCCCTCCACGAGCCGTTTAGACCAATGACACTCTTAACACCACTTGTGTAGTTCAATATTTATTGTTTTAGTTCGTAAATCATCGTAGTGATAATAATAATGGACCTTTTTCACGAGCCTGTGATGACGCTGTTCTACGTTCATCAGCATCGTCAATCCTCCAAAGTTTTTTATACTTCTTTTTTTTTTATGTATGCGTTTATAACACTAAGCTTTGTATTATATTACCTTTGCATCAAATTACAAAAATGAACGCTATTGCAAGGGTGTTTCTTACACAGCGTCTATTATGGCAAGCCGACTTAGCTATTAATCATGCTCAGGATATGAATGTTTCATATCAACAACTGCATTTTTACTAGTAAAAACGATTATTCTTGATATTTAGAATATATTTTCTACTAGTAACAATCGCTATTTTTGATATTAATAATGACATTTTCACTAGTAAAAATGTGAATTCTTGATATCAACAATGACGTCATCACTCTCAGAAATGTGTATTCTTGATTTACATTTTTTTATTTCAACTAGTAAAAAACTTAATTCTTGATATCTGTAATTGCATTTTTACTAGTTAAATATCACAATACAGTGCCGTTCAAATTCAATTTCAAATATCAATAATACATTTCTTACATGTTAAAAATCTTTTTTCAGATATCAGAAATGCATTTCTTACTAGTAAAAAACATAATCTTTTATATAAACAATTAACTTGTTACTCTTAAAAATTAAATTTCTTGATATCAGTAATTCAATTTTCACTAGTTGTAATGCTCATTCTTGATATAAAGGTCCATAACATTTCCAGTAAACATCTCTCATCTGGGCCCTCTTGTGTTCAATTTTGTGTAGATTGTATCTGTATAATTTAAGAAAGAGTGTGTGTAGCGTGTGCATTTATTCACGCAAGTTTGTTTTATGCCTCCCGATAGGTCCGTGGAAATGTGCAGACGCACAAAAGGGGCAAGTCATCTGGGATGGCGTGAGGGCGAGCAAATGATGAGAGAATGGGAATTTTTATTTTTGGCTGAACTGTCCCTTTAATACGAAAGGAAACGTTTGGTACACACAGTTTCCAAAAGCCCCATTTTTGCAGTCGTCCCCGAGCCTATCTCTCTCTCTCTCTCTCTCTCTTCTCTGTCTCTCTCTCTCTCTCTATCTCTCTCCCTCTCTCTCTCTCTCTCTCTATCCTCTCTCCTCTCTCTCTCTCTCTCTCTCTCTCGTACATCAATACACCTGTCCCGGTGCAGGCTAGATTGCGGTGCGTGCGAGTTGCTGTTGCAGTAGATTTACAGAAGTGTCTCATTTATCATGTCGCCCCTCTGGTCAAATCAAGTGTGTCCTGCGGTGTGCTGAAATACATCTGCACTCCACTCCAGCGCACGGCCTTAGAGAAGATGATCGGACAGAAGAGGCGGAGCTTAGCGGGGGGGGTCAGGGGCCGCTCAGAGGTCAGATAATCAGAGGGGGAATCGTGTAGACGCCCTCAAGATCTGTCTTGTTGAGAGTGTTTGATGGATGCGTCTGATCCGGAGAGCAGCGCTTGAAAATATGACTGGTGTTGTTTTGATGCTTTTTAGAAGAAACGAGCAGCATTCAAGTTTAGCGTCTGACTAGCGCTTAGCGTGCCGCAAGCATTGATGATCTCAAACTGTTCAACTCGATACGTATTCAAAGGCCGAATCTCATGGAGACTCAGGTGGTGACCTAACGACCACTGAGAACACCCTAGTAACCGTCAAGCAACACCCTGGCAACCCCCCATGACACGACTGAGTTTCACCCTTCTACAGAGTTGTGTTGAACTGTTAGCAACAATCTTGTATTCTGTTTTAAATGAACGATACGATTGTTCGTAAAACTAAACGACACTTTTTGTCTTTGCCCTCTCCGCCGTCTGTAGGAATATCGACCGTCCCGGTGAGATTTATCCCCACAGTGCAGCCAGAGACGTCTCTTAGCCGTAGGGTTCAGATGCGTTCGGGCTGATCTGAGAGCAGTTTCTCTGTGAATCTCGCCCGCGAGCGTAATTGGTCTCCTGACATCAACGCTCAGCCGATCAGCATGTGTTTGAAGCGGCCGACCCACATTAGCTACTGAAACAAAGAGCTGACCAAAAAACGATGATTAGCAAGAAGCCGCGTTGACGCTAAGGCTAAGCCATTATACCTTGAAATGCTAATTTGAGATTTGTCTGTGAACCTGGCCAGAGCCGATCGCCCGCTCGAACTGACACGAGCGATGGCCGGGTAGTAGCGGGCCGTAATGAGTTGAGCGATGGGAGCATTGATGTGTGTCGTCATTAGCGATAATTAACCGACTTCAGATGAACGGCCGCATTCCTGCAGGGACTGTTTGCGACGGAGTCAGGAGTGGTGTTTTGACGGTCTCTCTTTAATGAAAACACGTCTCTTTGATGTGAATCCTAGCAGTCGTGTCAGAACATTCCGGTGGCCTGAGCTGAGACGCAGTAAATCCGGCAGAAATGCGTTGCATGAGAAGATGCATGTAGAGTGAACGATGATGCTCAGTTAACACTCGTTCACCAAAGATATTAACAGTCGCCACTGACCAATCACAGTCCAGTATTCAATTAGTGCGTTATATGCAGGATTATGTGTAACTAGTTACTGAGTAATTAGTTACTGTAATTCAATTACTTTTCCCTTGAAAAAGTTATTACAGTTACTTCTGATGTAATTTAACTAAATACTTTGTGTATGTGCAAAAGTGGAATTGACATCAAAATTCAAAGTCTAACTTTAAAATCTGAGCTTAAATGTATAAGTCTCACATTTGTAATGAATAATATTACTTTATGTAGTTTTATATTATTGATTTGAATGAATTAAGAGCCGTTTCATGTCTATTCTTGAATCACTGAACTAATGGAGGTTGATGTAGGATTTAGAAAGTCATTAGTAATAAGTCATTAAACACTTTTTGGAGAGAGTCATTTGTACAGTAATCTGATTACATTATCGAATATGTAATCAGTAACTAGTAATTCATCACTTTTTCAGAGTGACTTACCCAACACTTGTTATATGTTTGCGTGAGCCATGAACACACATTTAATGTTAACGCTCGACTAGAGAAATGTTCGTGAGAAATTAAAGCTCTTTTTGTGTCTGACCATCAGGAGTCTATGAATATTTATAGAGTCGCTGTAAAGAAGAGGTTTTAATTGGCCGGTACTCTACGCTTCATCTGCTGCGATCGTCTCGCTGTGACTCCTCAGAGATCATCGCTCAAACCGCTGGCCTGAAGCACAATTACATTCATTTCATAACGCTTGCTAATTACATTTTTCTAGGTCTTACGTTTTATCACATAATATATTTTTTTGCTTTGAATTAAGTTTTATTGTTATAACTTTCGTTTTTATGCTTATTTGTTATAGGCAATTTGTTATGTGCTTTTCTCATTTTATTATTCATCAATGATAACAATTTACAGTAAGGTAACATGACTTAATACTTTTTTTTAAGTATAATAACCCTGTTTTGGTATTAGAGTCAGTTTTGGTAAATTAATATTAGTTGTGGTATATTAATTCAATTCAATTAATGATATACTGAATATTGACTATATTGGTGGTTTCTCTACTGGCTCTCGCTCTCTCTCTCTCTTTTTAACCAAACTAAAGGCTGTTCAAGTTCTTTAACTCTTTAATACACAAGCCATGCATCAGTTGTTCTGTGAATATGTGTTGCACCTGTGTGACAATGAAGACTATGAGTGTTTCGAGTTTGGTGTCAGCGGCACGAAGGTCGTGGGTTCGATCCCAGGAAACACACGTACTGATGGAATCCGTTGAGTGTAAAACTCTACAGGACACGTGTGAGATTACTGGAATTTTCTCTCAGCGCATTTATATCCAACATTTATTCAGAGCTTTATAAATAAATAAACAGAGACTCTTCATATTTGGGTGGCAGGAGTTTCGCTGTAACCTCCATCAGAGCTGAAAGCCAATGACAGACGAGTGCAGAGGAGATTTCTCAAAAGCTCGCGTGTAATCCTTCACGCTCATGTAATTCACATATTCCTGAGACTCATCCGCTCTCTGTCACGCTGGGATTGTAACCGGGAGAAATCCGCTCTTGAAAATTCACAAACTGCTCTTGTAGAAAAATCACAATTCCTGCATGTCTTTACTTGTTCTGAAAGTAGTGACATGGACACATGGATTTTTTAAAACAACACCATTGTTTCGTTTCGTTTTTTCTTTTGTCAAAGTGAGCTGGTTCATTATGTGTCGTTTAGTCAGAAGTGAGTCACGTGACGGCACATCTGAAGACCACGGGCCAGCGCTTTTGTATTTAACGTGAGATTTAAAGAGAATTATTCAGCGCTTGTTTGTCTCAGAAACGAATCAATGTTTCATAGCGCTGAAAACACAATGCATGTGAAGTTTTAATGAGGAGTTACTCTCCGCAGCTCTTTTGACGGAGTGTTGATTTCAGGGTGACGGGAGCAGAAGCGGGGGTCCGCGAGGCAGCCGGGGGGGCGTTGGAATGACATCACGCGATGTGGCGGAGTGCTCAAAAGAAACTTGCTAAGTGTTTTTCTGTCCTACTTCTGTCAGAGCACAACTCGTATGAAAGCGCCATGTAACCTCATTTCTATACCGCACACGCTCAAAATATCCTTGCTTGCTTTCTTTCTTTCTTTCTCTTCTTTCAGGAGAAGTTTGTTTTCAAGGCGGAAAACAACGCGCGGGAAGAGCTTTAATTCCCACTGAAGCGTGGGAACGGCGCTGCTGCTGATATTATCAGAAGAGTAAAGGTGTTTTATTTATTTATTATCAGAGAGATGGCCAGGGTTTAACCACACTCCACTTCTGACAAAACAAGCCTCTGGAAAACCTGCAGATGAGCTGTGGATTTACCAGCAACGTGTTTGAAAGTTTGATCAGGTCAACTCTCCACACGTGACGCGTGTCACCTGCAGTGACTGTAGATAACAGGATATGATGTCACGCTCTTACGCTCCTCTCCATTTAAATAACAATTCAACTGTACAAATGAAAGACAAGTTACAACAGAATCTTTCTCAAGATAGACGTGAGAGCTGATGTTGACTTGTGTGTAGTTTTAATTGTTTGGTAGTCTGAAGTCATGTACTGTAGATGCTAGGTGCCTTCAGAAATGTTGTGGAAGGTTTCCAGGTCGTTGATCAGGTGTTTTGGTTTGGTTGCTATGCCGTCGATGGGCTGATGTGGCTGGTTGCTAAGGGGTCAATGGGTGTTGTGGCTAGTTGCTAAGTCGTTTCTGGGCTGGTGTGGCCAGTTGCAAGGGGGTTGATGAGCTGCTGTGGCTGGTTGAAAGGTTGTTGATGTCTCATTTGGTCGGTTGCTAGGTCATTGATAGTGTGTTGTGGTCGGTTGCTAGGTTGTTGGTGGGCTGATGTGGCTGGTTGCCAGGTTGTCGATGGACTCATGTGGCTGGTTGCTAGGTCACTGATTGGGTGTTGTGGTTGGTTGCTAGGTCATTTATGGGCTGCAGTTGCTAGGGGGTGGATGGACTCATGTGGCCAGTTGCTAGGTTGCTGATGGGCTGATGTGGCTATTGCTCAGGGGTCAATGGGGTGGTTGCAGCCAGTCGCTAGGTCATTTGATAGGGTGTTGTGGCTTTTTACAGTTGCTGATACAGTAATTCAATGATTGATTGAAACAACTCAGCACTGCGTTCAATACGTTCTCCGTCTTCACATTCATTATATCTAAAAGATTTATACATCAATCTCTCACTCCTGAAATCCTGCTGATTGTGTAGTCTGTATTAGTTATGTCATTGAGCTGAATCATTGAAGTTATTATTTTTATTTCCTCCAAACGGCGTAAGGTTTTGTCTCAGATGGATTGCGCAACATTCTGTTTAGGACTTTCAGCACATTTGATGTCTACTCAGTCGGTTGTGCGTGCAGCTGGTGAAACCGGCCTCTGAGGACCGACAGCACGACTCGTTGTGTACGTCTCTTTTATGTTTGTCACAACACTGAGTGTGTCAGATATGTGCTGTAGTTCTTCTGGACGTGAGTCAAGATCATCACACCATATATAAAAGGTTTCCTGATGTAAATGACATCACATCTCTTGCTCTGTTGGGTTAGTAATTCATCAGATTCTGTGAAAAGCATCTGAGCTCATTTCTCCTGAGAAAACAGATAATACTGCGAGGAAACTTTGCTCTGTTTTTGCTGACGTGGTTTATAAAGGTACAGAGAGTTAATAATAGAAAGCGTCCTGCTCTCTCTCGTATCGAGATGTTCTCTGCCCGTTTCTTTGAATAGATTTCCCATTTCATTTATCCAGAGCGGAAGAGAATAACTTTACTTTCCTACCGCTAGTTTCCACCGCGCACTCGACTAATAGATGGAATAAATGACTCGACAGTCCTGTGAACAGTGCGTGTGTTTAAAAAGGTTCGGGCTAGTTTAGGCCTAAGATTTGAGGGATAAATTGAACTTTTTTTTATTCAAAGTGTTTTTATCTGGTTCTAGGAGGTTATAGTTAAGGATGGGGTCTGGGTTTTCTTACAAAATTGTTCACGGAAAATGCTGAAAAGTTATTTTCAACCCAAGATTTGGTCAAAAGGAATGAACCCACCGTTGGGTTATATATGAACCTACTGATGGGATGTTTAAACTCAGTGTTTAACCATGTCTGGGTTCATTTGACCCAACGCTGGGTAGAAGATAACCTGGTTGAACAATCTGCTGCCCCAGAACTAAAGACATGATGGTTAAACCTAACCCTGGTTGTAAACATAAACTTTAAATGAACTGTAAACGTATTCTTCACAATTGGTTGATTGAAAGGATGAGAACAGGAGGACTGACTGTGAGTCACTGACTTTTACTGCTGGAATGAGTTTAGGGACTTTACAGGTAGAACATTGTATGTCTTTCGGTGTCTTGACAGATATTTAACACTTGATGTGCAGCGTCTGTTCAGTGTTGTACAGTGTACATGAGTCAGAATGAAGAGAGGAAAGTGTTCGGATTGAGCCTGACACCTGAAGCCCGTTCAGCACAAGAGAACAGAAACATTGAGGTTCATGACATTGAGTTTGGTCACATCCCATCTGATATCATCCCACAGAGGACGCTGGGAGGCGGACGAGACATCACACCACTGGCCATCTCACAGATACACACATACACAGTAAATTGATGTATTATATCCTGTCACCATCACACAAACCTTTCTCTCCTTTACATGTTCAATGGACTTTGATTTATTAAGTTGTTTTGTTTTCCTCATGGGGACCAAACAGCTTTGAGGGGTTCACTGTAGGGTTTAGCAGGACCACGCACACCAGTTCTCATCACACACGAACAAACAGACGGTTAATTGTCCGTTATGTTGGATGAGGGACGATCCGTCACCATAAAAAGCAAGTAAATAAGTCTGGATGTGTTTAACAAATCATAGACGCTGTGTTTTTTCATCATCCAGTTAGCGTGTGACAAATCTCTCTCCTCCGCTGCAAATGTCAGCAGCTCTTAAATCTACGGCAGCGTTAATGAAAGCCGGTGGCTGGACGAAGCGTGACGGCCGTCTGTGGTAGTTTGTCAGGACGCCTCTTCACCTGGATAGAGACGAATGCTTCAGAAAGGCGGTGAACCCCCGTGTGACATTGGTAAGTAACAGTCTGAGCGAGTTATTAACTTCAAATCTGCTGTTTTAGGAAGCTGCGCTGGAAATAAACAACAGCAGCGCCGATAAAGTGCAAACCAATGAAAAAGATGTCTTTTAAATAAGCGGTCAGGGAAGAGAGGCACTAAACCTTCTGAATGAGGATCTCCAAAATGTACTAAAACGTACGAATCGGATCGTACGAATTCATATGAATTAGCCACCTTGTAAAATAGTTACGAATCACTGTGAGATTGTGTCGGATATTGAACTTTGTCTAAACTGATATGTTACTGTAACACAGTTCAATGTAGGGAAGGAAGGAGGCGGGAACCGGCGAACATTTAAATAAAGCTTTAATAAAATAAACAAACAAAAACACGGAAGTAAAATGCCGGCAGCCACCTCACGGTCGACTGCCGGCCACAAGACCATACATACCCATTAAACACATGTCCGGGCCCGGTCCTCTCTCGTCGAATGTTCTGCCAGCTCGTCCTTTTATGCTTCCGTTCTCCTCCGTCGTAATGCGGAGCCGGTGTGCGCACAGCTGATATCCATCATCACTCACGCCACCGGCCCCGCCCCTTTGTCTGACGGCTCTCGCCCCGCCTTCCTCGCTACAGTTACCATTATAATTTAGCCTTTATTTTTTTAATGTTAGAAATGTAATATTTATTTATTATGAAGAGATCAGTTTCAATGTCGGTTACGTTGACGTATGTGTTTTAATTGTTGGATACGGTCAAGTCGTACAGTTCACTTAGATCTTTGACAGGTTTATTTCTATAATATCGTCCCAGATAACGGAGAACGTTTTCAAAATCCTGGTTTACGTTCTTTAAAAGTTCTTAAAGTTATCAAAAAACCTTGCAGTATCGTTAAAAAAGCATTTTATCAACGCATCCCATTGCGAAACATCTTAAAAATAGTGTGACATTATTATTATTATTATTTATTAAATTAATACACATTATTATGTACGTTATTCTTACGTTTTTAATGAAACATTTTTAAAAAGACAGAAATAACGTTTTCCTAACTTAAGGGGAAAGTTCGGAGTACATTTTATTGTTAGCCGGGGCACTCATTGGTTAATCCACTGAACAAACATCAGATTTGTATCTCCAGGTCTTCAAAAAAATGAAAGAACGAGACCAGTGTGTCGTCGAAACACATTCCTAGAATAATATTGACCTGAAGGTGACTGTGAAGAAATTAAATCATGTGGAATAACCGATTGATTTCTCGTTTCCGCAAATAATAATGAGTAATAGCGTCTGACGTTTTCCCAACGCCCAATATAATGATTCTCAATTCGACACGAGTAAGCCGCCATTTTCCGGGATTTTCCCGAGGAGGACGGCGAAGTGAAGACTATGTTGTGCCGCAGTGAGTTTGTTCAAACTCAGATGATTTGGGGGAGACGTATATACGGGTGACGGTGTGAATGATTTCATTAGCGTCTGTCATCTCTTCATTAACACAGATCGCATGATTCACACCAGCCGGAGAGAGAAAACCACACTCCCGGTTATTATTAGACGTGAGAAGCCGCGCCGTACGACATCCGCTCCGTCAGCTGACAACTCCACAAATCGACGCCCGTGTCAGACGCGCCGTATTTATAAACGCAAACGTGCCATTGTTAACACGTTTTCTAGAGAAGTTTCGTGATGTCTCCTGTGATCGTCGTGCATCTCTACGGCTTTTTTGGTCTAAAAGAGGTTTTCGCGTTTCCTATCCTTCTGAGGATCTCCAACAACGAAATGAACAGACTGTCCTCACACTCGCAAACAAAAGACAGACAGAGAGACATGAAAGAGAGAGACAGGAGGACATATAACGTCAAGCTTCCCTGTTGCAAATTTAGAGTTTCATTTTAAAGTTAAAATAAAAAGTTTACATTAAGGTTCCCTTCATATAGCATTTATAAACGTGTTCATTAATGATTAATAAGTCGTTTAAAAAAAATAAAAAAGCAGTTATAACTGCATAAATAAAAATTCTAATGAAATACCTGCCAAAAAGTGAGACGTTTTAACTCACATGTTATAAATGTGTGATAAATGTGAATACCTTGCAGGCATCCACTTTTCTTTGAAGTGCACTTTCATGGGCTGTCAATACTTCTAAATATAAGCATTCTGTTTCTAAAATAAATAATAAATAAATGTTTTCTGTTTTGATGAACCAGATTACGTACGTACCCACCAGATCTCTGCGCTCTGCAAACGAACGACGTCTTGTGGTGCCATCCCAAAAAGGCAAAAAATCGATCTCACGAACCTTCTCTGGATCGGTACCACTTATGTGGAACGATCTGCCCGCGGCAACAAGATCTGCAGATTCTGTAGCCATCTTTAAGAATCGTCTGAAAACACATCTCTTCCATCAACACCTGACCGATTAGTTCTGACTTCCATTTATTTTCTACTCTTCAAAAAAAAAACATTGCACTTATTGATTTTTGTTGTACTTGCGTTGTCTGAATTGCTTCCATTGTTTACCCCATCTGTAAGTCGCTTTGGATAAAAGCGTCTGCTAAATGACTAAATGTAAATGTAAATGTATTGGAAGTAATGGAATCATGTAACCAATAAACCATCGTAAACAAACAAGTTTACAACAACCTTTGTGCATTTAGTGTTAAAAAGTGATCGAAAGTGTGAAGAATTTATCTTGATTTGAACAGCTTTGGATAAGAATTATGTCGCATTTATAAATGACTTATTAATCATTAACGAACACGTTTACACATGCTTTATGAAGGGAACCGTAATGTAAAGTGTTTCCAAAGTTAGTTTAGACACAAATGTTGATTTGTGGTTCTCGACGAAACTCCCATAAGTGTGTCAAATGTTGCATAACTCGTCTTACAGTAACTATGGTAACAGGCTTACATTATTCAGCACATGCAGTTGGTTCTACTGTTTGCGTGAGATGGTCTGAGATCGTGCACCTGTCTTTCTGCTGTGCTGTGCTGTTATGACATCACTTCCTGAATGTCATCAATGAGAGGGTTTGTTCGTTAGCATGTTTGGGCCCCCGTCCATCCGACAGAAACGCACACAATCCAAGCACACGACGGCTGTCCAAACCCTCATGAATCTATAACACACATGAACTCCGTGCAGGCGCACAGCAGTCGGTCAATAACAATAAACACGTTATAACTCTGTTAGTATCACTGCAGTGTCCCGTCTTTATACACCTATTTTATTCCCCCGGAGAGAGTCACAAATACCCGTACATTTGTAGAATAAATATCACGTTGCTTTTGTCTTTATATAATAGCGAGCGCAATAGGAGGCCTGACAAGCGGAGATCTTCTCGTTGGATCCGTTCGCACCTGCAGCCGCCGCACCTGTCGGGAGAGTTTGTGTCTGCTGCTCCTGCACGGAGTTTACGTAAGCCACAGTTTCACATCTCCAGACGTTATTTTTAGTAAATGGATTCTGCTCCCGCGCAGCGAGCGTGTCGCTCCCGCGGGAAATTAAAACCTCTCCCGGTGCTGACACTGGCTCAGCGGATACTATTGATCAAATCCTGGATGGGCCCCAACCGCCGCCGACAGAGAGAGGAACTTCAGCACCGTGCGTGTTTTCCGTCGCCTCGCGTTTCTCCGTCGCAAAGCAAATGATAATTGACAGATAATTATGCGCGCTTTAAGATTTCATAAAGCGAAGGAGTGACGGGGAGAAGGAACAGATTACTCCCTTACGTTGGCGTTACATCAGCGTGCGGTTTAACGTCGACGTGTCAGAATCCCTCGTCATTTTTCTCCCAGTATAATTACTGCCGCACGCGCCTCTGGAGAGCAGAAAAACGCCCGGCCGCTCTTTTCTGCCTCCGCCAGCCTTTGTTTATTAGTTGTTAGGAATTAATCATTGTCAAGTTATTCTTAAGAGCCAAAATAATGAGACAATGACAAAGTAGCGGCATAAACCGCTGCCTCTACATATCTAGGAAACGAGGTTACCCTTACCAGGGTAAATGAGCACGTCATCCAGGCCGGAAACCCAACGTATAGCTTTGCTTCAGCATATCTGCTTATGTAACGGCTTACTGCGCGCGTCGACCGTCCTTCGGTTCCGGCCTGGCGCTGTCCCACAGGTCTAATTATCTCATAAATGAATCGGATGAAAGAGAGAGAGAGAGAGAGAGAGAGAGAGAGAGAGAGTCATTCCGAAGGACGACGGCCTGGAGAGAGAGAGAGAGAGAGAGAGAGAGAGAGAGAAACAGTCATTTGTGGAAAGGGACAGCGGCGTGAGCCCTGACGTCACCGCCGTTTTCCACCTGCTCATCACAAACCCGACGATGTTCATTTGAAAAGGAAGTAGATTCGACCTCCTCGGTCATCCACAGTTCCTCCTGTAGAGAGAAACCACGCGCACATGAAATAAACCAGCTCATTTATTTCAAGCTGAAGAAGAGAATGTGTCGGTACAGTCGGACATCAAAGGTTCGTTCGCCCCCCAAAAAATCCTGTCATTATTTACCGGCTCTCATGTGGATGTGAACCCACGGGACTTTCTTTTCATCTGCCGGCCGTAAACTCAGTTTAGCGCTGCAAACATACAGCGAGCACATCTGTCAAGATCTAAAATCGACACCAAGAAACATCATTAAAGTTTTCCTCGTGATATATGGCCTGCTTTCAGTGAAGTCTTTCTGTGAAGATCCTCCCGTCTCATCTTCTGACATTAATAATGGCACAAGAGAACCAGCGGCGTTCACATTTCAACTGGCATTATTACACGGCTCGTTGGAATGCTTGATTCTGATTGGCCGGTCGCGACATCTGCAGGTTGGTTATTCCCAGATAACAACCTCTCAAAACTAATAACACACGGTAAACCAGATGCAGCAAATCATTTTGACAGGTTTTTTCGACAAATTAAATATAAATACGTCTTTTATTAACATATACGATTAAACCAAATTGACTGTTTGTGACATTTGAATGTCGTTTCTTAGTTTAAAACCCAAAGTAAACGGCTTTTCCTCACGGAAGGTCTTGAGCTAATAAAATATTTTTAATTCACATTTCATGTCCAGTTTTATCTCATGTGGCAAGTAGCCGTGTAATAAGTGGGATAGTGTACAGGCAGACGGTTGTTATCTGCACATAAGACCCTTCAGTGTGATACAAGAGACATTATATCTTACTTATCAACGAGGAACCTCTAACTTAAAGATCTAACATTTAAAATATACGGTTGTGCATGAATTAATATGAAAATACTGACGATGATTGTCAAAAGATTCGTCTCGTCTGCAATCAAAAGTCAATATTATTGAAGATGTCAATATCAAGTCAAACATTAAAAGGGCAGAATCGGCTCTAATGAAGCTCACGTGAGCAGCTCTCGTCTCTGTTTCTTGCTCTCGTGATGTTTAATATTGAATCTTTAGACTGCGTGAGAGACAGACAGACGCAGAATCTTCTCTTCTCCGAGTGAAGCGGTGTAACCTCAGTCGGCTGTCAGTAGATTCGTGTTTTCGGCTGTGACACTTCTGGGTCGCCTCCCCGAAGAAAACCTTCCTCGGAATCTGGGTCAAGACTTCTGCGCGCATCCCCAAAACCTGAGAAATCAACCTCTGAGAAAGGTGCTAAACCCAAAGATCATCGGAGAAATACTCTTGTGTCAATCATATTCAATGACGCACGTCAAAACATTCATATGCCCGAAGAACTCAATTGTTTTCATCCAGCTTCATATTCCACTTTCTCTTTCCTTCTTTCTTTTTGTGTATTTTTCAGTCGCAGAAAACATGTTTCCCAGAAACCCTTGCACCCTTATTGCGACATAACGATGTTTTAAACCTTCCAGGATGGATTGAACTCGGGAGGCTCATTTATCGCTAATGTTTCCGCTGTTTTCTTTCACAATGTTCACCCGTCAGAAAAACAGCGTCACAGAGATCTGGAATATTTCAGTCACAAAACAATCAAAAGATTATAAATACATGACGTTCATGGACAAACTTTTCATCGTTTTGTGTCTATTAAGAAATAAAATGGAACGAATAAGACTCTAGGCACATTTGTTCTTTTCCAACTGTCTTAAAGGGATATTTACAGGCCCTGTCTGACTTTCTTTCTGCTGCAGAACACAACAGAAGATACTTAGGAAATGTTGGCAACAGAAAACTGCCGGTCCCCATTGACTTGCATTGGTTTTGCAAAAATATCTTCTTATGTACCTTCAACAAGCAACAAAAATCAAGATGTGAAGTGACGTGACGTGATTGTACTAATATCTTAGATATCTTCGAGATTTCAGATGAGATCTTATAAACATTCAGCATCACAGATCTCAATATAAACTCAAACATCTCTCATTCAATTCTCCCTGAGAATCTAGATTATTTAGCCTTATTATCTCTTAACTCAATGTCTAACTCAATACAGCTTTCCTGTAGCTCAGTGGTAAGAGCATTGCGCTAACAACGCAAGGTTGTGTGTTGGATCCCAGGGGATTGCAAATACCTATGTATAAATGTGTAGGATAATGCAGTGTAAGTCGCGTCTGCCTAAATGTAAATGTAATGTCTTTTATTGAAGACAAATAAAAGTTTTGAGGGAGAGGGATTTGCACACCATTGCACATTGCCCATGATCGTGTCCATCACCATCACACGGCCGTAACCTTCATCATCATCATCATCCTTATGAACACATCACATGGTTCTTCTGGAGTGTGTCATTAATGAAGTCTTTGTCCTGCGAGCGTTTGCTGAGAACACAAGCATGACTCAGGTTCTTGACTGACCTCTGAATGACTGGGTTGTATTTCGGCTGTAATACCTCTGGTAATATTTGGGATCCACGGCTGTGGCCTGATTCACTCCCGTCGTGCCAGAAAATCCTGGGAACCACATGGCATCGGCACGCGTCCAAACGGGCCACAGGCGCGGTGAAACCCAAGACTCGCGTCAACCTGCCACTTATCATTCACACCTGTTTCACAAACGAAGCGGGGAAATCTTTCCTCGGGCTGATCCACACAACGCCGCTGTGATATTCCCACAGCGCCCGAAAGTCAAACTGATATAAAACCAAATAAAGCTGGCGGATGAACCCAGTGAGAGGGTCTTTATTCTAGAATGGTCCTCTAATGACACTTTAGGATGTAAATGACACAAACAATCACAAAGCAAATGAATGAAATGAGTTTTATTTCTGTTTACAGTGTCAGGCAACAGATGTGAGGAAATGTTCCCGAACTTAGACTACAATAATACCAAACCTTTTCAAAACTAGACAAATACTTGTCATTTTTTAACATGTGAACAGTTAAAACCCTATTATTATCATTTTAGTTCAAGACAAAGATTTTTTTGTAAAAATGTATTTATATTTATAAACAGACCACTTTGAAAGACGTAAATAACACTAGTCCAACACTGGTCCAGAAGACGTTCCTGTTTCAGGTTTTAAACATTACACAAATGTTTGATTTAATTATATATCAGTCATATTTGAAACAATAAAATAAAATAAAATAAAACATGAAACCAGATGTGCTTCTGGACTAGTGTTTACATCTTGTGAAGAGGTCTATATGGTATAAATGAAGAGTTTGGTTCCAAATGAGATGACTCTGTTTTTAAAAAAAATCATGTTTTTTATTATGTTATCATGGTCTTTAATTGTGTTAGTTAGCTGTGTTTTTTATGTTATTATGGTTTAAATCAAAAGAAACCAACTGCAGTTTGATTGGTATAAATTGAAATGCATATTAAAAAACATGATGTTTGAAAAATAAAAAAACTCTTCATATATATATACAGTATATGGCCGATTTAAGCATTCCTTGCTCAGATATTGTACGCTGCGATTAATTAATGTTGTTTTTTATCAATGTAAATGAAGAAACATATTTTATAAATATAAACAAAATCAATCAGTGTTGACTTCATACCCCAATTCAAAACCGTAAGTTTATGAAAATGATTTATATGTTAAGCCGACGGTCAGGTTTTGTGGTGAATCATCATTTTAATTCAGTGCAAAAGAATGTTATGTTTCAAACAGTGACGCAGATAGAGAGAGAACATTTACACATTGCTGTTTTGTTTATGAAATACATTTCAACAATAACACTGACATGTTGATTAAGGTCAGAGATCATGTCCGGTGTGTAACAGACGTACACATGCACAGAATCTTGCCTCATGATGTTTCCACACTTTCCTCCTCACATTAACACTCGAGACATCTTTAAAGTCTTGACTGCAGGAACACATCAGCAGCCAGCGTCTCGCCGGAGGAGACTGAAGGAATTTTGCACTTTTCAGACATTACACCCAGAACATGTGATGTCCGCTCCGCCCCCGAGAGACTTCAGTATGAATAATCATAGACGTGAAACAGACGGTTCATCACAGAACTAACAAATCTAATGTCTGGTATTCATGCCTGTTTAAACAAAACTAAACTTTCTTGTCCTCATTATTTAGTTCTAACGCACAAAACATTTCATTGGAAAAAAACTGATTTTAAGATATGCACAAAAGAAATCAATAAAAAAGGATTTATTTGTTAAATAAGTGTGATTTTTGTTACGCTTGCCTCCCCAGTGGACATTTGTTGTAGAAAGTAGAAGATGCACAGTTGCACTGCAAAAAATTAGTTTCTTTCTTAGTATTTTTGTCTTATTTTCCAGTACACATGTCAAAAAGTTCTTGAATCAAAATGCAATGATCTAAGAAAATAAGTCTTGTTTTAAGACAAAATATATGAAATTTCAGTGAATATTTGCTTAGAACAAGCAAAAAATCTGCCAATGGGGTAAGACAAATAATATTAAATTTAATGACTAAGAGAAAGGTTAATTCAACCTTAATTTAATATTATTTTTCTTACCCCATTGGCAGATTATTTTTTTGCTTGTCCTAAGCAAATATTCACTGAAATTTCATATATTTTGTCTTAAAACAAAACTTATTTTCTTAGGTCATTTTGCTCATCAAGGGCAAAGAAGTTTTTGAAATTTGTACTGGAAAACAAGACAAACATACTAACTAAAGATTCCTGTTTTTGCGTACTTATCACCATTATAATTACTGTTCACATTGGTCAAATGACATTATTGATTTGAAAACGTTTTTAGTTTTATTGCTCAGCGGCTGAGTTTAATTAAGTGAAATAACAGATTTTCCTTCATCCTTCTTTATCTTTTAGAAACGTTGTCACGCCTTCATCATTTCTCATGGAAGTGTTATTTTGTCAAATATTCAAGAAGAAAACAGCAGAAGGACACTGTTAGTTTGATGTGTTTGTGTAAATCAGTGTTGAGATGTGTTTAACAGAGGGATTCCTCCTGTAGGGCGAGAGACATTCATCAAATGAAAAGTGAGGCAGAAAACTGCTCGTGTCTCAGTGTTTGTGGACGAATCCCGACTGTTGTGTTTGCTAATGAGACGTTACGGATCACCGACAGCGACATTGTTTCTCTCTCTCTCTCTCTCTCTCTCTCTCTCACTCACTCACTCATCTTTCCATCAGCATCAGGATTTGAGTCCTTCATTTCATGGCCAAAACACCTTTCAATATGACACTGTTCATTACTGTGTTCTCGTATTATTTACACAAATCACAGCTGGATGTTTGAATTATTCTTATTTGTTTACTTTCTTGACTGTAGCATAATGAATACACACACACACACACACACACACACAGTCAAAGTTGTTTTAAAGTCAAATGGATTGTTTTAGTGTGTCTGGGCGGAACAGATAATGCGTAGAACAAAAATGCAGCGTGAATATTTAATGCCAGAGAACTGAACTGCGGTGGCTCGCTTACACGTGTAACTTTACAAATGTACACACACACACACACACACACACACATACACACACTCACTAGATCAAATACACACACACACTAGATCACACGCACACACACACACGTTTGTTTTGAGCAATGACTCTTTATTGGCATCATAAAAAGGATGACAACGAATGAGCTTGATTTCTATAAATACTGTACGTCACACTGTTTTATTTAGCTTACACACACTATAATGCACACGCACATTCTGTTTTATAGACTTACAGAGTTCAAAAAGATTCTGCATAATAGTAATGACCCCAATGTATGAGAATGTATAAATGATGTGTCTCTCTCTCTCTCTCTCTCTGTGTGATTAATGGTAACTGGTGTCTGTAATAGGCACCAGAGGGAGAGAAACTCTGAACTCCTTTTTATAGAACGCAACCCCAATAGAGAAAAGGGAAAATATTACTGATGCCGCACTATCTGCTCAACTAGGTCTCACTTGTGTGTGTGTGTAGTCGAGAAATATCTTCATTTTAACACACACTCACACTTCTTGCCGTCTACTGCGCACACTAACCTCCAGCGCTGTGTCCTAACAGACCACGACGTGACAAACAATGTTCCTGTTGACACACAGACGTGCGACTTGACATGAAGAAATCCCAGCCAATCAGAGCGGAGCGTGCCATCATGAATGGATTTAAAATAATACATTTTAAAGGATAACGTGTGATCTAATGACGTGTCTTAGAAGGGAACACAAATGTGAGCTATTAATGAAGCTGCACACACACAAACACATCTCTAGTGTGATCTCTACATGATCTAGTGTACGTGTGTGTGTGTGTTATTAAACTTGGCTTTGCACTTTATTGAGACGACCTCCAATGGAAAACTGATTTATAAGCAAAACATTTTTTAGTACAGATACAGTGAACACACATCTATAGTGATGACAAGTAAACGTGTGTTTCTGAGATTGAACACAGCAGCGAGGGTGAACACGACACATTTATCTTCGTGTGTTATTTAATGAACATTCAACATATATGTATCAGAATCTGACTGGATGATAAAATGACAGAAGATTGAAGGGGAGGGGCTTAGATGTTAGGTTTTTATTATTTGTTACAATTTCTTGTGTAAAAATCATATTTATTGTTTTCTGTAAAAGATCCATCGCATTAAAACGAAAGCATTGCGTTTTTGTTTCCAAAGTCCCCATGAGATCGAAACATGTCAGTCTAAACATGGACACAACTCACATTTTGTAGAAATAAGCATTTCAAACGATAGTTTTTATAATCGCCAGGACACATTTCTCGATACTTTGGTGACTCTTGCAAAACTCTTAATGCAGTGAGCACAACAGTAGAACATGTGCTAAAGTGTGGATCATTTATCATTGCTTTGGCACAACATGCTTTCCTTGACCACTTCTTTCAAATTCCATGAAATCTTTTCTCATTTAGACACAACAATTGACAAAACTCCAGACCAATTTGGCCACGTCTACCTGCCTTTTCAAACTGGTCAAACTTGAGTTCAAAACGATAACAATGACAGCCTGTGCACAGACGCCTCCTGTATATGTCAATGGTATTGTATTTTGGAACAACAGCCAATGTATACAGTCCTGCTCACCATTACTGGCACCCCTTCAATTTGTGCGTAACCTCTACAATATCTTCAGAAATAAATAGAAATCTACCAAATTTATATCATCCGGATCTTTTAATTGGAGGTCCAAAGTAATTTAACAAAGAGCTTTTTTTTTTCAACTTACATATTGTAATTTCAAAGTAGAAACAGAAAAAACAGCATGTGCAGCAATAATGGCACCACTCTTTAATATTTGGTTGCACACCCGTTGGCAGTGATGAAACGTTTCTTGTTGCCATCTATAAGCTTCTTGCACTTCTCAGCTGGTATCTTCTCCCACACTTTCTTTGCAAATTGTTCAAGCTCTTGAACGTTTGCAGGTTTCTTTTCCCCAGTAGCAGATTTCAGCTCATACCAAAGATTTTCGATCGGATTGAGATCAGGACTTACTGCTGGCCATTAAAAACAGTACATTTTTCCGTTTGGATGTGTGCTTTGGGTCGTTGTCTTGCTGGAGGACCCATGATCTACGACTCAAACCAAGTTTTCTTACACTGGGTAGGACATTTCGCTCTAAAATCTCTTGGTAATTCTGTGATTTCATGATTCCTGTGCTACGGTCAAGGCCTCCGGGACCAGATGCAGCAAAGCAGCCCCACAGCATTATGGATCCTCCACCGGGCTTAACTGTTGGTAGGGATTCTTTTCCTTGTAGGCTTCATTGCACCGTCTGTAAATCTGTTGGTGTGCATTGCCAAAAAGCTCTGTTCTTGTTTCATCTGTCCACAGAACATTTTCCCAGAAGGATTGTGGTTTGTCCAGGTACTCAAAGATTAGTCGTTCCTTTATGTCTCTTCCTCAGCAATGGTGTCTTCCTCGGACCCATGAAGCCCACTCTCAGTCTCACTCTCTCTCTCTCTCTCTCTCTCTCTCACTCACTCTCTCACTCACGAAGATCTCCACTTCGTCGTTCTTAGTCATGATAATATTCTCCTTTGATTTTTACTCTCTCTGCATCAACAACATAACAACTCCAGTTCGACACGTTTGCTTTGCCGTTTCATCTGGACCTGTACTGCTGGTCTGGTGTCCCAGATGGACGAACACACACACACTCACTCACTCACTCACTCCTCTCCACGGCAACCTGCAGATTTTACCACGGCAACCAGTTTTGTCATCCGGTCCTTCTAACCCCAGAAGGGCAGCAGTAAGAGAGCCAATAATAAGTGCTGTATGTAGGTCAGGCGTTTATCCAGGAGGGAAAAGAATTACATGTTTGTTTTGTGTGCTTATTTTCAGTTGGGTTTAAGGTGGAACGAAACATATGAAGTCACTCGGTACTGTACGTTCATTTCTGTCTGATTCAGCAGAATAAAGACACACTTGAAAACTCAAAGCATTTGAAAAATGACCCATTCTGCCAATAATGTGACTGCACGAGTGTGTGATGTGCAGCTGATGCATGCGCCACCGCAGACCTATTATCATTGCTTCATTCCTGGGTCAGATGGACATCTCCGGCGTACTCTCGTACACTGGTTCATTTATTAACAATATAAGTTTGAACTCAACATCTGTCATGTGACCACTTTGTGGTCCTGGATGAAAGAAGATGAAACGTCTGGAGGGCTTTTGAAGGACTTGAAGGGTTTTTTGGATTTCGGATGACAATCCGTGTAGACCGCATGAGAAGATCTCTGAAGAATCTGGAATGCCTTTGTTGAGTCATTTTCTGAGTCTAAAAGAGGACTAATGGAGTCTTGTGATGCTCTTATAATGACATAATGTTTCTGTTGTGTCCACTTGATGTTCAGACAAATTTGAAGTCCATCTTGCTTTGAGTTTACAGCTCCATCAAAACAGCGCACATGTGCGGTGTAGTCACCCGGGTGGTCATTTCTGGCAGATTCTGGAAGATGAACATCTGTCAGTGGCATCTGGAGCATCTGGAGGGGATTAAATGTTCCTGAAACTGAACAGTGAATGTGTGTGACCCATCTTCAGATGACCCCCCTGATGTGACCCCTCCTCATGTCACCCTTTCTAGAAACAGTGTTTTTACTGACTAAAGAAAACTGGGATGGTGTGTAATACACTCAAAGCATATACGATTAGTAAAGACACCATTAAAATATTCAACGACGAGTTTACTTTTTGTGCCCAATAAATCCAAAACATTTCAACAATCTCTGACGCGCCTCTACAAGAGTGTGATTTTTTGTATTTAATTGACTATTTCTACGTACTGTATGTGTTTATGTGAAATGATCATTTTTGTTTCTTTCCGCGAACTACTAACAATATTTCTCCCAAATGTCAAAAGATTGTTTCAGTTTGCATTTATTTGCGGAAAACGGGAGAAACATGTTCTGTACATCTACAGCCACACAAAAGATGAAGAGAGCATTCCAAATGTTACTTCAAATCAGCATTTCTAGATGTATAGTGCTCATTTCACTCCAGTGTTTGTTGAGTTTCAACAAAATCAAACCTCAGGAGTGACATGACGTCATCCAACAGACTGACAGCATGACAAGACACATGGAAACTGTGATAAAGATCGAGGCTATCACATTAAAAAAGTGATTTTTGAACTTTTCCTAAAGACATATAGAAATATGATTGTTATTCATATTCTGCAATCAATTTTCATTAGAAATTTGGTGGAAACATTGTTAGTAGTTGGCAGAATGAAACAGAAACCATCATTTGACCTAAACGAGTACCGTTAAAGAGTTTCTCATATTTTCCTGTTGCTGCATGTGTGCTGATGATTATGCATGAACCCTATAGGATATTACACACACGAGTGTTATACCTCTGTTCTGAGATCAGCCTGTGAGAGATGTTTTACACAAGCGACTGAACGTTAATGAGTGAAACATAATTCATGCGCCGGCCGTAATTGAGCCGATTCTCTAGTGAATCCTCCATCTTACCCAGCGCTGACATTTCAAAAGACACGCTTATATTTCATTCAAGATAAATGTGGGATTCTCTCTCTCGTCTCGCTGTAAGTCTGATATGGCAGCTGTAGTATTTGCGAGTCAAACTTCTTCCATAATTAAGAACGTTGGGAATATTGCAATTGTAACAGGAGAGGTGAGCGCTGTCAACAGAATCCACAGGAACCTCCAGAAGTCTGTCGGCCAGACGTCGAGTCTAATAGCCAGCGAGTTTTCGCTCCAAACAAACGGGTGACACTTCCCATCATTCCCTTCAAACCCGAAACGCCGTGTTTCCTTGACGACTGCCGGCTGGATGGGCCTGTCGGTGCTGGAAGGAGACATTGCGTGTATTGCGTGTACATCTGGTGTGCTTGTGTGTGGGTGATGTGTTGAAACTCATCTGAGCTTCATCATGACACAGAAACCCACGTGCTCAATGCAACTGATAACATCAGATAATGTCAATTAACTCTACAATTACTTCATTACTGGTAAAGAAATCAGTTCATGTAGATCCTAACAAATGAAAACGACAACATTGAAACATACAACAAAATGATATGATTACTCCAAAAAAGTGGTCCAAATTAAAATAAAATATATAAATAAAATTATTAATAAAAAAATGAATTTCTATTTCAAAACGAATTATGTAATTACTCTAAACTAGTGGTCCAAATTAAAATAAAACATAACAAAAAATGACATGATTACTCTAAAAACGTGGTCCAAATCATCATGAGACAGAAACCCACGTGCTCAATGCAACTGATAACATCAGATTATGTCAATGAACTCTACAATTACTTCATTAAGAAAAGAAAATCAGTTCATGTAGATCCTAACAAAGGAAAAAACAACATTAAACATGAAAATAATGAAGCAATCCACCTCAAAAAACGACCAACACTGGATTTTCTAGTTTTATTTTTGAAATCACACAATGATGAAATCTATTTTTTGTATCTTTCTGTGTCTTTATCTGATCTCACATGACATGTCAGTGATCTAGTGTTGCGGTAATGAGCTCGGACAGATTACGACAGCATGGTTAACCTTGTTTTTATTGACTCATTAATCCAGAACCCAGCCAATGAATTCATGACATTAGAGTTTGGATTCACCTCAAAATCTCCCTCAGAATCAGACGGCTTTAATATTGACAGCATATGAGTTTGAGTTTGAGTTTGTTTGTTCTGTTTCCCCCCCTTTGGTCGTCGTATGAGGATGAAATGCATTATTTAGTTTCCCGGAGACACAACTAAACATAAACAGATTAAAATTGGAACATTAAAGGGTTGAAAAGAATCTCAAAGGGAATAAGCGATGTAACCCAGTTTCATGACTTCTGAGCCACCGGATAAACACAAGCGTGGAAAACCACGGCAGCATGTGTTAGAATACAGAGATGCTATTTATAATCATGAAAGAAAAAACAATTAAGACGGTCATTTATTTGGCCTTTTATTTAAATTGATATTCATTGTGTGTGTGTGTTATTCACACTTTTGCTTTTTCTGACAATTCATCATAGCTGATGTCCAATCATCTGAGGGGCAAACTGGACAAACTCACTGTCTCTGACATCACCAGTGATGTCACATGATTGGCTGAGGCTACATCTGATGCCTTGCCTACTTTTATATAGAAAAAATAATCCAGTCCATTCACTACAAAGGGGACGGAGTGAGGAAGCAAATTCACAAAGTAATTATTATATTCCAGGACAGTTCTGGAACAGAAAGTTTATCTTTCATTTTAATGTTAGTGAGGTGTTTATCTGATCTGGAAGAACAGAAGAGGGTCAGTAATTCTTCTTGTCAAGATGTGACAGATCTACTGGCCAGAACATTCAAGAAAAATGCAGTAAAGATAAACAAACAAATACACTTATAAATAAAAATATTAATACAATTATTAATTAAAAAAATGAAAAAACAAAACAAAACAAAATGATATTATTAATCTAAAAAAGTGGTCCAAATAAAAATATGAAATATTAAAAAAACAATTGGGAATTCGAAATCTATAAATAAAACCAAACATAATAACAAAAAAAACAAAATAATAAAACACAAAGCAAAACTATATCATGAGTCTAAAAAAGTGGTCCAAATTAGAATAAAAAATATACATAAAATGATTCATACAAAAATATGAAAACAAAACAAAATTATAATATTATATATTCAACTAAAACTTAGAAATGTAATATTCGATAACACATCAATACTGTTTGCGTCAGTAGTGCTAGTGCCAATAAAGTGTAATTGCCAAAAATGACGATGTGAAAAAAACAATTCTTCATTATTGGCTGAAAACTCCTTTTAATTCGGATATCACATGTTTTATTCTAACTGCAGACACTCGGTGTGAGGACGAACTCAAATCCACTTGTTTGTGCTTTTAAAACTTTCTTCTGCTCAAAACTTTGTTTGTGAGTGGAGAGGATTGAAATGTGGCACTGTTGTAGAGGAACGCCAGCGTCAGGATTCACAGAACAGGTGCAGACGCTGAAATTCACAGTAACAGCCTGTCACAGTCATCACGCATGTCAAGTTATTTACATGAATTCTGTCTGTATGCCCGTGACATTCATTCTCAAAGGCTTTATTCATACTGCCATGACACAGGAATGATGTTAAAGTAATTGTGTGAAGAGCTGCATTCGTCACAGTAGAGAATCATTGTCTGCTAGATCTGAGCCCAGTGTTTTCAGATCCAAACTCAACAGCTTGAAGTCGTCCTATAAGAACCGTTTTATGATACTGTCATCTTACGGGGAAGACAAATCACAGATCAGATCTCAATTATTTCTCCTAGTCATCAATGACATTAATGGAGAGGAAATAGAGAAAACTCTGAAGGAGTAAAGGAGACACACTCTGTGACAAAACAGCTTGTCATGTCGACCTTAAACTTGACGTCATGTCTGTGTTCTTCCAGCGTGTGATTGTATTTGATGTGGAGGAAGACATGTGACTGAAGCTCTCCGGACGGCACTCTCAATCTCTCTCTGGCCTCTCATTCAACAGCTAAATCCAAATAATATTCTATTCAGTCCCGCTTCTCATCTCATACACACAATAGAGGAAACACAGCGAGAGAAAAGACAGCTGACGGAGAGAGAGAGAGAAGCTGATCTGTCTCTCGCCTGTACAGGATACAGATATCTGACAGATACGACCACATTCTTTTCTATGGAATATGACCTCTCCAACACATCATGCAGGATGAACCATTCTTGTGTTACCAATTGACATTTCAGTAGTTCCTGGACTGCTGGGCTTCTGACTGTAGTTTGATGAGCAGGGAAACACTATTATTTTACATTTTATTTCTGGCGCCCCAGCTGCCAGGAAATTTCCTCTTTAAACAGGTTTTTTTGAAAATACGGTAAAAAAATAAAGTAAAAGACAGCCGGCAGCCCCTCACGGACGACTGCCGGCGAATAACAAAATACATAAACATAAAAACCAACTTAACATACGTTCGGGCCCGGTCCTCTCTCATCGACGGTCCGGTCGCTCGTTCCTTTTCTATGCTCCCAATCTAATACGTGATTCGAGCCCGGTGTGCGCACAGCTGGCGCTTATTCACAATTACTCACCGGTCTCCAACCACGGTCTCGCCCCGACTACTCCACTACAAGTAGCTACATATACTTAAATCTAGTAATTTTTCAGGGAAAAAAACATTTGACGGCATTTCTATGTCGCTCCAGCTGACAGTGTAGATAAACGTTATCTGTAGCTTAAGAGAATTAGATCAAATTTGAATTCTGTTCCATTTTGTTCTGTCCTGTAGTTAAAACAGTACAAACTGTAGTAGCCTATGAGCCATGAATCATTCATGTCTGGAGTGCTTGTAGTCGTAGTTGCTGTGACATCTGTAAACCTCCTCAACACATCGCTGCTGTTTTTGACAAGAGTGTGAATCTCTACTTAAACGAAATTGTCCGGCCCAAATGTGGCTGGTTTGCCAAAGTTCTTGTGGGAAAAGAAAGAGAAGCCGGTGGTGTTTGAAAACGTCCAGAATTGACCGTCATTTATTATACGGGTTAAGGGACAGAAGATTTAAACGCTTCTATTGATCACGCTTTCAGATGCAGCTCCAGTTCAGATCGAGTTTGTCACATATCGAGACGGAAACTCAACGCTGTGACACCGCAGACAGATGCGCTAAAAACACATTTTGTTTGCTATTTTTGAGCAGTTTCTTCAGAACCTTGAAGTGTTTCCCACGTTGTGAAGTCGACTGAGCCCCCAGCTGTGCGCGTGTATGCGTTAAAGCCTGCGGTAAGACCCCAGCTGCGCATGTGTGTGTGTGTTTCAGCCTGCGGTAAGACCATTGGCTCAAAGAAGATAATGACTAGAGCCGCCGTCTCTACAGATCTCTGGCAAGGAAAAGAGACTGTGTGCGTGTGTGAGAGAAGACTTTGATAGTCACTCAGGTTGAAAAGTGATGAAACTCCAGCAACAAACACGCACACGCACACGCACACACACACACACACGCACACACACACACACACACGCATCACTCTCACCGTTGGTTAATTAGTAATGTAGTCCAGTACTCTCTCTAAACTGGAGTGAGGTGTTGAATCATGTGTTAAGAGAGACCAGCTGTTACCTTTTCTCTGTGATCAGATTTTAAATGAAGAACAGAACTGAAGTCATATCCACAGGCCACAGTGTCACTCACATACAGCCATTCATTTGATCCCGTAAGAACCCACTCACAACCCATAGCAACCACTCACAACACCCTATAACTATAAGTCAAAACAATCTGCTTGCACAAACCATCTATGGGCTCGTTTTAATATAAACGTGTGTTTGTATCTGCTTTAAATCGCAACAATGCCTGGTTTGCAATATGTTGTTACATTACATTAATATTATATTGCATATTTTATATAATATTATATTTGATTATTGCGCAGCTTTGTGTAATACTGGATTCTGGTCAGTACTGATACATTCCTCGCTAAAACTGATGACACACTTTTCATGCAGGTACTATAAGTCAGTTTGACCACTGCAGTTTAATACTTAGTAATATTTATTTTAACAATGTCTAATTAATTACATATGACATCAAGTTTTACTAATTAAGAAAACTAATGGACTGTCAATCTTTTTTGAACGTCTTCTTAAAGCTGCCAGGTCAGAAATAGTTTCTTGAAGATGCTTTGTATTAGTTACAAATGAGCTAAAGAAATATTTGGGTAACACTTTAGCATTTATAAACATTATAAACGTGTTCATTAATGATTAATAAGTCATTTACAAATGCATTATAAAGCAGCTATAACTGCGCAAATAAAAAGGGATTCTAACGAAATACCTGCCAAATAGTGAGACGTTTATAACTCACATGTTACAAAATGCTTTATAAAGCTTCATAAATGTGAATACTACACAGGCATCCACTTTACTTTGAAGTGCAGTTTCATGGGCTGTCAATACTTCTAAATATAAGCATTCTGTTTCTACCATAAATAATAAATAAATGTTTTCTGGTTTTGATGAACTATTGGAAGTAATTGAATCATGAATTAAACATCGTAAACAAACAAGTTTACAAAAACCTTTGTGCATTTAGTGTTAAAAAGTGATCAAAAGTGTGGTGAATTTATCTTGATAAGCTAGAAAAAACAGCTTTGGATAAGCATCATCACCTGAAGGCGTCTGGAGGACACCGGAAGACATTCTGAATCGCATCAGGTCAACAACATGCTTTGTATATATACATAACCAATCTGCTTTTGAGTCAAATAAATAATGAATAAATACACTTATTACGCATAAATAACTGTTATATGTTATAACTGCTTTATAATGCGTTCATAAATGACTTATTAACAATCAATGAACACATTTACAAATGCTTTATGGAGGGAACCATAATGTAAAGTGTAACCAATATTTCTAATGAATTAAGGACTGAAATGCCACATTCATCCATCATGCAACAGTTTCTAAAGCAGATACCCATGATGCACTTCAGCGACTTCTCATTTCGGATGGAAGCAGAAGCGTTTATAGGACAAGTCCTGCTTTCAGCCTGTGTTTATTGGGTCTCATTTGTCTTCATGTTGAGTTTGATGTGTGCGACAGGAGAGACTGTGATAGAGACGCCTCACATGCTCCTATCCAACTTTCATTACAAGTCAGACGAACAACGGCACAAACTGAGAGAGACAGCAGCTGCTTCACACATAACCTTCACCAACATCACGTGCGTCAAGGTTATAGCACACGAGTTAGTTGCTTGTGGATTATCTGTCTGTGCACCAATAAGCGCAGTCAAATCAACAATATAAGAAATGAGACAACAGAGACATTTACAAACCCTCCGAAGAAATGATGAGTGTCACCGCACAATTCTAAGAAAAAGAACAACAAATGATATTTTGTTGAAGAAATGTCACAATGTGCGTTGTTCCACAGCAGCTTTGCAGGAGAAAAACACAGAGAAGATGAAACACAGCACAGTGCATGTGTTTATAGAACAAGCAAGATCCTTCTAGTGAATCATATCTGATGTCATTCAACACATGCTCTTCTGCCTCATGACGGGACCGTGATGTCAGACTGTAACCGCCGATGTCCAATGCACTGACGTCCACACTATTTGGGTTTACTTTACTGTACACTTCAAGTCATCGTGTGTGTGATGACATCAGCGTGTGCTTCTTTCCTAAGGTCACAAAACCTTACACGAAACCAAATCAGAGTTGATCCCAAACCAAATCCATCATCATATTACTGGATCAATAAGAACAACACACACACAACCGGACTCTCTGTCTCTCTCGATCTCTCTTCTCTCTCTCTTCTCTCTCTCTCGTCTCTCTCTCTCTCTCTGTCTCATTTCATCACTACTTGTCTTTATTGACTCATAAATTAATACATAAGTAAAATACAAACAAACTTAAAGCCACCTCAGACAACAACAAAAGAAAAAAAACCTAGAATGTGACTTTAGCGAAAATATCTAAAACATCTTATCCTGAGATATTTGGTCTTTTAAAAAAACAAGCAAAATAAAATCTGTCCATGCGGTGAGAAAGTAAACGTAGTTTGACCTTTTTCTCAAGTACTTTCAATTCCAGTTGATTTTTCTCATCCCATGGACTTTTTTTTGCTTATTTTCACCATGAACTTACTTCATTCTTACATCCTTTTTCATAAAACAAGACCAAATATCTCAGGTCAATTTTCTTGTCAACTAATTGTAAATCGATTTAAGAATGTTTAGATATCTCTACTACAACACAACACAAGGACACTTTGTAGGAATGTCATTTTTTGCAGTGGATTAATATGGATTGGAATATTAAAGGTGAAGTTTATGTCAAAATAATAGGAATGTTGTGATCTGTTGTGTTTTGTTCCGGTCTCCCAATATATTAAATGTCGCATCGATACGAAAGTGTTCGTTTTTCTTTTAAGTTCATTATCATTGACTTCTCCATTCACACAGGACTCACGACTTCTGAAATATTGCGTTGTTGCTCTTTTTACTTCAGTCACGATTTCTGAAAGTAACCACAATAAATAAAACATAAGAAACGTGTTCAAGTGAAAGCTTTGAAGGTAAATTGAGGAGTCACACACAGTCGCGTGAGCATTTTTGAAGCATAATTGAGATTATTTATGCATCTTTCCAGTGTTCGTTTCCACGTGGAGGACAGTGAGGTCTGCTGAAGGTCGCACATTCAAACTCTTTCTGTGTGTGATCTTCAGCTCAAACGCAACACACACACACCTCTCTCACTCCCGAAGGTCACCGGGACACGTTCACATTACCTACCAGAAAATAATTAAAATATTCATTATCTAATTAGAATAATTAACAAAAAGCCTCCCCGGAGATTCCTCCTTCACATTTCCAAATGTTCAGCAGAAGTCTCTTGAAGTTGGGCTTATTAAACGCTGACGTGATGCTGATGGTGCTGACGGAGACGGTGCAGTTCTTCTGCTTTGGCGTGTTGTGAAGTCTTGATCTCCAGCTAATGTTTGACCTCTGGCTCCTCCCTTCGACAGATTGGACCGGCCTGTGTGATTTGCGGCCTGATTTACGGCAGCGAACCTCCAGCCAATCTGCAGCGCATTGCTAAATCGATACGGCCGTTGACGAATGTCCCTCCTGACGAACGAGCTGGTGGAAATCGACTGAGAGCGCTCGCGAGCCGCAATCCGTCTGTACTGCGGGAAACCCAGATGTTCTCCTGACATCTGTACGAGAGAGCAACACTTTAACACTTAAACGAACGCAGACTCAAACACACGGCACGGTCAAAGTAAACTTGGAGTATATATCTTTAAAAACACACACTGCAAAAAAGACTTTCTTACTTAGTATTTTTGTCTTGTTTTCCAGTATAAATGGCTAAAGATTCTTCAATCAAGATTGACCTATGAAAAAAAGTCTTCTTTTTAGAAAAAATAAAAAATACATTTCAGCGAATTTGTGCTAAAAACCAGCAAAAATGAATTGAATTAAGGTTGACCTTTTTCTTAGTCACTAAATTCAAGATTATTTTTCCTACCCCATTAGCAATTTTTAAATCATTTTCTTGCTCATTTTAAGCACAAATTCACTGAAATTGCATATATATTTTTGTACACCTAATTTGACATACGCGTTAATTTACAGCATCTTTAATGTTTTTGTGTATTTTACTGATCATTTTTATCATTTTATGAAGTAAATGTGCCTGTCTATCATGATCCCCGTCTCTGTTTCCCTGATTATTGTGGACTTTTAGTTTGTATGCCTTAGTTCCTGCTTCCTGTCTGGTGTTGTAGTTGTATTTAGGCCCTTGTGTTTCCTTCATCTGGGGTCTGTTGTTGTTCTTCTGTCTCTTTGTTTTCAGTTGGTTTTCGTGTTTTTTGTCTCTTTTGTTATTTTGTTACTTTGTACATATCTATTAAAAGCATTCCTGCATGTGGATCCGCTTTCCTGCCTGGTTACTTTTCATTACAGAACAGCAGACCCCAAAGGAAACACAAGGGCTTAAATACACAGGGTAACGAGAGGGCTAAGAAGACACGCCTCATGACACAGACCATGACACAAAACTACAAGAAACTACAACACTAGACAGGAAACAGGAACTATGGCATACAAACTAATGCAACTAATGGGCTCTGTATGGCTAAGTCTGTCGCCCGGGGGGTGGCATGCATACGTGTCTTTTGCATTCACGTTGCATGAATTCGCATTTATAATACATCCGTCTGAGCGGCCAAAGCGTCCGTTCCGGCCCCATAGGTTAGCGATGGCCAGTCCGCCCCTGCTTAGAGTCAAAACTAAGGTAGTAGACCTGACGAGCTGCCAGTTAGCTGCAATATTAGCAAAAAATGTCTTTACTGCAGCACATTTTCAAGGTTTATTGTGTTTTACAATAAAAAAAAACATGTTCCAGATTTAAATCTTAATGATTTTTTTTATTTTGGACAGTCAAATGTGCCCGTAGTCGCAGTTAAAAAGCAAAAATATGTCTTTAAAAGACTGTCTCGTTCTCCCAATGTTTCTTTTACTTAAGAATATTTTAATGTTTTCTTCTCGTTTAACAGCTCGTGAGATTTGATGGGATTCTTATTGACAGTAAACCTCCACTGATTGAAGACAAGTCTGCGCTCAGTTTGAGACATTGTTGAAACTTTAATAAACGCATTTGAGAGATTATGTTTTTTGTCTCAGGAGAAACATCTGAGACGCAGATGAGACGTAAGAAAAAGCTTCCAATTGCTCTCATTGATGTCTTTGCAAAACAATGGAGGTATTACGTAAAGATCTCATCTGTGATTTTTCTTTCTCATGGGTGGATGATTGAGAGAGAGAAAACACATGTTGACTGACCCTAACTCTCTCTCTCTCTCTCTCTGTCATTCTGCTGTCTTCCCTTGGTGTCTTCCTCGCTCTCGCTCTCTCTGCCAGTAGCAAGGCGTGTCATTTAGACCTGTGAATATGTCACCTGCATCAGCACAACATAAATTGATGCTTCTGAGAATTGTAGGACCACACACATCTATGTGTGTGTGCATGCGTTCGTGTCTGCATGTGTGTGTTCATGCATATTTGTGTGCGTGCGTGTGTGTGTGTGCGTTCATGTGGGTCTGTTCGCGCGCATGCGTGTGTGTGCTTGCGTGCATGTGTATTCTGAAAAAAATAATCTGATTCAAGAAAATAAAGTAGGCTATTTGTTAAGACAAACATCAGGTGATCAGCTTAAAAATGATGAATAATGTTAAATAAAGGGAAAAGTTAGGCATTACAAAACACTAAAGCATATTTGAAAAGAACGTCTTTGTAAGAATGATCATTTAAAAAATGTAGATGTTTTTTTCTGATATAAACTTTTGCATTTACCCAAAAGGAAATCAAATAAAGGTCTGTATCTGAAGAAAGTCTGTTCTGTTCTGTAGTTCATCATTTGTCCTCAGAAACACACACACATTTTTAAACACACAGTTGTCATGATGTCTGTGAGAAAGTATAATTCATGACATCATCACCACCCAGAGAGAGAGAGAGAGAGATGTGTTGTGCTCAGAGCTGGTAAAGCGAGACTGACTCCCAGAGGACGAACAGCAGCTCTCTCACCAGCGTCTCTTTTTGCCTCCCGGCCTGGAACTAATTGGTGTGAGATGAAGTTTCTGTGGGTATTATAAGCTCGCGAGCGCAGTGAGAACGGCAGAAAGAAAGATCGTGTAGGCGTTAAAGAATCAAAAACACAACTTTACACTGAGCTGTATTACGCTTCACATTAAATCCAGATCATATCATCCATTCATTCATAAAGACGCGTGTGAAAATGACATCAGGATTTGATCGAACAACACGGTTACTTTAACACGTGTACATATTTGTATCATGTGATTAGTGGTTTGTGTAGAAGTGAAAAGTCATTCCTAATGAAAGAAAACAAAAGCAATATCGAGTCGTTCTCCAGTGATATTTGATCGATATGATTCATCATGTTTTGGTGTGGGAATAGTTTGCTCGTGTTGATCAATACATATCGATGTTGCCTTCACTTCAGTCTCATAATTGCCGTCATATATCGGTCGGGTGTTTGCTTTACTGGTGAGGAAAGTTCAAACTTAACCAGCGTGTGACACGTTGAGCATCTGTGACCGAGAGAACTGTTTTAATCGTCATTATTGAATATATACAGTATACATGGGTCTTACGTCATCATGTCACATCATAGATGTGGTGCGGTGACCCTGAGGTGCACATCGCAACAAAAACAATACAGCAAAGGCATGCAGAGAATTGCAAACTTGATTCATTTTATTAATACTGCTACTGCTACGGTCTGGTTTTTAACATAGGAACAAATCTCTGGATGTAGGATTGCATTTGTTTGCAGAGTTTCTCCCTCGAAACAAACATTTGGACACCCTGTCATTACATTGACGCCGTGTTGTCCACGCTGAAAGTTCTTGCTCAGTCAGACAGACACAAGCTTTAGGATTTGACTCAAAGATCGAATGAATGACCTTCAGAGAGACACGAGTCTCGACCAATCAACAGCTCGGATGTCCGGTCATGTGATCACAAGTCTAACTTTACCACGGACGCATGCAAGTACCACACATGTCAATTTCTCCGATAGTCATATGACATGATTTCATACGTGAAACTGAAAATGTTGAACATTGAACACGTCACATGAATCACTTTGTCATGTGAAGTCATACGAGAGCTTTGACATGTCATTCTGCATATTTCAACATTGCACAGAATCACATTTAAAGGGACAGTTCACCCGTGAATGAAACTTCTGTCATCATTTACTGACCTTCGTGTTGTTCCAGATGTGTATAAACGTCTTTGTTCTGAAGAATGCTTGTAACCAGACTGATCTCAACACCCATTGACTCCCATAGTAGAAAAAATACAATGGTAGTCAAAAGTGCCCCAGAACTTCAAAATGACTTTTGTGTTCAACAGAACTTTACAATTTGTTGTTCTGTTGAACACAAAAGAAGATATTTTGAAGAACGTTTCCTACTATGGGAGTCAATGGGTGTTGAGATCTGTCTGGTTGCAAGCGTTCTTCCAAATATCTTTCTCTGTGTTCATCAGAACAAAGACATTTATACACATTTGGAACAACTGGAATGTGAGGAAACGATGACAGAATTTTCATTGTTTGGGTGAAGTGTCCCTTTAAGACGTCGTCCGTTCTGTCATGACTTCAGATCAACTCATGAGTGTCATGTGATGTGGTTTTGTCACTCCATTGTTTTTTACACATAAACATCCGAAGGAAAGTTAAGCAGATGAAACAGGACTGAGCCCAAGGCTCTTTTGAGGATATTTATAGTTTTGAGTCGTGCGATATGAAGATAAAATCCATACGTGTGGCGTCCTGAAAGCTTTTAAAGGGAAGCGACAGAAATGAGCAGTGGATGTGATGTATTGATTCATGCAGGACTGCGGTCAGACGCTCTCTCCCTCTCTCTCTCTCTCTCTCTCTCTCTCTCTCTTCTGTTACACTCATCCGTCTCATTGCTTTTATGGTCTTTATCTTATCCAAGAAGTGCGTTTAAATCATCGAATCAAGTGTCGTGTCATCAGCATCAGCAGATCAGTGGAAATCTTATATCAGCTGTCACGTTACATCACTTTCACCTTCTGTTCGCTGTATTTCGCAGTCCTTTTATCAAACCGTGAGAAATGATCTAAATGCACTAAATTTTGTGGAAGAAATATTCAAATTGAATAAGCCAAATGCACACAATACTACTACTACTAATAATCAAACTAATTATAATAAACAGTACCAGTGTGAGTGAATTCAGTTTAAGTGAAGTGCTGAATCTGTGTGTGTAACTGTTAGACACACAAACTGTCCTGTAAGACTCCAGAGACTGATAACAGAACATCAGAGGTGTGATTCACCTCACGAGAGAGAGAGAGAGAGAGAGAGAGAGAAGTATTTATTTTATTGTTATCTTGGTCTGTATTTGTGCAGAATGTTTATATTCCATTTTCCTGTGCTTCGGTAATGTAAACGTGTGTTTTATCATGGCAATAAAGCTTCTTTGCATCTTGAGAGAGAGAGACAGAGAGATTGTGTATCTGTGTGTGTTTTTGTGTGTGTGCGTGTTTGTGGGTGAATATGTGTTTGTTTGTGTGTCTGTGTGAGGGTGCGTGTGTTTGTGTGTGTGAGGGTCATGTGTTTGTGTGAGGGTGCGTGTGTGTGTGATTGTGTGTTTGCGTGTTTGTTTGTTTGTGTGTGTGTGTCTGAGGGTGCGTGTGTGTTTGTGGGTGATTGTGTGTGTGCGTGTTTGTGTGTGTGTGTGAGGGTCGTGTGTTTGTGTGAGGGTGTATGTGTATGTGTGGGTGATTGTGTGTTTGTTTGTTTGTGTGTGTGTGTTTATGTGAGGGCGCGTGTGTGTTTGTATTTGTGGGTGATTGTGTGTTTGTTTGCGTGTGTGTTTGTTTGTTTGTGTGTGTGCGTGTGTGTGTGTAGGTGTGTTAAAGGTCACTGTCAGGTCGAGACTGAAAGCTGCCTTTGAAAATCGACCTTTAGCAGCAGAAAGACTTTAATACGCGCGTCAGTGTCTCACTTTTGCTCACGCTGTCTCACTCGGTGACATTTTAAACAGATCCAGATTTGAGAAATCCTCTCTGAATGTGTTCAATGTGAATAAAGTGTTCCTCATCAGTATTCATAGATATACATTCACTCATAAAGAGTGTGTGAAACCTACGGGATCAGCATTCAGACGTCTTCTAAAGTGGATGAAGAGCTTCAGATGTCATAAAGTTTCATGAAAACTGTCAGGTTTATAGAGTATTCCTTTATAATGATGGCCAAACTTTACTGAGCGCTGCTGATTCAGATTTTCTATATAATGAAGTATAAGGACCCGTTCACATTTCGCATCTTTTATTCGCGCATATTCGTTATTTTAAAAAGATGCAAAATGTGAATCGGCCTTATGTTAAAGTTGTATTGGAAACAGATCTCTTTGAACTGTGAATGTTTTGCAGTTAAAGCACCAACATCTCAATATTGACCTATCTTACTTAGCTGAACATTTTTTTATTCCAGTTTTTCATGTCAATAAAGGGGACTATTTATTGTCTTTATATTTTGTTGGTTTGTCAGTTGAAGGACAGCCCTTACACAACAAGCGTTATCATTCTAGAACAGTTATGATTGTGCCAATAACGCTGATCACTCTGAAGTGAGTTTGAAAGAAACACTACAAACATAGATTCTCAAAACTGATAACAGACAGACATGGCTTGAGTATTTTCAACCCAGCATTGGGTCAAAAGGTTCAAACCCAATCGTTGAGTTGCACATTTGTTTTAGCCCAAAATGCTGGTTCATTTTAATCCATTGCTGGGCCAAATATAAACATTTCTGCGTGTTTTTTAACCCAACAGTTGGGTTTGTCCCTTTTTCACCCAATGCTGGGTTGAAAATAACCCAAATTTCGATTGAAGTTGGCGGGTGTCAAAGGTCAAAGGCAGTGAGATGTGATAACAACATGATTAGATCATAACTCGCATATGCAAACCCACACAAACAATGATGATGTCCGGGGGCGGACTGACCGGTAGGACATTCTGTCAAAGTCCAGAACAGTCGTCCCACCGACGGCCTACGGCTGTGACCAGGGGCGGACTGGTGATGTATCATTAACGTGTCGCGAAGGAATTAGCGAGCCGGACACGTATGCATGTAATGCAATGCACACGTTACATACAACACCCCCCGAATCGACAGAATTGGTGGAGGGCCGAATTTGCTTCCCAGCCCGGCCCTGATGATGTCATATAGTGCTGCGTCCCATGATGTTTGAGACGTCACGGTTTACTGACCTCAAAAAAAAAGATTTGTGTGTAACACCAGTTTAGTATACAGTACAGTCCTGTACAGCGCCCCCTGCAGTAACACAAGACTTCATCACTTTATTATTATTAACCGCCGTCGCTCTACACACAACAAGACACAAAATCTCCGACCGCGCTCATAGGTGTTCACATATTTATGTCAAGTTTGTTAAGGTCTTGTTATCAGGAGAACTTTTGCCAAACACCTCCTCGCCTGTGTGTGTGTGTGATAAATAAAGGCTTGCCTCCCTCAGGCTGACACGCATTAGAGACAGTGAATGTGAGACTTCTTCCCACACAAAAAGCAACATCTCCAGAAATATCTCCTCCAGAATAGCCCACCGCTGATGCCCACGAGCCCATCACAAACTCTTTCCAAATATTGAGCTCATTATATCACACATATGCGTGTTGAACCCGACTTTGATTTACCTGTACATATTAAACACGACAATGTCAGATCAATCCACTAACCGACACAAATCCATATCTGAGATCACTGGCCTTCAGTTCACAGCAGTGAACGAGAGAGATTTCAGTTTCTCTGACTTGTGACGAAACACAACAGAGTTCACAGTAAAGACACGTTTTATCTTATCCGTTGACTTTGAAGAGGTGATTGAGCTTTTGTGACAGCAGATCATCCTCGACCAAGAGCAAAGACGGACTACATGTCACATTAATGCTAAACGTACGTCACATGACAGCAGTTTGAAGTTCTAGCTGCACTCAGTTACATTATGCCATCACTGTTTTCCCTGCTCATAACATTCTTCTGTTGTCTGATTTCCATCACAAAATAAGACAAATTAGACCCAAACAGTTTCAACAAATGAATCTTCCTAAATCACATCTGATAAGCTCTCCCTATTCTTCATAAACATGTACTCAATAACTGTTAATGAAAGTCAGTGAGTGCAGCTGTGACGTGTCAGAGGAGATCTGGTCCTCCCGGCTGAGTCTGGTTTCTCCCAAAGTTGTTTTTCTCCATTTATTTCTCATTGGAGTTTGGGTTCCTCTCCACAGGTTCGTGTTGGCTTGCTTGCTCACCGCTTGACTGCTGATTATAGATATTATTTACTAGAATGATCTTGCTTGTTCTATAAACACTATGCACTGTGCTGTCTTTTACCACTTCTGTGTTATTCTGTTTTTCTGCACATTGTGAAAAGCGCTATGGAAATTAAATCAAATTGAATTGAATCATCACATCACAACTCATGGAAAATGCTTTCTGAAGCCTTCAACTGTGCTAAACCATCATCAGACCAAACACCAAAATGTGAGTAGACACGTTCAGGGGCGGAATGACCAGTAGCACATGCTGTCAAAGTCCAGAACGGCCGTGACCAGGGGCGGACTGGCCATCTAGAGTACCGGAACTTTTCCCAGTGTGCCGCTAATGTATGGGGCCGGAATGGACGCTTGGGTCGGACAGACGGACGCTAAAATGCGAATGCATTCACGAGACGGACACGTATGCATGTGGTGTAATGACACGTTACATAAATGCCCCCCGGGTCGACAGAAATGTTGAAGGGCCGATGGGGGCCGAAAACTCCAGGTCCGTTTTTGCTTCCCAGTCCGCCCCTTGGCCCGTTTATTCAAATGTTTCATGTTTCTCTTCCACAGCTCAGGAGATTTGCTGGACTTCTCATGTGCGTTTCATTGAAGTCTCAACTTAGTCTCAGATGTTTCTCTTAATGCCGCTCGGGAGAAATGAAAAGAGATTGAAATGCGAACGTAATTGCGTGGAATCCGAGTCTGGAGGTGGTCGATTGTAGAGGTGAAATCATCTGGATGTGATGAGAAATTCATACCGAGATCTTCAATAATATTGACTTTGGAATATTGATGGGAAATAATTCGAGAGATCTCATTTGTGACCGCTGAGTGATCGTCCAGAAGTGTCGTCCAGAAGTGATGCTGAAGTGTCGTCCAGTACAGGTTGAGTTCCTCCGGGTGTCATGCGGCCGTGTGTCCGGCTCAAGGGCACGGTGGTGATAGTTCATAAATCAAACCCGCAGGCTTTAAAGCACTTGAGCATCTGTTTATGTACTGTATGAGACAAACCTGAAAATGACTGAAGTGTGTGTGTGTGTTCGATTTAACAAGCCGTCTCTTCTCTTACACCGGCTATAAAACCAGCACGCTCACCAGATTTGCGCAACCCTGTTTAAAGAGGTCCGATATAACCGTCCATCATTCCACACAACATATTGAAAATGTATATAGAAAATGATAGAGTTATTTCATCCGGGGAAAATTCAATCTCGCCCAACCACTTCAAACACAACGTCTACTCGTAATATACAAGACATGAGGCATGGGACACACATCTGGTGTGAAATGAATCAGCAGATCATGTGCGACTCGTTTTCTGAAAGACTGACTCGTCCATAAATTCATTTCTCGTTTGTTTAAAGGAAAGGATGAAGTATGGTGAGCATGTAGACAGCGTGTATTTTTAGCGGTAATGAAGTGGATTATTTGTGTGTGTGTGTGTGTGAGGCGGGGGGTTAATGAGGGGCGCTCTGGTGACATTACGCCGCGGGACACGACGCCTGCGGAGGAAACACACAAACACATTCACTTTGAAACAGCACGAGAGCACTTTAACCTTTTAGCTTTTCTTATTTTAATAACACAGAGATGCTGTTAGCAAAGGTTAGTGTCACTAATGTCGAGCGGCCACACGGACCATACCAGACGATATACCTCTAATGTCGACTTTAAACGTGAAGTTTGTTTCTCTTTGATGTGTAAAACATGTCAATCGTTCACATGTGGACGCGTTCAGCGGCGGCGACATCAACCAATGCTAACTCAACTTCCGGTCCACAAAGAGTCGATGACTGTTAAGTAGTTTTAGTTTAATTGAACACAACTACTACACAATCAAATATGAATATACATTAATATGAATCGAATATAAAATGAATTGTTCTATTAAAATACAGTGGTAGTCAGAAGTGGCCCAGAACTGTTTGCTGTCCTACATTCTTCAAAATATCTTCTAAATTTATGACGAAATTTGTCCTACAATGGTGGTCAATGATGACCAAGAACTGGTTGGTTACAAGCATTCTTCCAAATATCTTTCTCTGTGTTCATCAAAGACATTTATACAGATTTGAAACAACTCATTTTTTGGCATATAAAGATGTCCAACTTCACTCAAAGTTCATTTATTTGCGTTCCTCACAACATAAAGCTTTCTGATTGGTTGACTTGCGTGTTTTTACACGTATGTCCCGGCGGCTCCTCTTAACTTACATTAAACGCAGTGTGTGTGTTTACATGAGTCCATCGACAGCAGTGAACAGCTGGATGTGTGTGTATACAGAAGAACGTTCCAGTTTCTCTAAACTCCGAGCCCTCTCATTTTTCTTCCGAGCAATTGCTTGATTTCTCTCTTCCTAGGGACAAACTGCTTTTATTTATTTCCAGGGTGGTGATAAAATATCCATGGTGTTCGCCGCCGGCCCGGTCGCCAGCAGTGGAGTTGAAATGAGATATCTATAATTCAGTTCACACTTCAGACGACGGCCGTCACACTCGATGTTCAGAGAGGAGAGACGCGACGTCTCATCAGCACAGAGGCGAATGTGAGCACCTGAGGGTGAAAATAAACCCATAATAACAAAAGAGATAAAAGCACAATGAAGCTCAACGTCCCACGGAGAACTCCGCATTCAGACGGCACACGGCAGATCTCAAGCCGCAAATCGTGCGCCTTAATTAAAGCGCCTTCGCTCGGCTGGTTTTGTGGATCTGACGCGAGCGAGGAGCGGCGTTTGCAGTGCGTTTGGACTCGTGGTTTTGAAACACTTCCCTCAGCGATCGCGGCTCCTTTGGGTTATTGAGTTCTGCTGGCCAATATAACTGAACAGCTCTCCACCGACTCGCGCTCCGATATTTTCACTTATTGCACGCGGACGGTAACGGGTTCCTCTGAGGAGGAAATCAAGTATAACAGACACGGCCATCTGCTCGGATGAAGCGCCGTGTGCTAATAGAGATGCTGAATGTTAGTCTCGACCGGGCCTGTGATGGATTCCGTGTGTGACACAATCATCCACGGACACGCGTGATAAATGAACAAAGACACAGACCTGAGGCAGATAAAACACGTCTGCTCCAAGAAAAGGGATGTTGAAAAAAGGGTTGTTTTGATGCTGGTTTGCTGCTTGTGCTGGTCATGTGCTGGTCCTTAGCTGGTTTAAGCTGGTCATGTGCTGGTTTGTGCTGGTTAAAACTTGTCAGGTGCTAGTTTAAGCTGGTCATGTGCTGGTTTAAACTGGTCATATGCTGGTTTAAGATGGTCATGTGCTGGTTTAAACTGGTCATGTGCTGGTTTAAACTGGTCATTTGCTGGTTTGTGCTGGTTTAAGCTGGTCATGTGCTGGTTAAAATTTGTCAGGTGCTGGTTTAAGCTGGTCATGTGCTGGTTTGTGCTGGTCATGTGCTGGTTTAAACTGGTCATGTGCTGGTTTGTGCTGGTTGAAACTGGTCATATGCTGGTTTAAGATGGTCATGTGCTGGTTTAAGCTGGTCATGTGCTGGTTTAAACTGGTCATTTGCTGGTTTGTGCTGGTTTAAGATGGCCATGTGCTGGTTTGTGCTGGTTAAAACTTGTCAGGTGCTGGTTTAAGCTGGTCATGTGCTGGTTTAAGATAGTCATGTGCTACTTTAAGCTGGTCATGGTTCTGTCATGTGCTGGTTTAAGATAGTCATGTGCTAGTTTAAGCTCGTCATGTGCTGGTTTAAGCTCGTCATGTGCTGGTTTAAGCTGGTCATGTGCTGGTTTAAACTGGTAATTTGCTGGTTTGTGCTGGTTTAAGCTGGTCATGTGCTGGTTTGTGCTGGTTAAAATTTGTCAGGTGCTGGTTTAAGATGGTCATGTGCTGGTTTGTGCTGGTCATGTGCTGGTTTAAACTGGTCATTTGCTGGTTTGCTGGTTTAAGCTGGTCATGTGCTGGTTTGTGCTGGTTAAAATTTGTCAGGTGCTGGTTTAAGCTGGTCATGTGCTGGTTTAAGATAGTCATGTGCTACTTTAAGCTGGTCATGTGCTGGTTTAAGCTGGTCATGTGCTGGTTTAAGATGGTCATGTGCTGGTTTAAACTGGCCATGTGCTGGTTTAAGATGGTCATTTGCTGGTTTGTGCTGGTTTAAACTGGTCATGTGCTGGTTTAAACTGGTCATGTGCTGGTTTCTGGTCATTTGCTGGTTTGTGCTGGTTTAAGCTGGTCATGTGCTGGTTTAAGCTGGTCATGTGCTGGTTTAAACTGGCCATGTGCTGGTTTAAGATAGTCATGTGCTAGTTTAAGCTCGTCATGTGCTGGTTTAAGATAGTCATGTGCTGGTTTAAGATGGTCATTTGCTGGTTTAAGATGGTCACGTGCTGGTTCGTGCTGGTTTAAATTGGTCATGTGCTGGTTTGTGCTGGTTAAAACTTGTCAGGTGCTGGTTTAAGCTGGTCATGTGCTGGTTTGTGCTGGTCATGTGCTGGTTTGTGCTGGTTTAAACTGGTCATGTGCTGGTTTGTGTTGGTTTAAACTGGTCATATGCTGGTTTAAGATGGTCATGTGCTGGTTTAAACTGGTCATGTGCTGGTTTAAACTGGTCATTTGCTGGTTTAAACTGGTCATTTGCTGGTTTGTGCTGGTTTAAGATGGCCATGTGCTGGTTAAAACTTGTCAGGTGCTGGTTTAAAATGGTCATGTGCTGGTTCAAAACTGGTCATGTGCTGGTTTAAACTGGTCATTTGCTGGTTTGTGCTGGTTTAAGCTGGCCATGTGCTGGTTTGTGCTGGTTAAAACTTGTCAGGTGCTGGTTTAAGCTGGTCATGTGCCGGTTTAAGCTGGTCATGTGCTGGTTTAAGCTGGTCATGTGCTGGTTAAAGCTGGTCATGTGCTGGTTTTAAGCTGGTCAAGCTGGTCATGTGCTGGTTTGTGCTGGTTTAAACTTGTCAGGTGCTGGTTTAAGCTGGTCATGTGCTGGTTTAAGCTGGTCATGTGCTGGTTTAAGCTGGTCATGTGCTGGTTAAAGCTGGTCATGTGCTGGTTTAAGATAGTCATGTGCTAGTTTAAGCTGGTCATGTGCTGCACTTCAAAAAATGACTTTCTTTCGTAGTAATTTTGTATTGTTTTTCAGTACAAATGTAAAAAAAGTTTAATAAAAAAGCATTTTCTTGATGAGCAAAATTACCTAACAAAATAAGTAAAAAAATCTGCCAATGGGGTAAGAAAAATGATCTTGAACCTTATCTCAGTCACTAAATTGAAGATAATTTTTCTCATTTTAAGCACAAATTCACTGAAATCGCATATTTTTGGTCTAAAAACAAGATTTATTTTCTTAGGTCATTTTGCTCATCAAGAACATGCATCTTCATTCATGAATTTTAGACATTTTTACTGGAAAACAAAACAAAAATATTAAGTAAGAAAGTCATATTTTGCAGTGTGGTCCTTAGCTGGTTTAAGATGGTCAAACCAGCACTGAAACATACCTAACCCACCAAAAGCAGTTTTTTTTTCAACAGCGCTGAAAGGAACATCTGGATTTCACTTTTCTAAAGCGAGCGTGCGCAGTATAGTTCAGATCATTTTAGTGTTCATAGAGTTCATAGAGAGACCTCTGACTTATCCCAGCAAAATCGGAGACATTGTTCTGTGACAGACGGATGTAAGATTACTAAAACATCAGCAAAGTTTCTAATCTAATCTCAGGAAAATATCTCATTTCTGATTTTCTTTCCCACTGTAAATGGGCCGAGCGCTTGATCTGAGGACATTTCTTGTAATATCCTTATGTACAGTATCTTGCATGGTATCTTTGTTCATTTTGTCACATTCTGTTTGAATACTTGAATCGTCTTGGGGAAAGCGGGCCGTTTTAATCTGATGACCTTTGGATAATGCACTGTGATAAACACACACAGTCAGTCGGGTGTTGAGGGAGATGATATAATGACAGGTGTGATATACACTGATCCATCTTTAATCGCCTCTCACACACTGTGAGAATTCCCACTGTGAGAATCACGTCCGAGCCAGATTCAAGAGCATTCATCTCACAGATGAACTCGTCTCTAAAGTGGACCTACTCCACTCTCAGCGTGTGTGTGTGTGTGTGTGTGTGAGAGAGGGATCAATATGAAGGCAATCATTGAGTGTTTTTGAGGTGTAGCACTTCTGACCTTGAGTGGATAAACGCAATCTATGAGCCGAGAGCAGATACATCAGCCGCAGCTCATCCACTTTAAACCTTTCTTCATCTGAGGATGGAAACCAGGGTCAGTGTGGACTTTGAGAAAAATTAAAGTATTAAAGTAAAAATATACATTATACGCATTCCTATTGTCCTATTTTGCGTGCCGCACGCTTTCTCTCTTCAAACGAGGTGCCACGGTGCGCACGGCACTCCGAAAAGTTGAACTATTTCCATCTCGATGCCGCGCTGACGCACGCGCCTAGAAAAAAAATGTGCGCCTTACCGCATGCGCGTCGCAACCGTGTTGCCACCTATTTGCACGCGCCTACATTTCAAGTAACGAATATGCGCGGAAAAGACGCGAAATCTGAATTGTAAATAAAACTAAAGATATTAATATTAACAAGATGCGCCACTGCAGTTACAACGAATGGAGAGGAATGCAACTCAATATGGCCGCTCTAGCACAGGAAGTCCCGCCTTCCAGTCAAACGAGCCAATCAGTAAAGACTGACGCAGCCTGTGCGCAGGCTCAAAAGATGAGGCGACCTTAAAAAAGGTGATATTAAAGTTATTGCTGGAATGTTTCTGGTTAATTGTGTTACTGCAAATGGAAGGTCAGGTTGTGTATTATGGGATGTGCTGTGCTGTATACTGCACATGTAATGTTGTGCAGATGATCTAGTTGTTGTGCGGATGCAACATCAAGTTTTCCGTTACGAATGTCATTTCAATCCGAAGTTACGAACGCAAAATTTTCGGATTAAACATTGGGAATAAAGCACTGTTTCTGACTCAGTCGATTGCATACGTTATTTGTTTAGAATGAATGCACATCTACATATTTGCATCCAGCGTTTTTTAATGCGATATTATGCACAAAAAAAGGGGGATGAAGAGGCGGAGTTTCACTTTCATGCTTTGGGGGCACCAACCGTGCCGGGCAGCGTTTTACACTGCATTAATAAAATTAAATAAACGATGCTTTGCTAAATTAATAAATGTAAGCATACAGCAAACATTACATACAAAATAATAAATGAATAAATACTTAAATGCAAAGAAGAGCTGTATATTGATGCTCGTGATAGTTAAGGATCAGAGTGTCGTCTAGGCAACAACGGCCACTTCCGTTTTGCGTTACTATATCCCAATGCGTGCATACAGTCTCGCTACGCACTAAAATGTGTATTCTTTTCCATATCAAAAACAGTACATACTTTTAAGAGAAAGTACGTGTGGTTCATCTGGTCAAAATGTTTTACACAGAGTTACACATTTAGACTGCTCATTGAATTTTAGTTCTTAATGATGAAAGACGACTATTTAAAAATGACATTCAGTACCTCAGTGATTATATATTTGCGCGATAATGACGTACACCAATCGAAATGAATTAATTTACAAACCTTCAACGGCTGAATTTCTCTTGATTTCACCCACAGTTAGTGTAAAGCGCTGTGAATCGGCAGAACTGATAAGCCGTCATTTATCTTGTTGTGTTTTGTCTTTGTGATAGACGCTCATTAAAGTGAATGAGTCTGAAAGAACGCTCGACACATCGCTGCTCATATCAGGGGCTTAAGCCTCATTTTATCTCACACACCGTTCCAGAAGTCATTTGTAATCTCAGCAGCGTTCTGATGGCATGAAACAGTCTTTATCTCATGCGCTCATTCTTTGGCTGTCATGCAGGAAAACTGAAGCCAACGGCGCTCCCACACACCGGCCCGAATCCGCTCGGCATCCACGAGTAATGCTTTTTAACAAGAGGCGTCTAAAAATACCTCCTCTGTAAGATGAATCCAAGACGCTGCTGTGGGAATCAAGGCCTCGTGCCGTACGTCAAGAACACGCTGAACTAAACTAACCCGAGTTAACTGTTGGAAAAACATTATTACCCACGTCACGTCTGAGAGAACATGTTAACATGATCAGTGCGTTCACTGAAAAACAAACTTAACCTTAACATCCGTGACAACCGACTTAAAAAAGGAATTATAATCTCAATAGCAATTCAAAATCAACAGCAATTATGATCATTTCTTTCTTCAAAATAAAACTGCAGGTTTTTGGTATGACGGATGTGGTGAATGATTATTTTGGGATGTGTGGTGTTGTGAGGGAGATCTGTGGGATCTTGTGCAGCGTGAGAGCGAATGAAGACGGATGTTTCTCTGTTTCCATCTCCTGCACAACAACAATCTGAGAACTGGAGTTATCTAATACACACACACGCGCACGCGCACACACACACGCACGCACACAGACAGACACACACACACACAGACACAGACACAGACACACGCACACACAATCGTACTCAAAACAGCTCTCATAGGGACAGCGCACCTTCAAGCCGTTTCAGAGTGCTTGACATTCTTTCTTCCTATTCATCAGAATGGTCACGCTGCTCTTTTCCATTCCTTCATTGTAAGATGAATGTTGGGTTGTTTCAAATATAGGCTTTTTCTAGATTCATGTAGATCAGCAGTTGGGCTTTTCCATATTTTGCCCCAACCTGGACCCTGCGTTTTGTGTACGAGTCAAAAATCAGAAAAAGCTTCCATTCAACCAAGATGCCACGTTTACTATGAAGTTCTTCTGATTTTTAAATGGTGCTCAGTGAGACTGAATGCTGTAGGAAACTGTAAGTTATACTGCAGACGCTCTGGGAACCAAAAATGTTTGTTGGCACTTTGTTCACGTATGCAATAGTGATATATATATATATATATACAGATACAAGAGTAACTGCATAAACTATGCTAAATACTGTAGTATACTTCATAGTTATCATGGTAGCGTTCAAGACACTAGCAGAACACTACGTTTCCTACAGTTTCCTATAGTAAATGTTAAAGCATACTATATGTTTTATATGGGCTCAGCTGCTGAGTAACATATTTCTAAACGTACTGATTAAGTCACAGACCTATTGTGTGTAATGTATGGGTTTTGTGATTTAATATTCGCTGACGTGTGTGAAGTCGGTCATTGTGCGTGTGTGTGTGTCCTCGGAGATGAACCCGCTCCATCTGTTCAGTGCACCTCAGAGCTTCACCTGACAGCTAATTAATAAGCAGCTTACGAGCAGCAGGACCGGCGTTCCTACACACACCACCCGACGCCTTCACACGCCTCAGCGTCATCCACCTCACCAGCCCGACGTCCAGAGACCAGAAGAACGCTGATCGATCGCCTCTATCAGAAACAAATGGCCCTTCATTCATTCACATATCTTCTTTACATCTCAACCTTCTTCTCCTCGCGGCTTCTGGTGAATCCAAACTCTGATAATCAGTTCATCTGGAGGAGACCACAGTCAAACATCAGCCGTTAGAGAATAAAGACTCACACGTGAGGCAGGTGATGACTCTATTCACTGCTCTGCGGTAGACATTACAAGAATTAAAGCTTCACCTTTATAACAGTAAGACAACCAGCTAATGGAGTCTTCAGTTTGCTTTGAGATGAGCAAAGCAGCTCCTACACAGTTTGCTTCAAGACAAATCAGTGTTGAATACATTTTATTCATACATTGTAGAACGAGTTAATGAAATATTGCGCCACTATGCCAGGCGTAAATAAAAAGCAACAATGTAGCATACGAAAGTGAAGACAAATGTGTCAAATCTACACCCGCTTCGATAAAAATCTATTGGAAAAATCGGACTCGCAAAAGTCAGAAAAGCTGTTCTGAGAAAAGCTTTTAAGTGTGGGTGTACTGTTCAAACTCTTTTGGGGGCAATGTATGTGGCCTTGAGGTAACATACATAAAGAATTAAAAATGATCCAAATATTGTTGTATTTGGACAACAGATGAAGTTGTTATAATTGCTAGTTTTACAGGAAGACGATGTAAACACCATCATCGTGTGTGTGTGTGTGTGATTAGCCCTGTCTATCCTCCAGGCAGCAGCAGACAGGTGGAGGGCTCGACAGATCGACCTGAAGGCTCCTCAGAGGAAACACACAGAAAGAAGAGCAGCAGAGAAACTTGATTGCATCAGTCTGTCCAAACTTAAACAAAGCTCACACACTCCGCGCTGAATGACAGATAATGAGCACTGTAGGTGTTGCAGAAAACTTGAATTAACAGGAAAAATGCAGCAAGCTCGATTCCTCTTGAAAATTTTACATGAGGGGGAAGATGCGTGGGGTCACAGACGGTAACCGATAGCGTCACATGGCATAATGCAGGGTCACAGAGGGTGACGGGTGGAGTCCTAGAAAAGTGGGATCAGAGAGGGAGGTGTGTAGGATCATAGTGCAAAGCACAGAGTCACAGAGGGTGGGGGGTAGGGTCATAGGGCGAAGAGCGGGGTCACAAAAAGTGACCGTTGGGTCATTGGTGAAAAGTGGGGTCAGAGAGGGAGGCGCGTAGGATCATAATCCACAGCGCAGGGTCACAGAGGGTGGCGGGTAGGGTCCTTGGGCCAAACGTGGGGTCAGAGAGGGTGGCAAGTAGGGCCCTAGGGCAAAGCATGCGGTCACAGAGGGTGACGGGTAGGGTCATAGCGCAAAGAGCGGGGTCACAGAAGGTGACAGGTAGGGTCATAGGCCAAACGTGGGGTCAGAGAGGGAGGCGTGTAGGGTCCTTGTGCAAAGCTCAGAGTGACAGAGGGTGACGGGTAGGGTCATAGGGCAAAGTATAGTGTAGGGTAATGGTTGGGTAACGGGGTTGAAGGTTTCAGGTCACATGGAAAGATAGGTGATAGGGTGAAGGGGTGACAGGGCAAACTGCGGGACCGCAGGATGAAGTAATGACTAACGGTGTTAAAGTCAAAGTGATCTAGAGACTGGTCTGTTCAGTTTTTTGGTCAGTATATTTCTGCACCTACAGTACAGACTGTGTTATTTGCTCTTTTTTTGTTTTTCTATTTTGGTCTCATTGTGAGCAGGGACTATTTTTGTTGACTGTGATGCTGGCACATCTCTCCTCTTTCTAGTCAAACCAGCCCACGGCTTGAAAGCGCTCTGTTGGGCTGATCTCATTGGCCACGTGTATTTCATCCCTTAACATCCTTCTGTCTATGCAGTCCAGTACAATGCGTTTTAGAAGAGCAGTTAATTGAGGTTTTACTGAAACATCGAACCCGTTTACAGAATAAATTCTAATCAGACAGATATTTCCCAGACGTCCCACGTACAACGGCAAAACACTCCAAATTATGCATGTCATAAAAGCCCACCATTCATTTCTCATTTTACACACCTTTTTATACTTTGTACTTCCTGTACATCCGACCGGATCATCTGGGATAAAAACCTTGAATAACGTTCTGACTTTATTTATGGCATTAAAACTCTGTTAATAATTTACGATGAATGAGAGCAGCTTTAAAAAGCTCTCACTGTGGGGACCTGCTGGGTATTTAGGAGTCGAGTCGAGTGGCAAAAGCAGAAGTAGTTGAATATGTCTGAGTCCAGATATGCATATGAATCACGAAGGACTCCAGCGGGTCAGGACGACCCGAAACTCAAAGCCGGAGTAGGCGAGTGTACCATCAGAAAGAGCGAAGAGGACCGTGGAGAATATAAATGTTTGTTTGAGGATTCCTCGCCGTGTAAAACCTCCACGACTAAGACTGCGCGGAAGCCGGCGGAATCCTGATGGCGCTTCAGAGCGCAGGTGCTAATTCAGTATTCAGAGAGCGCGGCGGCAGACACAAACAGACTTCTAAGCATTAAGTCATTAGAGGTTTTAATTGGCGAGCGACTAATGGATGCGAGAGAGACTTCACAGAGCGTCAGTTTACAATGTGCTGAGATTCAGACAGCAGGTGAATTCTGACTTCTGCCGAAACAAACACACACACACATTCTCAATCTTTCAACTGGATGTGAAAATAGACAAGATAAAGACCGATGTGGATGGAGGGGTCTGGAGGTTCAACCAACACAGAGTTAAAATGTGAACTCTGAGTTGATTTACACCGAGTTTCAGAACAGCTGATTTGAGTTAGTTAGTCAACTCTGGTAGGACTTCTTGAGTTAAGCACGTGCACCACGACTACGACAAGACTACGTGATTCACCATGGCAACGGCACCAAAGAAAAGCAATATGGCGGCAGAAAGCGCTTGAGATCGAGGCACACTTTCAGCTCTGCATACAGTGGATTTACTCATGTGCTGAAAATGACTTAAGTCTCAATGAATACTTGGATCACTGTACCAATAAACAAACAAAGGAATCAGTAAATGACTGAATACATGAATGGAACCACAGAGTCTCTCGTGTCCGTTTCAGACTGATCCAAACCAAACGGTCCTTTACGAACAAGACCTTTACTCAAATGTGCTGTTCATTTAACCTAAAAATAAAACAATAGACCTTCAGTCTTTTCATGTACTTCTCATAAATGTCACTTGAAATTACACTTGAGTGTATTTGCTCTTATCTCCATATTCAATCTTTTAACGTAGATTTACTCTATTAAAGTATCATGAGGATTCTAGTGTACTTGACTTGTAGTTGTGTTTAGTCTTTGAGCTAGAAGAGTTTAGAGTAACGTGTGAAACTGAAGCTGATCTTATTAACTCACAGTGATCAGACATTTACTTCAAGTACACTTAAAGGCGTGATCAAATAAACATAGTGTGTACTAAATTGTTAACTAACTGTTAATTATAAGTATGCTATTAAGTTAATTTAAGACTACTTACAAGTCTACTTGCAGTATATACAACTTCAAATTGCACTTTCATCAACGAGAGCATGTAGTATTGAAGTATTGATCTGTAAACTTTAGTGTAACTGTTGTGTACTTAAAGTGTCTATTACTACTAGTATACTTTCTACACAAAGTATACTTTCAAATATGTAGCTTTGTTTGTGAGGGGACGGTTGTGTTGTGACTGTGTTTCCCAGGTTTTTAGGTTGAAATATAAGTGTGTGTGTGAAACAACAGGTTGGGACAGAAGGTGTTGTAGACAGCGAGCGGAGGGCAGAATGTTGTGAGATTTGTCTCCACAGTCCTGCTCTTGTTTGCCTGCAGCAAAAGACGAAGACCAATCACTGCAACTGTGTTTCAGCTCGCCCTCGTTCTCTCTCTCTCTTCTCAGGATAAGAGAGAGAGAGGAGAGAGAGAGGAGAGTTCTGTCTCTCGAGAGGAGAAGAGGCGGGGGGGAGGGGGGGGTGAAGAGAGATGGGAGAAGCGAGTGAGAGAGAGAGGGCGCTCAGAGAGAGAGTAGAGAAAGAGAGGAGCAGGAGAGGCGAAAGAAGAGAGAGAGAGAGAGAGAGAAAGAGAGGATAGAGGCGAAAGAGCGAGAGAGAGCGAGAGAGAGAGAGAAAGAGAGAGAGAGAGAGAGGAGGAAGGAGAGAGAGAGAGAGAGAAGAGAGAAGAGAGTAGAGAGGAGAGAGAGGAGAGAGAGCAGAGAGAGAGGAGAGAGAGAGATGAGAGAGAGAAAGAGAGAGCAGAGAGAGGAGAGAGAGAGAGAGAGAGAGAGGGGGAGAGAAAGAGCGAGTAGAGAAGAGCAGAGAGAGAGAGCGAAGAGATGAGAGGAGAGAGAGAGGAGAGAAAAGAGAGAGCGAGCGAAGTAGAGAAGAGAGAGAGGGGAGAGAAAGCGAGACGAGAGAGACAGAGAGAGAGCGCGAAAGAGAGGATGTAGAGAGAGAGAAGGTAATGATAAAGAGCGATAGAGGAGTCGAAAGAGAGATAGTAGATATCTAACGCGAGATCAAGATAGCGCGAGCGAGCACTCGATAGCGAAGGCTCTATATATATATCTATGGTCTCTCTGTATGATCTCCCTATTTTCTCGATATTATCGCTCTCTCTCGTCTCACTCACCTCTCCCAGGCTTTGGGAGAGAAGTGACGCATCCCTATGTCTGTGTGTGTGACCGGCTGACCTGAAGTGACACACACACATTTGTTTCATACATTGTGGGGTCATAATGATTTTTATACTGTAAACATTAACCTGTAACTGTCACTCTACACCTAAACCAAACTTTCACACAAACCTTTTTAAATGAACATTAACTCTGATTTATAATCAAATTAATTTGTGGGACCGCAGACGGATACACACAATTTATCATCCTTGTTGGGACATTCAGTTCCCAAGATGACGAACCTGTACTCTCTCTGTCCCACACACACACACACACAACACACACACACAGAGAGAATGTGGATGTGTGGCTGCAGGTGTGTTGGGTCTTCTCTGTTTTAGACCTCACTGAATGTTTGTCTGTGAAACACTGATCTCAATATCAGACAGTCTGACGGTTCTGCGCACATCACACAGTGACATCACGATATCGATCACATTACACTTTACTGTGTTCCGAAACGAATCCTTTTGTTCTTCTGTGGTGCTTAATGAGATAATAAACCGCAGTGGATTAAAGTCAAACACACACACGACAGACTTCAATGTTTCAAATCTTCTAAATCAAATCACATCACATCACATCTAGATCGGATCGGATCAGATCAGAGTTGTTACGCGCTTCTCCGGCCACCCAGCGGCGCGCCGCGGAACGACACACGCGCTTCAGTCTGTGTGTGTGTGTCAGTCTGGAGCTTGCGCGCACACAAACTCACACGCACGTTCAGAGTCAGGTATCTCTTCGCTCTCCGCGTGCGCGCGCTTCTCTCCGTGGCGCTCACGGGCGTCGGACGCGCGGTGATCGCGGCTGTGTGTGGAATAAGACAATCTCCGTGTTCATGTTTCTGTTTCTGGTTGGAGTGACAGAAAGACATCAAATCTTCCTCTGGATTCCCTTCAGCATCCTCAGCATCTCTGAAAGCTTCTGGGTGAGTCTTTAATCCCTCATCTTCATCTTTATCGTCTTCCTCTTATCATCTTCGTGTTTACGAGTGTGTCTTTCTTTCATCTTTCAGTCTGTGATATGAGCTCATCTTCAACGACCGGAGTAAGTACACTTTCACACCGTGCATGTGTGTGTTTATAAACTCTGTGTGTGTGTGTGTTGTGTTTAAACTGCAGGTGTGTTTGAGCAGAAAGTCACGTCGGTGTGTGAAGGTGTAGTGTGTTATATGAGTAACTCTTTTAGGTGTGTGTGTCAGAGTGTGTGTGTCAGAGTGTGTGTGTGTGTGTGTTGTATTTGGGGCTCATTGTACCGCTGCAGGTCGGTCGAGGTATTTTTGGCTCTGATGATGATGAAACTGTTTGATCGGGAGCTTCAGTGACACACAAACACCAGCCGTTAGAAGCATTTTGTGTGTGTGTGTTTTTCTGCTATAGTTTCTATATAAACTGTATATAGGGTTAGCTCATAACTTCACCACATGTGAAAGCGTTGAAGTTCATGTGTGTGGATTTATTTAGCTTCAGTCTGATACAAAGTTAAGCACATCTGAGAAAGTATTTGTGGAAAAAGTGAATTGAGGTGTCCGTAAGTCTGAAACATTATAACTCAAGCAGAACCTTCTCCGGGTGATGACAGAAAGGTGTGTGTGTGTGTGTTGGGAGTTTGTGGTCGTCGTCTTGATTTGACTGAAATCTCTCATCGTGGTGTGGTGGGTCGTGTGTTATTCTGCTGGTTGTTCATTAATGCCGATGTGTTCTCACCGGAGTCTCCAAACACTCTTATTAAAGATGTTCTTCTTCATCCGCTGCTGCCGCTCTGTCGTATCTTCATCATCATCACATTTGTTTTATTCCTTTATTAGATTACACACACAAAACAGACGTGACTAAAGCTCATCTGTCATCTTTACATTGTGCCATCATTTATCGTGTTGTCGTTATTGTCTCATTAATTCTCTCGGTCTCTCGTCTGTTTCTCCGCTCTTGTTGTCTGGAGTGATGTTTGTGCGGGACGTTTGTCTCTGCACAGGAGTCGGTGTACAGTATTCCAGTAATGATTCTGTGTGTGTGTGTGTGATCGGAGCGGCATCATGGTGTCATGGACTGGGATGAGGTTTGTTCTCATGGATAACGCCCACAGATTTCTGCTCGGAGTGCAGGAGAGAAGCTTGAAGCAGAAAGAACAACTCAAGTCAGATCTATGCCAGCGGAGCAGCGTTCAGTAAAGACACCACTGAATCTGCTCATTGTCTGTAATTATGTCCATTTACGTTTGAGCCAGTAGTACCACACACACACACACACACGCCGCACACACACACACACACACACACAACACACACATTCAAACACACACACATCGCTTACATGTTGTGGCGCTGGCTGTGTGAGATTTACAGAGGGTCACAGTGATCACAAACATATCATCAATCTCTCTGCTCTCGCGCGCGCACGCGCGCGTCGCGCTCTCTGCGCGTCCGCACCCACGGGCGCGCGCGCGCGCGCGCGCGCGCGCGCGAACGCGCGGGCGGCGGAGAAAACGGAGTAGGCGCGCGCGCAGGCGAGCGAGGAGCGCACATCGGGGCGCTCGCGAGAGGAGAGGCGCTCGCGCGCCACGCGAGCGCGCAGCGCGCGCGCGAGCGCGCGCGCGAGACGTGGCGCGCGCGGCAACACGGGAGCGAGACCGAGCGGAGCGAGGGCGTAGAGAGCGCAAGAGGGCGAGAGGCGCAACGAAAGACGGGGAGAGAGCAGATGGAGGCACCTAAAACGTGTACCGCGAGATATAGAGAGCTCTCATCTATCTCTCAATATCTCGCTATATGAGAGATCTCTCTATCGAGCAAGGTACGATCTATCTCTTCTCTCTCTCTCTCTTCTCTATCGAGCTCTCTTCTATCTCTCTCTCTCGCTATCTCTATAGGTCGCTCGCTCTCGAGTCACCACTGGTTATCTCGATCGCGTCTCTATCTCTTCTCCTCTATATCTCTCTCTCTCTCAATCTCTCGGTCTCGAGCGGCTCTCGAGCTAAACACTGTCTCTGATCTATATGACGGAGTACGCGCTCAAAGTCCTCTGCTCCGAGATCGGCTATATATCTATCTGCTATCGACTCATCTGCGCTTCTCTCGGGCTCTATATCTCTCTATCCTCTCTCTTCACTCTTCACTCTGTCTCTCTCTCTCTCTTCTTCTGTGAACACACCCATATTCTGTAGTTTTATTAACCAGATTCCACCAAAGCACTTTTGCACAGATTATGTTTGTTTAACGGCACTATTTTTCTGTTTTTGAAACATATATCTTGAGTCTAAAAAAAACGTCCTAGTGCGTATGTGTGATTCATATGCACAGAATACATGTGTACGCATCTCTGGCAGATGTAAAATCTATCCATTAAAAATGACATTAAAATAGTACAGCTGAACAGTTTCATATTTCATCTTCGTCTTGTAAATGTTTCCACGTCAAAGACTTGTTTTTTCTAAATATCAACATTGCCGTGGATTTTTTGCATATGCAAGCGCTTGTGATACTCTGTACTTGACAAAATTGAAAAACTAAATGAAGTAAACTAAAGATGAATTTGATCGATAGCAGTATTTGTTCGTAAAAATGTATATTTCGTTAACGTGAATTCTTTTGAGCAGGATAACCATTTGGTAAACATATCCCGATAGCCCTACTTGTTATAGAACTACAACACCCATGATGCTCTGCTCACACCTGGCCACACAACACGCACATATCTTAAATATAACCCTGAGTAATGTCTTACTCTACACGTGATCGGATGATGTTTGTCCGTCACTGTTGATCTCTTAACATTGAAGTGTTATTTAAAGTGTCGATGCTTGTACGTTTATGCTGCTCATTTCTTCATCTTTTTCAAATGTGTTTTTTGGGTTGAGGTTCCTTGTCAGCAGCATCTAATCTACATGTGCTTTGGCAGTATGAATGTAGTGTTATTTGTCATGCTAATCGGGAGGGTGACGACAGGCTGGTCTCACTCCGTGATGGACCATCTGCTCTCGTGGTCTCACAGAGAGAAATAAGCAAGGAGAAATGAAGAAAAAGAGTGTGAGAAAAAGAGGAAGAACAATCAGACACTATGATATAACAAAAGAAAGATAATTATCTTTAAATTACACCTATCTTCACACTTTACACATCCTCGCTCTTTGTTCAAAGCCAACAGCCATCTCTCTCTCTCTCTCTCTCTCTCGTAAGATGACTCATTAACACCCTGCCCATGTGTTCTCGTTCTTTAAACACACAGACAACTAGGTTCTACACGCACCTTAAGAACAGCGACACAGAGACACTCCATCACAAAGCCTTAAACCATCAAGAGCTGAGCCCAGAGAGAAACCCCTTCATCCAACTGATCTCAGAACTAACTCTACAACCCCAAACATGCCCAAGCCAACCCCAAACCCCAGCCAGACTAAACCAAATGATCCAAACACAAAAAGAGAAATATCTCCAACACTGGACAGAAGCAACAGCTCAGCAAAGTAAACTGGAATGCTGTCTGTCACTAAACAGAGAATATAAAGTGTCAGAATACCTCACGAGCGTATCAGACCCTAAACTAAGAAAAGTGTTGAGCAGGTACAGACTCAGTGATCACCAGCTCGCTGTAGAGACGGGCCGACACAGACACACATGGACACCGAGAGAAGAGCGACTGTGTCCACACTGCACACACAATCACTTTCTCCTCTCCTGTCCCAACTACACACACATCACAGAAACATTCTTCCCCCAGTTTACAAACTCGCACAAAGACTTCCACCAGTTTCAACAAAAGGACAAGATCTCATACATACTGGGAGAAAACTCAAGAAGCTCAAACCTGGCTGCAAGATATGTCAAGTCCTGCCACGACCAAAGAACAACCAGCACAACACAAAACAACACTGACAGGACAACACACACAAACTGACACTATCAGCCTCATTGATAACTTTGAATAAAACATTTTTTCTGTTTATATTGAGATGTATATATATATATTTTTACTTATAGACCTTTAATTTTATCCTATCTTATTTTTATCTTAATCTGTATTTGTGCATGTTTATATTTAATCTTGTGCTTTGGCAATGTAAAAAATTTTTTATCATGCCAATAAAGCTCCTTTGAATCTTGAACCTTGAATCAACTAATAACACTAACACACTTTCCTGACTGAAGTGACTCCACCTGCTAATTGAACCAACCCCACCCACCCAAAGAGACCCATCTACCCATTTGACAAGATAACTCCACCCACCCAAAGAGATAGCCCCACCCACCTGAAGACATAACTCTACATATAGATATAACCCCACCCATCTAGGAGAAAACCCCAGCCATCGAAGAGATAACCACACCCTCCTAAAGAGATAACCCAAGCAATAAAAGAGATAACCACACCATCATATAGATAACCCGCCCGTCCAAAGAAATAACCCAAACCATCAACGTGATAACCCCTCCCACTCAAGCCATAACACACCCAAAGAGAGAACTCCACCCGGTCATAATGCACAGGTGTAGGGTGTATCTCCTCTGAGCGGCCACTAGCGTCCTGTGTGCTCAGAGGGTTTGATGTGAAGAGCAGATCTTGACCCTGGATGGGGCACTTTTCACTTTTAAGTGCCCTCCAGTCGTGAGCTGTTGATCTCAGAGGCCGAGTTCTGCTCTGACTACAAAGAAAATATAAAGAACATTGACAGTAGAGCTAAAAGAGATGAAGGGATTGAGAGAGATTGATGGAGGGGTACAGGATGATCTTTTGTCTAGATCAGGGGTTTTCAACCGGTGGTCCGCGGCCCCCTGGTGGTCCGCGGCGGCATTGTATGTGGTCCGTGACATGCATTCCAGCCTACCTAATTTCACTATTAAAATGACTTTTTTTCCATAAATTATTTTTCCAAACATTTCCAGAATATTTGCGCATTGGTGTGAATACTAAATTTAATGAAAATATTTAAAATAATTTGAGTTTGAGTTGAGATTCAAACTGACACAGGATAGGCTTGCTTTGCACCTATCATGTCTATCTTATGCTTTGCTAACGTTGTGTTTTGCTTCCCCAACGTCATATACGTACATATACGTCCATACCAGTGTTGCCAGGGTCGCGATTTTCCCGCACAATATGGCTATTTTGAGAATGCAGTTGCGGGAAAAATTATGGAGCAGCGGGTTGCGAGTTTTTGGGCTACTTTCATATGTACTCATGTACTGCGGCCGCCAAAATGTTTATTTATATTCTAAGGATAAATTATAATTGATGCGTTTCTTATTGTGTATTCAAACTCCGAATGAATACCTGGCAACTCCAGGACCAGCCCGTTATCAAAAGTGTGGAGAACGAGTCTGACAGACAGGCTACAGTAGCTACAGGGAGGAACGCGGGAGCTCATCTCAACCAAAGAGGAGAAATTAGCGGTGGTATTAGACACAGTGCATCCGAATGATGTTTTTACCAATGTTTCGTCAGGTGAATGTCACGTTGCACAATGAAAGAAATCACTCATGACATGAGTGTACAACACTTGATTCTCCCGGCTGCCAAATATCACGTTTGAGCAGCGCTATACGCAGTCTACAACAACTAAAACATTGATGTGCTTGTACACATTATATATTATGCAGTAAATGTAACCATCCTTATTCTTAAGCAAGTTTCTGAATGTCTTACGAAGAGAAAACATGTTTCTCGTCCATTTGCGTGCGTGGCAGATGTGGGATATTTTTAAAGGGACACTCCACCCAAAAATTAAAATTCTGTTATGAATTACTCTAGTTGTTTCAAACCTGTATACAATTATTTGTCCGGTTGAACACAAAGATATTTGGTAGAATGTTTGCTGCTGAAAATTCTTTGGCATCATTGACTACCATAGCAGAAAAAAATTAATGGTAGTCAAACATGACCCAGAATTGTTTGCTTTCCTAAATATCCCAAAACGTATTTTGTGTTCAACAGAACAAAACGATATATACAATACCCAGGAAACCATTCAGATAAAAAAATATGGCAATAGAAACGTTTTTAGGGAGTTGTTAACTTTGATTCGACACAGGGAAAAAATTGGGCTAGTTTTCAGTCCTTTTGGGCGGGTTTTGAGGGGTTATGGGCATATAATTAAATATTTATTGGACCTGGCAACCCTGGTAAATACACACACACAATAGTGGGCCGCCGATTACTTGGTAGTCAGAATGGTGGTCCCTGGCACAGAACCAGTTGAAAACCCCTGGTCTAGATAGATAAAGATATTAATCAGAAATGACCTTCTGCTCGCTGGATCGACTGCTTCAACAAAACATGTATTGTGTTTAGTGTAAGAGACCCTGACACCGGTTATTAAAATAAACACTTTTCTATGACACGCACTTCTCATACACAGCTGGCCATCATAAGATTAAACACAACAAATTCAATCCAAAGTCCTAAAATATCATACTTCAATCAACACCAATATTATAGAGAGTATTTATATGCTCATTTTGATACTAGCAAATGAACAATAAACCAAATACTAGCAAATAACGATCTTAATAAGAAAACAATATTTTAATTTATATCAACAACAATATCAAGTTAGCGTTTCTTAATGAATCACCTAAATAAATGACTTGTTATTCTATATTTAACAACAGCTGCAACAAAAGTGACTGTTTACTTGCTGCTATCACTGCTCAATGCTTTGGATGGCAGGGGTCATCTCTTTGGGTGGGTGGGTGTGGCTATATCTGTGGATGGCAGGGGTTATCTCTTTGGGTGGGTGGGTGGGCTATATCTGTGGATGAGGGGTCATCTCTTGGGTGGGTGGGCTATGTGGCATATCTGTGGATGGGAGGGGTTATCTCTTTGGGTGGGTGGGTGGGGTGTGGCTATATCTGTGGATGAAAGGGGTTATCTCTTTGGTTGGGTGGGTGGGTAGTTGGCTATATCTGTGGATGGGAGGGGTCATCTCTTTGGGTGGGTGGGTGTGGCTATATCTGTGGATGGGAGGGGTTATCTCTTTGGGTGGGTGGGGCTATATCTTTGGATGGGAGGGTCATCTCTTTGGGTGGGTGGGTGTGGCTATATCTGTGGATGGGAGGGGTTATCTCTTTGGGTGGGTGGGGCTATATCTTTGGATGGGAGGGGTTATCTCTTTGGGTGGGGTGGGCTATATTTGGATGGGAGGGTCTATGGGAGGGGTTATCTCTTGGGGGGGGGTGGGGCTATATCTTTGGATGGGAGGGGTCATCTCTTTGGGTGGGTGGGTGTGGCTATATCTGTGGATGGGTGTGGCTATATCTTTGGATGGGAGGTGTTATCTCTTTGGGTGGGTGGGGCTAAATCTGTGGATGGGAGAGGTTATCTTTTTGGATGGGTGGGGTTATCTCTACATTGACTACACGACTATCACTGAGATGAAACCATCAACACACTGAACATCACAGCGGAACCTCCAGAAATCCTGCAGGACAGAGGTCAATCACACCTCTTTCTGAAAGAGTCTGATGTCAGCTTTCACCTCTCACGAACAAGACCATGACACAACTGTTTTCAGAACAACAGTACACAAGTCTGATGTCGATCATTTCGCGGCACTTTGTAAACTTACACTTGATGTTGATGTGCAGAAGCTTTTGTATTGACCTGTGAGTGTTTGTGTTCATCGTCACTGACGTCTAAAGTTCCTCTAAACTTCTCAACACTTTCTGTGTGAAATGAACAGAATTTAGTGTCGGTTTGTGGATGTCTGTGCCGCTTTCTGTGTGTAATTTCATACATCGCACTCGATCTTGGTAGAGAGCGAGAACAAGGAACGTAAAATAATAGACAACTAAATAACAAGAAAAGATAAATGAACACGCCGAGAAGCGTCTTGCAGGGTGCAAATGAAACAGCATGAAGGATGAGAGGTTCTCTTCTCTTTCCACACCTTCAATTAACAGGTGCATCTGTGTTTTAACAACTTAGAAATGTCCGTGTTAAACAAAGACAATGACAAAAACTTTTGTCATGCACCTTAGGATACTTCAACATACATGCATGCACACACACACACACACACACTCGTCTATGGTTTTGACCAGAATGTGCTGTAATCTTCAAACATTTACTCCGATAAATCTGGGAGCACATTTCCCCAGCGCATATTCACTTCCAGCTCAAATTTTCATGAGTAAGTCCCAAACGCAAGCTTAAACAAATAGACAAAAAACATCCACTACTAAGTGTACACTAGAGAAGACTTCACCCCAGGGGAGCAGATAATGCAGATTCCCAAAAAACCCTCTCTCCTTATGTTCTCACATTCTTTCACCCTCAGCAGAAATGCTAGGATTATTTAACAGTTTATTATTCAGACATCAGCTCGACACACACACGCACACACACACGCATATGCACACACGCACGCACACACGCGCACACACACACGCACATACACACGCACGCACACACACAGGTTAATATGCTTCCTCGTGTCAGCAGAAAGATGTTTGTTTTGTTTTTTATCTTGTTGCTCTTGAGACGTCATTAACCTCTGTTCAAGTGTCAAAGTGTTACACACACACTGAGGTCACGGGCTGACCACATTACAGACCGCGTTTTTTTGTCTGACTTGACCTTTGACCTCTACGAGTCCAGACAGACATCTCTGTTCTCGACTAGTGCACTTCACAGATTCTCATCGACGTTCATCATCTTCCTCTTATGATCATTTTTCACCACATCAAACTCGATCCACGATCCAAATGTATTGATTTGAGCCAATTCAGTACATTTATGCTTTTGCTTTTCACCATTTTTTAAAGTCATGAACCTAGCTTTCCTGTAGCTCAGTGGTAAGAGCATTGCGCTAACAACACATGGTTGTGGGTTTGATCCCAGGGGATTGCAAATACCTATGTATAAATGTGTAGGATAATGCAATGGAAGTCGCTTTGGATAAAAGCGTCTGTCAAATGTGTAAATGTAAATGTAGCAAACGTTCTTGGTCAGAAATGCTGATGTCTTTATTGAAGAGACGTACGGTACAGTAGTCAGATGTGATGTGATGTCCGTCCTGATGAATGAGGTTGATGTGTTCGGAGCTGAAAACAGAAGTGTTTTGAGAAAGCTCTTGTGATGTTTTGTGAGGAACTGAGACAAAGTGCTCTCTGACTCCATAAAGTAAAATTAACAAGAGATATTAAAGTACCACACACACACACGATAGAGAGAATCTGTGTCACACACGCTGTGTGTGTGTGTGTGTGTGTGTCACACTGAAATGTAATTATAGTTTGACTCTTATATCTGCTGTTGAAGGGACTCATTCATCATCCGCTCACATCCGATGAATAAAACAGCACAACACACCAATCATTACTCACATAAACTCTCTCGCACACTCGCTGCTGTTCTACCATCAGTTCACAATAGTGACGTCACAATATCAACACTATTATTTTGGTCTAAAGATAATACTAAACACCTTATTTATGATGAGTCATTTCAAGTTCAATTTTATCTCGGTCATTCTTTTGGTCAAAGAATTGAACTCATACTGTAATACAATCCAGAACCTCAGAGAAGACGTATTTTTGTAAGCTGACCCGGAAGTTAAAACAGACCCCATAGATAAAACAGAAGCTCTGTGATTAACAAAGGTTTATGATGTTTACACGTTTTGTCTATCAAGATTATCTTTACAAATGAATTGTTACTTTTGAAGGCGAAATACAATCGTCAGAAGTGAAAAGCTAACACGATGCTATTAACAGACTACACTTAAGGTCGCTCGATATCATCGCCAGTTACTCCGTGAATGAATCCGCATCTATGTTTTAAGAGATTTGTGCCCATATTGCATTATGTTTTAGCTTTATATGCGCAATGATTATATGATGACACATCATGATTATGATGAGAGGTGTTGTTAACCGTAGACCTTATTTTGCGTGATTTACCAACCACCCATTCAAAAAACCCACAGACTTTGGAGCGATGGAAGTGCTAAAATGCTAACTCGCTTCTGGGTTTTACATACAACAATACGTCATCTCTAGGGAGACGAGAGAGAAAACGTTGTGACCATTGTGACTCTTAAGGGATACTAGTATGAAAGAAACTGTGACATTTTGAAGAATGTGGGACAGCATTCACTTCTGGGGCACTTTTGACTGATTTAACGCTGAATTATTGACCATATTATGACATGTGCACTACAAACACAATATCACAAATAATATAATCGTTATTAATTCTATGATTATTGTCAATAGTGGAATATAGTGCCACTGTTATCTTTGTGCTTTTACTTCGGGTGACTCCCTGAAATGAACATGCTCTGTTTTTATAAATATATATAAGTCGTGTTCTCGACAGATGTACAGTGAATAAGTGTCCCAGTATGGAAAGGAGTTTTAATAAACATTTCGTGGCAGTAATGTTGAGCCGTGTGTCTGTGAGATAGCAGGAAATTTCATCTCGTCGTCCCTCAGTTTGTCAAACAAGCAAAAACGCAGGTTTACAGTAAAACGCTGTGGAAGGGCCAGACGTGCCGGAGGTTATTCAAACAGAAACGTGAAACTGGTCAATGTCAAATTTATGTGGAAGCTCCTGCATGAATTATTCAGTAAAACGCAGTTATTTGAGCTGTAAAATCGTCCGTTTGGCGGTCAGTGGATGAACTTCTGCTTGTGTGTCACGGACATTATTCACGTGTGCTGTGTATAAACAGTATAATGTATCCGGATGTTATTTTACACACATGAGCACTTCTCTCACGTTAACAACACGTATAATGTGACTCTAGTGTGCATGTGTCTTACAGATAACAGACACCGCCGGTCTGGACACGTCTGCGTTTTTTATATGATGGTCAATTTATATACAGATACTATATATGCAGAACTGATATGTGTCTGAAATGAAACGTTAAACATGACTTTTGAATTCTTTTAGGGTGCACTGTCCCTTTAAATGGCATTAAGGCATAAGGTGCTGCTCGTGCTCATTCTTTCTATTTCCTTTGCTTCTATTTTTGACAAATGTTATAAATTTTTTTGTGCCAACAATTTCACATCGGAACTGAACTTTTATGCCTAGTTATTTGTGAGTTCTGTGTTTTCTCCGCAGTGTGTGTGTGTTTGTGCCGCGTTCACGGTGATTTTTAATGAGGCCGGAAAGGTAAAGGGAGCAAACGGAAGTAGGGGAATCGCCATGGCGACGCTTGCTGGTTATTCGGGAAGAGTGTTTAAATGAAGATTCTTTTTATTTGAGAACAGAACATTTGCCTCATACAACAGCACTTCTGTCTTCACACACACGCTTGTGTTAAACATGAGACACATGCTGATCTCCGAATGTTAAAATGCTGATAGTTTATTAATAAACGCTCCTGAGAGAGAAAGACGCCGTTCAGCATTAATCATTTGTGTAAGGGATGTATTGCATGAACTGACTAATAACCCCTGAAGACGTGAGTAAACATTACATCATCTCTCTCAGGAGGAGATCGCCTCCATTTGTGAGGACATCACGTGCAGTGTTGGGTGTACATAGTTACAAGTAATTAGTTACATTTACATGTAGTCATATAGCAGAGGCTTTTATCCAGAGCGACTTACAGATGAGGGAAACAACGGAAGCAATTGGAACAACACAAGTACAACAAAAAGCATAAGTGCAAAAAAAACGGTCTCATAAAGCCCACCACAGTATACAGTTATGTTTTTTCAATAAGTTACTGTAACTTAATCACTTTTCCCTTGAAAAGTAAATTTGGGATTTTCTCTGCAATTTAATTACATTAACTTCTGATGAATTGAACTAAATACTGTGTAATATATACAATAGTGGAAATGACATCAAAATGATAAGTCTAACGTTAAAATGTATGTTTTAATGTATCCTTCTTCTCTTGTTTGTATAATTGGGTCAGTTAATAAGAATAATTGATGTAGTTTATATTATTGATTTGAATGAATTAAGAGCCGTTTCATGTCTATTCTTGAATCACTGAACTAATGGAGGTTGATGTAGGATATAGAAAGTCATTAGTAATAAGTCATTAAATACTCTTTGTAGAGAGTCATCTGTACAGTAATCTGATGACACTATTGAATATTTAATCAGTAACTAGTAATTCATCACTTTTCCAGAGTAACTCACCCAACACTGATCATGTAAGACATGTAAACTTGACAGAGTGTTTCTATCATCGGTGTCATCTGAAAACACGAGCCCCTGCTGGATGATTCTGAAATAACATCTCTACAGTATCGGCCATGAGTGATGTACTGAAGTCATATTCGTAAATCCTTTAGATTCCACTTAACCATCAGACTATATGGTTATAAACGGAGAACAGTAAACCTTTAAGGTATGTATTGAATAACATTGTTTGGCAAAAAGGTCAATTATATTTTATCAGAGGATGTTGGTTTCATTCCAATATACCAAACAACACTCCAAAACACAACTAAACAACAGGAATACAACAATCTTTAATGCATCTTTAATAACATATTTGCATTAAGAGCAAAGTCGTCAGTTTTTTTGAAAGAGGGACATTTGGCTGTATACACCCTACACTGTAGCTGCATATCGAGTCAACTAAACCCATTGAAAACACGACTGCATTGTAGACGTTGAGACGGCATTTAGTACATCGGTATGGTTCTGGTTGTATTGTAACAGAATGAGCTGTTTTATTTGAGAATTCTTTTAGGCCAGAAGTAATCACATGGCACAGGTGGTCAGAGGTCACGTGTAATGAGACGTCTGCGCCCGCACACAGAAACATCACTAATCTTGAAGACCCGCTGCAGTCCATCAAGATTTCTGACCTCATAGAGCCGCAGTCATACTGTCCAACATCAAGAGTCCGTCTGTAATTGAAATGTGGAAACACTGTCAATCCACTTCATTAAATTGAGGAAATCAAATGGGTTTTTATGAGGTTTTCATGAAGTGCTTCTCAGGAGTAGAGCTGTGCAGATATAAAGAGAGAAGATTTGACCAGAATCCTCACACTCATCATTCATTCATCGCTCGACTAGACCCAACAAACTCTCTACTGGACTCGGAGTTCACCGAGAGGTGACGGGACACGGCGGAATACATCTGAAAGAAACCACAGGAACACTTTATTGAGCTTTAAAAAAAATTTTTTTTTCTTTAGAGCGGCGTGACATCATCAAAGTGCTTTGATAAGCACTTGTGTGTGTGTGCGTGTGTGCGTGTGTGTGCGTGTGTGTGCGTGTGTGTGCGTGTGTGTGTGTGAGTGCGTGCGTCGTGTGTGTGTGTGTGTGTGCGTGTGTGTGTGGTGTGTGTGTGGTGTGTGTGTGCTGTGTGTGGTGTGTGTGTGCGTGTGTGTGCATGTGTGTGTGTGCGTGTGTGCGTGTGTGTGCGTGTGTGTGTGTGTGTGTGTGTGTGTGTGCGTGCGTGCGTGTGCGTGTGTGCGGCCACAAGAATAGTGAAAGTGAAGATCAGCGTCAGTCCACATGAAAACAATAGCTTCAGAAACTTAAAAACACAATGTTGTGAAAATATGCAAAAAAGTGAAATATCTAAAACTTCTTCAATCAATATACAATTACTTGACAAGAAAAGTCAACCAAGATATTTGCTCTTGTTTTATGAGAAAGGATGTAAGAATTTAGTGAGTTTATGGTTAAAACAAGCAAAAAAATCTGTCCATGGGGTGAGAAAATAAACTTGGATTTAGTTTGACCAATTTTTCAAGTACCAAGTTTATTTTTCTCACCCCATGGACGGATTATTTTTACTTGTTTTCCCAGATCCGTGTAAATGCAGATAGTTTTGACAACGCTTATACGTGAAACTTACTAAAAGCGTTTCTGTTCTTACTCCGTCATTATGGTCTCAGGTGTGTGTTGGTCTCTTGAGAGATTTGGAGACCGTGTGGTTTATTCATTACACTCAATCTTTTGACTGTGTTTGCGATACTAAGATAATGTTATTTTCTCTTCTTATAAACCTGTTGATCTTAGAAATTCACAACATGAAATCAATGTCCACTCGTCCAATAATCACTGTCGGCTATTACAAGGAATACAAAATGCTTTCTTTCCCAAATATTTCATACCCTAACGATGACAGAAGTTTATGGTGAGGTCTTATTCAGCGTGCGTGCGTGTGTGTGCGTGTGTGTGTGTGAGCAGGGCTTTAAGAGATTTCAGGAATAGGAAATATCATTTCAGGACGAGATCTCTGTGAGAACGCTAACACATGCGCTGTTAAGTGAAAATGAAAAATGATTTTTAACACCTTGTTAGGTTTCTTATGTAGATTAACAGATTTCTCTCTCTCATTATCATTCCGGTCTGTGAGAAAGACTTCATTAACCCGCTGGTTTAATTAGGAAGGTGTTAAGATGTAAGTAATAAAAGAGAGAGAGACCTACAGATGCTGAGGTCTTAACAGCTACTTGAATACTGTAAAAGCATTACGTCATTTTAAAACATAACAAATATTAAAATACAAACACAATCAGGAGAGATTTTCAGTCAAGAAAACAATATGTTGTGTTTTGATTCTGACTGTAGATAAAACCAAAGATGACGTCTGATATCTAGTCGGTTGTCTGGTGTACTAAAACTCCTTCTGAGGAATTCTTCACACTGGTTCAGTCATCAGAGGACCAGACGGACCTAAAACACGATCTGTAAAGCTGAATCTGACTGATCTGGGCATTTGATCTTAACACTAAGAGCTCTGCTAAACAGCAGTAAACCGTTTCCTCTTAAAACCTCTTCACAACGCTGCTGAGAGCAACTTTTACTGAGAAACAGAGAGAAATGTTAAGCTAAGAGAAAGGGCGGGTTGACCTCGTTGCTATTGACCATGCCCACAGTGATTGGCTGATAGAGGACTGGTCTCTGTCCGTCACATAATCATAGAAATACTATAGAATGAGGTCTCGTGCCGACATTTTTCAAATAAGATCTTAAAACAAAAACGTAGTCATATTCAAAGAAAATATTTTAAATATACAGTAATTGTTGCCGTATTCAAATTCAAATGATAAAATACACAGTTGGTTAGTTAGTCAATATTAGTAAGTTTCTAATTAAACAAGTGAAGAATTCATTTACAAAAACAGATAACTCTTCATTTGTATTGTGAGTTCCAATCAGTTTTGGGTGTAACTAGTTACTTATTAATACTTTACTGTCATTTAATTACTTTTTCCTTGAAAAGGTAAAGTAAGGGATTACTCTTGTGATGTAATTGAGCACTGTGTAATATATTCAATAGTAGAAATGACATCAAAAGTATAAGTGTAACTTTAAAATGCATGCTTTAATGTGTCCCTCTCACATTTGTAATACTTTGGTCAGTTAATGAGAATCATTTATGTAGTAATTTATTTGAATTAGTTAAATAAGCCGTTTTTTATCCTTGAATCACCGATACAGAAAGTCATTAGTAACACGTCATTAAATACTTTTTGCAGAGAGTAATTTGTTCAGTAATCTAACTACACTATTGAATATGTCATTAGTAACTAGTAATTCATTACTTTTCCAGAGTAAATGCCAATTAATGTCAATCAAACAGTTTGTTTTTATTAAGTAACAACAAGTTTAAAAAAATGCAGTTAACCAATACAATGAAACACAATAAACACATGATAACACAAAAAACAACATGAACTTTGAATTATAAAAAAAAAGATTTATCTTTTGCAAATAAACGATATGTTCATATACTGTATGTTCAGCTAATTGTAAGCAAGGAGCTACTTTAAGCCTTAAGATGTTTCGTGAATACGGGCCCAGATTCTCAGAAGAAACCAAACCACTTCTGGATTTTCTCAACTAGGTCCTGATTCATTTATAAGAAGTGTGTGAGCTATGAGCGTTCTTCTCTAACACACTTTACCCGCCGGTGAGAATCACAGCTACTGTAATGCTTTCTCCAAAATCAGACTCTTATAATCCGTACGACCGCATCCAACCTCAAAAGTCCAGAACATTTCTCTACAGACCCACTACAAACATTCAACAAAGGATCGATTTTTGAAAGTGTTTTGTCATTGTCAATGAACCCTTCTGATTTACATTTGACCCTCAATGCATTCCTTCATCTTGTGGTCGCCTTAAGTGTGGAGTTTTATCTTCTACTGTATAAAGACAGAATCCTCCAGTTCCACACGTGTTGAAGATCACATCGTTCTTCCGTCATTATCATTTGACCATACGGTATAGGTCTTATGTGGCCCATATGCTCTCATCAAATATTAATCGTCTCACAATTTCCCTTCAAGTTCAAGGTTTGTTTGAGGAGATGTGCCAGTATTCACATCCATCATGCCAGTACGGCTTTGTTTCTCAACGGAGCCATATTTCATTTCCAAATTACACAAACCTGACAGCCATTCAAACACAGCCGTGTATTCTGATGAAATACACAAAACAACACATAAATCACAAACCTTTCATTTTATTTCGCTAGATGCTGCGACACGGTTCTTCATTAAGAGAGCTTTGAAGAGCACGATGGTCAGCGTCAGTCATGTGACATTTGTGATTGAGATGATTGGGTTCACGTGACTCACCAAACATCTTAGGACTGAAAGTAACTTGCAGATTTAGGAGAAACTCTTAGAAATAATGGGCATGTCCGTCCTTATTTTAGGACTCCTCAATGTTTGTGCTAAGAGTGTTTCACCAAGCGTTTAAAACTAGCTCATAAACCTTCCAGGCGTTATGGGCAGTGAAAAGGACTCTTAAGTCACTAAAACCAACTCACACCAATCCTGAAATGGCTGTAACGCCGGCAGTCTGCCTCGAAACTTAAACATTTTACAACATAACAACAGGCTTAACCATAAAGAATACTAATATCTGCTCACTGTTTATGAGACAGACAACATGCTTACAATTAGCTGATCATATGAAGAGTTTGGTTCCGAAATGAGAAAACTCTATATTCAATTTTGTTTTGCAAACCATGATTTTTATTATGTTATCATGTTTTTATTGTGTTGTATTGTGTTAGTTAGCTGTGTTTTTTTAGGGATAATGACTTAAATCAAAACGAACCAACTGCAGTTTGATTGAAATGAATTGGAATGCACAATAAAAAACATGATTTTTTGAACATTTTTAAATCGGAGTTATCTGATTTTGGAACCAAACTCTTCATATACTTTATGTGAACATATTGTTTATTTGCAAAAGATAACTCCTTTTTAAAAAAAATCTAAATTTGTGTTGTTTTTTGTGTTATCATGTGCTTATTGTGTTACATTGTATTTGTTAGCTGTATTTTTAAAGTTATGATTACTTAATAAAAATCAAAACCCATCCTCTATCAGCCAATCACTATGGTCATCACCCATAGCAACGAGGTCAACGCCGCCCTTTCTCTTAGTTTAAGATTTCTTTCTGTTCCTCATTAACAGTTGCTCTCAGAGGTTTTTAAGAGGAAACTCTTTACTAAAAACTTTTACTACTGTTCAGGAGAGCTCTGATCAAATGTTCTGTGAATACGGGCCCAGTTTCTGTTCAACTTTAGTTTTAGATTTGAGTTCTTGATATGGAAAAATGGAGAATATTCAGCTGAGGCGAGTAAGACCTGTGTGTGTATTTTGAGCATGCTTTATTTGATTCCTTTAGATAAGATCTTGTGCTTGATATTACTATGTCATGGCCTAAAGGAGTTGCAGTTTTGAGTATTTAAAGAATTCTGAGCAGAGTTTACAATGAACTGAATGACCACAGTGACGTTAATCAATTTTACAGCTATTTGACTTAGTTTAGGTCTATTTTGCGAGTGAAACTTGTGCCATCTGGCTGTTCTGCGTGTGTGAGTGAATGAACTGCACAGTTTTTAATGTGGATTTGTCTGCACTGTATGACGACATGAACACATGAACTTGATCTCCAGAGTTGCTCTGAGAGTTTATTTCACGAACATGTTACTGTTTGAGCGAAGCGCTAAAAATATAAGCGTCTTACGACGACCTGCCAAAATAAAACTAGTTTTATGTGGTCAAATATATTACAAATTAATTAATAGTAAAAAATATAAAAACAGAACTTTGACGAATTAAAACTAAAACAAACTGTATTGCATGCGTGCGACACTGGTAAATACATATATGCCGCACCGTACAAGTGTTTAATCCGCCTTTAGACATAATACGTAGTGTAAACATTATGGGACGCGCACGAGTCAGACAGGATAAACTTTGCCGGCTGAAGTCCTAAAAGTTTGGTTTAAAGATAAAGAACGCACCAAGCCCAATGTTCTCACACACACACACACACACGGTTGTCAGAGCAGAAATGAAAGCCTCTGCCCTCCGTATATTTTTCTGTCATTTATTCTGCAGCGTCTTCTGTGTTTACAAAACATGTCCAGAGTTTAGCGGGCTGTGCGTCAGTAAAAACGGTCCGTGGGGAAACGCAGCGCTCCGTGTGTATTGTACTGAAATGGATTAAACAAAGTTTCGAGGCAAAACTTTTGCCTCAATTATTTTTTGTATTCGAATTACTGGAGTTCCTCGAGGAATCGTTCCAGCGCTACTGATGAGTTAATGAGTGTGACTATTTCTTTAAGTCTCAGTGTCTTTCAGAACAACACACACACGCACACACACACACACACACACACACGTCTCTGGGTTAGTGAGAATGTCTGATAGATTTGTGTTGTTTTACAGCAAGTTAATAATATTTACCTTGAGAGCGTTTTCAAGTTTGTGTTGTGATTTAACAGAGCGTGGACCGATACCACTTTTTCCTTTGCCGATCCAATTCCGATACCTGAATTAGGTACTATACGATACTAGCGCTGTTTTTCTTGATCAACGTAGAATTGCATATATTTGAATATTTTATTGCCAGAGATTGATAGTACTTAAACATTTTTATGTTCAAGTACATTTTAAAACATTTGTACTTTTTACAAAAAAATACTTCCCTACATTATAAAGCACATCATACTTTTTACTCCACTCCACTACATTTCATAAATAAATGTTGTTTTTAACCTTTTAATACTTGAGTACATTAAAATCTACCGCTTTCTTTTACTTAAGTATTTTGACCTTAAAAAGTAAATGTAATTAAGTACTGTATTAAAGGTAAGAAAACACATAACATGTATTTGTAAATTGTCCTGGAGTATAATATACTGCTTTAGAATGTAGAAAAGTACAGATACTTTAAAAATGTAAAATACTACTATCTCTGTTTATTGCACAAAACTATCCCCGTATAAAAGTCTCCAGTGCAGAGTGGAACAGAATGATGCGCTTCTACGTTAGTTACAGTCATGCGCATCGCGGACGCAGAACGATGCGCTTAATGCACCCGCTTCACTCACGCCGCGTGCATCACAACGATGCGTCCTGACGGTGATCCGTCTCGTGTCGCGGTGATCTTTGCTCCCCAAGTTCAAAACTGTTATAACACCAAGAGACGAGATAAGTTACGTGTTTAACACATTTAAAGAAGGATTAAATGAGACATCGTGATGCTGTCAGGGTTCTTCTTCCACCGTTGCGTTCTCCAGAATGCGTCATCGCGTGCCGTCCGTGTTTGATCCAGACAGTCGAGGTTCAGATGTGTGAGGCCAGATTGAGAGAACAGAATGATCAGACCGTGTCATGTCCGATCCTGCGAGATCTCTCGCTCGCGCGCGCGCGCCATTGTTGCTGTCGAAACACAGGCACAGATCTGATCATCGCAACACAAGTGCGTGTGATGTCATCCCGAGACGTCACTTATCCTCTCACCGCACGTTTAAAGTCCTTCAGTTGTTTACTTTAATCATGGCTGTGACCCGTTTGATAATTGAGACCAAGACCATGATTTTAATCAGATTAGAAAATCGTTCTTTTTCTTTTCAAATAAAAGTCCTTGTGAAACATTTTATTTGATCAATGGATGTGATATCAGCTTTCTTAAAGAGACAGCGCATCATAAACATTATGAAAGACACACACAACAGTATGTCCGGGAGAGAATGTTCTATAATGTAGTGCACTCAATGTGACACTTCTTCTTCTCTTGTCGCTCAGATGACTTTAATATATTTGCAAATGTCTGTGGAAATGATGCCACCCCAGACAGAATATTAAAAACTCCAGCAGCAGTTCACCTCTCGCTTTTCCCAAGCTTTTATTGACTTTGCTTGTTTGTCAGGAGAAGCAGCTAAAGCGTTTCATATCTGAGAACCTTCACATCAATTAATATTTACTTGTATTATATCTCATAATATCCAATGTGTACCTCTGAACTCTCACATCAAATTAGCATCAAAGCGATTGAGATGCCCGACACGCAAACGCCAGCAGAGATTTTCAAACAGAAACGTGTCACTTCCTGCCAAATGAACAGCAGGGCACCGCTTTCTTTCTGATATCACAAACACACAGACACACACATACATAAACGCACACACACACACGCAAACACGCTCATGTGTGTGTGTGCGTGTTTTGTAAAGATTGTAATCAAATATTCGTGCCGTCACATCTGCTAGTGCTGCAAACAGAACAATGAATGTCAATAATATTCCATCCAAAACGACTTGATGTCATTAAAAACCACACGAAAGCGCCTTACAAAACCTTTGTTTCTTTGAGAGATACGCTGAAGTCATCATGTATAATCTTAAAGCTCATATCTCATTCAGAATGCAGAACGTGTTGTGAATGTGAGTCCAGACTAAGGTGATGTGGCGACTCGAGTCAAATCTTTCTGTGATTTTCTCTCTCAAGCCTCTTTAACGCATGACATCATCAAAGCTCTTCTGTTTCTCCGGTTCATGTTAGTTGGCAGATGAACGTCAGTTGTTCACACCTGAACGTTTCCCTCCGGTTCCCAGCAGAGAACATCGAAATCTGCCGAGAGCTGAAGGGATTTTACCTTCAATCCAATATCCCACATCTAAAGGACGGCCGCGTCCCACTTCGCATACTTATACTGTGAACTGAACGTGTGCAGGTGATGGGAAATTTCATACAGATTTGAGTTTTTTTTACTTTAGATGCTTTGTGTGAACAAAGCTGTAAGATCTGAATGTAAAAATGCTCGTGTAAGAACTCAAACTGAATGATGAATCACAATACGAATAAAAAAAAGCCCGTATTATATATTAAGACTTATAATCTAAACAGCACTAGAAGCATGACATTAGTTTGAGATCTCATTTTCCTGAGTGGAGTTCTCTCCCATCGGTTTTGTTTGGCATCTCAAGCTGTGCAGGAGCGCATTGATCTGAGAGGAATTTTAACGGGCTTCAATGGCAATCTGGCAACCCAGATTGCAGGGAACGAGTCGTCCAATGCCTGTTTGTTCAGGCTACAGTCTGCTAATTTATGCGAGGTTGGTCTTATATACAAACACATTTATTTTCATTATTTCTTTACGAATCGGTCAGTAGTGAGGCACAGCTGAAGTACATTAGTTTGAGTTCTCCTCTCATAAACACCATCACATCTGCTGAACTTTTCAAGTTTCAAAGGAGTTTTGCTTGTGCGTCAGTGAAACGCATGAGAGAGTTTCCTAAAGGGGCTAAAGAAATATAAGAGCCACTGCAAATCAGTATTCAACCAAGTGAACCCAGTCCGTCTCAATAGCAACAGATACCACATTCTCCATTGAACACATTTTCTTGTTTTAGCTTAGGGGAGATTTTCACACCCAGAACACATAATTGTTTAACTCAATGCACAAAATGTTTTATTATTATTGGGTTATTTTCAGCCCTTTATTGAGTCAAAAGGGACGAACCGATAAGTTGTAAATTAACTTTCACTCTTAAAAATGAAGGTGCCTTAAAAGATTCCTCAAAGCAATAGACAAACCTATTTTTGTCTAAATGGTTCCATAAAGAACCTTTAACATACGAAGAACCTTTCTGTTTCACAAAAGGTTCTTTGTTGCAAAAAAGGTTCTTCAGATTATGAAAAAGTAAGAAAGAGCTGTGTTAGCCGCAGAGGTCGCGTTAACCGCAGATTCTCCGTACTAGAGCTGACCATTCATGTTTGAGAGAGGATAGGCCCGCCTACCTTATTAACATACGGACACAGAAATACAGAAATAAATAAACGTAGGAATGCATAAATCATTGTAGAAATTTGTAAATAAATGTAGAAATACAGAAATAAATGCAGTATTACATAAATGTGTTTATTGATTGATTGATTTCATTACTTATGCATGTGTTTATTCATTTATTTGTGCATTTATGCGTGTATTAATACATTCATTTATGTATTTATACTTCAGTCATTTCTCGTCCTCCATATTTAACTCAATGTTGGGTCATACAAAAACATTTTCTGAGTTAACATTTGGCTTCGGCCCTTTTTGACCCAATGCTGACTTGAAAAGGACTCGACATGTTTTATGCTGTAGGTTTATATGAATCATTTCTGATAGAAGACGTGTGCTTTAAGAGGAATTACAGTAATTGGCAAAAATGTGAATTTTGACTGTGAAAACAGCATGATGCATCTGCATGAGGTTACACAGTAAAAATATCCTGAAAATAAATCTGGACCGACGGTAAAAAAATACGGTTTCCTGTAACTAGACGTTTTTTACCGTATTCAAAAATATGTGAAAAATCTGTAAAATGACAGTTATTTTACAGTTTAGACTGTACAACTATGAATATCTTTAGAACAACAATAAATGATCATTAAACCAATCGTGCGTGACGTGTGTTAGCAAACACCGCTAACAACAAGAAAGGCGTGTCTGTCTGATAGTCGTCTGGTTTTCTGTCAGTTTATCGACAGACACAGACTGAACGGCCGTGTGTTTATTGATGTGATGTCATCGTTCCACTGTAATTATGGGCTGTGGAGAGCATTAGCGGGGACAGCCATGTTCCTCACATTCTTGCTTTGGTTTTATTTTTGGCAGCTCCGCTCTGGTTCTGACCTTCACGAGTTGCTTGTGTTGGCCGTGTGGAGGCGTTTCTGCTGAGCGTTACACTTCTGCTAAACATCAGAGACGTCAAATGACCAACGGCTGCTAAACAGAATTCAATACGTCCAGCGCGGACGCACGATCACTGCAGCACAGCTATTCTGAGCGTCTTCACACACCGCTGCAGAGAAGAAGAAAAAAGATGTGGATCTGCTGATCTCATTAAAATATCCTCACACACAGACCTCGGTGTTTTGCTGAACTGCGTTGGGGAAGCAATTTTGAAACCGTAGCTTTCCAAAATACCAACCGCTCATCATTTAAACAACAGTCAAGCTGACATTTCACAAAAGAAACCCAAACTCTGTTCCTGCACTCCCTGCAGATACACGTTTGGATTTCTCTCGATTCAAACAATGATTCAATGCGAGCGCTCACAGTGAAGAAGTATTACAAACCTCGAGCAAGTAATAAAAGTTTCATTTCTAATCTTCACTGCTGGATGTCCTGATAACCACCAAAGGTTTGACTGGTTAGTTCTCTTATAAGTAGATTCTCTCATTGACTGTCATTCGGTATTCTAAAATATATTCTAAGGTCGTTTTCAGAACGGGCGCGTTTCCGAACCCGAGTGCCCCCCGCAGCGTTGGTTTGGATTAACACCTAAGTGCATTTCATAGTCCTGCGTCGTGTGTATACTCAATATTTCAACAATAAAAAGTATAGATAGTGTGTTCACATTTGAAAAATTGGTAACACTTTACATCAAGATACCCGTTGCAAAGCATTTACAAAAAATGTGTTCATTAATGATTAATAAGTCATTTATTAGGGGGGAAAAATACCTGTCAAATAGTGAGCCATTTTTAACTCACATGTTATAAATGCTTAATATGTGTATTTATTCATTGTTTATTTGACTCGAAAGCAGATTCTTTATGATCTTGATGTTGTTTGTAAAATAGGCTGTTGTTTTATCTTAATATTGTATATTTCCTATCTTATGTGACTTTTCAAAGCATGTTGTTGACCTGATGCGATTCAGAATGTCTTCCGGTGTCCTCCAGACGCCTTCAGGTGATGATGCTTATCCAAAGCTGTTTTTTCGAGCTTATCAAGATAAATTCATCACACTTTCGATCACTTTTTAACACTTAATGCTCAAAGTTGTTGTAAACTTGTTTGTTTACGATGTTTTATTCATGAATTGCTTCCAATAGTTCATCAAAACTAGAAAACATTTATTTATTATTATTGTAGAAACAGAATGCTGGCTCACAAGGCTACATATCTGATATAAATCATATATTTAGAAGTATTGACAGCCCATGAAAGTGCAAAAGAAAAGTGGATGCCTGCGAAGTATTCATTCGCAACTTCAAAACACCAAACTAATAAATGTTAAGAGTTATAAATGTTAGAAAACCATGAACGTGTGCCTTAATATAGTGGATTGATGAGTTATGAACGTTAGTAACCTGTGAAAATGAAATATACAACAATAAGAAAAACCAACATTACACCTTACATTCTCCCGTCTGACAGCCTATTTTGCAAACAACATCAAGATAATCGTGAATCTGCTTTCGAGTCAAATAAATAATGTATACATACATTTTTAAGCATTTATAACATGTGAGTTATAAACGGCTCACTATTTGGCAGGTATTTTGTTAAAATCCCCCTTTTAATTCACACAGTTATAACTGCTTTATAATGCATTTGTAAATGACTTATTAATCATTAATGAACATGTTTATAAATGCTTTACAAAGGGAACCTTAATGTAAAGTGTTACCGAAAAATTACACAAAAAAGAATGACATAAGATGACATAAATGAGAAAATAAATGTTCATTTTTTCTTGTCTGTTGTTTGACTGACGTCATGTTAGGCAAAACAAAAAACACAGGCATCAAGAGTTTGATGAAGAAATAGATTGCATCGTGTTATGAGTTTGATTTGATAACTTCCTTCAGTGTGAAACCTGTTTAGTGTTCTTCCCTTGTACCATTCATATAGTAGATTATGTCATTTAGGGGACAGCGGATGTTGCGTAGAATGATTCTGATGTTCATGATGCTCATATAGACACCACCCTTTTATCAGACAGCAGGGTTATTTATAGAGTTTTTGCTAACACGCATCTTCAGTGCTGTGAGAGGAGATCTAACAGTTAATATAAGACAATGTCCTACTTTTGCACAATTTAAGCTAAACTTAAAACCATGGTAAAAAGTATGTGATCATAGAATGGCTTTATCTTTACATATGTTTTATACTGGATGTATTAATCCAGTAACATTGTTTTGGGTTCTTTGATGTTTAAAATGAAGGAGTTTTTATTACTGAAGGACGTACTGCAATTTGTAATGTACTACAGATGATATTTTGCTCCGTAGCTAATTCCAGCGCAGTCATTGACCGTCCATTGTCCCTCTTAAACAAATCAATAAAAACAAATCAACAGCACAGTATATACACAATAAAATAATGTCACAGTATGATGTAACAAATTCACTTTTTGATCGCATGAGAAGCTTTGGAAAACGTTAAGAGTTTTTGTTGAAGACGTCTGTACTGTAAACATTTTTGCTGTAGTTATGCAGCTAGTTGCCAGTAGCTTACCGTAGATTCATATTTATCTAATTTATTGGCAACAGTTTGTTCAAAGATAAATGAACATTAAACATTGACAAGTCTTTATCCTTACAGAAAAAAACTATAAAGTTACAGCCAAACCATTCTGGGAACCGAAAATTCACATAAACCTTTTTCAGTTTTTGTTTCAAAATTTGGTTCCCAGAATGCTTTGCATGAGGCTGTAATCTATAGTGTTTTTCTGTAAGGATAAAGACTTGTTAATGTTCATTTATCTTTGAACAAACTGTTGCCAGTACATTACATAAATGTAAATCTACAGTAAGTTACTGGCAAACTGCTGCCGGTAATACTGTAATTCCTACAGAAATTCTTTACAGTCTACTGTTTGAGATGAACAGGATTCTCTTATTTCAATCATCGTTTCTTAATCGTCATAAACAAATACTCGTATTATTACAGTACGTGAATTCACAATCGTGTTGTGAAAGTAACATTTTTAACATTTTGCTTGAACTTCATAGCTCGTGTTCACATATTAAATAAATATTTTCCATACAATTGACACAATTACAGCATGATTCAAAATAATGAATCTTTAATGATGAGACTGTGACATTTGAAAATAAATCATTTTCACACGATACATTTTAGAAGGTTTCATCACCCACAATCACTGATAAAAAATACGATTATTTTATCGTTTTGTTTGATGTTGATCACAGGTCAAAGTTTTGGAAAGAGTAAACAATGTTTATAGTGAAGTAAACTACGAGCACTTGTCTGTGTTTTGCCTTTATTAAATATGATCTGTTAGATTTACGACTGGTCTGTAAAAACGTTAAAGTAAAAAATAGACATTAAGCAAATCTTGAAAATAAATTGTACAAGTCTTCCTCCCAAATCCGCCCCATTGATATTCATTTTTATTATAGGTTTACCATAGTAAATCAGGGTAAAGCTCGTACATGTTTTTTGTCTTTCTGTTGATTTCTACTCTTTAAGCAAGCTAGAGAAACGACTCTTCTCTGTCACGCTCGTGATTCAGAGTAAAGATTCATGTATCATGAGTTCATTTCTCTCCGTCTCCTCCTACAACACTTGAGCCGCTGTAATCTTCCATTATAAGCCCATTAGTTTAGCGCAGCTTGATGTCTTATTTTCTCTAATTGGCCCGTCATGAAGTGTAATGAATGAACCGTGTTAGTGAATGACGGGCGGATCTCCGGCTCCACCGCAGTCACCACAATCATTCTCACTCTTATGTCTCGTGTGCTCTTCAGAAGAACATTTCTCTACGTGTGACGTGAAACTCTCCGTGTCTGTTTAACGTCTGCGGTTTCTGCGCTTTGAACTCTTCATGCATTATAAATGCATCATCATTAAACATTCACTCCTTTTATTTCAGCTGTTATAAATGATCTTGGTTATTTAAATCAAAGCGTCTCAAAAACGAGAGAATAAAACTGTCTGTCTGCTTCATCCGAGGGCTTTCTTCTGAAGTATTCAGAAAATAGAGTCTGTGTGTGAATTATTCTGGGAGGGAATACGTCTGAGGTCATTAGATTCAGATTGCACAGTCTCTTCAGACGTTATATCTAATAATCTGACCCCAGGACAGTCTGTATGTCTCACCGCTCGTGAAGCACATCTCCACACTTTAAGACATTTTTAACAGTGTGACTTTTTTTGCAACAAACCTCGATTTATTTATTTAAATACTCTGCAATGATGTCTAAGAGGATACTGTTTTATCAAAACATACTTCAACTGAAGTCATAAAATGATGTGATGTGTGGAATTTATTTTCTCAAATTTGGCATTATTACATAATCTTATAGCACTCTTTTGCGTTCCTGATTACTATATTTTGGTCATTTATCAATTTTTTTTCAAAGAGCCCTTAAAGTAGTAAAATGTAAAAGTTGGTTTAAATCTAGTGGTGAACTTGTGAATTGCAACCAACGGCTCACTCCACCCCTCCCTTTCGAAGCACTACGGTGGCTGACACAGGACAAGCATGTTGTCGCGTTTTCGCTTCTCTGCCGAAGGAAAAACACGCTCAGATTGAGCAGATTGTCCATTTATGGCTACCGTAGAAACAACATGGTGAATTCCATTTAAGGGCACCTGCGGCGTATGTGGATAGAAAAAGCTCATTCTAAGATAATAAAAACATAACTAGCTTCATTATGTGAGATCTTTAAACACCTCTGAAGACATGGTAATGTCGATTATATTGCATTTCTGTCAATAGATCCTCCAAAAAATGTCTCCAACTCAAAGGGTTTTTGGTGGGAGCACAACTGTTTCTCCTGTTTCTCTTCTGCAGATATGTGCGTTGTGCAGTGCGTTATCTACACGCGTGTTAGAAATAAAACACAGAGAGGAAGTGACAGATACAGTAACAAAGTCTTAAAGCATTCCCGCAGCGGAGATCTGGCCGGTGTCTCGCTGACGGACGCTAGAGCGTTTGCCAACACTGCTTTACAAATGTGTTGAGAATGTGTTACCACCTACAGCAGCTTAGAACATCCCACACGCCAACACAACATCTGTGTCTCTTTCAATTATTTGAAATAAAAAAATGATGAAACGTCATCAGGTTTAAGGAGAAACCCACCGTCACGTTTTTTGGTCAGACCTCGAGTGACACAACCCAAAGAAAACATAATACATATGACAAAAAGTCACTTTAAATGGATTTTGTGATGTGTTTTTATCCGACAGGTGTTCTCGTGAGTTCAGTGAGCTGTGAGACACTCGGTCAGTGTTATGTGAAGTGTTTGTGTTGAATGTGTGTTATTAACATGAATAATTCAATAATGCACCTGCTGTAATATTGATGTTGGTCATTTATTATTCATGTTTGTCATTAGTCACATAATGACGGTCTTGACTTTACACACATCTCAGTGTCTCTGTCCGTCTGTACATACTTAACCATACTCGTGTACTTAAAAGGGAGCAAACTAGATAAAACATCTTTTCAGAGGCATTCTTATTTGTAAAAACGTCACAAATATACTAAGTAAAGTTGCTTTTATTGTAAAACGGCAGTTTAGTTTACTTTAACTGTTGTACATCTTTCATTAATAACACACTTTGTGTGTCACAGGATTTAAAAGTTTGTTTTAAACAAAGTGTTTTTTTAGAGTGTAGTTTCATAGCAGATTTGTATAAAAACAATGATAGTATATAAGTTCTACACATTCTACTACAGACAGACAGTCAGACAGACAGACACATACAGACAGATACACAGAATATTAAACAAGACATTTCTCAGAATGTGTGATTGTCCTCGAGTAACAGAAGCCGTGTGAGCAGACACTCACTTTCTCAGAGTCGTCTCACAGAGTCTCAACGCTCACCGAGAGCCCGGCTTCTGTTCTCTGATTGGTTCAGGCTCTCTGTAAGGGCACATTCTCTCAGGTCCTTCTACATCTGCATCTGAATACTTCAGCCCAACACAACAGCAGATCCTTATCTGAACGGAAAGAAACAAGTCTGAAAATGATGACAGATTTGCTGAAGTGTCGCTTTCATATCTCCCATCACAAACCATGAGACTGAGAGACATGAAATGTCCTTGTTGGGTGAATTAGAACAGAAAGTTCTGCCATCTGACAACTGTTATTTACTTCACATCACGACAAGAGACATCAGCTTGATAGAAGAATGCCCTTCAATGAGAGAGAGAGACGTTCACTACAACTGTAGGTGTTTCAGTTTCAGTTTTCACACAGACTAAAGCTTTGATGGAACAGTTTGTGTTTTGAAAACACATACCTCAACCATGGTAAAAATCAAAAATCATCTTTCATTGCATAGATAACCGACGATATTCAAGTATAAATGAAGCCAGCAAGAACTAAAGCACTATTCTTTAAATGAAAAACAAACAAGAAACACCGAATTGAATGTGATGCAATGCATCTTGGGAACTTTTAAACAATTGCAATATTGTTTGTTCAGAATACACAGTTTTGTAAGTTGGGCGAACATGTGACGCTTTTTGGCCAAAAACTTGAAAATCTAAGTCAGACGAAATAATCTTTGTAAGAAACATGTTTAGGCTCATTTTAGTTAAATATATGCAAGACAACCATTTGAATCCTTTAACTAAACATTCCATGTTCAAGTTACTTATTTATCCTTGTAGGGAGAACCTTTTGCAAGTTGTTTTGTTTAGAGTGCACTGTTTATGTGAATGCCCCATGCACACTCCATACAAACGGTCAAATGGCTAATCAGAATCAAGCATTCCAACGAGCAGTGTAATCATTATTATTAAACATTTACTTCATTTTGTTGAAAAATAAATGCCTGTACGATATGATACGTGATGCAAAGGTGGAAGTTAGTTTGGCGAAAGGCGGATTCGAACTTTGTTGATAGCGTCAAAATGAAAGTTCCTTACTTGTTACCCGTCTTACTCACTCCACCGCTGAAGCTTCTGATAAACTGATGTCGTTTTTGCGTTTTTTGGGTTTCCGACGCCCGTGATCCTAATAATGGTCAGATGCTATTTAAGAGGACACATTTTTATTACAATAGTTCGCTGACTTAAATTCTGGACCTTTGACAGTGAAGGGTGGGTCGTATAAACCACTCGAACCTCCCCTGGTTACGGGCCCAAAGAATGATGTTGAAAACATGATTTATTCAAATTATATTGCATAAACAAAATAATTATTAATATCAACTATTTTTTTACTGATGAAAATGTTTGATTTTCAAGGTTTTAATTGTATGTTTGCTTTTATAAATGTACTGCGTCTTTCTTTTTTTTTGTTAGAACTGATGCTTTTCATTTGCTTTGTAACCAGTGTTGGGTGTAACTAGAAACTAAGTAATTAGTTACTGTAATTTAATGTGGGTCATTTTCTTTATAAATTCTTGCGCCCTCATAATCTTCAGTTAAAATCAGAAAAATCCATCTCAAATGACCTAAATTAGACGGCTTGGGCGGAGCATCTGTTAACTCCTCCCCTTCAACAGTCAGTCTGCTGCCAGTTTCATTTCAAAATCAATGCAACGGCAATTCGCAGTGAAAATCGCATGCCATGCCCACTCATTTTCTCCCTTTTCCTCCCGGAAATGTGTCAGAATACAGAAGTAAAAACGACTTTAACTAATCAAGGTTAAGTATTTAGTAATGAGTAATTAAATACATTTTGGAGAGAGTATCTGGTATCTATTTGTAGAGTCATCTAATTACCATATTGAATACGTCATTAGTTACTAGTAATTCATTACTTTTTCAGAGTAACTTACCCAACACTGTTTGTAAGTTATTTATTGATTTATTTTCCAGTGTAGTCTAATGTGTTTTAATAGTGCTGCATTAACACTGCTGGTGTTTCTAATAGTGATTTGAAGAAATCTGTATTTACAGTCATTTTACAGTTTCATCATTAAATCTGATGTATTGTCAAACTCTTCTAATGAATGGTGAGAGTTTGTGAATCATTAAAGCGAGTAACAGCAGAAACTCTCTCCTTTGCTTTGATAATGACTCAAGAGAAGACCGTGATGCTACATATATTAAAGTTCTTCACTTTACTTTTTTGTCCCTTCAGATTTACAGTAGAAAAGCATTTAAACTAAATCGAAGAAAAACTTACACTTTTTTCCCAGTTGTGGCTGATTATTTACATTAAAATGATGCATCTGACAGACAGTTCTTTATGTTTAATGTTACGAGTTACATTGACGCCGACTGAACTGCATGAACTGTACAGAGATCCAGTTTCTCATGTGTTCAGTGAACAGATTTAACATCAAACAAACGCTCAGAGTGTGAACATATTCTAAAAAGATCTCTGGGATTTTGACTCGATGTCTGTATGCTGGTGTAGGCCCTGAAACATCAGCTTTAGGCAAATACCACACATTTCAAATCTACCGTTTTCATCCAGTCACATTAACAAACATATAAAATGAGTTTCAGGGCTGTGATGTAATGATGTGTTCGTGGGGTTGAATGTTAGTCAAAGTGTGTTGTGTGTTAGACGGGCGCCTTTCATTAATGTGATGTTTTTTATTCCTCCTCCTGATGAAAGCATTGTGCTTTTAAGATGCCGTGTCGAGTTAAAAATAGTTCTTTGAAAGACGATTCTTCTGTTTTATTCTGCCGGCGGTAAGAAAGATGAACAGCCGTCTGTACACACACGCCTTCATTAAGACTCACTGCTTGTTAATCCCACTAGATAATGATGAAGATGTGCAGATTTACACATTCCTTCTTAAACTCTGAAGACGGTGTGTCAGAGAGAGAGAGAGAAGAGAGAGAGAGAGAGAGAGAGAGCAGAGCTGGTAAATAGGTCACAAAGATGCTGAATATCTGCTGTGACTCCAATATCTGTTTAATAAGAGAAGAGGAGGAGGAACATTTCCCCATCAGGGACAAACTGAAGAAGTTTATGAGAACAAGTCATGCACATATTCTGCATGCGCACACACACACATATGTACGCACACACATGGACGCACACATGCATGCACACACACATGCACAAACACACATGCACGAACACACACGCATGCAAGCACACACACACACACTCCCGCACACACACAAGCACACACGCAAGCACACACATGCACGAACACACACATGCAGGCACACACATGCACAAACACACACACACACACACGCATGCATGCACACACACACACACATGCACACACACACGCATGCAAGCACACACACACACGCCCGCACACACACACATGCACCGCACACACACACACAAACACACACACACAAGCACAACACACTCGCACACCACACCATGCACGAACACACACGCCCGCACACACACACAGCCACGCACACACACACAACACACAAACAACACACGCCGCACACACACAAGCACACACGCAAGCACACACACTTCACATGCACTCACAGAGAGGCGCACACACACATGCACGAACACACACATGCACACACACACATGCACGAACACACACATGCCACACACACACCACACGACACACACACACACACGCACACACACAAGCATGCAGCACACGCACGAACACACACATGCACACACGCACGAACACACACACACACGCATGCAAGCACACACACACACGCCCGCACACACACACACTGCACACACACTGCAAACACACACACGCATGCAAGCACACGCACACACGCCCGCACACATGCACGAACACACACGCATGCGAGCACACACACACACGCCCGCACACACACAGGCGCACACACACGCAAGCACACACACTTCACATGCACTCACAGAGATGCAAACACACCTGGCGTGCTGATTTTCTTCATCGTTTTTAACAGTAAAGCCGGTTGGGAACAATGATGTTACAGTAATGTCCTCTGTAGATTCAACTCACGCGTGACAGCAATATTGTAGCTTGTGAGTGTGTGGTTTTGCATTGTATATTTTCCCGTGTGCTGAAATAAACATCTTCAAACCATCCCAACACATAATAGAACGGCCGACGAGCTTCAGGTTTGAGCAGACAAATCACACAACGACATAAAGAATGAAGAGATGTGAATTGAAGCGCTTTTATAGATTCAAGTTGTTTTTGCCCAATATTGATTGTGTTTGAATAGGAGGAGATATTTCCCCGCTGACACACTTTTGTTTGACTAAGTGTTAAAGTGACTCATGATGTTCATTTCATCTATTTCTGCGTTCTGAAGAAGGAATGACACGAGGGCTTTAGTTTTACATGCACACATGGACCTTTTGTCTTTAGTCCACAAATGATTCCAGCTGGATTCTCATGCGGTTTGAATGATGTTTGTCTGAAGTCCAGCGGTTGTCGTTTTGTGTTTTGATGAAATGTATTTCTGAAATCTTAAAGCTGAAGCGCATGTTTCATTTATGAGCTGTTGCGGTCATGCATTGAAGTGTTGTGTGAGGATATTTCATATGATTTTGGCGGTTCGGTCGCAGGGCCTTCAGGACCGTGTGAATGTTTGCATTACAATGAGCGCTGGAGTTTGCCGCTGGAAGATAAGAATTCTGAATTTGTCAATGAAAGATGAAATGTTTACTTATTTTGAGTGGCCTGCGGCTGTGATGCTTCATGCTTCTAAAAACAGAAATGAATCACGGATTAAAGAGCAAAGACCCTTAAACGAAAGAAAAAAATGCTTTAAATTATAACAAACTTTACACTGTCGTGTAAGCATTGAATCCCTATTAAATAAAAGAAACAAATAATTGATGGACACATATTATGTGAGCAATACAAAATGATAAACAAAAAAATATATATATATATATATATGATATAAATATTAACTTGTGGGAACTTTGTAAACGTGCGTAATCAAATTAAAACAACGTATTTTTGGGGCACAAATAAGTTTAGTTTAGTTATTTATATAGCACCTTCAACACAACTTAAAGTTGACCAAAGTGCTTTACATGACGTAATGAAACAAAATAATCAAATTTAAGTAAAATACAAAAATAATATACATAATAAAACATTACCAAACAACAATCAATATCAACCATCACTACCAAGGACATTGTAAGACGCTCCAGGAGTTGAGATCTAAGCATTGTTTTAAAAACAGGGAACAAGGAGACTGAAATGAAAGCATGGAATTTTTATTATTATTAACCATAATATTAATGTTGTCATTATAACTTACATTTCTTTTACAATCAAATCATATTTCTGTTTCAATGTGTTTTAGTTCAACCCAACTTTTATTTTGACCGGTTGTAGTGAAATGACGTAGTGAAGTTTAAGTGTGTTTTCTTTTTTTTTCAAATGAAATGTTATAATATTCAAAAGCGGCGTTCATATATACCCAGAACAAGCAGTTTTTCTGTTTTGTTTTATGGCAGTCTATTTATTATTCACAAAAAGGAAAAATGCGATTGAAGTAACTGTTTTTCATCCATTAACCAAACGGCTTTTTACTGTAAATTCCGTGTCATGTCTGGATTCCAGCAACACTTCTGAGTGTACAGAAACAGGACAATCTGGCCTTCTTTTCTAAATAAAATATGAAATAAAGAGCAAAGTGGATGATCTGATGTTTCTCTGACTGAGAAGAGTTTTAACGGTTCGTTTGTGTTAGATTGTAATGTATGCGTGTGGGACATCTCAGATGTGTGTGTGTGTGATGTGATTGTGTTTATAGCGTGTGACAGGTGTTAACTGTCATCGTTTATGTTCCTTATGAACATCTGTAATTGAATTGACTGTAAGTCAGAAATGATTGGTCAATTATAGGCTGGTGAACACTCACACCGGTCAAACTCATGTGTTTATTGTTCATCTGACTGGAAACATCAGTCCCGCCGCTCCTGCAGAAGAGTTTAGATTTGACCAACATCTGCCTGCCTGTAGACCTCAAGTCAAGTCTGTTATCAGCAGCTGGTCGACATGTGTTTCATAGGGTTGAATCTACAACTTCAGCCGGATTGATCTGTCCTCCGCTGTGAAATGAGCGCTGTGTCTTTAAGAGGTTTCAGAACGGTGCATAATTGCAGTTTAATAATTCATGCAGTGTTTTACAGACTCATTAGCACACGTGCACCTGCTTCCTATCAGAAAATAACCATCACGAAGCAGTTTCATCACGTTCATGCCGCGTGAAATTTAACAAACTGATCTCAGACCAGTGATTCAGGTTAAGTGTAAAATAACACCTGAAGAGTTTCATGGACCGACCAAACGACTGCCTTTGAGATGAACGCAACGCTTCTCGTTTTCATTTAGTTGAAGTTCTTGTTAAATGCTAATCCGGCCTGTATTTATTTGATGTCAGTTAACAGATATAGTTTTACACATGCAAACACATCAGGATTATTGTTGTATGTGAAGATAGCTGTTGAAGACAATAGCCAGGTTTCCATTACAGATTTGCGCAAAATTTAAGCGATGTTTTCCAAATGTTGATGAAAACAATATCGCGGAATGACTGCGTTTCAATGAAACGATGTAATGCGATTAAAGTGTATTTCAATTCTTCTCACGATAAGTCATCGGCCGTACTTCTTCTGTGTACGTTTTATGGCAGGTTGCTAACCTACCGTGATGATAGAGTGAAGAGAAATGTCTGTATTTCCTAACATAATTTCATATGATTTCACTGTTCCTAAGAAATCTCCAAACTCGTTTTACTGCATTTGAGCCGTCATATAATATATGACTTCATGTGAATTCCTTACATCCTATCTTTCCAAATGCTCTGCCGAAACATACGGCGAATGGTCATGTGACTTTTTTATACGCCACGTGACTTGTAAATACGACAAAATGCATTTAGCTAATTATTCCTTTATCGTATATCCCTCATGCAAGCGTGACAACTCTTTTTGAGATGCGTGGGAGTTTTTGCGAAATCTACGTGTTTCCGTTGGTTGTATTTTCAATTTGCGCATTTTAAAGGGTAGTGGAAACCTGGCTAGTGATCAGTGAGGATCTGTGGTAGACGTCAGAGACGAGGTCAAAGGTCACACAAGAGAAGATATCATAAAGAGATCAGCGTAGAGATGAGCTGAACCTCACGCTTATATGACAGAAACATTCATCACATCCCACAGCCTTAACACACGCACACACACATTCTGTTGGAATAAATGGCATTAGCGTGAGATTCAGTCTAAGCTGCTGAGGCTTTCTGGTTGTTTGCCTGCTTTGTTTTCTCTCTGGATTTGTTTTTAGGCTTCTGCCCGGAGGAGATTTGATGGAGTTCTCTGTTGTGTTTCATTTAAGTCTCAAATTGCGTTTCTGAGAAATCAAACGAGGAGTCTGGAGGTGTAAATGAACGTAGGTTCAAATCATCTGGATTTGAGTTCATTTGATGGAAACGTCTGAGATCTTCAATGATATTGACTTCTCAAGACCTGAGGCCCCCCACACACAGCTTTGAGTAAATGGAATTAATGAGACATAAATATGAACTGGATGTATTTTACGTTGAACCACATAACAGCACACAATTCTCTACAGTGTGTTGTTAGAATCAACCTTCTTAGTTTCGGGATGAAAAGTGTCCTTTGTTTGTTGGTCAGAATACTACAGAATGCTTTTAGCCACAGTATAAGAAAGTAAAAGGTGCAAGATTCTTCTTTTCATAGCATTGTTTTGCTATATTCGTAAAACTAGTATTAGATTTATTTTCTCTTGATTTCTTTCGTATTTGAGCAGCGCTTCATTGCGTATATCCGAGTGTTTTATTTTACCGTTTGTAGCCACTAGGGGGCCCCCAGGCTTGTGGGGCCCTACGTCTTTGCGTGGTTTACGTGGTGGTTAACAACGCTACTGGAAATATGTGAGACACAGATGAGACTTGAGGAAACATTTCCACGGCTCTCAGTTTAATCTCATTGACGTCGAGGAGCTCTAAATGGTTTCATATGTTAGTAATTAATGGTCACATGACTCAGATGAGAGAGAGAGAATATAAACATGGATTCTTTATGTTCAAGTGATATCATTAACACGTAAGGTGATCTGGCTGTCTCCCCTGTTAACTATGGGATGTCAGTTACTTGGCACTCCCGAGAGCGCACCGTGCCAACCGATGGGGCCGTTTCCATGGCAACAGCTGGCAGGGAGGCAAGTGGGAGATTTTTTTTTGTCAGTATTCATGGACGTACTTGAATATCTACAGATACAGACACAGACATTAACTTTTAACACTTTTATGTCCTGTGGTCGGTTTTCATGATTTAACTTTAATGCATTATATCTTTATGCTAAAACTTTTCTTGGAAACGTGCTACCCATTAACCTTTAGTTTTGCAGCTTTAAATATCGCTTGTGAAATGAGTTTAAAGTTTTGTCATTGCGCTGAGCATTTGAATAATAAAATGACAGAAATGTTCAGCGATGCGGGATGATGTTAGTCAGGTAGACGGAGTGTAGATTTACAAACGTTGCCGAATCTGCTCATGTTTCAAGCTACATGTATATGCATGTAATGAACAAAATGTCTTTAAAACAATAAAAAATGTCTTTCTGTCATGACGAACACCCAAGAGCTGAGAGCAGAATACTTTCAGTGCCTACATAACAACCTGGACCATCTGTTCTCTCTCTTTTTCTGTCTGTGTGTGTGGTGTAAGCACGGATCATGCTGTGAAACTGGAGATTGCTCACAAATTCTGCTTGTAAACAAAAGCAGACGCCTGTGCATCACACAAGCATGCACACACATGCACACACGCACACACACAAGTTTGTTTAGGATGTTTGTGAGGCCTTGCTGTAGATTGACTTTAATTTTATTATTCGTTGACGTTTGTTTCTCTATCTCTCTCTCTCTCATCCCTCCATCAGTTATAAAGAACAGATGAAGTGGTTTCCAGCATCAGTGTATCAGGTTGCTGTTGTTTCTGATAGGTTGTCTGATAATGAGGTTTAATCCAATCACGATCGGTCTTTCTCTCGGTGTCATGAGCTTAAGAGAGAGAGAGAGAGATGCCCGGAGGCTCGCCAGGGAAATCTGTGTCCACCCTTCTTCATGTTGTGAGTCCAGCAGACAGAGAGAATTAGCTGGAGCTCTAGAACAGTCACCAGCACCCGGTCCGACCTTACAAGACACCGAAGTGAAATGCCTCCTGTTTGCAGACGACCTGGTGCTGCTGTCACCCACAAAAGAGGGTCTACAGCAACATCTGGACACCCTGCACACTTTCTGCCAAACATGGGCCCTATCGGTTAACCTTAAAAAGACTCGAGTCATTATATTCCAAAAAAAGCCCAGTAGCCAAAACCAACATAACCGTTTCAAACTAAACAACGTGCCCCTAGAACACACCAAGAACTACACATATATTGGTATAAACATTAGTAACACCGGAAACTTAAACAAGGCTGTGAATGACCTGAGAGACAAGGCACGAAGAGCCTTTTACGCAATCAAAAAGAATATCAAAGTTGACGTCCCAACCGTAATCTGGCTGAAAATAATACAATCAATTATAGAACCAATCGCGCTGTAGAGACGGGCCGACACAGACACACATGGACACCGAGAGAAGAGCGACTGTGTCCACACTGCACACACAATCACTTTCTCCTCTCCTGTCCAAACTACACACACATCAGAGACACATTCTTCCCCCAGTTTACAAACTTGCACAAAGACTTCCACCAGTTTCAACAAAAGGACAAGATCTCATACATACTGGGAGAAAACTCAAGAAGCTCAAACCTGCTGCAAGATATGTCAAGTCCTGCCACGACCAAAGAACAACCAGCACAACACAAAACAACACTGACAGGACAACACACACAAACTGACACTATCAGCCTTTTTTATTTGAATTCAATGAAAACTAAATGACTTTCAAATCACATGAGCCAAGATTTTATTCACCATAGAACATAGAGAACATAACAAATGTTTAAACTGAGAAACCTTTACAATTTTATACACAAAACTTTATTCAAATTTAAAAAACGTCCCAACATTTCTGAATTGGAGGTGTATACTCAAATCTATGCTTCATGAGAGGAACTTGAAATATAAAATTGTATATACAGTACAGTCGACATATTCATTCAACAATAGTTTTTAGTCAGCAGCACTTCAGTTTACTCAATGAACACAAGTTTACTTCACAACTTTGATTCAATTCGAATGAAAACACTGATTTACTGTGCCAATGTTGAGACGGTAAGTTGGCTGATTATGTTTTCCAGTGTGTGTTCTTGTCTCTCGTGTCTGATTCATTCGTTTCATACGCGTTAGAGCAGTCGCGATTTCTTTAAGACTGCAAGGGAAGCTCAGCTTCCCCTATAATTGTCAAAAAATGAATGGTCAAATATATGTACTATTATGTTAACATTTTATTGACTAAAAATGCGTTAAACACGTTCATCTCGAACGAAAACAATTTCGTTCAGAATCAGCTACTTAGGTCGGCTGACTGGATTTCCTTCTCATTCATTCCCGTAGCGTACAGTGCATTACTCTGTTGAAGCCCAGCGTCCATTGACTTCAATGGGGCTGCTTTAAACAGTTTTTTTCACTGCTTAGAAACAAGACGGTCATTGGATAATGCTGCGATTATGTCCCGCCCACGGACGCTCAGCGTCTCTGGGATGAATGGAGGAGTGGGCTGGCCCGGACTCCGAGCGTCTGCGTGATGATTGGAGGGTCTGTCATCTCTTTTTAATCCACTTTTATGTCCTAAAACGCTCGTTTTTTGGGGTCGACAGCTTATAAAAACGTATTTCTTTTTTTTTTTTAGCTTGTTTGCTATACACATTGTCACATATCAGCTTTTAGACATTTTTTTTTTTTTTTTTATAAATCATAAATGACAAGGAGGCGGCAGCTTCTCGCAATGCAAAGAGACGGTTGGTGTGGGCGTGGGCGTGGTCTTCAGATTATGACGCGTATCACTCTGTGTCTCCATTTCCAACTCAGTCCCATCGCGGATTTTGCATGTGTAGTCGAAAGACAAACTGCTGCAACCTTCATCGTATATTTCACACAATTTCACACCACATTCATTGTTTCAGTTTAACATAATTCCCACATTTCCTCCCGTTGAGTTAAATATATATATATATATTAGATCGTTTGTTCATTAATTCATATAGTCACCCGTAACACAATGGGCCAAGGCCGTTTAAGCAGCCTAGCTCTGCTGGCCATTGAGAGGACACTGGTCAAGTCACTGGAAAAGACGCCTAGTTGGTACGACAGGGTTACAGAGCATTTTCTTGAAAAGGAACGTAGGGCAGAATTTACATATAAATAAATGGACAATTTTTATGATTTAGGCCGAAAATGAGCTTCCCCTCTTCAGCAGCCGCCACTGCGTTAGAGTGAGTTTAGTGATGAAGACAAACAGTGGCAGTGGTGGATTGAGCAGGAGCTGACAGTGGAGGAGATCAGATGTGCAGAAGAAAGCAGACGCTGATCAACATGACTGTTTTCACACCTGTCAGCTGCGTGCGGCTGCATTTCAGACATTCTGACGGCTGCTTCCTAACGGCACGAGCATCAGCTTCTCCAGCTCGCACCTGTCACGCTTCATGTGTGTGTGTGTGTGTGTGTGTGTGTGTGTTCGTACCGCCGCCAGGTCCTTGTTAGCCTCTTTCCTCCTCTGAAACTTTCCCCGGACTGTTTTGAGTTTGTTTTGTCGAGTTTGTCTCGTGATTTGTTGTTTGACTGTCAGAGAAATGACGTGTTTGTCAGAATTAACTCTCGCTCAGTTGAAGTCTGCTCCACACCGCAGCTTATTACGCCCAAGCACCGCCCACTTACTGAGCGTTCACACCAGACGCGACATGCGCGAATAAATCACGCTATTCCCGCCTAGTTGGACGCTTGAATATTTTGAGTTTACTCGCTTCATCTGGACGTGAAATTCACTTCAACAGACTCTAATTCGCGTCATGGGAGGGGCTTCTGCCAGGCGGCTACAGTCTCGTTGCGAAAAGGCTGACTTGGATTTTGTTGAGAGGGTAGCTGCGCTTTATGTGCTATGGAAGGCTGAAAAACGGCGTAGACTCGTTGAATCTGCATGAATCATTTTGATGGTTTCTGGGGCTTCTGCCTATGCTACGTTGTAATCATGTCACTACTACAGCAAGCTCCTGAATGGATAACGCGGCCGAATATTCGCCAAAGTTCCGCATCAAACGCGTTCCACGCTCTTTATTACTCGCGGGCAGAGGTGTCAAGTAACGAAGTACAAATACTTCGTTACCTTACTTAAGTAGATATTTTGGGTATCTATACTTTACTGAAGTAATCATTTTTCAGCCGACTTTTTACTTCTACTCCTTACATTTTCACGCAATTATCTGTACTTTCTATTCCTTACATTTTAAAAACAGCCTCGTTACTCCTATTTCATTTCAGCTTACTTTCATTCCGGGTCATCGTTCAAAAAAAACAACCTTGCGCCATCCGGATAGAGTGAATTTGATTGTGGTTGAATGCGAGGTATAAACATATACCATTCCGACATCCTATTGGTTTGTACGCAAAAAACAACTCCTTTCGAACTCGCTGCAAGCTCTGCGCACCCAAGTACCACTAGCTAATGGCTTTCAAAAACTTGCCGTCTAATTTTAAAAAGTATATTGAGGTAAACTGAAATGTTGTTATTATCAGTCGATTATTGACAAATTTGAATTGAATCATCATACAGCCAGCCAACAGGATCCTTTCTACGCTCTCTACGTCATGCACACGCTTGATATTAACCCAGAGTGATACCTTCATTCAGAACATACTTTTGCGAGCTATCTTTATGTATCCAGAGAGTCCGTGAAAAATCAACGCCAAACACAGCTGATTGGGGCTCAAAATAGTGTGTGGTGTCATTTTTAATTAAGTGGGGAACTGAACAGGGTTTTGTTATGTATACAGAAAATCCCGGGTCAAGAAGTTGAGACGTCTATGTGATATGCTTAATATTATCTATATACAGAGACTAAATAGGCCATTCCGCAATTTAATGGCTTAAAACTATACAAATGGCCGATCTAGTCACAGTTTTATATAAAAGCGTTGAAGTCTCTACTGAATGCATACATTAAAATTTACAAAAAAAACGCAACATGAAGCGTTTGCAAATACCTTTTATTACATGCGGATTAATGCGGACAAACGCTGTACAAATGACGTAGATGTGCCATCTAGTGGCTGTGTATGTTAGTCTCTTGATGTAAATGTTTTCTTTACATTTTGTGTTCAATTATTGTTTGATGAATTATTGCTGATTACAATAAAATTTTAAGTACGCCTCATATAAACTATTTGTTAATGCCATCTTATTTGACATTAGCATAAGATATTTGCACAAAGCATCAACTATTTTATTCAATACTGTTTAGGTGACTGTTAAACTAATATACATTTGAACTGATATTTCCAAAATTGCCATGGTGTTTCCAAAAATGTTTGGTTTTGTGTTGCTAAGTGAAAAAAATATATTTTTGGCAAACAGTTGCCTGTTTTTATTCATGTACCATTTAATTAGTAACATTAAAGACTATTTTGGGGGGATTGGGGGTGGGCGAGGGTGCATGCAGTCTTCCTTCTTTTTTGTCCTTGGCTGATCACATGCCTGATGAAACACGTTAATGCTCAGTAGTACATTTACATTTAGTCATTTGGCAGACGCTTTTATCCAAAGCGACTTACAGATGGGGTAAACAATTGAAGCAATTCGGACAACGCAAGTACAACAAAAAGCAAAAGTGCAATCAATAAAACTGGCTTCATAAAGCCTACCACAGTATAGAAAGTGCTAAGTTAAGTTAGAATTTGTTTTTTTTTAGTAGAAAAGAGTAGAAAAGAGATAGAAGTCAGAACTGATCGGTAAGGTGTTGACGGAAGAGATGTGTTTTCAGACGATTCTTAAAGATGGCTAATGAATCTGCAGATCTTGTTGCCGCGGGCAGATCGTTCCACAAAAGTGGTACCGATCCAGAGAAGGTTCGTGAGATCGATTTTTTACCTTTTTGGGATGGCACCACAAGACGTCGTTCGTTTGCAGAGCGCAGAGATCTGGTGGGTACATACGTCTGCATTAGCGAAAGAAGATAAGAGGGAGCCAAACCAGTGGTGGACTTGTAGGCCAGGAGGAGGGATTTGAATTTGATGCGAGCCGCAATAGGGAGCCAATGTAACTTTAAGAAGAGAGGAGTGACGTGTGCTCTCTTCGGTTCATTGAAGACCACTCTTGCCGCTGCATTCTGGATCATCTGTAGAGGTTTGGTTGTGCAAGCAGGGAGTCCAGCCATTAGCGCATTGAGTAGTCCAGTCTGGACAGAACAAGGGCCTGGACTAGGACTTGCGTAGCATGCTCTGATAGGAAGGGTCTAATTTTTCGAATATTGTAGAGGATGAATCTACAGGACCTTGCGGTGCTGGCAACCTGATCTGTGAAGTTAAGCTGATCATCGATGACAACTCCCAGGTTTCTGGCCTTTCTGGAGGGTGTGATGGTTGATGAGCCCAGTTGAATAGCGAAGTTGTGATGAGTCTTTGTGTCAGCCGGGATTACAAGCAGTTCTGTTTTTTGCAAGGTTCAGCTGCAGGTGATGGTCCTTCATCCAGAGCGAGATGTGGGCTAGGGATGCTGAAAGGACGTGCAGAAGAACAGAAAACTGTCGGATAGTCTGGCTGAAAAGAAGGGGAGTTGCTTCGGTCAACGGCTCCCTTTCCCTTTACCCCGGAACGTGCTGAACAACCTCACTCCGCCCCCCTTTACCCGGGATGGGCTGAGCCCCCCAATCCTTTGGCGGTCTGTGGCTCCGGGCCTCCCACCGTTTACTCCCCTGGTCCCCCCCCCCCCCCCATCTGGACCCCAGCCTATGTACCCCCGGGGGATTCTAGAACTACGAGGAACGCACCCCCCTCTATCCTACCTTCACGCCGGGCCACATCCCGACAGGTGGGCGCGATCGGGAGGGCCCCCCCAATCCTACGTCTCACTGGGGGTGTTTTATCGTCCCCATTCTTCCACTCACCCTTGGGCTATTGCACCACACAAACCCTCCGCGGTGGATTCCCCCCCTCAACTCCGCCACCCCCCCTCTCCGCTGTGTTGATGCCCTTGCCGTACCCGGTATTCCCAATTCCATCCACATGTTTCTCTGGGCGGCCACTGTCTTCCCTGCGACGCCCCCCCCTCGGGCTCCCATACCGGCCGTCCGCACGCACGAGCTTGCCCGTCCTGGTATCGCCCGTGGTTACGGACCAGTGCCAGGGGGCCTAGGGAGGTGATAGTTTCGGGCGCGGCTGGCACCTGGGACACACGGGGGTGCGCAGAGACGGGGCGTTCCCCATTGTGAACGGGGGGGGGGCGAGGGTCCCCCCAGGAAAAGAAACGTTAAACAGGGACAGGTGGTTGGAGTGTGGCATTCGAATGTGGAAGGCCAGGTTTGCCAGGTGGGTCGTGACGTTGGTTGTGTTATTCATTCCGCATCCATAGCAGTGGTAGGGAAAAAATAGGACACAAGGAAAAAAAAAAGGAAAAGGTAGGAAAAGGAAACCAAAATAAAGGAAAAAAAGGCCATGGGAAAAGGTAGGGTAAGGGGAAAAAAGCCATTTAGGCGGAAAAAAAGCAAATAGGAAAAAAAAAAAAAAGGAAAAAAAAAAAGTGGTAGGAAAAGCCATGTTTCCGATGAACAGGAGACGCCCTAGGGGATTGTAATGTGTAGACAGAAAAAAATAGCAACGGGACCCAAAAGACCCCCACAAGACTGAGCCCTGAGGCACCCCTGTGTTCAACCATTGTTGGCAAGAGTTGGGCACACATCGGAGACCTGGAGACTCACCTCTCCCACGATATACTCTAAATGACCCCTACCTGAGAGGTAAGATCTGGAAACCATTCTAGACCATACAGAGACACACATAGCCTTTGAGGGTCGGGAACATCGACGGAGGACTAGTCACCCCCCCCTGGAACTTGCCTACCCCCCCCTGTCCCCCCGTCCTACCCCCTATCGCTCTCCCCTTCCCCGCATCCACCGCCAGCCGCGAGGGGGACCCAGGGGTGCCTCCCCACCCACGGGGCCCAAAGCGTATGTGCTGGGTGTCCCCCTCCTCACCACCCATCCCCCCCCCACCCCCCCCCACGGTGCCCCGGCCCCCCCGTCCGGCGGCGTTACTCGTATCCACGCACTCCCCATCCCCAAGCCCATGCAGGGGCACCCCCCGTCTCCCGCCCAGCCCACGCACCCACAACCCCCGCCCCCTCCCACCTGTTTCGCCTTCCCTATTCTGGCAGTCCAGGACCCCCTACCCTACTCCGCTCCCTTCCTCTCCACCACCCCCCCCCCTTGTCATGGCCCATCAGACCACGGACCAAGGACGCCCCCCGGACTTCCCACCCCGGAGCGCGGATGGTGACTTCTTTGGGAGGATGTGTCCCTGTTGGGGATGGCATTTATCCGCCGGACTGCTAGCGCACTCGCACTCTGTGTATGTGTGAGTGTGATGGTTGACAGTGTTTTTGTTCCAAGGCAGCAGAGGATAGATCCAGCAGGATAGAACTGATGAATTGAGGTGCTCTTTACAGTCTCAGTGCTTCAATGACAGAGAGCAGCGTGTCTCGGAATGACCGCTCTTTTGAAGCCAGACTGGTTGCTGTCCAGGAGGTGTTTGGTGAGATTGGCTGAGATTGATGAAAAGCTGGTTACATACAACACGTTCAAGAGTTTTTGCAATGAATGGGAGGAGAGATACCGTCTGTAGTTTCTAACAGTGCAGATAAGAGATGGGTTTTCTTCAGTAGTGGTGTAATACGCGCCTCTTTGAAGAGTGGGAATGTACCCAGTGGTAAGAGACAGTTGATAATGTGGGTCCGAGTGGGAACCACCGATGGGAGATGGCCTGGAGGAGATGAGTGGGATGGGATCGAGTGGGCAGGTAACGGGTGGTTAGAAGAAATGAATGACCTTGGAAACGTCGTCTTCGGAGACGAGAGAAAGAGGGAGAGCATGTTTGAATAGTGTTAGGGGTCGGCGTGATCAAGAGGCAGTGGGCAGAGAATTGACTGTGATGGTGGTCGTTTTCTTAACAAGAAAGCTGCAAAATCATCAGCGTTTAGTTCAGATGGAGGTGAGGGGGCAGGTGGACAAAGACGGCAGAGAAGGTTTTAAAAAGGTACGAGGGTCAGGAGAGTTGTTGATTTGATTTTGGCTGGGTGGTAGTACAGGGGTCTTCGCAGAGGAGACATCAGCAGAGAAAGAAGAAAGGAGAGACTGATAGAGCAAGAGGTCAGTAGGTTCATTAGATTTGCGCCACTTTCTCTCAGCAGACCTGAGCGTAGCACGATGCTCGCGGAGAAAATCAGATAACCAGGGGGCAGAGGGGATGCACGAGATGGCCTGTAAGAGGGCATAAGCTGTCTAGGCAGGAGGTTAGTGTGGAGCAAAGAGTGTATGTGGCGTGTGGCATCCAATAGAGAGAGAGCTGGTCAAGGGAGAGAGCGTGGCAGAGACCGCAGAGGATAAGCGGGAGGGAGAGAGTGATCGTAGGTTGCGCCGGAATGTGACCAGTGGGGAAGGATGTTTAGTGTCTGGAGAGGTTAGGTCGGTCGAGATCAAGAGTGATGAGGAAATGTGCAGCGGGGGTTAACCTTATTGAGTGGAGCAGTAGCGTGTGTAGATAAAATCAAGTTGGTTACCAGATTTAGTACACACATATGGTTCTTTAATGTACTTGCATTGTACTAAAATGCGTTCATTTTCAACGGGCATATATGTGGCTGAAACAGGTAGCCTAGTGCATCCCAAATTTTTCAACATTAACATTTTAATATAACATTATAGTCATTAAGGCCTTTAGAAAAATGTGTTTTTGAGGAGGTGGGGTAGTGCACAGCCTAAGCTTTTGTCCTTAATGGCATTTTTTTCCTTAAATTTCTTTTTATACTTTAAGTAGTATTGAAACCAGTGCTTTGACACTTTTACTTGAGTAAAAAGCTTGAGTTGAGTTCTACAGAAGTCTTTTAAACCCTCATATCTATATTTCTACTTGAGTAATGAATGTGAATACTTTTGACATCTCTGCTCGCGGGAAAAGTTTGTTATTTCCGCGTGAGTGACGCAAAAAACCGGCTCAAACGAACCGCCCGATTCACGTCAATCGCACCACCTGTTTGTATGTAATTTACTCGCGTCAAACGCTTAACTGGCATTTGATGTGAACACAGCATTAATATGTAAATCACTCGCGCTTAACGCTTCATTCGCGTCTGTTGGGAACGCATCATTAGGCAGGAAGAGGCGGGTCTCAATGGTGGTGTGTTTTGATTTGTAGATGTTTTAGGGGCGGGTTTATGACAGACTTGAGAATGTGAATTCCTGTAATTTCCATTCCGTCTGTCTGATCACTGGAGGTTTATCGACCTTCTCTTCTCTCCTCGCTGAGAACTGGTTTCTCTTTAATAAAACATTAGAAGTGAGCGAGTGACCCTCAGCTCCATTAAACATTCCTGAAGTGCATTTCTTCATCTGTAATTCTGCATTTTTGCTCTTTTACTATGAAATGTTTCACAGGCCCGCGTCAACACAGCGATTTTATCACAGCTCGAGCTGTTTATCGTTATGTAAATCTTGAATAAGTAGTGAAAATAAGTCAAACAAATATGAATTATTTTGAATATGATACGCAATTGAATTGACAATAAACTTTATTATCAAGCGTGTAGGCTGTTTACAGTCACACAACACTGTAAACTGTGCTGTCATGTGTTATATCTTTCCTGTTGTCAAATGTGAAATGAGATGTCACGATCTGGCAACAGACAGCTGAGGGTAAAGTGAAGAATTACATTAATTCAGAAAGATCACTTTATTCACGTCATGAAAAAACATTATGAATGGACTGAAATATCATTAAGAGGAATCTGAATCAGATTGTGTAGATGTTTTTAATTCAGTTTATTCTGATCTGTCTGTCTGTGAGTCTGCCGTCTTGCTCCAGACTGTCTCTCATATACATTACATCACCAGACAGCTTTAAAAAAGAAAACAATTATACAAAAGTGGAAGAAACATAGTTAACAGATCTTTTTCAATCGTTATAAAACATAGCGATATCAAATATGATATAAATACGTAACATAAAAAGTGTTTTATAGGGGTGTGACGAGATCTCGTGGATATCCAATATCCTCACGCAATTGGGATGATGGAGTGCCGGGCTCGAAATTGCGACCATTTCGGTCACATATGCTCCCTATATTTAACCTCTGCCACCTCAAAATATATTTCATCATTGAGGATTTCTTAAAAAAAGTCCTCGTTCTCGTGGGATAAGTGTCTCATCACATTCCTAGTGTTTTATAATGGACATTTTACTGAACGGCAAAATACTAAGAATATAATTTCATCTCTCTCTTGTTCTCTTGCTTTTGCTTTCATTAAGTAGTGGAGAAGGAAAGCTAAGAGACGGTATCTGTTCTGTTGCAATAGTGGTGTAATGTTGTGTGTGTTTTGGCAGAGCAGAGATTACAGCACACGGTAAGAGACGGATATAAATGAACAGAAGACGAACACTTTTTTTAATCAGATGATGTCAATGCAATATCGCTGTAGTAGGAGTGTGATATGGCTCTATATCAGCATGGTTGTGATTAGACCGGAGGCGAGAGTACAGGAGACAATGCCAGCCAATGATATGTAAGGAATAGTTGACCACGGGCTGAGGTGGTAATGCGGCAGCGAAGCGCCTAAAACCCACTTAGCTGTTATAAAATGCACTGTAACCCGTTGCTTCGCGGGCTTGTTGCTTTAATAAAATGGTTATTCCATATGCGTAGCAAGGTTTCATAAAATAGAGTAAATAAAATGATATTTAGACTGTAATGCGAACAGCCGTTATAAATTGGGGTATTTTATAACGGCTTACTAGTCGGCTCTTATAAAGAGCACTAACACACGACTACAAAAGCGATATTGAATTTATTCAACAGTTCCACGGCACAAGTATGTAGGTAAATCAGAAACAACATCAACAGAGCCCTCTGGTTTTTAAAGGATCTGGGGAACTTACGCCACGAATTCAAGCTCAGCGAAATAGTTAAACAAACCTCCGTTACTAATTCCAAACCTTCACATCTTTTAAATTAGCGCTGTGCTGCCCCGGTGAAGTTATTAGTGAGAAATGACGAGACAGGACGTGCGTGTGAATAAAAAGGGAGACTTTTAAACGGCAACTCATCGAGAATGTGTCACGTGTGACTGCTGCTAGGTCAGAATATACGGGACACATGTGTAAGTGTTAAAGTAGTGTCTGATCTGAGGACAGTGTCATGAATAAAGGATCATCTTAAACTTTAATAGTTTTGAATCACTTCATTCTCATAACAATCACAGACCTTGGAAGCTGTATTAAGGATTTCTTATACTCGGTTGTTTTCATACGCTGACACTGATACTTAATGTAGTGCAAAAATTGGCTTGAATAAAAACGATCAACCTACAATGTGTAATGAACCATTTAATCAAAAATACAATAACAAATGATGATTTCATTTGATCAAACTATTGATCTCAGGTAGAAACAGCTCATTGTGAAAATTAGAGATGAATTGTTAACTTGTGTTTTTAGACCTTTATAGTAAATGTTTATTAAATTGGTTGTTATCGGGGAATAACAGATCTCGGACTTTCCGCGACTGTCCCTGGCACAAACACACTCGAACGGCCGGACTATACTTCTTCCTTAAGTCTGAAGCTAGAATGTTGAATAGAGAGATGTGTTGAATTTGCTGTCACGTGTGTATTTCTGCAGCAGTTCTCGGCGAGTGTGGAATATAATCTTGATGTTTACCGGCGCCTCAGTTGGATAATGTGTCATATAAATGCTAAGCTCAGGGAGTTAGTGTTCAGTCTCAGCTGTATTCATGTTGGTTTCCTTTTCCTGACGCTTTTATGAACTTCTGCACCTCATCAAACATGATGCAAATGAACAGAAGCAGAATATTAAAGCTCATTCATTCTTCATCTCATCTTCCTTTGAACTGATGAAAAACAGCTTAAAGCGGCCTACGCTTGATCTCTGATCTTTGATACCTGCAGAGAGAGAGAGAGTGAGAGGGAGAGAGCGAGAGAGAGGCGACGGGAGAGCAGCGAGAGGAGCACCTCGCATGCCTCCACCCCCGACTCCCTCCCCTCCCGCCATCCCGCACCCCCTGCTCCATCGAGACCCCCCGAGCCCGACCGATCCGACGCACCCCCCTTCGTACCCCACGAACCTCCCTCCTCCGCTCGACCCCCCTCCCCATCTTTTCCCACTTTCCCCGACCCCCCACGGCGATGCGAAGGACCCGCCTTCCCTACCCCCCCTCCCTTGGCCGCTCTTTTCTTCGAGATGGTCAATCACCTCGAATCTCGAACACACCCCCCCCCGAAGTTTACTCCCCCCGCCCCCACCTTCTCCACCCCCTGAACTCCCCTTGGTCCCACCTCCCCCCCCCCCCCCCTCCCTTTCCCAACCCCCCCCCCCCCCCCGCCCGACGACCGTCCACCCCCCACCCGCAGCCACCCGCCCATCTCCACCCCCCCGAGTACGAGTCTTCCCTCTTCCGATCGCTCCCCCCGCCTCCCCCTCTCCGCAGATCGACTTGACCCCCTCTCCCCCTGATCCCCTCCCCCCCCGACCTTCCCCGCCCCCCTCGATTATAGCATCCTCGACACCCCCCACCCGTACGACCGCCACCCGCCTACCTCCACGACACCCTCTCGACGACCACGCACCCTCTGACCGCTACACCTGTTATCGCCCTCCACCACTTGAGAGCCCCGTCCGAGGCACCCCCCAATCCCCCCCCCAGTCCGCGCGATCTCGGCCCCCCCCCGGATCCCTCCCCCATTCCCCCCCACCCCCCGCTTCTCGATGATCCCCCCTGCATGCCCTCCCTCCCCCCCCCCATCCCCTCTCTGCCCCCACCCCTTTCCCCCCGCCCGCCTTCCCGTTAACTCCGACCCACCCTACGCTCGCCCCACCCCCCCCGCTGCCACTCTGCAGCCCCCCCTACCATCCCCCCCTCTCCGCCACATTCCCCGCCCCCCCATCCCCCCACAGCCCGAGAGACCCCCCCCGCTTCCCCCACCCTCCTCTTCCCCGGAGTCCGCCCGCGACGCTGCCCCCCGTGCTCAAGGCACCCCCGGCTAACCACCCTCCCCCCCCCCCCCCCCCGTACTCGCCTAGATTTTGCCCCCCCCCGGACCCCACCGATCCCCTTGAGTAACTCCCACTCCCCGACCCTCCCCCCCCCCCCCCCCCCCCTTTTGAGCAGAGATTCCGACCCTCCGCCCCATCCCCCCGCGAGCCTCCCCCGTGCCATCCCCCCCGCTACTTCGTCTTCCCTTTTCCCCGACCCCCTCCCCCCCCCTCCTCCCCTTCCCGTCACCCTCTTGACCCCCCCCCCCGATGCATGACCTGCACCCCCCCGAGTTACTCGCCCTGAGTTCTCGCCAGCCGACCCGCCCAGCCCCCCCCCCCCCCGCCCCCCCCTCGACCCCCCGAGAGCACCCACCCGCATCGTTTCCCCGGACGCACCCCCCCCCCCCCCGCCGACCGCTACCCCCCCCACGCCTCTTGTTGAAACCCCCTCCCTTTATCTCCACGAGCTGAGAGAGGATTCGAGACTGGCACCCGACCTTCCGAACCACTCACCCGGAGATCCTTTCCTCCGCAGAGTAAACGCACTTTTCCGGCACCGACTGGGGGAGGATGAGAGAGAGACCCCCGCGAGAGAGACGGAATTTCTGAAGAAGTTTATCCCTTGTCTTTACCCCATTAATGAACCTTAAAGGATAGAAATAAGACATTGTGTTAAAAAAAACGACAACGGTTGGGGGCTGTTCCCAGGGGATTGCAAATAAACCCCTCATATGTATTGATGCTGTAGGATCCAATACCAGTGTAACGTCTCTTTGCACAAAATGCCCCATGTAAGTGATAAAATTCCTTAATGCTATATATTTAAATACAATGACATGTTTTATTCTTGTGGAAATTAACAATGTTTTTTTTTTGTGGTTAAAGTGTAGTAACAATGTTTTTTTGGTGTATTGATGACTGTACTACTACACACACACAGAAACTCACACACACCAGACACAGAAACACACACAACAGGAAGAAGAAAACACACACACAACCAGACACAAAACAAAACAGAAAAACACACACACCAGAACCACCACACCCACAGCAGAAGACACACACAAACACACAAAAACACACACCGGACACAGAAACACACACACACACAGCAGACACACAAACACACAGAAACACACACACACCAGAATACAAACACACACAGAAAACAACCACACACCAGACATACAAACAACAGAAACACACACAAATATCACTAGGAATACAACAGAACAAAAAAAAAAAAAATAAAAAAAATACCAATCCCAAATAAAAAAACCAACCTAGAACACTAATAACAAACAAACAACAAACTAAAACAGAAAAAGTACACTAAAACACCCACAACCGCCAACACACACAGACACTTCCCCTCAACCCTCCCCCCTCAGTACCTATCTTCCCACTCCCGCCTTCCCCCCCACCCCCCCCCTCGCCTGTCCCTCCTACACGCCTCCCCCGACTTCTCTCCCCGCATCCCACCCGTCCCCATTCATTCCCACCTCCCTCCCTGTTCCCTCTCTCCCTCCCCCCCCCCCCACCCCCCCCTTCCCCCCTCTTCCCCCCCCCACACACACACACCACACAGACACAGAACAACAAACACAACACACAACCAGACACATAAACACACACCATAAACCCACTCACCACACACCACACAAACACACCAGACCTTACAGAACACCACACATCACACCAGCACCACAAACCCCCAAAAACCGAAACACACACACAAGAAAACACCAGAACACAGGCCAGACACACAACAAACACAGAAACACCACAACGACTGGAAGGAATGGATTGTCTATTAGGCATGGCACACTGTCTTGTGATGATTGCTCTCTACCATCTTACAAGCATTGAGTCTAGAGGACCTATTTAAAAGACCGCACACCACAACCAACAACAAACAACTTTTCCACCACACAGCTGGTACTTGACTGTGGTCGTTGGTGCCTGGCACCTACGGACGAGAAAACCAAAGCAAACGAACAAACAGAGCAAAGAAATCATATCTTCTCTCTCCCCCTTATTGTTGTGCTGACCCCCTCTCTGAGATCTAGCGCGAGGATTAACAAGCCTTTGTTCGTTCAGGGTCTTCAGGTCCATATTCACAAAAATCACTTGTTACTCTCATTTACCTGAGATTCTCCTCTTCTCGTTTGCAGACTGTGACCGAGAGCTTGCAGGAAAGTAAGGAATGGATACTTCCTTCTCAATCATTAAACACATGTTCAGAACTGAGTGTGAGCAAACAGACACAAATTATCGAAAAACATATTATTGGGCTATACCTTAGTGCGGATATTAGTGATTGATTTAATTGATATCGTGATTGTGGAAATGATAAAAAACGAAATAAGTTAGTGGGCCTGTGATGGGCTATTGAGAATTGAATCATTGTAACCTCTGTATTACTATACAAAACACTACTGAATGGGTTTTGTATTGTGTGCGTTTAGTACAACTGAGACACTAATCTACAATTTCACTCTTCTTTCTGCCCTGCCTGGTATGCGCCTGTAAATTTGAGATGTTATTGCAAAGAAACTCGTTGCTAGTGGAATTCCAACACCACAGAGCATAACACATAAATAATATTCTTCCCCAATCGAATATGGGGGGTGGCCAGAACAGAAAGTACTCAGAATTAGTCAAGCAATGATTGTTATGGGAAGTTTGTCAATATTCAGACCCCCCCGTGGACGGGAATGGTTTGATGTATGCAAATAACATTTCCCGTGTTTCTGCTGTACGAAATGAAGCGTATCCGCGCCACCGCATTGAGACGGTTTCTAAACAGCTTGGCGCGTCGTTGTGACGGTCATCACGCCTGACTGATCACTGTCTGATCCAATGCGAGGTTCACGGACCTTGGATCAGGCCCCACCACGAATATTCCGGCCTCTAGAGCCGCTTGGTTTCCACAGAAAAGAACAATCACATCACCTCCAGGGGAAACGGCACAAATTTCTCCAAAACCACCATTAAGTACCCGACAGGGACTATTTACAGCCCCCTCAAAACACTGCTGGCGGGGTTGGGGGGCCCCCGGTCCGTAACTCCCGGCTGCCCCCCCCCCCCCGGGTCCGGCGCGCGGGAGCAGGCGGCGGGGGGTGGGGGAGGGCGGGCCGGGCCGGGCGGGCGGACCCGTTTGTGGCCAGGGTTTTGGGTCGAGCTTGGGCGGCGCGGGGGGCGCGTGGGCGAGTAGCGCGGCGGCGACCACCATCCCCCCGGCTGGCCGTCCCGCGGTCCGGGGCAGCCCGGGCGGGGCCCCTTCACCCCGTCCCCCTCCCGCGCCGGCCCTCCCCCACCTTGCCCCCACCTCCCCCCCCCCCCCGCCCCGGGGGGGGTCGGATGACGGGGGGGCCCAGCCCCGGGGTGGGGGGAGGGGGCCGGCTTTTCTCTTAGGATGCAATTATTGTGACACTGCTCTCTACCATCTCTACAAGATGAGTCTAGAGTGACCTATTAAATACCTCACACACACACACACACACACACACACACACGCACACACAGTACTTGATTGTGGTTATTTTGTGTGCACCTTAGGACGAGACACAAAGCAAGCACAAACAGAGCAAAGAAATCCTCTCTCTCTCTCTCCCCCTTATTTTTGTGCTGACTCTTGAGACAGAGCGAGAGATTAACAAGCTTTTGTTTCGTTCAGGGTTTCAGGTCATTATTCACAAAATCACTTGTTTACTCTCATTTACTGAGATCTCTTTCTCTGTTTGCAGATGTGACCGAGAGCTTGCAGGAAGGTAAGACATGATCCTTCAATTCTCACCTATAAACACATGTTCAGAAACTGAGTGTGAGCAACAGACACAAATTATCGAAAAACATATTATTGGCTATATTAGTGTGATATTTAGTGATTGATTTACATTGATATCGTGATTGTGGAAATGAATAAAAAAATAAATAAGTTAGACTGTGATGGGCTATTGAGAATGAATCATTTGTAACTTGTATTATATAAAAACACTGAATGGGTTTGTATGTGTGCGTTTATTACACCTGAGACATAAATACAATTTCCTCTTCTTCTGCTGCTGGCTCTGAGCTGTAAATGAGATTTTATTGAAAAGAAACTCGTTGCCTGTGGAATTCCACCACCAGAGATAAAATAAATAATTATTTTCCCAATCGAATATGGGCCAGAAAGTACTAGATATTAGTCAAGAATGATTTGTTATGGGAGTTTGTCAATATTCAAGAGTGGCCGGGATGAAATAACATTTCAGTGTTTCTGCTGTCCGTAATGAGCGTATCCGGCCGCATTGAGAGGTTTTCACGCTTGTGCGCTCGTGTGCGGTCATCACGCCTGACTGATCACATGTCTGATCCACTGCGAGGTCACGGATGGATCAGGCCCGAGATATTCCAGGCCTCTAGAGCCGCTTTGTGTTCCACAGAAAATCAATCACCTCCAGGGAAACGGCAAACTTTCTCCAAACCACCATTACAGATCCGGATCAGTGACCTATTTACAGCTCAACACCTGCTGGAAACAAAATGGTGCCTGAACTTCCGGAGAGCTCGCAGGGAATCCGTGTGTGTGTGTGTGTTTGGAAGCAGAGTCAGGAAACACACTGGGCTCAGAGAGAGAGACAGAGACAGAGACAGAGACAGAGAGAGAGACAGAGAGAGAGACAGAGAGAGAGACAGAGACAGAGGAAAGTAGCTGGAGAGAAGGAGGCGGAGAAGTAAAGAGGAGTGAGGAGGAGGAGAATTGAGCGGAGGAGGATAAGAGGAGAAGTAAGGAGGATCGGTGAGGAGGGAAGGATGAGAGAAAAGAAGAGGAGAGAGGAGGAGAGGACAGGACAGGACAGAGAGAGATGAAACGTGAGGAGAAGAAAGGAGAAGGAGAGGTAGAGACGTGAGGAGAGAAAAGAAGAGGAGAAGGACAGGAGGAGACTGGATGAGATGAGACAAGTAGAGATGGGGATGAAAGGAGGAGAAGAAAGTAGATGAAATTTTAAAAAACCTTTTATTATGAATATTAAAACATTTAATTGGTACGTCAAAAAAGAAGGAGAGAAGGAGAAGAGACGAGGAGGGTAGGAGCATGAAACCCCTGGATGAAGTGAATAATCAGAGCTCAGGGGAGGAGAACAGATGGACGTTTAAAGAAAGAGACTGAGAAGAAAGAGGACGAGAGAAAGACTGTCAGACACGATGCCAAGACTCTGCAGGACACACACACACACACACTCACACACACACATGTCTGGTTTACTATCTCCGTGGGGACAGTCCATAGGCGTAATGTTTTTATACCGCACAAACTGTATATTTTATCCCCAAACCCCTAAACCTAAAGATCATAGAAAACTTTTTGCATTTTTACATTTAAAAAAATATTGTTCTGTACAATTTTTGCTCATGAGGACCTCAATTCTGGTCCCCACAGTGACACGAGTCCCCATGTGTTGTGTGCACTCAGGTTTAGGTCCCCACCGGGATAGAAAAACATGTACACACTCATAAAAAAAGTTCACGTCACTGGAGCGCTTGTTCATCAGATCATCAGATTGTTTTATTGACAGCTACATTGCACCCGAGCTGAGACAGACAGAAAGAACAGTATGACGAGAATGACTATGTGCACATGTTCTCTGTTGAGACTGATGTGTCAGATTAGGGGAGGTGGGATGTGTACTGCAGTTGTGACAGATGTTGAGCTGCTCAGTGTTGGTAAATTGATACGGTGATGTAATTGTGTTTGATGGATTTAATTTTAACTCATGACACAGAAGAGAATACTTCTACATACAGAAAATATACTGCAGTTCACTTTTCACATCTTCAGACAGAGATAGATGGAAGAGCGAGAGAGAGAGAGAGAGAGAGAGAGAGAGAGAGAGAGGAGGGAGGGTTTGGTCTCCAGGGTCCGGGCCTGCTCCTTTTGTCTCTATTTTTAGCAGCTGAGGAAACTTCTGGAAATGTTCACAGAAGCTGTTTTCTGTAACCTGTGCTCTGCTCATCTGCTGCTATAACACAATCAAGACATCTCTCCACCGTCTAATTAATAACAACCTGTCAAAACATTAGATTACATCATCAGCATCATGTACCACATCACATAAAACATCATTACATACTGTGATGTTGTGTGTGGGATTGACTTCTACTAAAACAAAGAAGTTATTCCTGTAATGTCAATGTGACACCATGATTTATTGATCACAGTTGTGTAGATTATATCAGCCTGATCTAGATGAAGTGTTTTATTGACGATGTGATTGGACGCACGCGCCTGGCTCAAAGCTAACTCTGCGTCTGTCTTTGCTTTTATATAACAATTTATTTTGTATTATTATCACTATTTCATTGTTGATATTTTTTTACATAAAATGAAAACTACTCAACGGTTAGAGATCAATTACAATAATATTACATCATTAAACCATTTCATAAATTATTTCAGCATTTATGATGTGCTCATTAAGTCTTCATTTCAACATAAGGTTTGACAATTCCTCATTTGTGGCATCATTTAAATGAGCAACATGTTTTGTATTTAGTGAGTGTACAGACATGAGACAAGTGACAGTGTGCTCTGTAGTGTGCTCTGTGTTCTGTAGTTTACTCTTTAGTGTGCTCTTGTAGTGTGTGCTCTGTAGTGTGCTCTGTGTTCTGTAGTTTACTCTTTAGTGTGCTCTGTGTTCTGTAGTTTACTCTTTAGTGTGCTCTAGTTTACTCTTTAGTGTGTTCTGTAGTTTACTCTTTAGTGTGCTCTGTGTTCTGTAGTTTACTCTTTAGTGTGCTCTGTAGTGTGCTCTGTGTTCTGTAGTTTACTCTTTAGTGTGCTCTGTGTTCTGTAGTTTACTCTTAGTGTTTGCTCTGTGTTGCTCTTTAGTGTGCTCTGTAGTCTCTGTAGTTAGCTAGTGTGTAGTTGCTCTCTCTTAGTGTGCTCTGTAGTGTGCTCTGTAGTTTACTACTCTGTAGTGTGCTCTGTGTTCTGTAGTTTACTCTTTAGTGTGCTCTGTGTGTGCTCTGTAGTTTACTCTTTCTCTGTTTCTGTAGTTTACTCTTTAGTGTGCTCTGTATTGTGCTCTGTGTTCTGTAGTTTACTCTTTAGTGTGCTCTGTGTTCTGTAGTTTACTCTTTAGTGTGCTCTGTAGTTTACTCTGTAGTGTGTGCTCTGTGTTCTCTCTCTGTTGTTCTGTAGTTTACTCTTTAGTGCTGTGTTCTGTACTCTGTAGTGTGCTCTGTGTGTGCTCTGTAGTGTTACTACTCTGTAGTGTTCTCTCTTGTGTGCTCTGTAGTTACTCTTACTCTGTGTCTGTAGTTTACTCTTTAGGTGCTCTGTGTTCTGTAGTTTACTCTTTAGTGTGCTCTGTGTTCTGTAGTTTACTCTTTAGTGTGCTCTGTGTTCTGTAGTTTACTCTTTAGTTTGCTCTGTATTGTGCTCTGTGTTCTGTAGTTTACTCTTTAGTGTGCTCTGTGTTCTGTAGTTTACTCTTTAGTGTGCTCTGTGTTCTGTAGTTTACTCTTTAGTGTGCTCTGTGTTCTGTAGTTTACTCTTTAGTGTGCTCTGTGTTCTGTAGTTTACTCTTTAGTTTGCTCTGTCTGTGTTCTGTAGTTTACTCTTAGTGTGCTCTGTGTTATGTAGTTTACTCTTTAGTGTGCTCTGTGTTCTGTAGTTTACTCTTTAGTGTGCTCTCTGTGTCTGTAGTTTTATCTTTAGTGTGCTCTGTGTTCTGTAGTTTCTCTGTTAGTTCTTCTCTCTTTTGTCTGTATTGTGCTCTGTGTTCTGTAGTTTACTCTTTAGTTTGCTCTGTAGTGTGCTCTGTGTTCTGTAGTTTACTCTTTAGTGTGCTCTGTGTTCTGTAGTTTACTCTTTAGTTTGCTCTGTATTGTGCTCTTCTGTGTTCTGTAGTTTACTCTTTAGTGTGCTCTGTGTTCTGTAGTTTACTCTTTAGTGTGCTCTTTAGTGTGCTCTGTGTTCTGTAGTTTACTCTTTAGTGTGCTCTGTGTTCTGTAGTGCTGTGTGCTCTGTGTCTGTAGTTTACTCTTTAGTGTGCTCTGTTCTGTAGTTACTCTTAGTGTGCTCTGTGTTCTGTAGTTTACTCTTTAGTTTGCTCTGTATGTGCTCTGTGTTCTGTAGTTTACTCTTTAGTGTGCTCTGTGTTCTGTAGTTTACTCTTTAGTGTGCTCTGTGTTCTGTAGTGTACTAGTTTGCTCTGTATGTGCTCTGTTCTGTAGTTTACTCTTAGTGTCTGTGTTCTGTAGTTTACTCTTTAGTAGTTTCTCTTTAGTGTAGTGTGCTCTGTGTTCTCTCTGTTCTGTAGTTTACTCTTTAGAGTGTGTGCTCTGTGTTCTGTGTTCTGTAGTTTACTCTTTAGAGTGTGCTCTGTGTTCTGTAGTTTACTCCTCCTCTTTAGTAGTGTAGTTACTCTTTAGTGTGCTCTCTCCTCTGTGTTCTGTAGTTGTGTGCTCTGTGTTCTGTAGTTACTCTTTAGTGTACTCTTTAGTTGCTCTGTATTGTGCTCTGTGCTCTGTGTTCTGTAGTTTACTCTTTAGTGTTCTCTGTGTTCTGTAGTTTACTCTTAGTGTGCTCTGTGTTCTGTAGTTCAGTGAGGTAGTGTGCTCTGTAGTTTACTCTTTAGTAGTTTACTCTGTGTGCTCTGTGTTCTGTAGTTACTCTTTAGTGTGCTAGTTGTGTGCTCTGTAAAGTAACAGGTGAAGGTAATACAGCTGTCTATCAGGACGATGTATAAATGTCCCATCCAACTCACAGGTCAGATGAGAGGCGGACGAATGCATGCTGTACTGTATTTCACTCCTCAGTTGAAGTGTGAAGTCTTTTCTTCTAATAAGTCCCCCTAAACGCTTTGAGTGCAGTACTGTGATGCTGCTGCGACTGCTAGGTTTTCTGTTGTTGTTTTTTTCTGGATGAAATTTATAGAGTTTGGCTTTAATGATGAAAAGCTCTGGGCAGCTTTTAGAGATGTGAGGAGCATCGGCGGCAGTAATTGGCAATTGGTATCTGAAGTGGGTGCGTTTGGTAAAAGACAGCCAGCCATATACTGTATGCTAAGAATATTGTGTTAGATGAATTCACTGTGTGTGTTTTACATTCAGATGAGCAAGAGGATTTCATTAAATGAAGAGGACGAGATGAAGAATATCTGCATTGTTTTCTCTCACAACTTGACTTAATAGAGTTTGTACAAAAATAACACGATCGGTTCTTATGTGTGTCGTAACCAAATGTGACACAAATTCATGCTGTACATTAAGACTGGAGAGTATAATATTGTTTTGTTTTATAATTATGATTTAAATCTGAGTCATCTCGATACCTAGAGAACTGTAGAGAAAGAAGACAGCGTGAAGCTGAGAGCAGATTGTCTTCTTAATTAAAGATCTGTTTCTAAATGCATCCATTAATGAAGCAGAGAAGATCACTTGTGCTAAATGACGATTTCTGACATCAAGCTTGAATTCTCAGATGATACTCGTTCATCAGTCAGAAGGATGAGTGACGCACGCGTGTGAGGTAGAGAGATGCAGATGGAAGCGGCTGATGTGTGTTCTCACAGATGTCAATTATGACACAGGCTTCATGTGGTGGTTCTTCAGACATGTTCATATGTTGTGTGTCATGTGTGTTTTCCACCTCCTGCAGTGTTTGCTCATTATTCATGCTGTTGTTTAAAGTGCAGAGTGGATGAAACGCAATAACACTTCAGCACAACACACACACACATGACCCCACAGGTGATTTGTGCAAGCATCCCAATAATATCTATAGGTGCAGCGTGTTGAAAGATAAGCGCCCTCTACATTTACATTTACATTTAGTCATTTAGCAGACGCTTTTATCCAAAGCGACTTACACAGAGTTTACGGAGTAATGAGCGATATGTCATACAGGAGCATGAATGCAAAAGGTGCCAATACAAAGTTACTGGTTTCAACAAAAGCTAGACCACTACCTGTTGAGGGAAAGAGAGAGGGTTAGTGTTTTTCTCATTTGTCTGTCAAGTATTCACAGAGATGGTTTTAAGTAGTGTTTTGAATGTTGTGAGATGTGGTTGAACGGACAGAGTTAGGAAGAATGTTCCACCAGGAAGGAGTTGTGAATGAGATTGAGCGGGAGAGCGATTTACTGCCCTTATGGGAAGGCAATATAAGACGGCGCTGGTTTGCTGAACGCCGGGATCTTGATGGGGTGTAGAAGGGTGTGAAAGTAAGCCGTTGCAGATCCAGTGATAGTCCTGTAGGCAAGCATCAGTGACTTGAATCTGATACGGGCTTCAACTGGTAGCCAGTGGAGAGAGATGAAAAGGGGAGTCACATGAGCCCATTTGGGCTGTTGGAAGACGAGGCGTGCTGCTGCGTTTTGAACCAGCTGGAACGGTTTGATAGCCTTTGCAGGAAGACCAGCAAGGAGAGCATTGCAGTAGTCCAACCTTGAGATTACCAGGGCCTGGACAAGGAGTTGTGCCGCATGCTCAGTGAGATAGGGTCTGACCTTTCTAATGTTGAATACGGCATATCGGCATGACCGTGTTGTCTTTGCAATGTGATCATTGAAGGACAGCTGTTCATCAAATATGACTCTGAGGGTTCTGGCTGTTTTGGAAGGAGTGATTGTGGTATTGCCAAGATGGATGTTGAGATCGTGTTGGACCGTAGGGTGTGCCGGAAACACGAGTAGTTGGCGGGGTTCAGCTGGAGGTGATGCCCTTTCATCCAAGCTGAGATGTCCTCGAGGCAGGCTGTAATGCGAGCTGCTACAGTGGTATCGTCTGGGTGAAACGAGATGTAGATCTGGGTGTCGTCGGCATAACAGTGATACGAGAAGCCATGTGCCTGTATGATGAGTCCCAAGGATGACGTGTAGATGGAAAAAAGCAGCGGTCCAAGCACCGACCCCTGAGGGACCCCAGTGATCATGTGGTGAGCAGTGGACAGCGAGCCCCTCCATGACACCCTGAAGGATCTGTCGGAAAGGTAGGATTTGAATCAGCGGAGAGGAGAGCCTGAGATTCCTAGCGATGAGAGGGTTGCTAGCAGTATCTGGTGATTGACAGTGTCAAACGCTGCAGATAGGTCTAGCAGAATCAGGACCATGGATTTAGATTCCGCCTTGGCTAGCCGCAGTGCTTCTGTGACCGATAGCAGTGCTGTCTCAGTGGAGTGGTTTGTTTTAAAGCCAGACTGCTTGTCATTATAAATAACACCCTTGCGTTGACTGTGACATCATAAAATGAATATTATTGTTTATAGTCTGATTAATATAGTAAACTAAACTCAACTGTAGCTTACAGAATGATGTTTAGTGTTTGAGGGGCTTAGCCATTGGAGAACGTTTGGGAAATGTTGTTAAAACGTTTTTTTGTGATGTTCAGTATGTAAACAGTCATTTGTTTATGTAGTGTGAGATGTGATCCTGACAGCATGTGACTTGTCTTCGTGTGTTTGGGGTCTAGTGAAGGTATAAACCTAACTTCTTACAATGATGTTAAAGAGACAGTTCACCCAAAAATGTCCTCACCTTCGAGTTGTTCCAAATGTGTGTAAATGTCTTTGTTGTGATGAACACAGAGAAATATATTTGGAAGAATGCTTGTAACCAGACAGCTCTCGGACCCCATTGACTCCCATAGTAGGAAAAATACACTAGTAGTCAAAAGTGCCCCAGAACTGTTCTCGGCGGTCCTACATTCTTCAAAATATCTTCAAAATGTACAAAGTAATTTTTCCTACTATGGTAGTAAACGACGACCAAGATCTATTTGCTGTCCTACATTCTTCAAAATATCTTCTAAATGTATTACTCAATTTCTTCTACTATGTTAGTCATTCATGACCAAGATCTGTTTGCTGTCTTACGTTCTTCAAAATTTCTTAAAAATGTATGACGAAATTTTTCCTACTATGGGAGTCAATGATGGCCAAGATCTGTCTGGTTTTAAGCATTCTTCCGAATATCTTTCTCTGTGTTCATCAAAGACATTTATACAGATTTGGAACAACTCCAAGGTGAGGAAATGATGACAGAATTTTCACTTTTGCCTGAAGTATCCCTTTAATGTTTTATTTACGTGAAATTAAATCTGTTGAGTGTTTATATTTAGCTAGATCATAACTTTCATTTGAATGCGAGTAACCCGGTTACCTCCTCTCAGCGTAAAGTGCTAATTAAACTAAGTCTGGAATAGAATCAAGTCTTGACATTCTCTGCATTGCGAATTGAGCTCAGTGAAGAAGCAGAAGTGTCGTCCTCCTGATGCTGTAATTGAAAGAGGATCCGGTAGCAGCTAGAGATCATCATCGCTGGAGTCGACGGGAGAATATTTATAAACATCATTATTAACATCGACACTCACTCTTTACTTACTGATCGGACACACCTTCATGTCTCGTACGGTGAGAATACTGAAGTCCTAATGAGAACGCTCGTACACTCATACGCTCATCATTCTGCTGCTCTGCTGGAAGAGTGATTCAGTTGAATAAAACAGATGTGAAAGAAAAGCTCATGGATGTAACGGTGAGAATGATGGCGTTTGCTGTTTGTCGTGATGTGCGGTTCGCTTCATAACAGTCACGAGCAGAAGAAAAACTGTACTGTAGTGTTTATAAATGTGCATGCGGCGGTAGGTTATAAATTGTCCCGCTAAACAAGACGACAGTCTGTCAAGGAAAATTTTAATTGCACAGAAAATGATGTATGGAGGTAAATTGGCGAGAGCTTCACGCTGTGTCACCACGAGCAATTACTCAATTACACCGCTGAACAACATCTGTACGGCAATAAACTCCAACAAAATGACACAAAACATCATCTCTAGGACACGCGAGTGTGATGTCACGGAGGAAACGAAATCACCAATGACATCACAAATGCTTCACTTGAGATGAGACGCAGAGCAGATGGCTTCGGTCTCATCACAGATTATCTCTAACAGAGGTACGGGTGTTAAAGTCCCTGTGAACCGGAAGTTTCGATTGGTTTTACTTCTGTATTCCGACACATTTCTGAGTGAAAAGGAATTTCACTTTTTTTTTCTCCATCAATCAATCATTGGAGTTTTGGTTCCTCGCCACAGCAGGGCCGTGTTGGCTTGCTTACCGGGAGACTGCAATTATTTAATTGATTTTATTATTTATCTGTCAGATATGATCTATTAGAATGATCTTGCTTGTTCTATAAACACCATGCACTGTGCTGTGTTTCTGTTTTCTTATTTGCTCCTGTAAAGCTGCTTTGGAACAATGCACATTGTGAAAAGCGCTACATAAATAAACTGGAATTGAAATTGATTGGATGTGTAAAAACAGCTGTTGCATTGGTTTTGAAATGGGACTGGGAGCAGACTGACAGTGGAAGGGGAGGAGTTAACGGATGCTCCGCCCACACCGTTTATTTACATCATTTGAGATGGATCGTCATTTCAAGTGCATTTTCAGATTTTAACTGCAGATTATGAGAGCACTTGAATATAAGGAAAATACCCACATATATGAGCTATTTACTATAAACGCTGCAATATTTCATGAAAAAAAATAAGAATTGTCATTTTTAATTTCACTGGGACTTTAATATCAGCACCAACATTTCTTTAGCAATTCATGATGATTCAGCTCTTCTAAAATGTTAGAATTTTTTTTGTAATAATTAGTACTTTTGTCTTTTTTATAATAGATGATGTCATTCTTGAGACCAGAAACACTTGAAAATAAGACTTCAAATGTATCATACATTTTGGTAGATTTAAAACAAGCCAAAAAAGGCAACAAAAAAAAGACAATCTTAGTTTAGGACACGTTCTCTAAAATAAAAAGAATCATGATGTTTTTTCAATGTTCTTTCTGAGTAAACCCTGCTGAAAAAACAACAGAAACCATGACAGAAATCCTAAAGGTTTCCAATAATATATCATTAATGAACTAGGGCTGGGCGATGTGTTTAAAAAAAAAATTTGACTTCAAAATCATCGCGATATCCGATAATATCGGGTGTGTTTGACTTCATGCAACGTTGCGCAGACTATCAATCTGCGGATACGGACCGGAAGGGAATTCATTCTGGAGCCGCCAAGTGCCAAACAAACATACGCGTGCACACACACACACACAGGCGCACCACGCGCACAAACCAGTGTTGCAGTGACCTCTTTCATCAGGTAAAGCGCGTAGATAAACTATAAAGCTTTTATGCAGTAGAAAAATCTTGCAGGTTTCCTGAAATTTCATCCTACCCATCAGATTATCCTACCAGGCATGCGTACATCAATGTTACGTCATTTTGTTTGCACTATAAAATCATTCTAACGTTACCTGTTTATTTGATACAGCTACTACAGGAATATGAGAGCGTAGTTTCGTTGTTAAATCATTCTACATATTATTTAATACCTATAGTACAATTTGATTGGGTAAATGAATCCTACACGTTTCTTTTACGCTGGTAGGGTAACAGGGTATTTACAATGTACATTTATTTGATGTGTTTATTTTGAGATGGTAGGACTATCTGACAGGGTATTTTGCATTGTGCATTTTGCAGCTGGTCTTTCTCTTGGTCTATCTGTATTGACCGGCAGAAAACAGCGTTTCCAAAATTCTGTTCTGTCACTGACTGCCTGGGCATATGACGCTAAAGCCTACATCGCATGATAATGTTATAACGCGTATTTTCCATTATTATCAATTATCATCTGGTATCTGTCTGTTGTAACCGACATCCGGATATTTGCAAGACATCGCCGATATACGATAACATCGTCCCATCGCCCAGCCCTAGTGTGAACCAGAAAAAAATCATTCGTTCATCTCTGAGCAGAATCAGGGTTTTTGTGTTTCTTCTGAAACATTTCGTTCCAAAAACGTTTCGAAGCATGTTTTAAGTTGCAGTAAAGCTATTAAACATACATCTGTACATTTGGTTGATGCTCCTTTGTTTAAAACAAAGTGTGTTGTGTGGTTGGCGTTAACAGAAGTCTTGCGTAATCATTTGCCATCAACGCGCGGTCATTTCAAAGTGTGTTCACGTTCACTTTCACATTGATTTGTTGTACCTTGAACCGGTTCAGAAGCCTGAGGTTTTTCCATTAAAACCATAACAAAATTCCTTTTTGCAGTTTGTTTCGGGCATTATTCCAGTAGGATTTAAGATCAAACCAATAGAATCCATCACATACCAGTAGACACCATTATAGTTTCCAATAAAACCAAAACAGTTTCCATTATAGTTATTAAATCCATTACATTTCCTATTGTTTTCTTTTCATCAGGGAATACGTCTTTAAACTTTCCATTTCTTTGTAAGTTTTCTCAGTACGTTTTGTGAAATAGTGTCTGAGATCTTTCAAATTTTAATTTAGATTTTTGTTGTGTGCTAATGTAATAAAACAAATATTCGCCAGGAGAACGTTAACAAACATTGATGCCCCAAAACATCGCTCAGCGTCACCACGGCAACAGCGAAGCGACAGCTGATCGACGTGTCATCCGTCAGTACGTCCGTGTGATACAGATACTTTACGAGAGATTCAATCCGTCGAGAACACGCGTTTCATTCAAACTCTCTCTGATCTTCGACACTCAAACGGATGAGGATTGAGATCCCGCCGAACCTGTTTAATGCGGTTAGGTGGTCTGTTAGCCGGCTCGAGGCCGGTCTGATGGTTTTGAAGGGGTCTGGGGCATGTTTAGCTGGTCAAACCCGTACGAGCTTCTTTCATCTTCAGAGCCCGAGAGAAGATATTTTGAAGAACGTTGATAATCAAACACCATTGACTTCCATTGTATGAACACAAATCCAGTGAGACAATTCTCGAATGTCTTCTTTCGAGTTCCACTGAACAAAGACTCGAGCGCAGATTTACAAACACACGAGCGAGAATAAACGATGAGAGGTTTGTGCATTTAAACCAACATCGCTGGCAGGTCCAGCGAGGAGTTGGGTCCAGATTTCGGACACAAACCGCCGAAGGAACGGATCAGTAGATCAGATGTGCTCATTAGTAGGCGGTAATGAGTTTTTAGCCGCTGATCTTCTTAAGACTCGTCGGCTGTTGATAGCGTGGCCTTAAAGACACGGCGTGTGTGAGATCATCGCTCGGTGAACATTAGATCCGTGTCTTCAGACTTCTGGAGTTTGATGAAGTTCTGGCGCGCTAACACGTCAGGCCCTGGCGAGAACGCAGGAGGTTTAAAATTAGAACATTCTCTCACCATCTCGCTCCAAATGTGTGATGAACATTCATTTACAGCCAAGATCTGCATCTTCTCACGTCTCTCTGTGTGTTTCTCACATCTCACTCCCCTGACGCTACGGCAAAAAGACGTGGAGCTGAGAAGGGTTTCTAAACCCTGTGAGTTGGTGTAATGATGTCTGGGTGTTAAGGTGATGACTTAAAGACAAACTTTTACTTCCTCGCTCCGTCAGAACTCGGCTCAACTCGTGACGTCATGTTTTTGGACGGGCTGCTTTTCCTTGGGGAGGTTAAAGAGAAACGTGAAGAGAAGACACCTAACGCTTTCACACGTGTTCTTCATCACGTTACACGTTTAGCACGACATATACTGTGATTAAAACTTTCGCGCAGTTCCTTCAATCCCACACAGACGCGGTGACATCAGCTGAAAGAAGCGCGTGAGATCGACCGATGAGTAAATATAAATATTCATGTTATAAGACCACATATGATGAGCAGTTTGTTCGCTGTCACGCCACAGGACACCTGGTTTACACACTTCTTTGGTGTCGTTGGGCTGAATGATCAATTCTTCTCTCATTTGAAAAGCACTTAGCCGTTTTAATCCTTGTTTGGGCTAATTTGTGCTAGTCAACTGAGAGAAGTCGATTCAGACGGGAATTAAATGACCACCCGACCGTGTGTGTTGGGTAATTTAGTCGGGTTTAATGGAGAAAAAACATCAACATTCTCAACTCAAAGTGCCATAAAATTACAGATTACTGCCTATAAATGCTGAAATGACATCACGTCTGTGTGTGCAGCGGTCAACACCTGAACACAACTGAAGGCTCTCAAAGAGTTTTGATGCAGAGTGTGTTTGCATTCTTTTTTGTGTTAGTGTAGGTTTACAAACATAGCCTTTGCTGGCTTGGGTCAGCGTGTGGGGTAATGGGGTCTGATGTTAGAGATTTCTCGCGGCTGACAATCGGGCATGGCTGCAAATGCATGCGTGATGCTGCGGTGTCGGTGGAGGTTTGTCTGATAGCCGTGAGTGCGGCGGTCGGAGGCGCTAATATTAGATCTGCCTCCCGCATGAATAAGGCCATTGTGATTTTTTTGAGTCGAAGCCAAATGGTGGATGAATTAATTGAGACAGGACTAATTAATGACACCTTTGTACCCGTTTTACCTTTGTCAAGCCCATCGAAGAAAGTGGTTCTATCGAACGTACCCCCGTTTGTTAAAAATGAATGTCTAGAGCAGATACTTCAGAGGCATGGTAAAATAGTAAGTCCCATAAAAATGATCGCGCTCGCATGCAAAAACCCTGATATTAAACACGTAATGTCTTTCCGGCGTCAGGCTTTTATGATTTTGAACACTCAGAGCGATCCCTTAAGCCTGTCGGTGAAGTTAAACATAGAAGGTAAAGATTATACAATCTTCATCAGCTCTGAGTCCATGAGGTGTTTTGTCTGTGGCGAATTCGGACATATCAGGCAAACTTGCCCGAATCGGGACAGACCAGCGAGGCCTGATGTGGCCTCAGATGCAGATGCGGTGAACATTGAGCGGGTGACGGGCGCGTGAGTTACTGCGGCTGCTGTGGCTTCGCAACCCCAGCCGATCGGAGTGATTTCTGCGCCGGCTGACTCGCCCGAGGTGAGACCGGTGCTGGTTGCCTCTAAAGTCGGCCCGGAGAAGGCTGCTGAAGAGGCGGCCGGGCCGAGTCATACGCCTGCTGTTCCGCTGGCAGAGACGAGCACTGGAGGGGTGTTCCCGCAGTCTGTACCTGAGACCGTTACGCTTCAACCTGATAAAACTGATATCCAAACCACCGATGACTCAGAATTCAGTCAGAATGATTTCTCGTCTCAAGAGCTCATGGATTCAAAATCTCAAATGCATGATTCGGATAACGAATACGAGGATATTGAGTCCAGTGGAACTAACTCAAAACCTGCCTCTGAAGGTAAGTCCAAATGTTACACTGTTCAGGAAATAAAACATTTCCTCGATGCCACGAAGGGGTTTCGCAAACCCAAAATAGAGTCTTATTTTCCTGATTTGAAACTGTTTTTAGTGTCTTGCACTGTGGCTATGAGAAAGACTACATTTGATGAGCTTGATAAACCTAAACGGTACCGCCTTAAGAAGCTGCTCAGCACTGTCAGAAGTATCCTGCATTCACGCAGTAAAAAATGAACATGGCCCGATTACTTCTGACACATCTTAACGGATTGTTTTTATTGAGTGTTTACTTTACTTCCATTTTTATGACACCGTTGAGACTCAGTTCTTTTAACATAAATGGATGTCGTGATGCGGTAAAACGGGCTTGTCTCTTTGACTACATAATGTTAAAGAGCGCCAGTGTAGTTTTTCACCAGGAAACGCACACTGATGCTAATAATCAGATTCAGTGGATACTGCTGGCACCTGAGTTTAAAGACCCATCTCTGAGTGTTTTTGAGCTGGTTTCCGGTCGTCTGTTGAGAGTTGATGCAACAATTCGTGGTGTACATTTTTCTTTTGTTGGGCACTTTTTAAGATACTTAGGCAATAAAATCAACATTTTGGCCTAAATGAGCCACTGTTTTATAATTCCTTTTTAGGTGATGATTTTTGTGCATCCAACACAATGGTGCAATCTTTTATGAAAAGAGGATTGACCAAAGTGGCACATTTGGTTGATTTTTCCTCCAGAACGTGGAGGTCAATAGTGGACATCTGAGGTCAAGTGAGTTTTAGATCGATCAGAACCGTAGAGCGGTTCATAAAGGGGTTAAAAGCAGCTTTCCCCCCCTCACTCCTCCAGTTTGTAAACTCCTTTCTGTCAGGAGGTTCTTCAAACTACTCTTTTCCCAAATTGTTTGTGTCCCCAAGAGTCTGTTGTTCAGAAGATGATCGTAAAGGGAAACTGTTAACGTTTAAAAGGCTGCAAGGTTTTGATTTCCAGACAGCAGGACAGCTTTATCTGACTTGTGTTAAAGTAGATTATTTTGAGAGCATTAAGGACAGATGTGATACAAAATGGAGGGATTTTTTAACAGTTTCTGCTGATCTTTCTCCTTCCTGGAGGCTTTTTTATAAAGGCCCACTTCCTAAAAGTAAAAACCATTTAAATAAAACATAAATTCATCCCCTTCACTTTATGACAAGCTACATCAAAAATAAAGTGAACCAAAAATAGAGAAGCGGCCGTGTGGAGATTTCAGTGAGTGTGACTGTCCGTCCGTCCATCAACACCTCTCATCTGGTCTTTTCTTCACCTTCATGTGTCATCTGCTGTCTTCATATTTACAGGTCTCAGAACAGCTCTAACAGATGTTTGTGGTCTGATGGTCTGTCATGACATGGGTGAAGGGTTGTTTAGCACATTGGTCTGTTGTATTTTCATTGAGCGATAATATGAATTATAAGAAAATAATGCTGCTTTCTAATAATAAATCTCTATCCAGAGCTCGGCCTTCACGTCACCTAATGTTAACGATTGAAGCATGAGTGTTGAAAACAGGTCTTGGCCAAGTTGGGTTGTATGTGAAATGATGTAAATATGATGTAAATGAAGGTCAAATTGATCAGGTTGTGTTTAGGTCAATGTAATACAGTTCAATGTAGGGAAGGAAGGAGGCGGGAACCTTGCAAACATTTAAATAAAGTTTTAATAAAATAAACAAACAAAACACTGAAGTAAAATGCCGGCAGCCACCTCACGGTCGACTGCCGGCCACACAAACATATAAATACTAACTTAACATGTGTCCGGGCCCGGTCCTCTCTCGTCGTACCTTCTGCCAGCTCGTCCTTTTATGCTTCCGATCTCCTCCGTCGTAATGCGGAGCCGGTGAGCGCACAGCTGATCATCACTCACGCCCCCGGCCCCGCCCCTTTGTCTGACAGCTCTCGCCCCGCCTTCCTCGCTACAGTCAGTCAGGGGTTGCAGGCTCCAGTCAGATTCTTTTTTATGGCATCTGATGACATGAGCAGAACATGTGGTCTTGAGTTCCTCGCATGAGTGTGATGGTCTTTATGATCCGCTCCTCCTGCACTGACAGATCTCATATCCTTCCAGAAAACCTCACACATATTTTCATTTGTAATTTCACTAGAGGCGAGTCTAGAAGGATAAACTGGAAGATTTAAATTCATAAATCTAGAGACGTGTGGATGTGCTGCGTCAAGCGTTCCTTCATTACCATCTCAACAGACGTCTTCTTACCTAAAATAACACCAAGGAACACGCACATGAGTGACAGGTTGAGCAGGACAGGTAACACCCAGAGGAACAATTTACTGCTGACGTCTCAGTTATGTTTCATCTCTGTCTCGGCTGTTGCTCTGGAGAAGTGAAACGGGTGTTGAGACACAGTACGAGTCACACAAATCAGCTCTGCTGGTCTTCACCCCGGCTTGTTCCGAGTCATGGTTGGGTAAATGAATGTAGAAAACGTGAATATTTGACCCAAGCAAACACTGTTATCTACACATACACAACACGACATGAAGTCAAGCTCTGTCAGTTCTACAGACACACACGCACACAGAGATTAGCGTGAGTCAAAACGAGACATCCGAAGTTACTCGCTCTCTTACATCGTCTCCTGTGAGAAATATTGATTTTGTGACATTTACACAAAACGCTTTCTGCTGATCAGTTTACAGACAACAAGGTTTTTATCAGACGATACAGTCGGATCAGACACGAATGAATGAGTCTCACTGCATTGATGTTAACATCTGGATACACAACAATAACACCACAAACAACTGAAACAAATCTTCATCTCAACAACAAACTTCACTTCATATGAAATCATTACAGATTCACTTCATCTTTTCATTGTGTGCGCGTGTATGTGCGAACGTGTGTGAGTGTGCGCGTGTGTGTGCGTATGTGTGAGTGTGTGTGTGCGCCATGTGTGTGTGTGTGTGAGCGTGAGTGTGTACATGTAGGTGTGTGTGCGCGCGCATGTGTGTTTGTGTGTGACTGTTTGTGTGAGCGCGTGAGTGTGTGCGTGAGCGTGTGTGTGTGTTTACATGTATGTGTGATTGTATATATGTATGTGTGTGTGTGCGCGCGTGTGAGTGTGTGTACATGTATGTTTGTGCGCGCGTGTGTGTGAGTGTGTGTGTTTGTGTGTGATTGAATGTGTAAAGGTTGATTGAGCTGAACAATATCTGTCTGATCCATCAGATGTTCTCGTCCTCTTATTAAACTTCATATTAGCACAATTATGGTTTGCTTTAGAAGACTGAAACACGTCAGATTTTGAACGGTTAAAACCATTTGACGGATGAAAAACAGGTGAATAATGTCATAAATATAAAGAGAGAGAGAAAGAGCAGAATGAAGGTGAACTTTTCTTCAGGTTTATCTCTAAAGAACACACAATTGTTTTGGTTTGTAATGTTTTAGAGGTCATCCATATCATGTTTTTCTTTAATGGTGTTTCTCTCTCTCTCTCTCTTTAAAGAAGGTCATTCTGAATGCTGTTAAATGTACAGTGAAAAATATCTCTGGAACCAAACACACACAACAATGCTGGTGAATCGGCTTTAACTGCAATGTTCTCTGACGTGAAGCAAACACAGATCACACGTGTTGAGAAGATCTCGTGTCACATGTCTGTGAGAGTTTATTATTGAATTGAGGATATTTTAGATATGTTGCGTTTTGAAACCTGTTGTCGTATGATAAAGTGATGTGTGTTTGATGACGACACATGAGTTGTCTTTTGAGATGCTGTGTTGGGATAGTTTTTATGACCGATCTTAAATAAGTTTTAAGATCTTACATTTTGAAACCAAACTCTTCCTATTGACCCAAACTGCATTCACTTCCTCATTTGTCAATGAAATAATGACACAACACATAGAGATTCAAACATGTAATAACAGCCTGTGTTGAAATTGATTGTCGGTCCAATATCATTGGTCGTAAAAGTGACACACAATGGTGTGGAGTGGATGCAGGGATAGAGAGAGAGGGCGAGGAAGAGAGAGAGAAAGGGAGAGAAGGATGAGAGGGAGATGAGAAAGGGGAGAGAGAACGGGCTAGATATCGAAGCGTATATCTCGCGTATATAATCTATATAGATAGATAGAGATAGATGTCGATATATATCTATATCTATAGATCTCTCTCTCTCTAGATATATACTCACTCGTATGGATATACTCTATATACTCTCTCTAGTTAGATAGTATCGAAAATCTATATCTCTAGAGTTATATATGCGCTATCCGATCTCTATATATCTATCTCTCTCTCTCTCTCTATATCTCTCTCTATCAACGTTTTTCTCAGATCTCACTAGCTCTCTCTATTCTCTCTCTCTCTCACTCTCTCTCTGTCTCGCTCTTCTTCGATCTATATCTCTCTCACTCCGGTGTGTGTTGAGTGTTGGGTGGAGCGTGAGCGTGCGGATATTGAGTGCTGTGAGTGCGTTGGAGTTGTGAGTGAATTTTCTTTCTTTTTTTCTGGCTTTTCTTGTTCGTTGTTTTTGTGTGTTTTGGTTTACATTTTAGTGGTTTTGGCCGCCGTGCCGCCTGTTTTACAGGAGCAGTTTGCGGTCACTGACTCCGCCGTCATGCGGGTGTAAGTTTTGCAGCCGCCAGTTAGTGTGGAGAAATGTGTCTTGGCTTTAGGAGAGGTGGTTGGACAGGGAAAATAGATTGTCTGCTCAGGATGAATATTGACCACTGTTATTTTTCGATACTGTTTGAAAAGGCATGAACTAGTTGAGACAGGATAGTTGTTGATGGTATGTTTTATCTTGTAACTTCGCTTCACCATCAAAGAAAGAGTAACGCTAGCCAATGTACCACCGTTTTTACGTGATGAGATTTTAGCTAAAACTCTATTCTCGGTTATGGTAACTGGCTCTCCATTAAAAAAAGATCCCTATCGGTTGTGGTCGCCTTTACGAAAATCAATGTTGTTTCAATTAGGCGTTTCGTTTATATGATTATGAATGATGATGCTTGATTTGGACTGTGTGTCTTTGCACCGTTCGGGCTTATTGAGTACAGATGACATCATTTACATAAAACAGACAAAATGGAAATGTTTTAGTTGTGGCCAATCTGGTCATTAGTTGTGATTGTCCCGCAAAAACAAAAAAAATTTGAACAACCCGCAGGTGATATGTGACGTAGTTGCTGTCAGAAAGGCTGGAGTCCTAACGCTGAACCCGATGAGCAGCAGCGGGCGTCCGCCGAGACTCCGGGTGTGTGTGACAGGGCCACGAGCCTCAGAGGAAAAGCATGATGATGGTTTTACCTGTGATCGAAGTGTAACTGAAGCTGCAGACATTAGCGCTGAAAACACAGTTACTGGTGTAGAAGGTCTAATGTTAAGGACGGGGGTAGCAGGTTAATGAGACGGAGAAGCGTATAATGTACCGATGATCTCATTAATAACTGCCAATCGAATGCTGTGGAAATACAGTGATGACATTCCAATGGAACAGTGCAGACCGATTTTAAAGTTCCCATTAAGAGGAAAAAAGTGTGGTAATAAAAATCGGACTGGTTAGACACGCAAAAAAAATCAAGTTGACTGATTAAGTGACAAGGAACAGAAAGTGACAGTGAATCATCGGATTAAGTGGTTGTCTTTTCTCAGAGGGATTTTCCTGGACGTCATTATGAGGTAGAGGATATTAAACTGTCCTAGAGCTACTAAACAATAAGAGGGGTGTGCCACATTGAGAAATATTTTCCCTGACATAAAACAGTGTATAGATAATACAAGGGTGGGTCATGACCGTTTTGCATGTGACTTTGGAGGGACCTTTACAAAGAAAGAGGTCTATAGGCTAAGAAAAATAGTGAGGGAAACTCAAACTCTGAACTTCAAAGGATGACCGGGAGAATGACTAATTCCATGACTTTTTAGGAGTTTCTCTTTGTGGACAGTTCTTTTCTTTTTTTTTTCTGTTTCTTAGAAGGCGTCACGCTAAGGTGCTACTTTAAATGAATGGTGCAGAGACATGCACAAAAGAGATGCATTAGACGCAAGTATTCATCAGAAAGAAGTGATTAGACTGCTACAAGAGCACACAGACTGATGTTAATATCTGCCTGACTGGGCAGGAGAAGGAATGGAGACTGCGTTTTAAGTCATAAGACACATAGTGGCGGAGATTTGCTGTTATCTTCTAAGAGTTCAGACACACTCCTTATAAAGGTTGAACAGAGGTTAACAAAGGTAGATAACATCTGAAAGTAAGAGCCGTCTTTGAAAGTTGGTTGTTGTTTTTCGGGTGTATATACCAACCTCAGCTGTGAGGAGAATGATTTGTTTTTTTAATCTTTATCCTCCGTTTTACAAAAAGGTGCTGTTGAGAGTATTTAATTTTGGGTGGTCTGATTTAAGTGCACGAGTCAAACTTAGATAAAATACATGGAACTCATTTAATTCACGGTCCAGTTGGTCAGCTAATAAAAAACTACAGAATTAATTAGTATTTGGAGAACAGCTTAATGGAGAAACAAAGCAAGCTTGGTCTCATGTTCGTGATAAAATGATTCCTGGCAGGTGGAGAATTTGAGTTTTTTAAACATCATGCGGATTGTTGAGAGTGTTTCATTACCCTCATTGCTCTAGAACCAGTATGTGCAGTGCTGTTTTTCTTTTAATTATATTAAGACAAAGAGCGCTTTTGGCACTTGAATTCCCCTTTGTGGAGTGAAAGTGTTTAAAGATGATTTAAAACATTTTGGGATATTCTTCAAACAACAACAGAACCTTCGAACACTGCAGCAAAATGTTGGGAGGTTGGGAAAGTCAGATAAAACTTGATTGGGACACAACGTCATGCTTGAGTCCGTTAGAACATGTAGGGCGACTTAAGGACGAAAGCAGCAATGG